>JASDDO010000018.1:280761718-281439646 GCA_030015575.1 Agapanthus africanus
TCCTATAGACTTCACATGATTCAAGTGCCGGCCACGTGTCTTTTCTGGGTCGTAATAAAGTTAGTATCAGAGAGCTAGGTTTAACCTTTGTTTTAGTCCAGGTTTGACTATGTGGAGTTTAGGACGTATATTTTTGGAACCTAGGCTTAACCTTACGGAACTTAGACTTGACTTTGGGGGTATTTCTAAGTAGGTCTCTCTACTATAATTTTACCACAAGATAATTAGGTTTTATTCAAAATCAAAAGAGCAAAAGTCTACAATACCTAGAATCATAACCATTGAACTAAACTAGCAACAAAAATAACAAGTTAGAGACATATCTACACTTATAACATATTCAAGTGCTCTAATTTGTATTGGATTCCTTGTAAGCTCCTAAGAGATGAACAAGCTTGTTGAAGACCCTCCTCATCATAGATGATCCACTTTGAGAGCTCTGAGTCTTTAGCTTCAAGTTTCATTCTTGAAGCTAACTTAGATCAATATGTTGCTAATCTAAAGAACTAAGAGCTGTAGTGTTCTTGTTAGTTATATGTATGCCCTAGTGGCCATTGTTAGTTATATGTATGCCCTAGAGGCCATTACTGTACATTGGATGTATATTGTATTGGATGCTGGGACATATATAGGGAGGACTTTCTTGCTCGACATGATAGTATGCTATCTGGTTGCTCTTTACCTTAACGTGTATACTGATTGTCTCTCTGTTACATGTTGGTAAAACCCTTAGGATCTGTACTTGACTACCTGGACTATGATGCGGATCATACTAGTGGGGACATGGTAGTCCGTAAGTACATCCTTTAAAGTCCCTAGTCGTGGGTGTATCGAGACGGGGCATCGATATACCAGAGTAGACTAGCGTGTACCTTCTCGACCCATACAGATGGGCGATGGATGATCCCATATCCATTGGTGTTTGACATCAGAGATGATATACGGGTGCTCAGTAAAGACTGGGTACACTGGACGGACTCGCCGAGAACTCCCAGATGGTATTATACCTCACGTCAGATGGCAGTTCTCTGGTGACACTGGTACAGAGTAGTCTGTTGACCCGAGATCGTCATAGAGTCTTGTGTGGTTCCCACTGTTCTCTGATACCACTGTAGGGTTCCTAGGCACTCTAGTGAGGTCTCACAAGGCATCGAACATGCCAATTTCAAAAATTCTAGGTGCCGAGAGACCCGACTACGGATCGTTGGCTAGATTTCTAGGCGAAAAGATAACTAGTTAACAATTAACTAATGGGAAAACGGAAATACAACCTTTGTAGATCCGGTGCTCCACCTCCATAGCTCCGCAACGAAGTCGTCTCCGCTGTCCAAAAGGAATCCGGGCTCTAGAGTCGGCTTCGTCGGAGAAAAAGCGAGCTAGGTCGTCGATGTCCATGCCGAAGATGATCTACGTCGAGGCATCGCTAAATCAAGCTCCGACTTCACCAAGTCAAGAAACTTGTGAAGAAAACACACTCTACTACTTGGCAAGAGGTAGAGGATGAAGAAATAGGAAGTGGGTTAACTTTAGAATTGGATTTCTCACTCAAAAACATCAATCACCATTGATGAGGTAAGCTTTTCTTCACTTGAAGCAAGGAAGAAGAAGAAGAATAATATGATAAGATTAATTATAATTGGAAAAGAAAATGAATACTTATCATATTAGAACCATGGTCAAGTGTAGAGAATTAACTAAGGTTAGATTAATGGTTAGGGTTAAAGATGAAGACAAGAATGGTTACAAAGTCAAAGCTTCATGAAGCTTCAACTAAACTCCAAAATTAGCAACCATTCTTTTCTTATCTATTCAAAATAAATAAATAAATAAATAAGTAAGAATAGAAAACCCTAATCATTAGTTTAACCATGGCTTAATCCATTACACTTAACTATAGTTAAACATGTATCATCAAACATGATACAATCAAGTGCACAAAAGTATATCACATATACAATGTGTACAATCCGAGTGAGAAAATCCATTTAAAGTGAACCAATACTAGTTAATGCAAAGTAATATATCAAATATATAATTATGCATTAAATCATTAAATCAACACTTGATTTAACGATCCGGTCATATCGCATATAACCGACTAGTATTCTATGTATCGGCTTATCGAACCAACCCTTGATTCGATAACTAGGTTATATCGCATACAACCTTTCGATACATTCATCGCGAGAATGGAATACGGTATCACATACACGCATTATTCTCGGTCCCGCACATATCTCATATGCGCTCCTATTTCGTTTCGCTTGAGCCAGGAAACCTCTGTGTAGGACTCTAAAGACTCGTCAATACGCCGGCAGCAGGTGATGATCATATCAAGCACCCACAAGCCGCAAGCGGTCTGCTAAACGTAACGGCCACCCGGGTATTGAGCGATCTGAAGATCGACGAGTAAGCCCGCTCACACTCCAGTGAATCCGACCAGTAACACTACCGTACAGTCCGGTCTGATCGTCTGATATGTCGCATATCTCGCCTAGGGGTGGTAAACGTCAGACCCCAATAGCTCGATAAGTCGTGTCGATATGAGGTCTATAACTATTCGAGAAACTACTGGTAACACTTACCAGTAAATTTCAGCAACCCTGGCCAGGGATTTCCTGTTATAGCCAATCGAACACAGCGCAACATCAACCCCTATACCGGGAGAGACGAATCCCCTCCTATCGCTCATTGCCTCCATGTGACTCGGGACTGTACCCAAAAACCACCGTTTTGCACGTCCAAGCGGATCCGCGGCGGTTTTGTCCTATTGTTCATCAAAATTTGCACCATAATCAATAATAGTCAATGCTGGTTTTTCTGGGAATTTTTAATATTTAATACAGAGTTGAATTTTCTGGAGTTGTTTTGGGGATTCGGTGTTTCGATCGGGGTATCAAATTTTGTCTATTTGGCTTTCCGGATAAATTTTAGAATATGTTAAAAAGTTCGACCGGATATAAATACCCAATTTTTCCTCTGTCGGGAAATTTCCAAGTGTTGGATTTTTCCGTAGTTTAACGACGTTCTAAGTAGTGCAAGTAACGCGATGGACCCTTTAGAAGACAACAAACCTTAACTCGATTATGTGACCGTCTTGAACTGCCCTTTGAACCTTCGGGTTTGGGGCAGTACGGCGTGCCACATGTGAGGCGTTGGCTTGACCCTTCTACGGCTGGACCGTAGGTACTGAGGCACGAACTGAATGTTGTTAGACTTATTTCATGTGTTGATCTGTATCGGGAAAACTTGGGTGTTCGAATGTTCAATCGGAAAGTTTAACATTTTCTAATTATCTGGAATGGGATACAATAATTGGAATTCACAAGATGTTATGAGATAACGGAATGAATATTATAAACGTAGCAGTTTAGTCTCCCTTGATCGGTTGCCACGGAATTTTGATGTGATCAAAAGTCCGTCGCAATCACGTAGCGTACGCGGATACTCGCCGGGTAAACTTAATAGACAGCCTCACTCCATAGCCCCGACCAAGTGACTGTAGGAGACCCCGTCGCCGAAAGCATCCGTTCGGGTGCTCGCGGCAGCGGTGTTTCGCCTTGGTGCACTTCGTCGACGGCATCGGGGGTGCGGCCGCCTACTAAAGTTTGCGACGAGCATTCGATCAGGATGTCGGGAATCTTGTTGAATTACCCGACTTGGTATTGAAAAGTGTTTTCGATTTTGAGACTAAAATGTGGGGTTTATAATTTTTAGGCATACGATGTCTAAGTAATTCATTTGGTCAGACATGTGATGTCTGAGGTGGTTGCGGATTCCAACTGTTGTAGTTTTACACTTTCTTTTCTGTGACCGTAAGTGTAATATGTGATATCGCCGGTTTCGTTGCTATATATCAACGACAATTAGGATGCGCATATTTACTTACGTTGATGACATGTGATGTTATGTGTTGCTGGATATGTTATATTGGATCGTCGTGTTCGAATAGCCGGGGGTTTTTATGTGAGATGAGTGTTTTTCATTTTCATTCATGTAAAAACTTGTATGTAATATTCTTTTATTGGGGCGCTTCCAGGTTGCGGAAGTTGTCACCGTTGATGTATATTATTTACTTTTCCGCACTAGGATAGACCCAAGGAGGGGAGCACAAGTAACCGGGTTCTGGAGTCCAGTGGGAGACCAACTCGAGGAGTCGAGTCCGGGTCTCCTAACTCCAGAATTGGTAGGGTTGCTTGCCGCTCTCGTAGGGGTCTAGGGGTGTGGGTTTGGCTATTCATCACGACCGTGGAATTCGTGTTTTATACTGGCTCGTATTGAAAACACGGACATCCTAGTATATCCAATATTTCATATGATTCTTCTGCTGCGATATCTGTGATGTGATCATGTGATGTTCTGTGATAGATACAGTATATAGTATATATGATATATTATATAGACGTTACTTATGTTTTACACCCGCGCTAGCCCTGCCCCGCTCTGCCGTTAGTTACCTAACCTAACGGTGCACGAGGGGACATCGAGGCGAATGCGGATGGCATAAGTGTACGTCGTATTTATCTGTGATGATTAGGTACTTAAATGATGGGACTTCATTAATGTGATTAATGAAATAAAAGAAACCTAAGATGTTGTAGAATCGAATTTCAAAATAAAACAGGTAGCTACAGTTCTTGCTTTGCACAGCGGTATATATGATATATCCTGCACCTTATTCGATAAGGAAAGGACCGAGATCCCTTCACCGGGAGTGACTCCTTTAGCAATAACTGGCAGATGCTACACACTCGGTTTGTCTTTTGATTGCTTTTAAGTGTTTTTGCTTTGCACAGTGATATATACGATATATCCCGCACCTCATTCGACGAGGAAAGGACCGACGATCCCTTCACCGAGAGTGACTCCTTTAGCAAAACTAGAAAAGCCTAAAAAACGCTCCATTTCAAAATTCATTCGATCCTACAACGATATCAAGTTCATTACGCAATAGGTTTTCAGAAAAACCTGTCGTAGCCCTCCGTCATTTCAGATAAGTATTAGTTAGTATTCGTGCTGCGGTTGTTTGGCATGCGTCAAGGCGTAGTGTACGGTAGCTAACTAGTGCTTATATGCCAGCATATGATGCGATTGGATTAGGGTATTCGTACGGCGTTGTTTGGCATGCGTCAAGGGTCGTGCGGGTGGGTTTAATTCAATCAAGAAATGTACGGGTTGAACTTGACTAGCAGACTATGGGTTGTTTGGCATGCGTCAAGGTCATAGCGAGCTAGGGGCAAAATATTATCGGGAATTTCAAGTGTTGAGATTTGCAATGAGATTGCATACCTTCTATGAGATAGTTGGATCCCGATACCCGCTGCGAGTAAGTGTTACTCCTGGGAGAGTTTTATACATTACAATTAGCCGATCAAGTAGGTGTCTAGAAAGGTGTCAACGAGGTTACGCCTCTGGGAAAATGAGGTTTACATTAATTAGGTTCGTGCGAAAGCACGGGGGACCTCCCTCAAAGTACCGACACTGGCCTGGCTGAAAGATTGGCGAACTTGTAGTGTGTAATTAATCCCGGCTAGTCTTTCCTTTTAGGGTTTGAAGGAAGATTTGATAAAAAGCAGTGGGAGCCATCCTGATTAGATAAAATAATAACCAATCTATTCTTGCAAGAGCGCACGCTGAGTGTTTTCTTCTCTCTCTCTCCAGGTAGCGACCATATCACGCCTTAATCAAGATAATAATACGGATTATTGACCGAACCCGCTTGTTATACTGAGCTGGGGAACGTTGGTCCCGCTCCAACTTATAATTGTTATAAGACAGAGCAGGAAATAGGGGATTACCAGAATTCCCGTGCCGCCCAAACGAAGAGAGTGCATGCTGATGCATCATCTTCGGGTGTGTTCATTACACAGAACTGTTTCTCAGTATCCTTTACGTCCTGGGTATGTGATACCAGATCAGGACCCCAGATATGTAATATGTTACATAGGGCTACAGAAAGGTAGAGAACTGAGAACGGGTGATAAGTTTCATGAGGCAGAAAACGGGGCAAGTGTTGCAGCCAAGTCTGTTGGTCACTGTCACCCTGTATTACCAATACATTGATTCTGAACGAATGTTATTAGATACCGAACCTGATATACAAAATCATATCACTTTCTTTATTACTAAAGAAATGATAAAATTTGTATTGTTGGATAATGTTTTGAACATTTCCTATATCAAAAGTTGATCGGTTCAGGCACGTTATCTAAAAGCATTGATGTTCTAAATCAAACTACAGTTTTTAGTATACAGAACACACACAAGAGGAAGAGTTCAGAAATGAACGAATCCTTCTTAAGGCATTGTAGACTAGGTCATATCAATGTGACCCGACTGGCTGGAGTTACATTTAGATGCATATTTAAATTAGTTTGAATTTACATCTTGTGAAACTCGCCAGTTATGTCACAAAGATAAGATGACCACAGCTCTGTTTATTGGAAACAGAGAAAGAGTTAGTGAACTCTTGGGATAATACATGTTGATGTATGTAAGGTCCCCTGTCTACACATGCCAAGACCGGTTCTTTATACTTCATTACGTTCTCTGATAATCTCTCAAGATTCAGTCATATGTTCCTGCTGAAACATGAGTCCGAACCTTTTGAGATATTCACAGAATATAAGCGAGAAGTAAAGAACCAATAAGGGTATAAGTATTATGTCCTTTGATGTGATCGAGGAGGAGAATACTTGAGCACGGAAATCCTGGACTTTTCTAAAGGAGAATGAGATTCTCTCTCAGCATTACTCCTCCGCATACACCATAGCACGATGGTATATCGGGATGGAGCTATCACACCCTATATGATAAGGTGTGCTCTATGATGAGTACTACTGAGTTTCCTATTTTCCTTTTAAGGGGTTATGCACTTAAGAAGCTGCATACCTATTGAACAGGTTCGAATCAAATCAGTTGCCTACCACTTCATATGTGATATGGAAGGGGAAGAGCCCATATCTTAAGTTAGTTAAGATTTGGGGATTGTCCGGCCTATGTCCAAAAGCAAAATCCGGACAAGCTCGAGGCAAGGTCTGTTATGTAGAACTGGAAATGTTCCAGCTATACAAACTACAGCTGATAATTTGGTACAACCAAAGGATTCAGTAGATACCAACGAACCTCAGCCTCTCCGCCGATCTAGTAGGGTTCCTCACCCACCTGAGAGATACTTCGGTTTCTCTATGACAGTGGGAGCGAGGATTGCATCATGAGATGATGACCCAACTAGCTTCGAGCTGGCCATCAGGAGTAAGACTCTGTAAGAATGGCTGGATGTTTATCGATCTGAGATGGAATCCTTATACACCAACAAAGTATGGACTTTGGTTGCTATATCTGAAGGGTTAAATCCCCATCAGGAGCAGGTATATCTTGAGAAGATTACTTGGTGTACATGGAAAAGTTGAGACTTTCAAAGCTAGACTTGTTAAAAAGTTTGCATCATTGACCAGGTGTGGATTATGTTGAAACTTTTTCTAAGGATCTATGCTTAAGTCCATCCAGATCCTACTTGCCACGGCTACATACCATGACTGCGATATCTGGTGGTTGGGTGTCTTGACTGCTTTTCTAAATGATGATTTGGAAGAGAGCGTCTATAAGTACACAGCCAGAGGGCTTCGTAGACAGTGGGAGCAGCGGAAACGTGTGCAAGATGCTTTATAAGATAAAGCAGACATCGCGGAGTTGGAACATCTGTTTTGATGGATTAGTCAAAGAAGTTGACATCATCAAAATGGTAGATGAACCTTGTATAAACAAAAAGGTGGTAGGGAGTATGGTGACGATCCTCGTAGAGTACGTGGATGACATACTCTTGATAGGGAAGGAGTTTCCTATGCTACGCTCGGTCAATCTCCGTTTATCACATTGATTCTCCATATAGGATCATAATGATACCTACTAACTCCTGGTTTTTGGATCTATGAGATAGATCTAATTGGATGTTAGGACTCTCACTAGTTGTAGTGAGATGGTATCCATCGATTCTGGGGAGAATCACTGGAAGTGTTCCAGGGTGATAATGACGACTGAATGTCAGTCGCAGGCATTGTCTTTACCCTCAGTAAAGGGACGGTATGTTGGAAGAGTTCCAAGCAAGATACCGTGGCATACTAGACGATAAAGGCTGGATACATCGCTACTTAAGATGCTACCAAAGAGGCTGTTTGGGTGTATATTGGTTCATGAGATGAACTCTGTTCCTCCCATTGTGTGACAATGGAGTTGTGGCTTATGCCAAGGAACGCAGGTCCCATCAGTGATCCAGACATATTCTGAGGCAGCATCACCTGATCATGGAGATAATTGATCTTCAAGGGGATCGAGGTCAGGAGAGAAGACTCAGAGGACAACACGGCGAATCCACTCATACAGGCCTTTTCCCAGAGAGAGACTTTTATGGGATGGTTGAGTATGAGATACTACAACCACTGCTACAGATGGCCCTAGTGCAAGTGGGAGATTGTTAGTTATATGTATGCCCTAGAGGCCATTACTGTACATAGGATGTATATTGTAGTGGATGCTTGGACATATATAGAGATGACTTTCTTGCTCTATATGATAGTATGCTATCTGGTTGCTCTTTATCTTAACGTGTACAAAAATTGTCTCTCTGTTATATGTTGGTAAAGCCCTTAGGATCTGTACTTGACTACCTGGACTATGATGCGGATCATACTAGTGGGGACATGGTAGTCCGTAAGTACATCCTTTAAAGTCCCTAGTCGTGGGTGTATCGAGACGGGGCATCGATATACCAGAGTAGACTAGCGTATACCTTCTCGACCCATACAGATGGGCGATGGATGATCCCATATCCATTGGTGTTTGACATCAGAGATGATATACGGGTGCTCAGTAAAGACTGGGTACACTGGACGGACTCGCCGAGAACTCCCAGATGGTATTATACCTCACGTCAGATGGCAGTTCTCTGGTGACACTGGTACAGAGTAGTCTGTTGACCCGAGATCGTCATAGAGTCTTGTGTGGTTCCCACTGTGCTTTGATTTCCATCTTACCACGTCCAAGAGGGCGTGCAAAACGGTGGTTTTTGGGTACAGTCCCGAGTCACATGGAGGCAATGAGCGATAGGAGGGGATTCGTCTCTCCCGGTATAGGGGGTTGATGTTGCGCTGTGTTCGATTGGCTATAACAGGAAATACCTGGCCAGGGTTGCTGAAATTTACTGGTAAGTGTTACCAGTAGTTTCTCGAATAGTTATAGACCTCATATCGACACGACTTATCGAGCTATTGTGGTCTGACGTTTACCACCCCTAGGCGAGATATGCGACATATCAGACGATCAGACCGGACTGTACGGTAGTGTTACTGGTCGGATTCACTGGAGTGTGAGCGGGCTTGCTCGTCGATCTTCAGATCGCTCAATACCCGGGTGGCCGTTACGTTTAGCAGACCGCTTGCGGCTTGTGGGTGCTTGATATGATCATCACCTGCTGCCGGCGTATTGACGAGTCTTTAGAGTCCTACACAGAGGTTTCCTGGCTCAAGCGAAACGAAATAGGAGCGCATATGAATATGTGCGGGACCGAGAATAATGCGTGTATGTGATACGTATTCCATTCTCGCGATGAATGTATCGAAAGGTTGTATGCGATATAACCTAGTTATCGAATCAAGGGTGGTTCGATAAGCCGATACATAGAATACTAGTCGGTTATATGCGATATGACCGGATCGTTAAATCAAGTGTTGATTTAATGATTTAATGCATAATTATATATTTGATATATTACTTTGCATTAACTAGTATTGGTTCACTTTAAATGGATTTTCTCACTCGGATTGTACACATTGTATATGTGATATACTTTTGTGCACTTGATTGTATCATGTTTGATGATACATGTTTAACTATAGTTAAGTGTAATGGATTAAGCCATGGTTAAACTAATGATTAGGGTTTTCTATTCTTACTTATTATTTATTTATTTATTTTGAATAGATAAGAAAAGAATGGTTGCTAATTTGGAGTTTAGTTGAAGCTTCATGAAGCTTTGACTTTGTAACCATTCTTGTCTTCATCTTGTAAGTGCACGGCGGCGCCCCGGCCGTCAATCCGACGCCGGAATGCGGAAGCGGTGAATAACTAAAATTTTGCGGACTTTGCAAACCGGCACCACCGCGCACTAAACTCCGGATCGGAACCATTAACTAGTCTAAGCTATCTACAAGAAAGGGAATAGAGATTATACCGACGATCCAAGTCCTCCGGTCTTCTCGTCATGGTCCCGATCTCCTGCGGAAAAGTCCCGTCTCCTCCTCGTCGCCGGAAGTGCACCACATCGCCTTCTTCGTTTACGGGCTCCCACCTCAATGCCGAGGCAACTCGGGCACGAAGCCGGCTACTCGACGTGCCCAAGGTTCGTTGTAGAATATGTAGTAGAACTTGTGTCTCCTTATGGGGTAGTGGAGATGCCATTTGGTGGAGGAAAAAAAGAGCTTGGAGAGAGGTGGGGAAAATGTAGCATACCAAAATGAGAGTAACATTTTTCACCACAAGAAAATGAATCCCATTCCCTCTAGGAAATGGCCGGCCACCCCCCATCATGTGTGATTGGAGAGAGAGAGAGAACAAAACAAGGGGGGTGGGTGGAAAAAGAGTGATGATAGAAAAACAAATGATCACAAAGTCAAGCATGATTGCTCACAAATCCATACTCCAAAAACCTACCTTCTACAACCATGATTGCTCACAAAGTCAAGCAATCATGATAGAAGAAGTCAAGGTCAAAAGAATGGTGCACCATCATGATAAAACAAAGATGCAAAGACCCCCTTCACAAATGCCTATTTGCAACAATGCAAATAAGCCCTCCTCCACCAATCTTCGGCCAATGAACGGAACAATGGAAATTGGCCGAAACGGAAAGCAAACTGGCAACTCCATAAAACTGGTCCCGTAATAAATTACAGGAAAACCCCGATACTGTGCATACACACACGCATCTGTATTTCGACCGAAATACAAATGCAATGAGACAAAGTCTACACTGTACTATACTAGGATCCGGCTTAAACCAAAGCCGGCTAGTAATATCTGTTCGATCCTGATCCGTGCAATACCGCACGTATCTGATCGAACCCTGCCATATAACCATACGGCCTATAGTACAAACTGTCCGATCCTGATCCGTGCAATACCGCACGTATCTGATCGGACCTTGCCATATCTCCATACGGCCTCTACAACCTTTCGCCCGAAAGCTGAGTAACTGTAAATGTGGGGGACTCTAAAGACTCGTCAACACCTTGGTTGTGGATTTAACCACTAGCACGTCAGAGGTATAAGCCAATACGTGACGGGCTACCAGGTACTGACCAAAAGGGACGTCGATGAGGAAGCTCACCCCGACACCCAACTGAGCCTGTCAGTGACAATATCCGTGCAGTCCGGTCCGTTCGTCTATGAGTATCGCATGGCGGGCCTAGGGGGTTGGTAAAAGTCAGACCCCCAAAAGCGGTACAAGTCGTGTCGGAGTGTAGCCCAGAACACCCTGAGATACTACTGGAATACCTACCAGTAAATCTCCTTGCCTTGGCCAAGGACTTTGTGTAATGGCTCTCCTAGACACAGCACGACCTCACCCCCAATACCGGGAGAGACGAACCCCTGAAGATACGCTCACTGCCTCCATGTGGCTCGGGACTGTACCCAACTAAAACCTGTTTGCACGACTCCTTTGAGCCGTGGTAGGGTAGTAATCAAAGTACAGTGGGAACTCACACGAGACAAATGACGATCCCCAGGTCGATGAACTAACCTGCACACATGTCACCAGGGAACTGCCATCTGACGTCTGGTATATGACCAACTAGCATGTTCCCGGCGAGTCCTGTCCGGTGTACTCATAACCCAATGAGCACCTGTATACATCTTAGGTGATCCAACTGACACCGGTGGCTTGTGAGACCGGCCACCGCCCCTCGTCGGGGTCTCGACTGTATACACTAGTCTACTAATGGAGTATCGATGCCCAGTCTCGAAACTCCCACGACCAGGGACCTTTTAAGGATAAGCTTGTAGACCCCCAGCTCCCACTTATATGATCGCCCTCATACTGCTGGTGGTCAAGCAAGAATCCTAGGGGCTCTATCAACGTGTAATAGCGACATGTCATGTCACCTAAAGCAGTACACGATGATAAAGGTAAACCAGATAGCATACTATCATCTCGAGCAAGACTGTCCTACTGGGATAGGTCCTCCCTCAATTATTACAATCACGTACCTGTGACCTAATAATTGACTCTGAGGGCACTATCTCCAACAATCTCCCACTTGCACTCAAGGCTAATTATTGCGATGTCGCATACTCACAGCCCGTGTGATACCGAACACCCAACTTCTCTACCAGTCAGTCTCACAAAGCTCGTTTGCGGAACTATTGCGTTCGAGGAATAGCCTCAGTGAGTGGATCCGCTTAGTTGTTTCTTTCTATGTCTCTCTATATCTCAAGTTCGCGGAGAAAGCCATCTCCCGAAATGAGCAATACATGTCTTAGAACGTGTCTGGATGTCTGATGGGACCTAGCTCATAAATGAACTCCAAATCCAAACTTCTTAGACTGTATCGACAACTGAACTTAATCAGTATCCTGCGCGCCATGCCTCCCTCAGTATTGGCTTGGACCACCTGTCCAAAAATACTGCCCCTCATCAGAAGGAAAAACTATAACTCTGACAACCTCCTTGTCGTCCATGTCACCTTGGAATCCTGGAATGATAACTGTCTCCTGAATGAGGCTGTCGTTATCATATCCCTAGAACATCCACTTATGTTCTAAAACTGCTTCCGACTGTTTCTCCAGGATTGGATTAATGTCAACTTATTGCATCTAGTGCAAGAACAACATCTGGTGTGGTACTTGACATCTCATGATTGACTCAATTGCCTAAGCAAGTGATCTGCCAATCATGCACATCCCTCTCCCCTTTAGTCCGTAAGACACCTTTAGAGAGGGTGACTCCGTTACCTGCAGGTACACTACCGTGCCAGGAGTCGTCCATCCTAAATACTCTTAGAATGCTGTCAAGTACCCTGATTGGGAAACCACCCAAATCTAGATCTAAGACCATAGATCTAGTAATCAGTATGTCTGATATAAAATCCATTTCCTTTGTGGAGAAACAACTGTGTGACGACCAAACTATAACCGATCGTAGTGTAGGAGTTTCCTTTCCTACTCTGTGTATATCATCCAAATACCAGGATATCACACCCTACTACCTTCTCAACAGATCCATCCCCTATTCTGATGAAGTCAAACCCATGACTGTCACGTCAGAAATAGATGATCTATTTCCGCTACATCTGCTTTAGTCTATAAATAGATATAAGCCTGATGTCCACCAATGCTTCCGCTGCTCCCACTGACTACGACAACCCTCTGCCAGAGTCATATAGACGTGCACTTCTAAAACTAGTTTAGAACGACGCTATACTCATCCTCCTGCCGGGTCTCGCAGCCTGGAACAACAACATTGGCAAGTGTGGGTAAACAAGAACTTCCCTGTCACCGTCCTTGAGGCTACCTGAGTACCTCTCGGGTGCCTGAAGTTACCCACTTTATCTGCGGAGTGGCCAATGGAATGTCAATCCAGATTGAATCTTTAGGTTCCTTATCAAATCTTCAGTAATCGTTTGTGGTTCTGGAATCACTTCCAGTTCTACCATACTCCCACTACTGTTTTTCTGAAAAAATCCATTTTTAATAAAACTGTGGCGAGTCTAGAACAATATCGCTATTGTTCGTCCAGATGGTAGAAAATCAACCCTCGTCATAGCCTGGGTCAACCCACAAACAGCCATTACAGAAACGTGCCTTGAGTTGTCCAGTGTCTGGTTTTAATCATAAACCGGACAACTCCCCGTACCTTAACATCGTTAAGATATGAACTGTTCTATATCCCATATAGGACCAGAGGCACTGATTTAATTGAACCAGATCCAAATCATGCAACTGTCTCCAGTGCATGTCAACTAAATGGAAGGAGGCCAGATCAGCGTTACTCAACTTAGGAATACTTCCAATTATGAGTAACCTGAAAAAGAAGCAATTTCTCTTAATCATTACTATCAACTGAACACCATACACAAGTATCTACATCTTCGATCTCTTTGAAGAATCCCGATACTTGCTATACCTGGTTCTCTACTCTATTCAAATACATATAACTTCTCCAAATTCAGACCCTGTGTTTCCACGAAACACCTGTCTAAAAATTAGAGGAGTCATAAGTAAACCGAATATAGTACGAGGACCATCCCCTCTGTCCTGATGGACTCTAGACAACATACAATACTCTGTAAAAGTCCCTTGAGTCTGATAACTCATTCACTGTGTGTCGTAGGTTGAAAACTGTACTTATGGTTAAGAAGAATTACACCGCTGTTTAATGCTCCTTACCTAACCATCCACTGATATAGGTAAATGTCGTAGACATAATTTCAGAAAGGTATATCTCACTCTATGAAAATAGACGTACAGATATATCAATTTGAAATTGGTGCATAACAGCGGATATTCAAAACCAAATATTTGCCGACCGGCAAACAGCCCAGGTGATTTCCTCAAATATCACTGATTACAACGAATCCCGATATAATGAGGATAATCACCCAATTCCCAATAACTTACTCCCACTCATCATCTGTAAAACCATACAGATGTGAGAATCGTACCTGGTAAATACATACCCTGGAGCAAGTGTCTAATCGGGAAATCAGTTTCCTTTAACAGTACATAGTGAGACTGAAACATTGAAATGTTTCGATGGGGTATCCTGGTATTCTTAGTAATGCCTCTTCCAGATTCACGACTGTAACCGTATAGTTCTTTGCCACCTCTCCAAATCCCTTCATATGTCTTTAGTCTTTACCTTCTGTACACCCCTTTAGGCCAATTGGTTTTCTTCCTTCCCTACCGTTCGGCACCAGCCTATGGTTTGGAAGAAGACTATCCAATAAGCATAATGGGTGTACTGTCCCAATCCTAGGAACACTCACAATGAGAGAGGGTGAAGATAAAAGACAACCGAATAAACCTTATTCCTATTTCTTCTGAACCAGAATCCATCCCCGAACTGGAACCAGTTCCATTCGAGTTCGTATATAACCATACGATGGAGTATCCAAATAAACTGTGGATCTTCGTAGTGATACGGAGTGTCCTGGAGAAATACAAAGGTGATGTGGGAGTGGTAACGAAATATTCGGTTTGGTCGTGAATATCTGTTGCAATTTACTTTGCCCTCTTACTAATCCCTTGCTTTGTCTGAACTTAATACCTTCTGCACACCATCGTTATGCTAATTGGTTTTCTTCATTCCCTACCGGTCGGCACCAGCCTAAGGTTTGGAAGAAGACAATCCAATTTGCGTAATAGGTGTACTACCCCTAAACCAAGGAGTACTCGTAACCTGAGAGAGGGTAAAAGGAAAAGACAACTGAATAATCCTATCCGTTTTCTCCAGAACCGGAAACCATCCTCGAATAAATTCTTTCGAGTTCGTATCTAACCATACGATGGTTTTGTCCAATGGAAGTGGACGTTCGTAGTAATACAGGGTGTCCTGGAGAAAAAAGGGTAAAAGTAGGAGTGGCAATGAGGTTTGCAACTCTGACAATCCAAAAGCCGGTGTTAAAGAAGGTTCGGTCAACTTGGTCACTGAGTCAAAGTCTTAGGGTCGGGTCAATGGTCGCTGCCAGAGAGAGAGAGAAAAGAAACACTCAGCGTGCACTCTAACCTAGATCAGAATGGTCACCAATTTATCTAATCTGGAATCCTCCCACTGTACCTCAAATTCTCCTCCAAACCTGAAAGAAGAATTAGTCGGGGTCACCCGAGGAGTATACTAACTCATCAGTGGGAATCGGGATCCAACTCTCATCGCATGACAACGTGACGGAATCCGCTCACGGTATCACACTCCAGAAGGTATGCGCATATCTGGCAAGTTTCAGTTCTTTTGAAACTCCCGATGTGATTTCTGCCCCATGCTCTTATGACCTTGGCGTGAGGTCAAAATATCATAAGTCACATGTCAAGTTCTGCCCATCATTATCCAGGTTAATTTGAATCCACCCGTACATACCCTTGACATAGGCCAAAATAGTAGTACGACTGTCCCAAACCAACGCATCTATCTATGCAACAGATAAATACCCGGCAGCTACCAAACACTATGCCTTGGCGTGAGGTCAAAATACATAGCTTGAATACTACCGAATATTTAACTGAAATGATGGAGGGCTACGAATGGTTTCTGGCGAAAACCTTTAACGTAAAGAACTTGATATCGTTGAAGGAACTGATAGCTTTTTGAAAATATAGTGACGACAACCGTTGCTAAAGAGGTCACTCCCGGTGAAGGGATCTCGGCTCTTTCCCCGTAGACTGGGGTGCAGGATATTCCAACTGAATACCGCGATGCAAAGCAAAAGTAATCGGCTATAGTGAAGTTAATGCCCTGACGCAAACTTCTGTCCAAGGGGTCACTCCCGGTGAAGGGATCTCGGCCCTTGCCTCGTCGACTGAGGAGCAGGATATTCCAATGAATACCTCGATGCAAAACAAAAGTGAACGTCCTTGCAATAACAGCTTTTTGAAAAGTGTTCCAACAACATCAGATTAGGTTTGTTTTTAACTTTGCATTGATCCGAATCAATGCAGTCCTATCAATTGATCACACCACAAAGAACGAAAATATACTGATGTACGTATATGCCATCCGCATTCGCCACTGGGTCCCGTCATTACCCGTTAGGTTAGCTTACTAACGACAGAGCGGGGACTGGACTAGCGCGGATGCAAAACATATACAACATCTACTAATATATATACCAATATATTATATTTCGCTCAAGGCGTGAAAAGAAATGCAACATCACAGAAATGTACAGCATCACAGAAACAATACAGATATCTGGGATCCCCGGGTTTCACAGAGCCACTGCTGAAACCCGACGTTCCCCTGGTCGTGTGGATAGCCTGTGCAATGAAAATCCTAGACCCCTACGGGCGCGGCAAGTCACCCGCCAAAACCTGAAGCGAGGCAGCCCCCTTCAGCACCGTGAATGGACCACCCAGCACTTCACGGAATCCGGCAACTTGGGCACCCCTCCTGGGTCAACCTGTACCCCCTACGAGTGCGGCGAATAGCCCGCCAATCCTAGAGCGAAGCCCCCTCCGTCTCAATGCCATGAGATGCGGGCTTGTTGTCTTCTAGAACCCGGCTATCCGTGCACCCCTCCGCGGGGCAATCCTAGTACAGAAAGTAAAATATACATACACCGGGTACATCGACCGCAACCAGGTCGTGCCCCAAAAGAATAATACAAACAGGCAGTGACGGCAGTCCACATGTCGGACGCTCGCCCCGCAATATCAAATGTACATAATACAACAGAACTGTACTAGCATTGCATCCAGGCTATCCCCACGACCGATCCGCAACAACACAGCAAATACATAGAACATCAACGTGAAAGTCACGTTCGCAAATCCGTCTAACCGGGCTATAGCAGTTAGACCGGATTTACCGATCGAGTGACATTCACGGTCGCAGACATAATGTAAATACTGTGAAAAATGTGTTTAAAATTTTCCGATTGACCAAAAATTAACAAGTGGGCCCCCAAGTAATACTGTAGCACTCACAGAAATAATTGGCCCAATTTTAATATTCCAAAACCCCTAATACTAGCCCAGAAGCCCACTGGGAAATTTTGGCCCATTGATCTCTCTAAGTTGCGGCGGATCCGCGGCCCAATAGAAGGGTGAGGCCGCGGTTCCGCGCTCTGGAAGAGGGATCAGTGCGTCGAATTTTCCCAGAGTGCTTAGAATTTCCTGCACATCATTCTGAGACCACCTGAAAAATTTTTGGACACCAAAAAATCTTAACAGAAAACTGATGTGCACAAAAACATAGATTTTGGAATTTTGGTCGATCGGAAAAGCAAAACACATCAAACGAAAGCTAGACGAAGTTAATGGCGAGGCTCTGATACCACTGTAAGTGCACGGCGGCGCCCCGGCCGTCAATCCGACGCCGGAATGCGGAAGCGGTGAATAACTAAAATTTTGCGGACTTTGCAAACCGGCACCACCGCGCACTAAACTCCGGATCGAACCATTAACTAGTCTAAGCTATCTACAAGAAAGGGAATAGAGATATACCGACGATCCAAGTCCTCCGGTCTTCTCGTCATGGTCCCGATCTCCTGCGGAAAAGTCCCGTCTCCTCCTCGTCGCCGGAAGTGCACCACATCGCCTTCTTCGTTTACGGGCTCCCACCTCAATGCCGAGGCAACTCGGGCACGAAGCCGGCTACTCGACGTGCCCAAGGTTCGTTGTAGAATATGTAGTAGAACTTGTGTCTCCTTATGGGGTAGTGGAGATGCCATTTGGTGGAGGAAAAAAAGAGCTTGGAGAGAGGTGGGGAAAATGTAGCATACCAAAATGAGAGTAACATTTTTCACCACAAGAAAATGAATCCCATTCCCTCTAGGAAATGGCCGGCCACCCCCCATCATGTGTGATTGGAGAGAGAGAGAGAACAAAACAAGGGGGGTGGAAAAAGAGTGATGATAGAAAAACAAATGATCACAAAGTCAAGCATGATTGCTCACAAATCCATACTCCAAAAACCTACCTTCTACAACCATGATTGCTCACAAAGTCAAGCAATCATGATAGAAGAAGTCAAGGTCAAAAGAATGGTGCACCATCATGATAAAACAAAGATGCAAAGACCCCCTTCACAAATGCCTATTTGCAACAATGCAAATAAGCCCTCCTCCACCAATCTTCGGCCAATGAACGGAACAATGGAAATTGGCCGAAACGGAAAGCAAACTGGCAACTCCATAAAACTGGTCCCGTAATAAATTACAGGAAAACCCCGATACTGTGCATACACACCCGCATCTGTATTTCGACCGAAATACAAATGCAATGAGACAAAGTCTACACTGTACTATACTAGGATCCGGCTTAAACCAAAGCCGGCTAGTAATATCTGTTCGATCCTGATCCGTGCAATACCGCACGTATCTGATCGAACCCTGCCATATAACCATACGGCCTATAGTACAAACTGTCCGATCCTGATCCGTGCAATACCGCACGTATCTGATCGGACCTTGCCATATCTCCATACGGCCTCTACAACCTTTCGCCCGAAAGCTGAGTAACTGTAAATGTGGGGGACTCTAAAGACTCGTCAACACCTTGGTTGTGGATTTAACCACTAGCACGTCAGAGGTATAAGCCAATACGTGACGGGCTACCAGGTACTGACCAAAAGGGACGTCGATGAGGAAGCTCACCCCGACACCCAACTGAGCCTGTCAGTGACAATATCCGTGCAGTCCGGTCCGTTCGTCTATGAGTATCGCATGGCGGGCCTAGGGGGTTGGTAAAAGTCAGACCCCCAAAAGCGGTACAAGTCGTGTCGGAGTGTATCCCAGAACACCCTGAGATACTACTGGAATACCTACCAGTAAATCTCCTTGCCTTGGCCAAGGACTTTGTGTAATGGCTCTCCTAGACACAGCACGACCTCACCCCCAATACCGGGAGAGACGAACCCCTGAAGATACGCTCACTGCCTCCATGTGGCTCGGGACTGTACCCAACTAAAACCTGTTTGCACGACTCCTTTGAGCCGTGGTAGGGTAGTAATCAAAGTACAGTGGGAACTCACACGAGACAAATGACGATCCCCAGGTCGATGAACTAACCTGCACACATGTCACCAGGGAACTGCCATCTGACGTCTGGTATATGACCAACTAGCATGTTCCCGGCGAGTCCTGTCCGGTGTACTCATAACCCAATGAGCACCTGTATACATCTTAGGTGATCCAACTGACACCGGTGGCTTGTGAGACCGGCCACCGCCCCTCGTCGGGGTCTCGACTGTATACACTAGTCTACTAATGGAGTATCGATGCCCAGTCTCGAAACTCCCACGACCAGGGACCTTTTAAGGATAAGCTTGTAGACCCCCAGCTCCCACTTATATGATCGCCCTCATACTGCTGGTGGTCAAGCAAGAATCCTAGGGGCTCTATCAACGTGTAATAGCGACATGTCATGTCACCTAAAGCAGTACACGATGATAAAGGTAAACCAGATAGCATACTATCATCTCGAGCAAGACTGTCCTACTGGGATAGGTCCTCCCTCAATTATTACAATCACGTACCTGTGACCTAATAATTGACTCTGAGGGCACTATCTCCAACAATCTCCCACTTGCACTCAAGGCTAATTATTGCGATGTCGCATACTCACAGCCCGTGTGATACCGAACACCCAACTTCTCTACCAGTCAGTCTCACAAAGCTCGTTTGCGGAACTATTGCGTTCGAGGAATAGCCTCAGTGAGTGGATCCGCTTAGTTGTTTCTTTCTATGTCTCTCTATATCTCAAGTTCGCGGAGAAAGCCATCTCCCGAAATGAGCAATACATGTCTTAGAACGTGTCTGGATGTCTGATGGGACCTAGCTCATAAATGAACTCCAAATCCAAACTTCTTAGACTGTATCGACAACTGAACTTAATCAGTATCCTGCGCGCCATGCCTCCCTCAGTATTGGCTTGGACCACCTGTCCAAAAATACTGCCCCTCATCAGAAGGAAAAACTATAACTCTGACAACCTCCTTGTCGTCCATGTCACCTTGGAATCCTGGAATGATAACTGTCTCCTGAATGAGGCTGTCGTTATCATATCCCTAGAACATCCACTTATGTTCTAAAACTGCTTCCGACTGTTTCTCCAGGATTGGATTAATGTCAACTTATTGCATCTAGTGCAAGAACAACATCTGGTGTGGTACTTGACATCTCATGATTGACTCAATTGCCTAAGCAAGTGATCTGCCAATCATGCACATCCCTCTCCCCTTTAGTCTGTAAGACACCTTTAGAGAGGGTGACTCCGTTACCTGCAGGTACACTACCGTGCCAGGAGTCGTCCATCCTAAATACTCTTAGAAAGCCAAATAGACAAAATTTGATACCCCGATCGAAACACCGAATCCCCAAAACAACTCCAGAAAATTCAACTCTGTATTAAATATTAAAAATTCCCAGAAAAACCAGCATTGACTATTATTGATTATGGTGCAAATTTTGATGAACAATAGGACAAAACCGCCGCGGATCCGCTTGGACGTGCAAAACGGTGGTTTTTGGGTACAGTCCCGAGTCACATGGAGGCAATGAGCGATAGGAGGGGATTCGTCTCTCCCGGTATAGGGGTTGATGTTGCGCTGTGTTCGATTGGCTATAACAGGAAATCCCTGGCCAGGGTTGCTGAAATTTACTGGTAAGTGTTACCAGTAGTTTCTCGAATAGTTATAGACCTCATATCGACACGACTTATCGAGCTATTGGGGTCTGACGTTTACCACCCCTAGGCGAGATATGCGACATATCAGACGATCAGACCGGACTGTACGGTAGTGTTACTGGTCGGATTCACTGGAGTGTGAGCGGGCTTACTCGTCGATCTTCAGATCGCTCAATACCCGGGTGGCCGTTACGTTTAGCAGACCGCTTGCGGCTTGTGGGTGCTTGATATGATCATCACCTGCTGCCGGCGTATTGACGAGTCTTTAGAGTCCTACACAGAGGTTTCCTGGCTCAAGCGAAACGAAATAGGAGCGCATATGAGATATGTGCGGGACCGAGAATAATGCGTGTATGTGATACCGTATTCCATTCTCGCGATGAATGTATCGAAAGGTTGTATGCGATATAACCTAGTTATCGAATCAAGGGTTGGTTCGATAAGCCGATACATAGAATACTAGTCGGTTATATGCGATATGACCGGATCGTTAAATCAAGTGTTGATTTAATGATTTAATGCATAATTATATATTTGATATATTACTTTGCATTAACTAGTATTGGTTCACTTTAAATGGATTTTCTCACTCGGATTGTACACATTGTATATGTGATATACTTTTGTGCACTTGATTGTATCATGTTTGATGATACATGTTTAACTATAGTTAAGTGTAATGGATTAAGCCATGGTTAAACTAATGATTAGGGTTTTCTATTCTTACTTATTTATTTATTTATTTATTTTGAATAGATAAGAAAAGAATGGTTGCTAATTTTGGAGTTTAGTTGAAGCTTCATGAAGCTTTGACTTTGTAACCATTCTTGTCTTCATCTTTAACCCTAACCATTAATCTAACCTTAGTTAATTCTCTACACTTGACCATGGTTCTAATATGATAAGTATTCATTTTCTTTTCCAATTATAATTAATCTTATCATATTATTCTTCTTCTTCTTCCTTGCTTCAAGTGAAGAAAAGCTTACCTCATCAATGGTGATTGATGTTTTTGAGTGAGAAATCCAATTCTAAAGTTAACCCACTTCCTATTTCTTCATCCTCTACCTCTTGCCAAGTAGTAGAGTGTGTTTTCTTCACAAGTTTCTTGACTTGGTGAAGTCGGAGCTTGATTTAGCGATGCCTCGACGTAGATCATCTTCGGCATGGACATCGACGACCTAGCTCGCTTTTTCTCCGACGAAGCCGACTCTAGAGCCCGGATTCCTTTTGGACAGCGGAGACGACTTCGTTGCGGAGCTATGGAGGTGGAGCACCGGATCTACAAAGGTTGTATTTCCGTTTTCCCATTAGTTAATTGTTAACTAGTTATCTTTTCGCCTAGAAATCTAGCCAACGATCCGTAGTCGGGTCTCTCGGCACCTAGAATTTTTGAAATTGGCATGTTCGATGCCTTGTGAGACCTCACTAGAGTGCCTAGGAACCCTACAGCCATTACAATACATTTGATGTAAATTATAATGGATGATTGGATATATATATACAGAGAGGACTTTCTTGCTCGACATGATAGTATGTTATCTGGTTGCTCTTTATCTTAACATGTATACTTGTCAGTTGATACTGTCTCAAAATTTCATGTTGGTAAAGCCCTTAGGATGTGTACTTGACTCCCAGGACTATGATAGAGATCATACTAGTAGGGCCAGGGTAGTCTATAAGTCCATCCTTTAATTGTCCCTAGTCGTAGGTGTATCGAGATGGGGCATCGATATTCCAGATTAGACTAGCGTATATGTCACAACCCGAAATATTAGCTTGTGACCAGCACTTAAATCACGCAACGTCTAAATGCGTAACGTAATTCAAGTAAGCTAAAACCCAGAAATCTAAACTTTTTAAAGAAATAAAAGAGGTGAAGTTTTGAAATAAAGGTATGATGAAATCACATGCTTTCTTAAATGCATAAAAAGGGGAACATGAAAAATGCAAGTTTGTTTTATAATTGAAAAACATGTTTCATCTCCTTTTTAAAAAATTGGGCAGCACCTCCTTTGTATATTTTGATCCAAAACCACAAATACATGATAATATAAAAGGCATCCCCAAGCGGGAGCTAGCTCTTCGCCAAACGGCGGATCACAACCACGCAAGTAATAAAACAAGTATACGACGCTCAACGGCGAAGATCAACACAAAAGGTAATGAATAAATCAAGACATCAACCCAATAAGCGAACATAAAACCCATCGCTCAAATCTAGCAACTACAAGTCTCACTAAGTCTTACCATTTATACAATTACTACTTTTGATTGATGGAGTTGACTAGATACAATATGTATGATAAATACGAGAGTGGGCATGATACAAATGTCCCACTTACCAAGGCAAATCTCCCAAAAGCAGGCTGTGCGCCAACTATGCCGCTACCGATCCAAACAGTCAATCTGCAAGAACTGTGGCACAACGGGGGTGAGTTACCAACTTGTGACTAGAAAACATCAACAGGTAGAAATCGAATAAAATAACGATTTCCTAGGTCAACTATATCATAAAGGTAATACTATGATATCTAGGGTGACCGTATGTAAAAATGTGCCAACAATAAATAAATGCAAGTATGCAAGTGGATATCATCCAATAATATAATCAATGCCAATATACATGTGGATCTCGTCCACTCGAAACATCGTAATTGCATATGCATGTAAATATATGAGGATATCAAGAATGTGTGTCCATCAATGACACACCAAAACATGTAACCTGAGTGTCCAACAACGACACTCGAAATATCATGAAACCCGTGTCCAGCATCGACACGTAAATCCTCATATCTCAGGCGCCGCATCCTCAGAGTGGCCCTCATGTCCATCTCTACTCCGGTCGGTATCTTCCGGATAAACTGCCGAGTCCAAATACTATCACCGATAGGTAGTGCTCTTCTGCCAGGCTCAACGCCATCATCTGCGACCATCTTACCCCAGGGTACCTTACCGGGTCCACCATGCACCCATATACGGTTCCTCCTCCTCCTCAAATCGGGTGTCACATGCCAATCTCAGAACTGAGAAAACACATGGTGGACGCACTGAAATATCATATTAAGAGAAACCGGGTTTTTAAAACAATACATACTTTCCTTTGAAATAACCACGGTTCTCAAATCCATAAATCTCATGAAAACAATATATCTCAATGCGTAAAACCGTAAAGCATGATGTATGCGACATATAACAGAATGTAAGCATATCCGTAAATCATGCAACATGGAACAGTAATATGCATATATCAAGGGAAAACCGCTCTTTAAAATGAATCCAGTTTTAAAATATATCCTGTGGTTCCCAATTCCTCCAAGGTCAAATGCAACATCGTATAAAGGTGTATATGTAACTATAGCAAGTAAATTATGCAATGAGTCATATCATGATGCAGCAATTCTACTGTGTAGTGACATGGCAATTATCGATGATGAAGTGTGTGAGCCGGCCAATCTGTGTAAGTGTGACATACGCATCATCGATAATGGTGTAGGTGTACTAGCACAGATATATGAAATGCAATAGTAATGACATGAACGGAGCATAAAGTAAAATGGTAGCTAAAAGGTATAAGGTATACGTATCTAACCAGACCGAGTCGGTGAATCTATCTATCGGCCTCCTCTAGTCAAGGGTATGGATCAATCTTCAATTAAACTCTTCACGTACGGTAAATCATCGTACGACGTCATTAAGAAATTTATGATCCTTACAACCTATGTTGCAAGGAGGGTACGGACCTCACGTCTCGTATGGCTTATCATTCGAGATTCACAATATTATGTATATCTATATACTTATATCTCCAGCTCACATCCATAACAATCGACTCGCATCCGTATACAGATATATCAATCAAGTCATCTTATCAATCTAAAGTCGTATATTATCAACCTCATGTTATGCCTCTATAATCTCCTATTGGTTCTCTTTACAACTACTTATCTGTATCTATCATATCATGTCAACTAAACCCTAAGTTATAATTTTACGTCATGGTAATCTTATCTCCTACTAAATCCTTAACCCTATCCTAAGTTTCTAATATGGTTTCTTTAACCATACCCTATAGTTTTCTAGTCTAGGTTTCCTTAACCGTATTCTATAAATCGATTTCCATCAAAACTTGCGGCGGTGCTATACGCCATCCTCCCGACTTCCCCCATAGATATAGATCTACCCACCTTGATCCTCGCTTACCGAAGTCAATGACGCCACGCTCCGTCTCCCCGGAATCCACACAAAGGTACGTACAATAATACACAATCGAAATCGCTATTAACATCAAGTCCGGAAAACCAATACGGCACACGGTGCGCTCATAGGTGTTAGTTGTATATATGCCCTAGAGGCCATTGTTGTGCATACGATGTATATTATGATGGATGCTTGGATATATATAGAGAGGACTTTCTTGCTCGATATGATAGTATGCTATCTGGTTTCACTTTGTCTTAACATATTAACTTGTATTGGTTTACTGTCTTACTCTCACATGTTGATAAAGCCCTTGGGATATGTACTTGACTACTAGGACTATGATGAGATCATACTAGTGGGGCCAGGGTAGTCAACGAGTACATCCTATAACTGTTCCTAGTCGAGGGTGTGTTAGATATGTATGCCCTAGAGGCCATTATTGTATAGTACTAGTTTGTATAATACATTTTGGAGGCTTAGGATATATATACTGGTTTACGACAATCTTGCTCGATATAGTAGTATGCTACTTGGTTTGTTTCTATCTTAATATGTGTATATATTTCTTTTAACATATCGCTAATACATATTGATGGAGCCCTTAGGATCTTTGCTTGACTACCGACGTTGTGATGGCGATCACACTAGTGGGGGCTGGGTAGTCTATAAGCACATCCTTATTTTGGTCCCTGGTCATAGGATTATCGAGACACGGCATCGATACTCCAGAGTAGACTGGTGCATACGCTTCTCGTCCCAGCAGGGGAGATGGTCTGTCCCACAGCCATCAGCACGTCGTACTGGAGATAGTATGCAGGTGCTCGTTAGGTTACGAGTACACCGGACATGACTCGTTGGGAACTGTTGGTTGGTATTATACCAATCGTCAGTTAACAGTTCCCAGGTGACATGAGTACAGCTTAGTCCACTGACTTGACACTGTCACTTCGCCTCGAGTGTGTTCCCACTGTTCTTAGATTACTACCCTACCACGGCTCTACTGAGTCGTGCAAACAGGTAGTAGTTGGGTGCAGTCCCGAAGCACTTGGAGGTAGTGACGGTTAGACAGGATTTGTCTCTCTCAGTATTGGGAGTTGATATCACGCTGTGTCTAGGAGAGCCATTACACATTGTCGTCCCTGGCCATGGCAAGCGAGAATTGCTGGTAGGTTTTCCAGCAGAACCTCAAGGTGTTTTGGGCTACACTCCGACACGACTTGTACCGCTATTAGAGGAATGACGTTTACTGCCCCCTAGGCCCGCCATGCGATATTCTCAGACGAATAGACCGGACTGTACGGAGATTGTCACATTCAGGCTCAGTAGGAGTTCGGATGGGTTCACCTCATCAGTCTTTTTGTCGGCATCTACCTGGGGACCGTTACGTACAGCTAGTACCGCTTGCGGCCTGTGGTTAAACCCACTGCCAGTGTAGTGTCGAGCCTTTAGAGTCCCACACAGAGGGTTACTCGCCTTTGGGCAAAACAGAGTAGAGGTCGCATGGTTTTGCGACAGGGTTCGTTCACATCCGCGCACTTGTGCACGTTTAGTGTCCGGGCAGTTATTACTAGCGGGCTTTGGTTTAAGCTAGATCCTAGTATTCGTTTTGGGATTGGTTTTGTCTCAGTGTATTCGTGTTCCTTGGAACACAAATGCGGGTGTGTATGCACAGTTGACAGAGGTAGAGGCAGAGGGTTCTCATTAGGGTTGTTGACCATTTGACTTTGGTTGACTGGTTGACGGTTGACTTTTTCTAAACCCTAATGAGAATGAGAAATATGATTAATAATATTAATTAAGGATTATTGTGCCATGGTTGAGTTGAACATTTGACTTTTGTTGACTTGTTGACTTTGTTGACCGGTTGACCATTGTGGACTTGTTGACCATCATCATTTCATTTCTATGACTTTTGTTTACTTGTTGTTCTTTACAAAATGCATTAAATGCATGAAATGATAATGGTCATTGAAACTAACTTCACAATTCTTAATTATTATTATTATCATCATTTTTTTTGCCTTTGTGAGCATGGTTGCAATATGAGAGCTCATTCTATCATTTTCTTTCTCTCTCTTAGAAAGAAAGCTCTCCCTCTTCCTCTCTCAAGGTTCAAGTGTTCCATGAGTTGGAAATCATGAACCTTTGAGACAAAATCACCATAACTCTTCTCTACTCATTCTAAGGTTCTAGGCCTAGCAAACCAAGCACCTTAGTTATCTCTAGGTTGAGATAGGAGCTCAAGTTCGAGGCCCTCAGGTGGATCCATCTACGGTAAAGAGGAGACGACGAGGAGGAGCCGTTCAAGCCACTACAAGGAGCAAGTAAGGAGGAGAACCACCAAAAGAAGAGAAGGAGTTTAAGACCTAGGTATAACCATTCTACATAGTAGCTAGAACTTGTAGTTTATTAGTTAGTTTTTGTTTAGCAAAGATCCTTCATGGATGGTCCATGTTACCTTTTGAGGAAAAAATTTGATTTTTTCCTATTCCGCCTCCCCGAAAGAACCGGGGTGGGTAACGTGGACCTAACAGTGGTATCAGAGCCTAGCTAAGCAACAACTAACTGTTAGCACTGTGTTTAGAACTTCGATCCGGAAAAAAATCCCGAAAACAAACCGAAAAATTGTATTTTCTGTCGATTTTCAAAACAGGCCTAAAAATATTTTGTATGATATGAAAAATACAAGCAGGGTTTTCTAGGAAAAGTCAAGAAATTTGAGCCCACGACTCGGCCGACTCGCCGCGGAAGCGCGGCAGAACCATGCGTTCCGCCGCGGATCCGCGGCCGAGTTGACTCGGCCGCGACTCCAATTTCTTGCAGTTTTCTCTATATGGTATTTTTGGATTTTTAAGTTGTTTTGTTTCTGCCCAGATTTTCCAGAGAACAATGTTATGTTTTGGGGTAGTTAAAAATTGGTATTTTGATTGATGTTCTATAAACTTTAGCTATATGGTTATATCTGTGATGTGATATATGCACCGAACGTCGACTAATCGCTATACGTCGATTAGTGGGGGTTGTGCATATCTGTGATCTGTAATGTTTTTGGATTGTGTATATGAACTTGTTGGATTATCGCGGATGAATAGCCGGGGTTTGTGAGATGAGAGTTTCTTTATCTTTCATTTGATGTAATATGTCAATTGATGTAATATTATTTTTATGGCCGCACATCCGGGAAGAGGTTGTAGTCGCCATTGTATATTATTTCTTTTACTGTTTTTGCTGCTAGGATAGACCCAAGGCAGGGTGCAAAAACTACCGGGTACCTCGAAGTGCCGAGTGTCCTACTCACATTGTTGAGGGAGGTTGCTTCACTTCGGGTACTTGGCGGGTAGTTTGCCGCACCCGTAGGGGTCTAGGGTGGGGTTTTGGCTATTCATCGCGACCGTGTAATCCGTCTTTCGTTGCAGGCTCGAACGAAACACGGATTCTTAGCATATCCAATGTGTTCATCTATGATCTGGAATGGCTATCATTGCATCTGACGAATGTATATATCTATATATGATATCTAGTAGGCGTTGCTTATGTTTTGCATCCGCGCTAGTCCCGCCCCCGCTCTGTCGTTAGTTAAGTAACCTAACGGGTAATGACGGGGCCCCGTGGCGAATGTGGATGGCATAAGCGTAAGTCATATTTTCGTTGTTTTCTGCAATGGTAGGATTAAATGATGGGACGCATTAAATTAATGCAAGAAAATAAACCAAAAAGATGTTGTTGGAACAATTTTCAAAAAGCTGTTGTTGCAAGGACGTTCTCTTTTGTTTTGCACAGAGGTATTCGGTTATGAATGCCCAGCACCTCATTCGACGAGGCAAGGGCCGAGATCCCTTTATCGGGAGTGACCCCTTGGACAAAAGTTTGCGTCAGGGTAATAACTTCACAATAGTCGATTATTCTTGCTTTGCATCGAGGTATTCAGTTTGGAATATCCTGCACCTCATTCGACGAGGAAAGAGCCGAGATTCCTTTACAGAGAGTGACCTCTTTAGCAAAAGTTTTCGCCACTATATTTTTAAAAAGGCTATCATGTTCCTTCAACTACATCAAGTTCATTACGTTAACGGGTTTTTCGCCAAAAAGCCAGCCGTAGCCCTCCGTCGTTTCAGATAATTAATACTTAGTATTCGTGCTGCGTTTGTTGATTATTCGTCAAGGCACAGTGAATGGTAGCTAAGTAATAATTCTCTGTTGCACTGATAGATGCGATTGGTTAGGACGGTCGCATGATTTTGTTGATTATTCGTCAAGGATCATGCGGGCGGGTCTAATGCAATCCTGGATAACGACGGGTTGAACTTGACTAGGACCTTTTGATTTGTTGATTATTCGTCAAGGTCACTTGGGTCCTAGGGGCAAAAATCCACATCGGGAGTTTCTAAAGAAACTGAAACTTGCAGATTTAGCATACCATCTGGAGTGTGGTGACTAGAGTGGATTCCATCTAGGTCATCGTATAATGATAGTTGGATCCCGATCCCACTGATGAGTTGGATTACTCTCGGGAGATTATTTCACTTAACAATCAATGCTATAAACCAAGTAGGTGTCTAGAACGGTGTTAGCGGGGCTAGGCCTCCAGGGAAAAGAGGTTATTTAATTAAGGAACTTCGCGAAAGCGTTGGAAAACCTCCCTTGAAGTACCAACACTAGCCTGGCTGAAAGGTTAAGAAAGTATTGTGACATGCAATTAATCCCGGCTAGTTCTTCTTTTAAAGGTTTGAAGAAGAATTTGACGAAACAGTGGGAGCCATCCTGATTAGATAAATTAATAAACCAATCTAATCTTGCAAGACCGCACGCTGTGTGTTTCTTTTCTCTCTCTCCAGGTAGCAACCATTTCACGCCCTGATCAAGATAATAAAATGTATCGCTTGATCGATCCGAATTCTTATTCGGGGCTGTGGAACGTCGATTGGGCTCTAACTTGTGACAACAGTCATAAGTATGAGCAAGGGAAAGAGGATTGTATGGATTCCAAGGATACCCAGTTGAAGAAGAAGCATAGTTTTACATCTACTTCAGGTGTTCTTGTAATTGAGAACTGTTTTACGGTCAGCCCTACCTCCTGGGTACTTGATACCGGATCAGGATCTCATATCTGTAATCTATTGCAGGGACTGAGAAAAAAGTAAGAAAGTTGTACCTGGTGATTTGTCGCTCAGGGTAGCGAACGGAGCACAAGTTAATGCTGCAGCCGTCGGTGAATATCACCTAGTGTTGCCAAACGGCAGTACTATGATTTTGAACGATTGCTACTATGTACCTTCCATGGTTTGCAACATCATATCAGTTTCTTTACTCGATAAAGATGGATATAACTTTATTCTTGATAGAAATATCATGAACATCTACCTTCATAAGGTACTGGTTGCAGAAGGTACACTGTGTAATGGTATCTACGTTCTAAATCAGAATACAGTTCTCAATGTACAAAATACACGCAAGAGGAAGAATTCAGATATGAATGAATCCTACTTGTGGCATTGTAGACTTGGTCATATCGGAGAGAAAAGACTAAGTAAGTTGCATGAAGATGGACTCTTGAATACGTTCGAGTTTTCATCTTATGAAACTTGTCGGTCTTGTCTCAAAGGAAAGATGACCAAATCTCCGTTCACCGGACATGGAGAAAGAGCAACAAAGCTCTTGGGACTCATACATAGTGATGTATGTGGTCCAATCTCTATACATAGAAGGGGTGGGTTCTCGTACTTCATCACATTCACTGACGATCTCTCTAGGTTCGGATATGTGTATCTAATGAAACACAAATCTGAAGCTTTTGAGAAATTCAAGGAATTCAGAAACGAAGTAGAAAACCAGATTGGCAAAAGTATCAAGATCCTCTGATCTGATAGAGGAGGGGAGTACTTAAGCACAGAATTCCTAGATTACTTAAAAGAGAATGGTATTCTCTCTCAGCTTACTCCCCCTTATACACCACAGCACAACGGTGTATCGGAGCGGAGGAATCGTACCCTATTGGATATGGTTCGCTCCATGATGAGTAGTGCTGAGTTGCCTCTTTCATTCTGGGGACATGCGCTTCAGACAGCGGCATACCTTTTGAATCAAGTTCCGTTCAAATCTGTGCCTAAAACTCCGTATGAAATGTGGAGCAGTAAGAAACCATGTCTTAAATTTATTAAGAAATGGGGTTTTCCGGCCTATAGGCACGGTCAGTTCTATGTAAATTTATGGGATATCCTAAAGATTCACTAGGATATCTGTTCTACCACACTGTGGAACAGAAGGTGTTTGTATCACGCCATGCTACCTTTTTAGAAAGGGAGTTTCTTGCAAAAGAAACTAGTGGGAGTTCGGTAGAACTGGGAGAAATCCATGAACCACAAAATGTAATTGAAAATTTAACAGAACCTCAGGATTCAATAACCCCAGATGATCCTTAGCCACTCCGCAGATCTGGTAGGATTTCTCATCCGCCCGAGAGATACTACGGTTTTCTCTTAGACGGGGATCGAGAGGATTGCATCTTGGAAGAAGATGACCCTACCAGTTTCAGGCAGGCCATTATCAGTAGGGACTCTGATAAACGGCTGGAAGCAATGAAATCCGAAATGGATTCCATGTACGCCAATAAAGTGTGGACCTTGGATATTGCTCCACCTGGGGTAAAACCCGTTGGATGCAAATGGGTCTACAAAAGGAAACTTGGTGTAGATGGGCAGGTGGAAACCTATAAGGCTAGACTCGTGGCAAAAGGTTTTCGTCAAAGACCCGGTGTGGACTATGACGAAACATTTTCTCCAGTGGCTATGCTTAAATCCATTCGGATCCTACTTGCCATTACTGCCTTCCATGACTATGAAATCTGGCAGATGGACGTTAAAATGGCTTTTCTAAACGGCTGTTTGGAAGAGTGCGTTTACATGGATCAGCCGAAAGGTTTCTTAGACAGTGGGAGCAGCGGGAAGGTGTGCAAGTTGCTTAAATCCATTTATGGATTAAAGCAGGCATCGCGGAACTGGAACATCTGTTTTGATGAGGCAATCAAGGAATTTGATTTCATCAAGAACGAAGATGAACCTTGTGTCTATAAGAAGATTATAGGACGAACTGTCGTGTTCCTAGTCTTATACGTTGACGACATTCTTCTGATAGGAAATGACATTTCTATGCTACAATCGGTCAAGCTATTTTTGTCACAACGGTTCTCCATGAAGGACCTGGGTGATGCCTCGTACATTCTGGGGATCAAGATCTACAGATATAGATCTAAGAGACTACTGGGACTTTCGCAGTACAAGTACATAGAGACCATACTAAAGAGATTTAGTATGGAAGGTTCCAAGCTCGGTAATAGACCCGCATTGCACAGAATCACCCTCTCCAAGAAGATGTCTCCTAAGACTGACGAGGAGAGGGTTCGCATGAGCACTATACCTTACGCTTCGGCGGTAGGATCTATAATGTATGTGATGCTATGTACAAGACCAGATGTAGCTTACGCTCTGAGCGTGGTGAGCCGGTATCAGTCAGACCCAGGTGAGGACCACTGGACGGCAGTGAAGAACATTCTCAAGTACCTGAGAAGGACTAAGGAGATATTCCTGGTTTACGGTAATGGAGACCTCAGGGTCGAGTCCTTTACCGATTCAATCTTCCAGAGTGACAAAGATGACAACAAATCTGTCTCGGGTTTTGTGTTTACCCACAACGGAGGGGCGGTATGTTGGAGGAGTTCCAAATAGGATACCGTCGCAGACTCGATGATGGAGGCTGAATACATTGCTGCAAGCGAGGCCGCAAAAGAGGCGGTCTGGATGAAGAAGTTCATCAGTGAACTTCAGGTGGTTCCATCCATTGGTGACCCAATACCTTTGTATTGCGATAACAATGGGGCTATAGCTTTAGCAAAGGAACCAAGGTCCCATCAGAAATCCAGACACATCTTAAGGCGGTATCACCTGATCAGGGAGATCATTGATCGCCAGGAGATCGAGGTACGGAGAGTGGACACAAAAGACAACACGGTGGATCCATTCACAAAGGCCCTCCCTCAAACACAGTCGAGGGACTTTTTGAGCTATTGGATATGCGGTACACCAGCAGCTGGCCTTAGTGTAGACGTTGGGTATGCGGTACACTAATTACTGGCCTTTAGTGCAAGTGGGAGATTGTTAGATATGTATGCCCAAGAGGCCATTATTATATAGTACTAGTTTGTATAATACTTTTTGGAGGCTTGGGATATATATACGGGTTTACGACAATCTTGCTCGATATAGTAGTATGCTACTTGGTTTGTTTCTATCTTAATATGTGTATATGTTTTTTTTAACATATCGCTAATACATATTGATGGAGCCCTTAGGATCTTTGCTTGACTACCGGCGTTGTGATGACGATCACACTAGTGGGGGCTGGGTAGTCTATAAGAACATCCTTATTTTGGTCCCTGGTCGTAGGATTATCGAGACAGGGCATCGATACTCCAGAGTAGACTGGTGCATACGCTTCTCGTCCCAGCAGGGGAGATGGTCTGTCCCACAGCCATCAGTACGTCGTACTGGAGATAGTATGCAGGTGCTCGTTAGGTTACGAGTACACTGGACAGGACTCGTCGGGAACTGTTGGTTGGTATTATACCTATCGTCAGTTAACAGTTCCCAGGTGACATGAGTACAGCTTAGTCCGCTGACTTGACACTGTCACTTCTCCTCGAGTGTGTTCCCACCGTTCTTAGATTACTACCCTACCACGGCTCTACTGAGTCGTGCAAACTGGTAGTAGTTGGGTGCAGTCCCGAAGCACTTAGAGGCAGTGACGGTTGGACAGGATTTGTCTCTCCCGGTATTGGGAGTTGATATCGCGCTGTGTCTAGGAGAGCCATTACACATTGTCGTCCCTGGCCAGGGCAAGCGAGAATTGCTGGTAGGTTTTCCAGCAGATTCTCTGGGTGTTTTGGGCTACACTCCGACACAACTTGTACCGCTATTAGGGGACTGACGTTTAGCTCCCTCCTAGGCCCACCATGCGATATTCTCAGACGAACAGACCAGACTGTACGGAGATTGTCACATTCAGGCTCAGTAGGAGTTCGGATGGGTTCACCTCATCAGTCTTTTTGTCGGCATCTACCTGGGGACCGTTACGTACAGCTAGTACCTCTTGCGGCCTGTGGTTAAACCCACTGCCAGCGTAGTGTCGAGCCTTTAGAGTCCCACACAGAGGGTTACTCGCCTTTGGGCAAAACAGAGTAGAGGTCGCATGGTTTTGCGACGGGGTTCGTTCACATCCGCGCACTTGTGCACGTTTAGTGTCCGGGCAGTTAGTACTAGCGGACTTTGGTTTAAGCCAGATCCTAGTATTCATTTTGGGATTAGTTTTGTCTCAGTGTATTCGTGTTCCTCGGAACACGAATGCGGGTGTGTATGCACAGTTGACAGAGGCAGAGGCAGTGGGTTCTCATTAGGGTTGTTGACCATTTGACTTTGGTTGACTGGTTGACGGTTGAATTTTTCTAAACCCTAATGAGATTGAGAAATATGATTAATAATATTAATGAAGGATTATTGTGCCATGGTTGAGTTGAACATTTGACTTTTGTTGACTTGTTGACATTGTTGACCGGTTGACCATTGTGGACTTGTTGACCATCATCATTTCATTTCTATGACTTTTGTTTACTTGTTGTTATTTACAAAATGCATTTAATGCATGAAATGATAATGGTCATTGAAACTAACCATCACAATTCTTAATTATTGTTATTATCATCATTTTTTTGCTTTTGTGAGCATGGTTGCAATATGCTAGAACTTGTAGTTTATTAGTTAGTTTTTGTTTAGCAAAGATCCTTCATGGATGGTCCATGTTACCTTTTGAGGAAAAAATTTGATTTTTGCTTATTTCGCGTCCCCGAAAGAACCGGGGTGGCTAACGTGGACCTAACAGGGTGTTTCGAGACAGGGCATCGATACACCAAAGTAGACTAGCATATACACATTTTGACCCATATGATGGGCGATGGATGATCCCATATCCATCTGTGTTTGACATCAAAGATGGTGTACGCGTGCTCAGTGGAGACTGGGTATACTGAACAGACTCGCCGAGAACACCTAGATGGTATTATACCTATCGTCAGATAGTAGTTCTCCGGTGACACTGGTACAGGTTAGTCTGTAGACCCGAGATCGTCATAGAGTCTTGTGTGATTCCCACTGTGCTTTGATTTCCACCTTACCACATCCAATAGAGTGTGCAAAACGATGGATTTTGGGTACAGTCCCAAATCACATGGAGGCAATGAGCGATAGGAAGGGTTTCGTCTCTCTAGGTATAGGGAGTTTATGTTGTGCTGTGTTCGATTGGCTTTAACTGGAAGTCCCTGGCCAGGGCTGATATAGAGTGCTACTGGTAAGAGTTATCAGTAGTTTCTCGACTTGTTATGAGCCTCATATCGACACGACTTATCGGTTACTGGGGTCTGACGTTTACCACCCATAGACTTGATATGCGACATACCAGACGAAGAGACTGGACTGTACGGCAGTGTTACTGATTGGATTCACAAGAGAATGTACAGGCTTGCTTGTTGATCTTCTGATCACTCAATACACGGGTGGCTGTTATGTTTAGCTGAACGCTTGCAGCTTGTGGGTGTTTGATATGATCATCACCTACTGCCGGTGTATTGATGATTCTTTAGAGTCCTACACAGAGGTTTCCTGGCTCAGGCAAAAAGGAGTAGGAGCACATATGTGATATGTGCGGGACCGAAAATAATACGATATGATACCGTATTCTATTCTCACGATATGTGATATCGGCCGGGTATATGTGATATAGCCGGGTCATCGGATCAAGTGTTGATTCGATGAAATGGTACATGTATTATTAGTCGGTTATAAGTAATATAGCCGGATTATCGGATCAAGTGTTGATTCGATAATTTAATGTATAATTATATATGTGATATATTACGTTACTTAACTAATATAAGTTCGCTTTATTGATACTTTTTCTCACTGGATAATACATTGATGTATATGCGATATATGTTAATTGTATTATTTTCTTTTGTTACATATATATTATATATATGATATATAATATTGTAACATGTTAGGGTTACAAATGCAACATGGATTTTGAGTTTAAACCAAGTTAGGGTTTGGATTAGGGTTAACTATTTGGATGAGCTTTCATGAAGCTTCATGAAAGTTTGACTTAGTCATTTTTCTTTGATATTTTGTGGAGATATTTGTTAACCCAACCCAAACCCTCAACTCATGGTTTATTCTTTACAAGGGTTAAGGATCTCATTCTTAACCCATGGTTGCAATTATAACCACAACAATAAATCATTATTCATCACAAAAGGTTTTCTTCTTCTTCTTCCTCTTGAAAAAGCTTCACTAGCTTTTTAGTTTGTGGTGATTAATAGCGAGAAATTGAAAACAAAAGAGTGTAAAATTCCTACTTCATCATCCTCATCTATTCTAGCCACTTAGATTAGGGTGTTCACTTCTCTAATTACTTCATTAGTGTAAGCTTAGGTTAGAGATTCTTCAAGGTAGATCATCTTAGATCAAGAAGACTTCAAGCATGATGCATCATTCACCTCATGGAGCCTCTCTAGAGTCGGAGTTCTTGATGATCGCAGCGAAGGGATCTCAACACGGAGCTTATGAAGCAAAGGAACGGACTACAAAGGTTGTAATCCTAAACTCTATGTGATAGATACTTCATTGTATGTGATACAAAACTTGTTACCCTAATATTTTTAGCAAAGATTCATGGTTTGTTTCCTTTGCACCTCTCTAATTTTTAAAGTGACATGAGTGATGCTACCAAACCCTAGACTAGGTGCAAGGGAAACCCAACAGTGGTATCAGATCCAAGATTGAATTTTAGATACGGTGTTAAAACAATTACGAAAACGAAATTGACTCCGAAATACGGTATTATGAAACCCTAAAAATGCTCTCTGTAAATTTCGTAAAAAGTCTTTTAAAATTTTTTCAAACAGATGTAGAATGGTATGTGGCATAACCTAAGAACATGGGTGAAATACGGGGTGTGGTGCTCGGATATTGGCCGAGCACCAAGGCAATAATTCCGGCCTGGCCGACCCTTTAGCCCCCTCTGCACTCCATATTTCTCCTGTGTTCTGGTGTCTTCATTTTGGGGTTTCTAGTATTGTTTGCTTAGCCCAATTTTCATGTGATGATTATTTTGACTCAGGGCTAATTCGTAGTGTTTCGTAGTCGTATTATTTAACACTGTAATGGTAACCTTGACTATATTTAGCAGTTCGATCGAACTTCAAACACCACATTTTGTACCCTGCTGAAATTTTCAAGTGTTGTAATTTTCCGAAGTTGATTATATTCGTAAAATCGTGCAAGTACCCCTATGGACCCCATAGAAGACTATACTAACCTTAACTCGATTCTATACCCACGGAACCGCGATCGAACCCTAGGGTTTGCCGTAGTTCCGTGGTGTCATAGGTGAGGCATTGGTCAACTCCTTCTACGGCTGGTCCATAGATATTGTGGCACGGTTTTTGAGTGTTTTAACTTTGCTCAAGTGTTGAGCTCACGGGGGTAATTTTTGAGTGTATGTTGATTCGATCGAAACGTTAAATATCGTCTTGATTATTGTGATTGTGATACAATATGTGGAATTCATATAGTTAGGCATGAAATCCGTAATATGTGATATTTCGGGTTTACGATGTCTAAGGAGATTATGGATTCCAAATGTTGTAGTTTTTCATTTTCTTTTCTACGACCGTAAATGTAGTATGTGTGGTATTGCCAGTTTCGTTGCTATACATCAACGACAATCGGGATACGCATATTTGCTTACGTTGATGATATGAGATATTATGTGTTGCTGTAATATATTATATTGGATTGTCATGTTCTGAATAGCCGGGGGTTTTATATGAGATGTGGGCTTTTATTTTCATTCATGTAAAATTCAATTGTATGTAATATTCTTTTATTGGGGCACGTCCAGGTTGAGGATGATGTCACCATTGTATATTATTTACTTTTCCGCATTAGGATAGACCCAAGAAGGGGAGCACAAGTAACCGGGTTCTAGGGTCCAGTGGGAGGCCATCTCGAGGAGTCGAGACCGGGTCTCCTAACCCTAGAATTGGCAGAGTTACTTTCCGCTCTCGTAGGGATCTAGAGATGTGGGTTTGGCTATTCATCGCGACCGTGGAATCCGTGTTTTATACAGGCTCGAAACAAAACACAGACCTCCTAGTTTATCCAATATTTCATATGTTTCTTCTTCTGTTGATACACTGTGATGTAATCATATTATATGCGTTAGACGAATGCTTTATTATTATATATATGATATATAATAAACGTTGCTTATGTTTTACACCCGCGCTAGTCCCGTCCCGGTATGCCGTTAGTTAAGTAACCTAACGGTGCATAACAGAACATTGTGGCGAATGCGGATGGCATAAGCGTACGTTGTATTTTCGTTTCTTCTATGATGCTTAGGAAGCATAAATGATGGGATTTATTAATGAGATTAATAAAAGAAAAGAAACCTAAAAGATGTTGTAGAATCAAATTTTCAAAAAGGGTAGCTACAGTTTTTGCTTTCCATAGTGTTATATGTGATATACCCTGCACCTTATTCGATGAGGAAAGAGCCGAGATCCCTTCACCGGGAGTGACCTCTTTAGCAAAACTGGCAGATGCTACAAACTCACGGTTTAGTTTTTGATTGCTTCTATAGTTCTTACTTTGCACAACGGTATTTTTGAAATACCTGCACCTTATTCTATAAGAAAAGAGCCGAGATCCCTTCACCAGAAGTGACCTCTTTAGTGAAACTATAAAAGCCTCAAAAACACTCCTTTTAAAAATCACCTGTTTCTACAACGATATCAAATTCATTACATAATAGGTTTTTTGAAAAACCTGTGTAGCCCTCCGACATTTCCGATAGATACTACTTAGTATTCGTGCTATATTTGTTGTCCTGCATCAAGGCGTAGTGTGCGGTAGCTAACTAGTGCTTATCTGTAACATGAGATGTGATTGGATTAGGGTAGTCATACGACTTTGTTGGCCTGCGTCAAGAGTCGTACAGTGAGTTTAATTCAATCAAGAAATGTACGGGTTGAACTTGACTAGCCGACTATGGTTTGTTGGCCTGCGTCAAGGTCATGGGACGCTAGGGGTAAAATCATTATCGGGAATTTCAAGTGTTGAAATTTGCAATGAGATTGCATACCTTCTATGAGATAGATGGATCCTGATACCCACTGCGAGTAAGAGTTACTCTTGGGAGAGTTTTACACATGACAATTAGCCGATCAAGTAGGTGCCTAGAAAGGTGTTTATGGGGTTATGCCTATGGGAAAACGAGGTTTATTCTAATTAGGTCCGTGCGAAAGCACGGGGAACCTCCCTCAAAGTACCAACACTGGCCTGGCTGAAAGATTGGCGAACTTGTACGGTGTAATTAATCCCGGCTAATCTTACCTTTTAGGGTTTTAAGGAAGATTTGATAAAAAGCAGTGGGAGCCATCCTGATTAGATAAGATAATAACCAAACTAATCTTGCAAGAGCATACGTTAAAGTGTTTTCTTCTCTCTCTCTCTAGATAGCGACCATGTCAGGCCTTAATCAATATAATAATATGGATGTATTGACCGAACCAGTTTATTATACTGAGCAGGGGAATGCTGGTCCCGTTCTTTCTTATAATTGTTATAAGACAGAGCAGGGAATAGGAGAATATCCGGATTCTCATGCCACCCAAACGAAGAATAAGCATAATGATACATCTTCTTCAGGTGTGTTAGTTATCGAGAACTGTTTCTCAGTTCACTCTACGTCCTGGATATTAGATACCGGATCAGGATCCTACATATGTAATATGTTACATGGGCTACGAAAAAGTAGGGAATTGGGAGAGGGTGATCATCCCGTAAGAGTAGCGAATGGTGCAAATGTTGCAGCCAAAGCAGTTGGCGAATATCACCTATTGTTACCAAATGGTAATACATTGGTTCTGAACGAATGCTATTACATTCCGACCCTGAAATGCAATCTTATATCAGTTTCTATATTGAGCAAAGAAGGATATAATTTTGTAGTACAGGATAATCTTATGAACATATTCCTGAATCAAAAGTTGATTTGATCAGGATCATTAAATAATGGCATATACGTTCTCAACCAAACTACAGTACTTAATATACAAAACACACACAAGAGGAAGAGTTCAGAAATGAATGAATCCTTCTTGTGGCATTGCAGACTAAGTCATATCAATGCGACACAGCTAGCTAAGTTACATAGGGATGGATATTTGAATCCGTTTGAATTTTCATCTTATGATACTTGCCAGTCATGTCTCAAAGGCAAGATGACCAAAACTCCGTTTAGTGGATATGGAGAAAGAGTTACAGAACTCTTGGGACTGATACATAGTGATGTATGTGATCCCATGTCTACACATGCCAGGAACGGTTCTTCTAACTTCATTACATTCACTGACGATCTCTCAAGATACAGACATGTTTTCCTATTGAAACACAAGTCTGAAGCTTTTGAGAAATTCAGAGAATATAAGAACGAAGTAGAGAACCAAACGGGAAAAAGTATTACGATCCTTCAATCTGATCGAAAAGGAGAATACTTGAGCAATGAGTTCCCGGACAATCTAAAAGAGAATGTGATTCTTTCTCAGCTTACTCCTCCCTATACACCACAGCACAACGGTGTATCGGAGTGGAGGAATCACACCCTATTAGATATGGTGCGCTCTATGATGAGCACTGCTGAGTTTCCTATTTCCTTCTGGGGGTATGCACTGGAAACAGCTGCGGACCTATTGAATATGGTTCCCACCAAATCTGTGCCATCCACTCCATATGAGATATGAAAGAAAAAGAGACCATATCTTAATTATGTTAAGACATGGGGTTGTCCGGCATATGTGAAAACACAGAATCCGAACAAGCTCGGGGCAAGCTCTTTTCTGTGTAAGTTTATTGGGTATCCTAAACAGTCGCGCGGGTATATCTTCTACCTCACCGAGGAACAAAAGGTGTTTGTATCTCGGCATGCCACCTTTTTAGAAAAGGAATTTCTTGAAAAAGAAATTAGTGGCAATGAGGTAGAACTGGAAGAAGTTCCAGCTACACAAACTGCAACAGAAAATTTGGTAGAACCAAAGGATTCAGTAGTTCCTGATGAACCCCAGCCTCTCTGCCGATCTAGTAGGGTTCCTCATTCACCTGAGAGATACTACGGTTTTCTCATAGATGGTGGGAGCGAGGATTACATTATGGAAGTTGATGACCCGACTAGCTTTGAGCAGGCCATCACGAGTAGAAACTCTGTGAAGTGGCTGGATGCAATGCGATCTGAGATGGAATCCATGTACACCAACAAAGTATGGACTTTGGAAGTTGCTCCTGAAGGAGTAAAACTCATTTGGAGCAAATCGATCTTTAAGATGAAACTTGGTGTAGATGGAAAAGTTAAGACTTTCAAGGCTAAACTTGTTGCAAAGGGTTTTCGTCAATGACCAGGTATGGATTATGACGAAACCTTTTCTCCCGTGGCTATGCTTAAGTCCATCCGGATCTTACTTGCCATTGCTGCATACCATGACTACGAAATCTGGCAAATGAATGTTAACACCGTCTTTCTAAATGGTGATTTAGAGGAGTGCGTGTACATGACTCAGCCAGAGGGCTTCGTAGACAGTGGGAGCAGCGGAAAGGTGTGCAAGCTACTTAAATCCATCTACGGGATAAAGCAGGCATCGCGGAGCTGGAACATTTGTTTTGATGTTGTAGTAAAAGAGTTTGACTTCATCAAGAACGTAGATGAACCTTGTATATACAAGAAGGTTGCAGAGAGTAAGGTCATCTTCTTCGTATTGTACGTGGATGACATACTCTTGATAGGAAATGATGTTCCTGTGCTACACTCGGTCAAGCTCTTCTTATCACATCGATTCTCAATGAAAGATCTAGGTGATGCCTCCTGCATTTTAGGAATCAAGATCTACAGAGATAGATCAAAACGGATACTGGGATTGTCCCAATCCAGGTACATTGACACCGTACTAAAGATGTTTAGTATGGAAGAATCCAAGCGTGGGAACCAATCCACGATCTCTGGACTCACTCTCTCTAAAGAGATGTCTCCCAAGACTGATTTGGAGAGAGCTAGCATGCAAGGGATACCCTATGCTTCGGCAGTAGGCTTTATCATGTACGCGATGCTATGTACCAGACCCGATATAGCATACTCACTAAGTTTAGTGAGTAGGTATGAAGCAGATCCAGGAAAGAGTCACTGGACAGCTGTGAAGAACTTTCTCTTGTACTTGAGAAGGACAAAGGAGATGTTCTTGGTGTATGGTTACGGAGAACTCCAAGTGGAGTCCTTTACCCATTCGAGCTTCCAAAGTGATAAGGACGACTCTAAGTCGCACTCGGGATTTGTCTTTACCCTAAATGGAGGGGCGGTTTGTTGGAAGAGTTTCAAGCAAGAAACCGTGGCAGACTCGACGATGGAGGTTTAATACATCACTTCCAATGATGCTACCAAAGAGCCTGTCTGGATGAAGAAGTTCATCACTGAAATTGGTGTGGTTCCGTCCATTGAGCATCCGATACCTTTGTATTGTGATAACAATGGAGATGTAGCTTCGGCCAAGGAACCCAGGTCCCATCAGAAGTCCAGATATATTCTTAGGCGGTATCACCTGATCCGGGAGATTGTTGATCGCCGTGAGATCGAGGTCAGGAGAGTTGATACGAAGGACAACACTGCGGATCCACTCACGAAGGCCATTCCCCAGATACAATTTGAGAGACTCTTCGGGATGTTGGATATGAGATACTACAACGGCTGTCCTTAGTGCAAGTGGGAGATTGTTAGTTGTATATATGCCCTAGAGGCCATTGTTGTACATACGATGTATATTACGATGGATGCTTAGATATATAGAGAGAGGACTTTCTTGCTCGATATGATAGTATGCTATCTGGTTTCACTTTGTCTTAACATGTTGACTTGTATTGGTTTACTGTCTTACTCTCACATGTTGATAAAGCCCTTGGGATATGTACTTGACTACTAGGACTATGATGAGATCATACTAGTGGGGCCAGGGTAGTCAACGAGTACATCCTATAACTGTTCCTAGTCGAGCGTGTATCGAGACAGCGCATCGATACACCAGAGTAGACCATCGTATACGCATCTTGACCCATATGATGGGTGATGGATGATCCCAAATCCATCGGTGTTTGATATCAAAGATGGTGTACGGGTGCTCAATGGAGACTGGGTACATTGAACGGACTTGCCGAGAACTCCTAGATAGTATTATACCTATTGTCAGATAGCAGTTCTCCGGTGACACTGGTACAGGTTAGTCTGTAGACCCGAGATCGTCATAGAGTCTTATGTGATCCTACTGTGCTTTGATTTCCACCTTACCACATCCAAGAGGGCGTGCAAAATGGTGGCCTTTGGGTACAGTCCTGAATCACATGGAGGCAATGAGCGATAGGAGGGGTTTCGTCTCTCCCGGTATAGGGAGTTGATGTTGTGCTGTGTTCGATTGGCTATAACTGGAAGTACCTGGCCAGGGCTGATATGGAGTCCTACTGGTAAGAGTTATCAGTAGTTTCTCGACCTGTTATGAGCCTCACATCGACACGACTTATCGATTTCTGGGGTCTGACGTTTACCACCCCTAGACTTGATATGCGACATACCAGACGAAGAGACCGGACTGTACGGTAGTGTTATTGATTGGATTCACTGGAGAATGTACAGGCTGGCTTGTTGATCTTATGATCGCTCAATACACAGGTGGCTGTTACGTTTAGCTGACCGCTTGGAGCTTGTGGGTGTTTGATATGATCATCACCTACTGCCGGCGTATTGACGATTCTTTAGAGTCCTACACAGAAGTTTCCTGGCTCAGGCAAAACGGAGTAGGAGCATGTAGGGGTTCCTAGGCACTCTCAAGAGGTCTCACAAGGCATCAACCATGCCAATTTCAAATTTTAACGGTGCCGAGAAACCCGACTACGGATCGTTGGCTAGAAGTTTAGGCGAAACAAAACTGGTTAACAACTTAACTAAGGTTTATACGGAAATACAATCTTTGTAGATCCGGTGCTCCACCTCCATAGCTCCGCAACGAAGTCCCCTTGCTGTCCAAATGAATTCCCGGGCTCTAGCGTCGACTTCATCGGAGAATAGGCGAGCTAGGTCGTCGATGTCCATGCCGAAGATGATCTACGTCGAGGCATCGCTAGATCAAGCTCCCACTTCACCAAGTCATGAAACTTGTGAAGAAAACACCCTATACTACTTGGCAAGAGGTAGAGGATGAAGAAATAGGAAGTGGGTAGACTTTAGAATTGGATTTCTCTCACTTTTTCATCAATCACCATTGATGAAGTAAGCTTTCTTCAAGTGATGAAGAAGAAGAAGAAGATGAATATTGTTATGATAAGTTCTCTTGAAAAAAGAAAATAAAAGAATACTTATCATAATCAACCATGGTCAATTGTAGAGAATAAAATAGGGTTAGGTCAATGGTTAGGTTAGGCATGAAACAAAAATGGTGGACTTTTCAAACCTTCATGAAGTTTCAATGTAAAACAAAGCTAGCCACCATTTCTTTTCTTTTGCCAAAATGAAATAAATAAATAAATAAATGAGTAAGTAAATAAAATCATAACCCTAACCATCACATAACCATGGTTTAATCTTAACATACACTTAAACAATCATGTATCATCAAACATGATACAATCATATGTACAAATGTATATCACATATACAATGTGCACAAACCAAGTGAGAAAATCCATTTAAAGTGAACCAATACTAGTTAATGCAAAGTAATATATCAAATATATAATTATGCATTAAATCATTAAATCAACACTTGATTCAATGATCTGGTCATGTCGCAGACAACCGACTAGTATACAATGTATTGGCTTATCGAATCAATCCTTGATTTGATAACTAGGTTATATCGCATACAACCATTCGACACATTCATCGCGAGAATGAAATACGGTATCACATACACGCATTATTCTCGGTCCCGCACATATCTCATATGCGCTCCTATTTCGTTTCGCTTGAGCCAGGAAACCTCTGTGTAGGACTCTAAACACTCGTCAATACGCCGGCAGCAGATGATGATCATATCAAACACCCACAAGCCGCAAGCGGTCTGCTAAACGTAACGGCTACCCGGGTATTGAGCGATCAGAAGATCGACGAGCAAGCCCGCTCACACTCTAATGAATCCAACCAGTAACACTACCGTACAGTCCGGTCTGATCGTCTGATATGTCGCATATCTCGCCTAGGGGTGGTAAACGTCAGACCCCAATAGCTCGATAAGTCGTGTCGATATGAGGTCTATAACAATTCGAGAAACTACTGGTAACACTTACCAGTAAATCTCAGCAACCCTGGCCAGGGATTTCCTGTTATAGCCAATCGAACACAGCGCAACATCAACTCCCTATACCGGGAGAGACGAATCCCCTCCTATCGCTCATTTCCTCCATGTGACTCGGGACTGTACCCAAAAACCACCGTTTTGCACGCCCTCTTGGACGTGGTAAGATGGAAATCAAAGCACAGTGGGAACCACACAAGACTCTATGACGATCTCGGGTCAACAGACTACTCTGTACCAGTGTCACCAGAGAACTGCCATCTGACGTAAGGTATAATACCATCTGGGAGTTCTCGGCGAGTCCGTCCAGTGTACCCAGTCTCCACTGAGCACCCGTATATCATCTCTGATGTCAAACACCAATGGATATGGGATCATCCATCGCCCATCTGTATGGGTCGAGAAGGTATACGCTAGTCTACACTGGTATATCGATGCCCCGTCTCGATACACCCTCGACTAGGGACTTTGAAGGATGTACTTATGGACTACCATGTTCCCACTAGTATGATCCGCATCATAGTCCAGGTAGTCAAGTACAGATCCTAAGGGCTTTACCAACATGTAACAGGGAGACAATCAGTGTACACGTTAAGGTAAAGAGCAACCAGATAGCATACTATCATGTCGAGCAAGAAAGTCCTCCCTATATATGTCCCAGCATCCACTTCAATATACATCCTATGTATAGTAATGGCCTCTAGGGCATACATATAACTAACAATCTTCCACTTGCACTAGGGCCATCTGATAGCAGTGGTTGTAGTATCTCATACTCAACCATCCCATAAAAATCTCTCTCTGGGAACAGGCCTTTGTGAGTGGATCCGCTCTGTTGTCCTCTGAGTCTACTCTCCAAACCTCGATCACCCTGGAGATCAACCATCTCCATGATCAGGTGATACTGCCTTAGAATATGTCTGGATCACTGATGGGACTGGCGTTCCTCGGCATAAGCCACAACTCCATTGTCTCACAATGGTAGGAACGTAGTTCATCTCATGAACCAATATACACCCAAACAGCCTCTTTGGTAGCATCTTAAGTAGCGATGTATCCTGCCTTTATCGTCTAGTGTGTCACGGTATCTTGCTTGGAACTCTTCCAACATACCGTCCCTTTACTGAGGGTAAAGACAATGCCTGTGACTGACTTTCAGTCGTCCTTATCACCGTGGAACCCTTCCAGTGATTCTCCCCAGAATCAATTGATACCGTCTCACTACAACTAGTGAGATCCTAACATCCAATTAGATCTATCTCATAGATCCAAAATCCAGGATTTAGTAGGTATCAATTTGATCCTATGTAGAGAATTATTGTGATAAGCGGAGATTGACCGAGCGTAGCATAGGAAACTCCTTCCCTATCAAGAGTATGTCATCTACGTACTCTACGAGGATCGTCACCATACTCTCTACTACCTTTTTGTTCATACAAGGTTCATCTACCATTTTGATGATGTCAAACTCTTTGACTAACACATCAAAACAGGCGTTCCATCTCCGCGATGCCTGCTTTATCTTATAAAGCATCTTGCACACGTTTCCGCTGCTCCCACTGTCTACGAGGCCCTCTGGCTGTGTACTTATAGACGCACTCTTCTAAAACATCATTTAGAAAAGCTGTCATGACACCCAACCACCAGATATCGTAGTCATGGTATGTAGCCGTGGCAAGTAGGATCTGGATGGACTTAAGCATAGGTACTTGAAAAGGTTTCATCATTATCCACAGCTGGTCAATGATGCAAACTTTTAACAAGTCTAGCTTTGAAAGTCTCAACTTTTCGATGTACACCAAGTAATCTTCTCAAGATATACTTGCTCTTGATTTGGATTTAACCCTTCAGATATAGCAACCAAAGTCCATACTTTGTTGGTGTATAAGGATTCCATCTCAGATCGCTAAGCATCCAGCCATTCTTACAGAGTCCCACTCCTGATGGCCAGCTCGAAACTAGTTGGGTCATCATCCCATGATGCAATCCTCGCTCCCACTATCATAGAGTAACCGAAGTATCTCTCAGGTGGGTGAGGAACCCTACTAGATCGGCGGAGAGGCTGAGGTTCGTCGGTATCTACTGAATCCTTTGGTTCTATCAAATCATCTGCTGTAGTTTGTATAGCTGGAACCTTTCCAGTTCTACATTACAGACCTTGCCTCGAGCTTGTCCGGATTTTGCTTTTAGACATAGGCCGGACAACCCCAAATCTTATCTAACTTAAGATATGGGCTCTTCCCATACCATATCTCATATGGAGTGGTAGGCAACTGATTTGATTTGAACCCTTTTCAATAGGTATGCAGCTTCTCAAGTGCATATCTCCCAAAAGGAAATAGGTAACTCAGTAGTACTCATCATAGAGCACACCTTATCATATAGGGTGTGATTGCTCCACCCCGATATACCATCGTGCTTTGGTGTATTCGGAGGAGTAATGCTGAGAGAGAATCTCATTCTCCTTTAGAATAGTCCAGGAATTCCGTGCTCAAGTATTCTCCTCCATGATCTCATCAAAGGACATAACACTTTTACCCGTATTGGTTCTCTACTTCTATCTTATATTCTGTGAATATCTCAAAAGGTTCGGACTTATGTTTCAACAGGAACGTATGTCTGAATCTTGAGAGATTATCAGAGAATGTAATGAAGTAAAAGAACCAGTCTCGGCATGTGTAGACAGGGGGACCTACATACATCAACATGTATCATCCCAAGAGTTTACTAACTCTTTCTCTGTTTCCAATAAACAGAGCTATGGTCATCTTATCTTTGTGACATGACTGGCGAGTTTCACAAGATGTAAATTCAAACTGATTTAAATATGCATCTATATGTAACTCTAGCTAGTCGGGTCACATTGATCTGACCTAGTCTACAATACCTCAAGAAGGATTCGTTCAGTTCTGAACTCTTCCTCTTGTGTGTGTTCTGTATACTAAGAACTGCCGTTTGATTTAGAACATTAATGCTTTTAGATAACGTGCCTGAACCGATCAACTTTTGATATAGGAAATGTTCAAAACATTATCCAACAATACAAAATTTTATCATTTCTTTACTAATAAAGAGATTGATATGATTTTGTATATCAGGTTCGGTATCTAATAACATTCGTTCAGAATCAATGTATTTGTAATACAGGGTGACAGTGACCAACAGACTTGGCTGCAACTCTTGCCCCGTTTTCTGCCTCATGAAACTTATCACCCGTTCTCAGTTCTTTACCTATCTATAGCCCATGTAACATTTTACATATGCGGGATCCTGATCCGGTATCATATACCCAGGACGTAAAGGATGCTGAGAAACAGTTCTCTGTAATGAACACACCCGAAGATGATGCATCAGCATGCACTCTCTTCGTTTGGGCGGCACGGGAAATCTGGTATTCCCCAATTTCCTGCTCTGTCTTATAACAATTATAAGTTGGAGCGGGACCAACGTTCCCCAGCTCAGTATAACAAGCGGGTTCGGTCAAAAATCCGTATTATTATCTTGATTAAGGCGTGATATGGTCGCTACCTGGAGAGAGAGAGAAGAAAACACTCAGCGTGCGCTCTTGCAAGAATAGATTGGTTATTATTTTATCTAATCAGGATGGCTCCCACTGCTTTTTATCAAATCTTCCTTCAAACCCTAAAAGGAAAGACTAGCCGGGATTAATTACACACTACAAGTTCGCCAATCTTTCAGCCAGGCCAGTATCGGTACTTTGAGGGAGGTCCCCCGTGCTCTCACACGAACCTAATTAATGTAAACCTCGTTTTCCCAGAGGCGTAACCCCGTTGACACCTTTCTAGACACCTACTTGATCGGCTAATTGTAATGTATAAAACTCTCCCAGGAGTAACTCTTACTCGCAGCGGGTATCGGGATCCAACTATCTCATAGAAGGTATGCAATCTCATTGCAAATTTCAACACTTGAAATTCCCGATAAGATTTTTCCCCTAGCGTCCTATGACCTTGACGGAGGCCAAACAACCCACAGTCCGCTAGTCAAGTTCAACTCGTCATTTCCTGATTGAATTAAAACCACCCGCACGACCCTTGACGGAGGCCAAACAACGCCGTACGAATACCCTAATCCAATCGCATCATATGCTAGCAGATAAGCACTAGTTAGCTACCGTACACTACGCCTTGACGGAGGCCAAACAACCGCAGCACGAATACTAACTAGTACGTATCTGAAATGACGGAGGGCTACGACAGGTTTTTCTGAAAACCTATTGCGTAATGAACTTGATATCGTTGTAGAATCAAATGATTTTAAAAATGGAGTGCTTTTGAGGCTTTCCTAGTTTTGCTAAAGGAGTCACTCCCGGTGAAGGGATCGTCGGTCCTTTCCTCGTCGTATGAGGTGCGGGATATATCATATATATCACTGTGCAAAGCAAAAACTCTTAAAAGCAATCAAAAGACAAACCGAGTGTGTAGCATCTGCCAGTTATTGCTAAAGGAGTCACTCCCGGTGAAGGGATCTCGGTCCTTTCCTCATCGAATAAGGTGCAGGATATATCACATATACCTCTGTGCAAAGCAAGAACTGTAGCTACCTGTTTTATTTTGAAATTCGATTCTACAACATCTTAGGTTTCTTTTATTTCATTAATCTCATTAATGAAGTCCCATCATTTAAGTACCTAAACATTACAGATAAATACGACGAACACTTATGCCATCCGCATTCGCCTCGATGTCCCCTCGTACACCGTTAGGTTCGGTAACTAACGGCAAAGCGGGGCAGGGCTAGCTCGGGTGTAAAACATAAGTAACGTCTATATAATATATCATATATACTATATACTGTATCTATCACAGAACATCACATGATCACATCACAGATATCGCAGCAGAAGAAACATATGAAATATTGGATATACTAGGACGTCCGTGTTTTCAATACGAGCCAGTATAAAACACGGATTCCACGGTCGTGATGAATAGCCAAACCCACACCCCAAGACCCCTACGAGAGCGGCAAGCAACCCTACCAATTCTGGAGTTAGGAGACCCAGACTCGACTCCTCGAGTTGGTCTCCCTCTGGACTCCAGAACCCGGTTACTTGTGCCCTCCTCCTTGGGTCTATCCTAGTGCGGAAAAGTAAATAATATACAAAAGGTGACAACTTCCGCAACCTGGAAGCGTCCCAATAAAAAGAATATTACATACAAGTTTTTTACATGAATAAAAATGAAAAACACTCATCTCACATAAAAACCCCCGGCTATTCAAACACGACGATCCAATATAACATATCCAGCAACATATAACATCACATGTCATCAACGTAAGTAAACATGCGCATCCCAATTGTCGTTGACATATAGCAACGAAACCGGCGATATCACATATTACACTTACGGTCACAGAAAAGAAAGTGTAAAACTACAACAGTTGGAATCCACAACCTTCATAGACATCGCATGCCTAATCAAATGAATTCCTTAGACATCGCATGCCTAACAATTATAAACCCCGCATTTTAGTCTCAGAATCGAAAAATCTTTTCAATATCAAGTCAGGCAATTCAACAAGATTCCCGACATCCTGATCGAATGCTCGTCGCAAACTTTAGTAGGCGGCCGCACCCCCGACGCCGTCGACGAAGTGCACCAAGGCGGAACACCGCTGCCGCGAGCACCCGAACGGATGCTTTCAGCGACGGGGTTCTCCTACAGTCACTTGGTCGGGGCTATGGAGTGAGGCTGTCTATTAACTTTACCCGGCGAGTATCCGCGTACGCTACGTGATTGCGACGGACTTTTGATCACATCAAAATTCCGTGGCAACCGATCAAGTGAGACTAAACTGCTATGTTTATAACATTCATTTAGTTATCTCATAACTTCTTGTGAATTCCAATTATTGTATCACATTCCAGATAATTAGAAAATGTTAAACTTTCCGATCGAACATTCGAACACCCAAGTTTTCCCGATACAGATCAACACATGAAACAAGTCTAAAGACATTCAGTTCGTGCCTCAGTACCAACGGTCCAGCCGTAGAAGGGTCAAGCCAACGCCTCACATGTGGCACGCCGTACTGCCCCAAACCCGAAGGTTCAAAGGGCAGTTCAAGACGGTCACATAATCGAGTTAAGGTTTGTTGTCTTCTAGAGGGTCCATCGAGTTACTTGCACTACTTAGAACGTCTTTAAACTACGGAAAAATCCAACACTTGGAAATTTCCCGACAGGGGAAAAATTGGGTATTTATATCCGGTCGAACTTTTTAACATATTCTAAAATTTATCCGGAAAGCCACATAGATAAAATCTGATACTCCGATCGAAACACCGAATCCCGAAATCAACCCAGAAAATGAAACTCTGGAATAAATATTAAAATATTCCCAGGAAACCAGCACTGACAATTATTGATTATGGTGCAAATTTCGATGAACAATACGACAAAATGGCCGCGGATGCGCCGCACGAGCCATGCTCGTGCCGCGGATCCGCGGCGGAATAATGGAATTAGGTCATCAAAATTCACCGTAACTCTTAGAATTTCCTGCTGATTTTTCTGCATATTTTTAATGTTGAAAAATCCACGATTTTAGAAAATGTCCAGAGAGCATGGAAATTTTGGGGTTTCGGTTCGTTCGGACTTCAAATTCCGTCTAGACTTCGCCTAAGGCTTTAGCTAGGCTCTGATACCACTGTAGGGGTTCCTAGGCACTCTCAAGAGGTCTCACAAGGCATCAACCATGCCAATTTCAAATTTTAACGGTGCCGAGAAACCCGACTACGGATCGTTGGCTAGAAGTTTATGCGAAACAAAACTAGTTAACAACTTAACTAAGGTTTATACGGAAATACAACCTTTGTAGATCCGGTGCTCCACCTCCATAGCTCCGCAACGAAGTCCCCTTGCTGTCCAAATGAATTCCCGGGCTCTAGCGTCGGCTTCATCGGAGAATAGGCGAGCTAGGTCGTCGATGTCCATGCCGAAGATGATCTACGTCGAGGCATCGCTAGATCAAGCTCCCACTTCACCAAGTCATGAAACTTGTGAAGAAAACACCCTATACTACTTGGCAAGAGATAGAGGATGAAGAAATAGGAAGTGGGTAGACTTTAGAATTGGATTTCTCTCACTTTTTCATCAATCACCATTGATGAAGTAAGCTTTCTTCAAGTGATGAAGAAGAAGAAGAAGATGAATATTGTTATGATAAGTTCTCTTGAAAATAGAAAATAAAAGAATACTTATCATAATCAACCATGGTAAAGTGTAGAGAATAAACTAGGGTTAGGTCAATGGTTAGGTTAGGCATGAAACAAAAATGGTGGACTTTTCAAACCTTCATGAAGTTTCAATGTAAAACAAAGCTAGCCACCATTTCTTTTCTTTTGCCAAAATGAAATAAATAAATAAATAAATGAGTAAGTAAATAAAATCATAACCCTAACCATCACATAACCATGGTTTAATCTTAACATACACTTAAACAATCATGTATCATCAAACATGATACAATCATATGTACAAATGTATATCACATATACAATGTGCACAAACCAAGTGAGAAAATCCATTTAAAGTGAACCAATACTAGTTAATGCAAAGTAATATATCAAATATATAATTATGCATTAAATCATTAAATCAACACTTGATTCAATGATCTGGTCATATCGCACACAACCGACTAGTATACAATGTATCGGCTTATCGAATCAATCCTTGATTCGATAACTAGGTTATATCGCATACAACCATTCGACACATTCATCGCGAGAATGAAATACGGTATCACATACACGCATTATTCTCGGTCCCGCACATATCTCATATGCGCTCCTATTTCGTTTCGCTTGAGCCAGGAAACCTCTGTGTAGGACTCTAAACACTCGTCAATACGCCGGCAGCAGATGATGATCATATCAAACACCCACAAGCCGCAAGCGGTCTGCTAAACGTAACGGCCACCCGGGTATTGAGCGATCAGAAGATCGACGAGCAAGCCCGCTCACACTCTAATGAATCCAACCAGTAACACTACCGTACAGTCCGGTCTGATCGTCTGATATATCGCATATCTCGCCTAGGGGTGGTAAACGTCAAACCCCAATAGCTCGATAAGTCGTGTCGATATGAGGTCTATAACAATTCGAGAAACTACTGGTAACACTTACCAGTAAATCTCAGCAACCCTGGCCAGGGATTTCCTGTTATAGCCAATCGAACACAGCGCAACATCAACTCCCTATACCGGGAGAGACGAATCCCCTCCTATCGCTCATTGCCTCCATGTGACTCGGGACTGTACCCAAAAACCACCGTTTTGCACGCCCTCTTGGACGTGGTAAGATGGAAATCAAAGCACAGTGGGAACCACACAAGACTCTATGACGATCTCGGGTCAACAGACTACTCTGTACCAGTGTCACCAGAGAACTGCCATCTGACGTAAGGTATAATACCATCTGGGAGTTCTCGGCGAGTCCGTCCAGTGTACCCAGTCTCCACTGAGCACCCGTATATCATCTCTGATGTCAAACACCAATGGATATGGGATCATCCATCGCCCATCTGTATGGGTCGAGAAGGTATACGCTAGTCTACACTGGTATATCGATGCCCCGTCTCGATACACCCTCGACTAGGGACTTTGAAGGATGTACTTATGGACTACCATGTTCCCACTAGTATGATCCGCATCATAGTCCAGGTAGTCAAGTACAGATCCTAAGGGCTTTACCAACATGTAACAGGGAGACAATCAGTGTACACGTTAAGGTAAAGAGCAACCAGATAGCATACTATCATGTCGAGCAAGAAAGTCCTCCCTATATATGTCCCAGCATCCACTACAATATACATCCTATGTATAGTAATGGCCTCTAGGGCATACATATAACTAACAGAGCACATATGTGATATGTGCGGGATCAAGAATAATACGATATGAGATACTGTATTCTATTCTCGCGATATGTTATATCGGCCGGGTATATGTGATATAGCCGGGTCATCGGATCAAGTGTTGATTCGATGAAATGGTACATGTTATATTAGTCAGTTATATGTAATATAGCCGGATTATCGGATCAAGTGTTGATTCGATAATTTAATGTATAATTATATATGTGATATATTACGTTACATTAACTAATATAAGTTCGCTTTATTGATTCTTTTTCTCACTGGATAATTCATTGATGTATATGCGATATATGTTAATTGTATTATTTTCTTTTGTTACATATATATTATATATGTGATATATAATATTGTAATATGTTAGGGTTACAAATGCAACATGGATTTTGAGCTTAAACTAAGTTAGGGTTTGGATTAGGGTTAACTATTTGGATGAGCTTTCATGAAACTTCATGAAGGTTTGACTTTGTCATTTTTCTTTGATATTTTGTGGAGATATTTGTTAACCCAACCCAAACCCTCAACCCATGGTTTATTCTCTACAAGGGTTAAGGATCTCATTCTTAACCCATGGTTGCAATTGTAACCACAACAATAAATCATTATTCATCACAAAAGGTTTTCTTCTTCTTCTTCCTCTTGAAAAAGCTTCACTAGCTTTTTAGTTTGTGGTGATTAATAATGAGAAATTGAAAACAAAAGAGTGTAAAATTCCTACTTCATCATCCTCATCTATTCTAGCCACTTAGATTAGGGTGTTCATTTCTCTAATTACTTAATTAGTGAAGTGTAAGATTGGGTTAGAGATTCTTCAAGGTAGATCATCTTAGATCAAGAAGTCTTCAAGCATGATGCATCATTCACCTCATGAAGGCTCTCTAGAGTCGGAGTTCTTGATGATCGCAGCGAAGGGACCTCAACACAGAGCTTATGAAGCGAAGGAACGGACTACAAAGGTTGTAATCATAAACTCTATGTGTTAGATACTTCATTGTATGTGATACAAAACTTGTTACCCTAATATTTCTAGCAAAGATTCATGGTTTGTTTGCTTTGCACCTCTCTAATTTTTAAAGTGGCATAAGTGATACTACTAAACCCTAGACTAGGTGCAAGGGAAACCCAACAATAGGTTAGAACCTATAGCCTACGCATGCAAAACAATCAAACAACCCTTGTTGCTGACGTACAAATGCCCAACAACCAAATACAAATCCAAATATCAAAACCAAGCATTCCAAAATACGGAAAATATAACCAAAAACACCCCAATATGCTCCCAGATTTCACCCTAGGCCAAACTAGGGAATTTTGTATATAGGGTTAGTCTAGATATTACAAAACAAGGCCATACACCCAAACTCAACAAAATACACTACAGTGTGGCCGCAAATTGCGGCCACCAAGAATAAATCTGCGGCCACTTAAAGAGGGGAGGGGCTTGGGTTCCTATGGTAGGTTTCTATGAGCCTGCACGTCTCTCTATAATATCAACTTATTTTATAGGTCTCTCGGGTCACAGCAGATCACTAATTTTCATCACAAATTCTGCAATTTCCGATATCAGTAGATTTCAAAGTTCGCATTTTGGGGTTTGGTCTCTGGTCCAGGTCAAGAATTCTAACACTAAGGCCTAGTAACAGCCACTACTCATCACCACAATACAACTCAAACCCTAATCCCTCTCTTGAGATTTCCAAGTTCACAAATCCACACCTTAAACCAATTCTAAACTAACTAGAATGCTAGGAAAACATAAACTAACCAAGTGAAGGGAAATATACCTCATGGATGCAACCAAGCAAAACCCTAGAAGTCCAAAGTCTCCAAAATCCCACTTTTCTTGGTCCAATGTGTTGAGGATGAGGTGGGGATCAATTTTAATGAAGAGAGTATAGTGTTGGGATGAAGATTTTGAGGTGATTTCTTGGGGTGAATGTGGAAGGAAGCTTGAGAATGAAGGAGGAGATGAAAAATAATGGGGAGGAAAAGATATGGCTGCCCTCTCTCTCTCTCCTCTTATTCTCACCCTCACTCTCACTCCTATTCTCACTCTCCCTTAATTCATTCTTTTTCCTTTTTTCTCTTTTCTTCTCTTTTCCCCTCTCACAAATAACATCAAACACAATTAAAACAACACGTAACTAAAATGCAACATGACGTGGTGCACTAGCCATAGAAAACTGTATAAACATGAATTTGGCCTAATCACGATTAGCAGTGCACTAATCGGGTTTTATCCAAACTGCATATAATTAATTATAAAAATGCCAAATCCGATAAATATATTTTTAAATGAATAAATCATTTTAAATCTCCAATTAATTCACAATTATTAGGTATATTTATACCATTTTACGAAATCCCCAATTTCGCAAATCGGGTTGTTTTCGCGAAATATATTATTTTAATATTAAATTCCAAAAATAATATTTTATATTTTCTGAAATGTTACAGTATATGCTTCTCGACCCATATAGATGGGTGATGGATGATCTCATATCCATTGGTGTTTGACATCAGAGACGGTATACGGGTACTCAGGAGAGACTGGGTACACTGGACGGACTCCCCAAGCACTCCTACATGGTATTATACCTGACGTCAGATGGCAGTTCTCTGGTGACACTGGTACAGGTTAGTCTGTAGACCCGAGATCCTCATAGAGTCTTGTGTGATTCCCACTGTGCTTTGATTTCCACCTTACCACGTTTAAGAGAACGTGCAAAACGATGGCTTTTGGGTACAGTCCCGAATCACATGGTGGTAATGAGCGATAGGAAGGGTTTCGTCTCTCCCGGTATTGGGGGTTGATGTTGCGCTATGCTCGATTGGCTATAACAGGATGTCCCTGGCCAGGGCTGATTCCGAGATTTACTGATAAGTGTTATCAGTAGTTTCTCGACCTGTTATGAGCCATATATCAGTATGACTTATCAAGCTATTAGGGGTATGACGTTTACCACCCCTCGGCGAGATATGCAACGTATCAGACGAAGAGACCGGACTGTACAGGTAGTGTTACTAATTGGATTCGCAGGAGTATGAGCAGGCCTTCTTGTTAATCTTCTGATCGCTCAATACCCAGGTGGCCGTTAAGTTTAGCAGACCGCTTGCGGCTTATGGGTGTTTGATATGATCATCACTTACTGCCGGCGTATTGACGAGCCTTTAGAGTCCTACACAGAGGTTTCCTGGCTCAAGCGAAATGGAGGAGGAGCACATATGTGATATGTGCAGGATCGAGACTAATACGTGTATGTGATACCGTATTCTATTCTCGCGATATGTGTTATCGGCCGGTTATATATGATATAGCCGGGTTATCGGATCAAGTGTTGATTCGATAAAATGATACCAATTTGTTTAGTCGGTTATATGTGATATAGCCGGATTATTAAATCAAGTGTTGATTTAATGATTTAATGTATAATTATATATTTGATATATTAAATTGCATTAACTAATATATAGGATCACTTAATTATTTCTTTTTCTCACTTTAGATATATTTAACATATATGTGATATATGTTTATTGTATAGTTTTCTTTTGTTACATTATTAATATATATGTGATATATATTATTATTGTGACATGCTTGGTTATACATGCAACTTAGGTGTATGAGACATACACCATGCTATTGATAATTTTGGGTTTATAATTATTTAAGGTAATTCAAAATTAGGTGGAATTTGGACAAATGCATGAAGCTTGTGGAAGCTAGTAGATGCATTGACTTAGTCCACTAATTTTGTTTTGCCTAAGATATTTATTAACCTAACCCTCATCAATTAACCATGGTTTAGTCTCTATAAGGGTTAGTGAGATATATACTCACATATGGTTGCATTTCTAACCTCACTCTCTCTTCTCTTCATCTTCTTCATCCTTAAGTTTGAGCTCTCTAGGTTTTAGAAAAAGAGAATAAAATTGTGAGAAAAATAAATCTAAAGTGAGCAACACTCCTACTTCATCATCCTCTACTACTTGCCTTTTAAGTATAGGGTGTTTACTTCACTAATTCCACATTAGTGAAGAGGTAGCTTGGGTTAGTGTTTCCTCGACGTAAATCATCTTCGGCCTCGAAGATCGGTGAGCAAGCTCGTTCATTTCGACTAGTCGAGCCTACGGAGAGTCTGCATCACCACTACTTGGAGCGAAGGGATTTCTACACGGAGCATTTGAAGTGAAGGACCGGATCTACAAAGGTTATAATCCCTAATCACTTAGCTTCTAACCCTAATTCTCTAGTAAAGATCCTTGCTTAGGTTGTTTGGCACTTGAAAATTTTAAAATACGGCATGTTTGATGCCTTGTAGAACCTTGTTCTAGTGCCTAAGAACCTTTCAGTTCTCCTCACTAAATTATTTTGTCTCTTTTATTTTCTTTTTCCATTTTTGAAGAGGAGGATGAGAGCTTGGAAGAAGAAGAAAAGAGAAAAACTAACTAGAAAAGCCTTAACCATTTAGAAAAATGGTTACATCTTTTAATTAGAATTCTCTCAAAAATCCTCACCATCCATTCTTATCAATAAAACAAGTGTCCAATCTCTTCTCCCTCCTCCACATGTCACCACCCTACACAAGGGTGACGATATGTTGCACCTAAGGCACAACATAGGCTAAGGAAAAAGAAAAAGAAATGAGAAGAATAAATTAAATACAATTTGTATATATATATATATATATATATATATATTAAATGTATAAATACATATATATATACATACACTTGTATTTAATTTCTAATGTATAAAAAAACTTAAAGAGACGAAAACCAATTAGTGACAAAATATTAGTAAATACATACTACAAAAAATATGTATCAATATATTAAATCGGTACCCGATTTAATATCCGTCTTTCGAAAAAGATCGGCTAGTATTTCTACTGTTCGATTATCGTCAATGTATCCAATACACTAGTTTTAACCGGACCCCTGCACGTAACTAGTACGGCCACTACACCATTTTTTCAAAAACTGAAACCCTCTGTGTGGGACTCTAAAGACTCGACAATACGCTGACGGTGCGTTTAACCACAAGCATGTCAACAGCACTAGCTGTATGTAATGGCTACCCAGGTATTGAACGAAAGGCGTATCGACAAGAAAGCTCGTCTGAACCCCTACTGAGCTTGTAAGTGACATCTACCATACAGTTCGGTTTGTTCATCTGAGAGTATCGTATATCGGGTCTAGGGGATGGTCAAAGTCAGACCCCTAACAATGCGATACATCATGCCAGTATCTAGCTCAATTCCAACAGAGAAACTACTGACCTACCTGTCAGTAAATCTCATCTGGCATGGCCATGGACTTATGGTATTGGCCACCGAACACAGTGCGATATTGACTCCCTATACCAGGAGAGACAAATCCCTTCTATCACTCACTGCCTCAAAGTGCTTTGGGACTGCACCCAAAAACTACCTGTTTGCACGACTCTTTAAATCCGTGGTAGGGTAGAAATCAAAGTACAGCGGGAACACACTTGGGAGAAATGATGATGTCAGGTCAGCGGACTACCTGCACTAATGTTACCAGAGAACTGCTATCTTACATTAGGTATAATACCAACTAGCATATTCAAGGCGAGTCCGTCCAGTGTAACTCATAACCTAATGAGCACCTGTATACAATCTTCGGTGACTGACTAATACCAATGGCTGTGAGACCGGTCATCGTCCCTTGTCGGGGTCAAGAAACGTATACACTAGTCTACTCTGGAATATCAATGCCCAGTCTCGATATTCCTACGACTGGGAACATTTAAGGATGTGCTTATAGACTACCTAGAACTCACTAGTATGATCGCCTCATAACCCTAGCAGTCAAGCATGAATCCTATAGGCTCTATTAACATGTAATAGTAATATGATATACCATATAAGACATGTACCTGATGATAAAGTCAAATCGGATAGCATACTATCATTTTGAGTAAGACTGTTCTACCTGTATAGGTCCTCCCTCAATTATCATAATCACCTGACTGCAATCATAATAATTGCCTTGAGGGAACTATATCCAATAATCTCCCGCTTACACTTAAGGATAATTATTGCGGTATCGCGTACCCACATCCCGTGTGCTACTGAGTACCCAATTTCTCTACTAATCAGTTTAACAAATCGTGTTTGTGAGATATGTGTGTTCGAGAAATAGCCTCAGTAAGTGGATCTGCTCTAATGGTTTTATCTTTATCTCTCTATATCTCAACTTCATGGAGAACAACTATCTCCCGAAATGAGCGATACCTCTCTTAGAATTTGTCTGGATATCTGATGGGACCAAGTTCATAATATGAACACAAAATCCAACAAACTTCTTAGACTATACCTTCCACTGAATTTAATCAGTATACTGCATCATGCCTACTTTAGTATCCTCTTGGATCCCTGTCCTGTTAGTTAAATGTATGCCCTAGAGGCCATTACCGTACATGCGATGTATATTGTAGTGGATGCTTGGACATATATAGGGAGGACTTTCTTGCTCGACATGATAGTATGCTATCTGGTTGTTGTTTATCTTAACATGTACACTGATTATCTCTCTATTACATGATGATAAAGCCCTTAGGATGAGTACTTGACTACCGGGATTATGATGGAGATCGTACTAGTGGGGAAAAGGGTAGTCGGTAAGTACATCCTTCAAATGTTCCTAGTCGTGGGAGTATCGAGACGGGGCATCGATATTCCAGAGTAGACTAGCGTATACGCTTCTCGACTCATATGATGGGCAATAAATGATCCCATATCAATTGGTGTTTGACATCAGAGATGGTATACGGATGCTCAGTGGAGACTGGGTACACTGAACGGACTCGCCGAGAACTCCTAGATGGTAATATACCTATCGTCAGATAACAATTCTCTGGTGACATTGGTACAGGTTAGTCTGTCGACCCGAGATAGTCATAGAGTCTTGTATGACTCCCACTATGCTTTGATTTCCACCTTACCACGTTCAAGAGATCGTGCAAAATGGGGCTTTTTGGGTATAGTCCCGAGTCACATGGAAGCAATTAGCGATAGGAGGGGATTTCGTCTCTCCCGGTATTGGGGGTTGACTTTGCGCTATGGTCGATCAGACATAATAGGAAATCCCTGGCCAGGGTTGCTGAGATTTACTAGTAAGTGTTATCAGTAGTTTCTCGAACCGTTATGAGCCTCACATCGGCGTGACTCATCGGTCTATTAGGGTCTGATGTTATACCACCCCCAGGCTGTGATATGCGACATATCAGACGAAGCGACCAGACCGTAAGGTAGTGTTACTGATTGGATTCGCAGGAGTATGAGCAGGCTTGCTTGTTGATCTTCTGATCGCTCAATACCCGGATGGACGTTACGTTTAGCTGACCGCTTGCGGTTTGTAGGTGTTTGATACGATCATCACCTACTGACGGCGTATTGACGAGTCTTTAGAGTCCTACATAGAGCTTTCCTGGTTCATGCGAAACGAAGTTGGAGCACATATATGATATGTGCGGGACCGAGATTAATGCGCATATGTGATACCGCATTCTATTCTCGCGTTATAAGATATCGGTCGGTTATATGTGATATAGTCGGGTTATCGGTGTCAGTGATATATGCCCTATAGGCCATTATTGTATCATACTGGATTGTATATTATATATTGGATGCTTGGGATATTTCACAGTTATAATAACGGTCTTGCTCGATATAGTAGTATGCTACTTGGTTTGATTCTACCTCAATATGTGCATGTGTTTCTTTTAGCATATCGCTTATACATAGTAGAGCCCTTAGGATCTTTGCTTGACTACCAGCGTTGTGGTGGTTGTCACACTCGCGGGGGCTGGGTAGTCTATAAGCACATCCTTATACAGGTCCCTAATCTTTGGATTATCGAGACGGGGCATCGATACTCCGGAGTAGACTAGTGTATACGCTTCTCATCCCAGCAGGGGATATGGTCTGTCCCACAGCCATTAGTATGATGTACTGGAGAAGGTATGTAGGTGCTCATTAGGTTATGAGTTACATTGGACAGGACTCATCGGGAACTACTTATTGGTCTTATACTTATCGTCAGGCAGTAGTTCCCAGGTGGCATGAGTACAGCTTAGTCCGTTGACTTGTTATCGCTACTTCGTCTTGAGTGTGTTCCCACTGCACTTATATTACTATCCTACCACACTCAAAGGAGTCATGCAAACAGGTAGTAGTTGGGTGTAGTCCCGAAGCACTTCGAGACAGTAGCAATCAGATAGGATTCGTCTCTCCCGGTATTGGGGGTTGATATCGCGCAGTGTTCGGAAAGCCATTACACAAAGTCCCTGGCCAGGGCAGTCGAGAAATACTGGTATGATACTCCAGTAGTTTCTCTAGGTGTGTTGGGCTCTCCTCCGACACGACTTATCGTGTTGTTAAGGGGTCTGGCATTTACCGTTCTCTTAGGCCGGTATGCGAGTATCTCAGACAAACAGACTGGACTGTACGGAGATTGTCACAGATAGGCTTAGTAGGAGTCCGGGTGAGTTTGCTCATCGGTCTTCTTATCGACAGATACTTGGGTAGCCGTTACGTGCAGCTAGTATCGCTGACGGCTTGTGGTTAAACCCACTGCCAGCGTACTGTCAAGTCTTTAGAGTCCCACACAGAGGGTTCCCCTGCTTCAGGAAATTTATATAGATGTCGTATGGTTTTACGACTGGGGTTCGATCACATACCGGTACTTATACGTGGATGCTGATCGGGCAGAAAATTCTAGTAGGCTTTGGTTTAAGCCGAAAGCTAGTATTGTATTATTGGATTGTTATTGTCTCAGAGTATCCGTATTTTTCGGAATACGGATACGGGTATGTATATACGGTATGAGGGGCATTCTTGTAATTTGTCAAGGTATGCTTCTAGAAGGTGCCACATCATTATTGGATTTATCCATTTTTCTAAATGGATTAATGATGTGGAAATGGAGGAGACACTCTTGGCATGGTGGAGGGAATGGGCTTATGTTATTTTATTGTGTTTGGATTCACTATTGAGGCATGGCACATATATCTTATTGTTTTTAAGCCATGGCTCAATAAGTGAATCAGGGTTTATATAAGTGAGCCATTCTCTTCACTTGCTTTCTTGATGGTTCATTTTCATGTCTTGTGATTTCTTGAGTTGCTCTCTTCTCTTAAGCTCTCTAAGTTTCCTCCACCATCTTCTTCCTCTAAGCTAAACCCTTACTACTTACATGTGTTGTGAAGCAAAGGGTTTAGTGAGACAAACAATCCATTAGCACATTCTACATCTCCTAGGATAGTTGACTTAGCAAATCTTCTACCCTAGTTACCTCACTTGGAGATTGAAACTTGGAGCACAAACCTTCACGGTGGATCATCTTTGATAAGAGAAGGCCGATGGAGCAAGCCCGATCCGATCTCCGAGGAGCTTTGGAGACGGACACTAGAAGACCCGAAGGACTTGATCATGGAGGTATAACATTCTACCATAGTAGTTAAACCTCCTAGGTAGTGTAGCTAGTTAAGGCTTTAGTATAGATCCTGTGTTTTAGACGGTGTTGCGAAGCAAAACTTCTTCGTTTTTGAAAATTTCACCTCCCCGCGAACCTTGGGGTGCGTGACATTGGCTTACAGTGGTATCAGATCCTATAAAACCTTAACTAGCTAGTTAGCAAAGTCTTTAGAAATTCGATTGCGAAAAAATCCCGAAAACACGACCTATTTGCACAGTTTCTGTTGTTTTTCAAAACTGGTCCAAAAATGTTTTTAGGGACCTTAAAAATACGTGCAGACTTTTTTAAGAACACTCAAGAAAAACGAGGTCGTAACTCGGTGAGACCGTCGTGGAAGCACGGCGAAACCATGCGTTTCGCCGCGGATCCACGGCCGAGTCCGCTCCGAGATGGCTCGTTTTTCCTGCAGAGTGTATATCTTTCTGTGATGTGATTTTTGGGATATTTTGTTTCTGCCCAGGATCTTTTATTTGTACTGTGATATTTTTGGGGTAGATTCAAATTTGGATAATCGATTGAAATTCTAAGTACTTTCGCTAATCGGGTTTTTCTTTTGTTTGATATATGTGTTCGTAAATTTCCGCTAATTGTTATATGTCGGTTAGTTGGGGGTTGCACATATCTGTGATCTGTATTGATGGTTTGTGTATATGAATTTTATTGGATCATCGTGGATGAATAGCCGGGGGATGTGAGAAGAGTGTTTTCTTTTCTTTCATTCATTGTAATATGTAAAATTGATGTAATATTATTTTATGGTCGCACATCCGGGTTGAGGTTGTAGCCGCCATTGTATATTATTTCTTTTACTGTTTTCTGCTCCTAAGATAGACCTAAGGTACGGTGCACAAACTAACGGGTTCTTTGAAGTGCTGAGTGGCCTACTCACTTTATTGAGGGAGGTTGCTTCACTTCGGGAATTTGGCGGGTAGTTTGCCGCACCCGTAGGGGTCTAGGGTAGGGTATTTTGGCTATTCATCACGAACGTGGAATCCGTTTTTCGTTATGGGCTTAAACGAAGCATGGAATTCCTGGTATATCCAATATATTCATCTGTGATCTGGAATGCCTATTATTGCGTAAGACGAATGAATATATCTATATATGATATCTAGTAGGCGTTGCTTATGTTTTGTACCCGTGCTAGTCCATCCCCCGCTCTGCCATTAGTTAAGTAACCTAACGGTGCATGACGGGGCCCCGTGGCGAGTGCGGATGGAATAAGCGTACGTTATATTTTTGTTTCTTTTGCTGCAATGATATGATTTGTAAATGATAGGACCACATTAACAAAAATTAATGCAAGATAAAACAAACCAAGAATTAATCGTTGGAACAATTTCAAAACCACTCGGTTTTCTTCGAAAAAGTAATTTTAAATGCAGAGCTTAAACTACTCCTTTTAAAAAGCTATCATGGTTCCTTCGACTATATCAAGTTCACTACGTTCACGGTTTCGCCTCGTAGCCCTCCGTCATTTCATATGAATATTCAGTAGTATTCAAGCTATGTTTGTTGACCTTCGCCAAGGCATAGTGATTGGTAGCTGCTGGGTATTCAAATGTAGCATAGATAGATGCGTTGGTTTAGGACAGTCGTACTACTTTGTTGGCTTTCATCAAGGGTATGTAGGGGTGGGTTCAAATTAACTTAGACAATGACGGGTAGAACTTGACATGTGACTTATGATTTGTTGACTTTCGTCAAGGTCATAAGAACATAGGGAAAAATCCACATCGGGAGTTTCTAAGGAAACTAAAACTTGCTAGTGTTGCATACCATTTGCAGTGTGATAATCATGGTAGGCTTCCTTCTTGATTATCATACAATGATATTTGGATCCCGATCCTACTGTGAGTATCCACTACTCTTCGGGAGATTATTTCATTAAACGATAAATTCTATAAACCAAGTAGGTGTCTAGAACGGTATTAGCAGGGCTACGCCTCCAGGGAAAAGAGCTTACGTAATAAAGGAACTTCGCGAAAGCGTTGGAAAACCTCCCTCGAAGTACCGACACCAGCCTGGCTGAAAGGTTAAGCAAGAATTGTAAAATTGAGATTAAATCCTGACTAATTTTTCTTTTATGGTTTGAGAAAGGATTCGAGAAACAGTGTGTAACATTTTAAAAATAAATAAATAAATAATTAGATAAATAAAAGCTTTTAGGTGAATATTCTGATAATTGGTAAAATAAACCGTATTTTCCGTAAAACTTAAGTACAATTATTTTTCATTATAGACTTAAATATACCTATTTTAACTATGTAATTGCTAGTATTGGGTATTTATTTATTGATTTATAAATTGTTAGTTTAATTAAATATTTTTCATAAATTAATTAAATTCAAATATTAATATAAGCTTTAAATATACATTAAACTAGTGTAAATTACAAATTAGAAATGGGTTAATCTTACAAAAGTGAACCATAACATATTGGAATGAAGTGTGTAACATGCAAAATTCATTCTCAAAATTCTCCATGGTTCTAGACTTTTGTAGGATTGTTTAGAAAAGAAAATTAATTAAATAATGAAATTATTGAAAAGACTTAAAAGAGGTAATTATTTGGGAAGTTTCTATAAAAAATCACACACACCCACACCTCTCTCCCCCCCCTCTTCTAAACAGGCTAAGCCTTCCTCCTTGATGCCCAAAAATTTTCCCACTTCAATTCTTCTCAAAAACCCTTCAAAAATTCATGAAAAATCCAAAATAAAACCGAAAAATCCAAATCCAACCTCTACCCATTATTCTTTGACCTATCTAGTTTGGATCTTGGAGCAAAGTTAGCATTTTTGGGAGGCTTGGGTGCATGTCTGATCTCATGTTTATTGAGGTATAATCCTAAACCCTAGTGTTAATTGTAGGGTAATTACATTAATTTAATCGATTTCGGTGCTTAATTATGGATTTAATTGCTAATTTAAAATTTCTAGAAAGGGTTTTGAATGAAAATTAGGGTTTCTATCATGTAATCATAGTTACAAAGTGTAATATAACATCTTAGAGTATGCAAAATAAAATCTAGTTGTCAAATTACTAATTTGTTACATTTAAATTATTCTAATTAAGCTATTTGTAAACTAGGTTTTTATAAAATATATATATAAGTGAGATAAAATTCTAGTGAGGGTTTCTATCATTAGATTATGGTTCTAATGAGTAGAATTAACATGTTAATGATATGCAAACTTAATATTGTTGCTTATTGCTAATTGTAACATTTAAAATGTCCAAATTAAGCATTTTTAGTAAACTAGGTTTTTAGAAATTAATTAAAAATATGGGATTAAATCTAGTAAGGCTTTTCATCACATCATTAAAATTATAAATTGTAGTTTAGCACCTTAGATCATGCAAAACTTAGTTTAGTTGTTGATTTGTAAATTTTTACTTTAAAGATGTTAAAATTGGATAAATTTGCAAACTAGAATTTTTGGATTTAAACAAATTAGTGAGATAAAATTATAGTAATGATTTGTATGACTTAGTTATGATATTTAGTAAATATTGTGGCCACTAGATTTGTTTAAACATCAAGTTTCGAATGAAAACGGTTATTTGAGGCTTTCTAGGTTTTCGGAAATAAATCGATTTGATTTATTTTGAGGTTTTGATGAGTTACAATCTATTTTATATTATAATTAGTGATTTGTGAAACCACGATTGATACGTTTGGATTTTTATCGATCAATCGGCGTTTGTCCGCCGATGTCGAGGGTTATTTGGTTCTTTTGCATGAGCGGGTCATGGGTTTTAACCTATGCGCGTTTCTTGTGCCGTTTTGGTTTTGTTCGCGATTTCGGTTTACGATATTATATATGTTTGCATATAGGTACCTCTCATGTCGACTTTGGACGATGAAGAAGAGGATGACAGCATCGATTTCGGCAGACGAGGACCAGGTGAGTAGTTGTATATCTACGGGGGAAGTCGGGTGGATGGCGTATAGCACCCCCGTTATATATATGTTATTGCGAGATGTGAATACATAGCAAGGAAGGTTCTAGGATGAACATGGACCGGAAATTGTGTATTTTGGATGACATTGCTTCTATTCTAGTTCTTAGTCGTGAGACCCTAGAGTATAGGTTGGCACGCGCGCGCGCACACACACTTGTTTTCTAGGTCTACAACATATACACGTGATATGAGGATATTACTTGATACTTGGGAATGAGTCGATATGATCGGGCATGATGCCGTGAGATATTTAATATGTGACCAAGTTATGTTACGAGATATGTTATGTTGTTATAGCGGATTATTGGAAGATGATACCATGAGAATGATGATATATATATGATAGTTGACATATGATCGAGATATGAGATGAGATATGTTATGATATTTATAATGGATCGCTTGGGCGATGTATACTTCTATATGATAATATGTGTTGATGACATCGGATTGTATAAGACTTTAGATCGGTAGCCAGATCATGATATTGTTGATGATGATACCATATGACTGATGACATATATATGATAGTTGACCCGTACCCCGATGTTGGGATGCCATACGATGGATTTTACCGTACGACGTATGGATGTGATCATTGATCCGCACTCTTGACTCGAGGAAGTCATACTATGTACGTAACGCTATTGAGGCTAGATCGCCGACTACTAGAGATATCAACTCAGACTTTAGGTGGATTCGTATTACCTATCGAATAGTTTCTTTAGTTTAGTTCCTCAGTGGGTTAGATAGATACTAGGTTAGGCTCGAGTCATATTTATTTTCGAAACTAACGAATCGTGTGCATTTTTAAAGACAGCCTGAGGGATATTACGGATTTCTTAAAGGACATATATTTTCTATAAAACCCTGAAGCCCCTACTTTTCTAAAAAGCACGATTCGTGCTTTTTCAAACAACAAACTATATGACTCGTAGTTAGATATGTATATTCTAAATGTACGTTTAATACACATTCACCGTTATATTCATGTTGTATTCATCGCATTGCATGTTCATACATATGTTTCTTTAGTTAATATGAAACCCTGCCTGTTAAGACACCGGCACCATTACCGATGACAAGCTTGTTCCACGTACACTTATTTGCCGGCTCACACACATCATCATCGGTAATTCCCATGTCACGCACACTTTAGGAAAAGCTACATCATTTAGTATAGCTGCTAATTAGTAGTTTAAACATATTTTAGTACGCTTGCTTCATGTGCTAGTTTAGATATTGCATTGCTTATTCAGACACTTCATGCATTTATATATTCATACTATCATACAGTTTTGTGGGGCTTATGCCGATACTTATTAATTACTTACTCAGGGTTTTGGGATTTGGATTTTCTATGAGATTTCTGGATTTTGGGGAAAACCGCAACAACTTCATAACTTATTATTATTTTCAAAGAAAAACTGCGGTTTTCTCATGATGTGATGTGTGTGCCGTCCACCATGAGTTTTCTTGGTTCTTAAGCAGTATCATATACCCGATTCAAGGAGGGGGGTACATGGTGGACCCGGTGTGGTACTCCTGGGCAAGAAGATTGTAGATGATAGCGTTGAGCCCGGCAAGGGAGCACTACCGACCGGTTATTGTTGTTATTTTGACGCGGCAGATATCCGGAGGATACCGACCGTAGTCGTGAGATTGGATGATATGGGCCGATCCGGACTGCCGGAGCCCGAGATACAAAGATATTGAGATTTGAGATACAGAGACATTGAGATTTGAGATACAGAGATATGAGATTTTGAGATTTTGAGATATACCTATTTTGTGTCGATGCTTGACACGGATTTCTGTCGATTTCACTGATGAGGTTTCAGTTTTATTATACAAGATGCATTGATGTTTTTCTTATATCAGATTATTCAGATATCATGGTTGATTTTCTCATTCATGATGCATTCATACATCAGATATGTGACCCATTACTGTTTAGTGACACTGACACGATACACTGAGTATTGCACTTATGCATAGATTATTACCCTGTCACTACTAGATGACTTGTGTTATGTAAGTATATTATTTTGACCTAGGAGATCGTCGTGCATGCGATTTCTACTCGCAGATGACTTCTACTCACAAGTTGGAAACTCACCCCCGTTGTACCAAACTTTTCTTATAGGTTGAGATGTACAGGTTTCCTTGGCGGCTTGCTGGCACACTATTTCATACAGGGTGATTGCTTGGTAGGTTGGTTCACTTATATCGTGACCTCCGTTGTACTTTTATTTATTACATTTGTATCTAGTAAGCTCCATCAACCAGATTTGTATTATTTGATAGATTTAGAAGACCGGTTGTTTTTCTTTCGACCTTAGAGTCGCGCTTGCATTATTATGGTTTTCTGGTGGATTTTGGTTTTCCTCTGAGTTTTGTTCCTCGCCCTTCGGCGTTGTATATTATTGCTTATGGTTGTGACCACCAATTGGCGAAGAGCTAGCTCCCGCTTGGGGATGCCTTTATTATTGCTTATGTATATTATTCTTGTTTGTACCCGTTTGGGGTCAGTTTTTACAAAGGAGACTCTGCCGAAATTTTTGAGAAAATTTGATGTTACTTTTAAACTTGTTTTCCTACACTTCTTATTTTAAATGGTTTAGATTTCTGGGCTTCGGCTTAGTTAGATTACGTTGTGCCTCTAGACGTTTCGTAATTTAAGTGCCGGTCACATTCCGCACCTTCGGGTCGTGACAAAATTGGTATCAGAGCGTTAGGTTTTACCTTCCCCGTATAGGATGACCCTTGCTTAATAGAGTAGGTGACTAAAGTAGAGTGACGTACCGTGGGTATGTTCCGCGGCATACTTATGATACGCTACTCCGCTTAAGGAGCCTTAGGATGTACATTTCTTTGCACCGTATTCTATTCGTTCCTTTAATCTATCTTCGTCGATATCGGATGGTGGTTCTGTTATCACGGTTGCACGGGCAGAGAGAGAGCTGCGGCTAGAATTGCGGTCAGCATGAGCGTTTCGATATGTCGTTTACTATGTTTTCTTGTGGACGCGAGCGGTTGATATCTGCACCAGATGATCGGGCCACTGTTAGAGACCGGTTAGAATGTAATGACCGTTAGTGTATCATCTATTCTTGAGGATCGAGGCACTGTTTAGCGTGCGGACGAAGGGTATTCACATGTCATCTAGGCGAAGTTAAAAGGTGCGAACGAATGTTAGAAACCCATTTTTCCAAGTTTAAGGTATTCGGAAGAACATGCAGGTAATTCTATGGACCCTCTTGAAGAATGAAACCCTAACTCGATATAATGACCATGAGAACGCCTTTGAACCTTAGGGTTTGCGGTAATTCCGCAGTGCCATTAGTGAGGCTTAGGTTTGCCCTTCTATGGCTGGTCCGCAGGTGCTGTGGCATGTACTGGATATTTTTAAATTGTACTCGAGTGTTGAGCTCTTGGGGAATTTTGGGACTTTGATGAATCGATCGAAAAGTTTAACGTAGTCCGGATATCATGTGATGGGATACATTACTTGGGAGACTCTAGATATGAGCATATCCGTTTGTAGCACAGTTCATACAGCTACGAAGAGACGAGTTCGAATCAGTCGACACCAGAGGAAAGAGGAGCACATTGACATCGGTGTTACGATTTGCGATTTGGTGATTTGAATTTCACATTTTCGTTGTTTGGATTTTGGTATTTTGAGTATTTCATTTTATGACTGGTATTTCCTACGTGCACATTCATTGCACTCGATTAGTGTTCCATATATTAGTTGTATTGATGTTCGTTTTGTGCATACCCATTGCACTTGATTTTATTTTATATATTCTAAGAGACTAATTTGATTTCGTGTATATGGGTTGCACATGATTTTGGACTTATGCTTTCGGTATAGATTTCATGCACTTTTCGCACTTTTATTTAGTTTTGTGCACACTGATGCATGTGGTTGTAAGTTTATCTATCGCGGTATACTTGATTTTGATTCGGTGTATGTCGTATACCGCTGATTTCGATTTTGATATTTGATTTATGTTTTCGTGCACCATGGGCACTTGATTGAGATTCTTGCGCACAGTTGGCGCGCTTGATGCGATTTAGTACACACCAGATGCACTAAATCGGGATTTGTGCAGATTAGATGCACCTGATATTGTTGTCGTGCACGCTCGTTGCACTTGACAAGATGTTTTTGGTGCACACCTGTTGCACTCAGTTTTGTTTCTGTGCGTATTCGTAGCTTCTGTATTTGATTTCGATTTCCGTGCATACCGGACGCACGTAGTACTTTGTATACTGTATTTGAGATTGATTTCTTTTTGAGAAGTAGATTTTTATGATATTTACTATTGGGTTTAGTAACCGAGCAGGACTGTTCTGAGAACAGTACCAAAGGTGTTTTTGCATGCATTGATAGTTACCGAAAGGATTTCCAAAATAGAGCTATAGTCTCAATATTTTCTTATGTGTCTGAGATGACACGAAATATTTTTTCAAAGGAAACCCTTCTAAATCATTTCAAAAGGCGGGACGTGTATGTTAAATAAAAGATATATATGTATAGCTATTTGTTTAAAATGAACGTCCGCTACTTATGCCGTGATACGCGCATCGCACGGCGATTTTAAAAAGGGATTTTTGCATGCTTCTTTATTCAGATGTTTGGACGATTGTACTACGATGCGTACTATATGTATAAGTTATAGTTTTAATGTATATCAAGTTGGTTTTTGTATTGGACTTTGACATTGTATTTTCACCATAACTCCGATGATTGTGTTATGCTTGACGGAGTTTGATTTTTAGTTATGTATTTGTTTTTCATAAGTACGCATGGCGGTAAAATGTGTTTTATGTATTGATGATTTCGGAGCCCCGACGATTTGAGTGTTTTGCTAAATGTTTTAGTATCTGGGGGAGTTTTGATTTAAATTCGGGGACCGAATTTTTTTAAGGGAGGAAGATTGTAACATTTTAAAAATAAATAAATAAATAAATAGATAAATAAAATTCTTTAGGTGAATTTTTTGATAATCGGTAAAATAAACCGTATTTTCCGTAAAAATTAACTACAATTATTTTTCATTATAGACTTAAATATACCTATTTTAATTATGTAATTGCTAGTATTTGGTATTTATTTAGTGACTTATAAATTGTTAGTTTAATTAAATATTTTTCCTAAATTAATTAAATTCAAATATTAATATAAGCTTTAAATATACATTAAATTAGTGTAAATTACAAATTAGAAATGGGTTAATTTTACAAAAGTGAACCATGACATATTGGAATCAAGTGTGTAACATGCAAAATTCTTTCTCAAAATTCTCCATGGTTCTAGACTTTTCTAGGATTGTTTAGAAAAGAAAATTAATTAAATAATGAAATTATTGAAACGACTTAAAAGAGGTAAATATTTGGGAAGTTTCTACACAAAATCATACACACCCACACCTCTCTCTCTCCATCTTCTAAACTGGCCGAGCCCTCCTCCTTGATGCCCAGAAATTTTCCCACTTCAATTCTTCTCAAAAACTCTTCAAAAATTCATGAAAAATCCAAAATAAAACCTCAAAATCCAAATCCAACCTCTACCCATTATTCTTTGGTCTATCTAGTTTGGATCTTGGAGCAAAGTTAGCATTTTTGCGAGGCTTGGGTGCATGTTTGATCTCATATTTATTGAGGTATAATCCTAACCCTAGTGTTAATTGTAGGGTAATTACTTTAATTTAATGGATTTCAGTATTTAATTATGGATTTAATTGCTAAATTAAAATTTCTAGAAAGGGTTTTGATAGGGTTTTTATCATGTAATCATAGTTACAAAGTGTTTTATTAACATCTTAGAGTATGCAAAATAAAATCTAGTTGTCAAATTACTAATTTGTTACATTTAAATTGCTCTAATTAAGTTATTTGTAAACTAGGTTTTTATAATATGTGTGTGTGTGTGTGAGAGAGAGAGAGAGAGAGAGAGATAAAATTCTAGTGAGGGTTTCTATCATTAGATTATGGTTCTAATGAGTAGAATTAACATGTTAATGCTATGCAAACTTAATCTTGTTGCTTATTGCTAATTGTAATATTTAAAATGTCCAAATTAAGCATTTTGAGCAAACTAGGTTTTTAGAAATTAATTAAAAATATGGGATTAAAATCTTGTAAGAGTTTTCATCACATCATTAAAATTATAAATTGTAGTTTAGCACCTTAGATCATGTAAACCTTAGTTTAGTTGTTGATTTGTAAATTTTTACTTTAAAGGTGTTAAAATTGGATAAATTTGCAAACTAGAATTTTTGGATTTATACAAATTAGTGTAATAAAATTATAGTAATGATTTGTATGACTTAGTTATGATATTTAGTAAATATTGTGGCCACTAGATTTGTTTAAACATCATATTTCGAATGAAAACGGTTATTTGAGGTATTCTAGGTTTTCGGAAATAAATCGATTTGATTTATTTTGAGATTTTGATGAGTTACAATCTATTTCATATTATAATTAGTGATTTGTGAAACCACGATTGATACGTTTGGGTTTTTCTCGACTAATCAGCATTTGTACGCCGATGTCGAGGGTTATTTGGTTCTTTTGCATGAGCGGGTCATGGGTTTTAACCTATGCGCGTTTCATATGCCGTTTTGGTTTTGTCCACGATTTTGGTTTACGATATTATATATGTTTGCATATAGGTATCTCTCACGTGGACTTAGGACGATGAAGAAGAGGATGGCGGCATCGACTTCGGCAGATAAGGACCAGGTGACTAGATGTATATCTATGGGGGAAGTCGGGTGGATGGTGTATAGCACCCCCGTTATATATATGTTATTGCGAGATGTGAATACCTAGCAAGGAAGGTTCTAGGATGACCATGGACCGAAAATTGTGTATTTTGGATGACAGTGCTTCTATTCTAGTTCTTAGTCGCGAGACCCTAGAGTATAGGTTGGCGCGCGCGCGCACACACACTTGTTTTCTAGGTCTACAACATATACACGTGATATGAGGATATTACATGATACTTGGAAATGAGTCGATATGATCGGGCATGATGCCGTGAGATATTTAATATGTGACCAAGTTATAATATGAGATATGTTATGATGTTATAGAGGATCGTTGGACGATGATACCATGAAAATGATGATATATATATGATAGTTGACATATGATCGAGATATGAGATGAGATATGTTATGATATTTATAATGGATCGCTTGGGCGATGTATACTTCTATAAGATAATATGTGTTGATGACATCGGATTGTATGAGTCTTTAGATCAATAGTCAGATCATGATATTGTTGATGATGATACCATATGACTGATGATATATATTTGATAGTTGACCCGTACCACGATGTTGGGATGCCGTACGATGGATTTTACCGTACGAGGTATGGATGTGATAATTGATCCGCACTCTTGACTTGAGAAAGTCGTAATATGTACGTGACGCTATTGAGACTGGATCGCCGACTACTAGAGATAGCGACTCAGACTTTAGGTGGATTCTTATTACCTATCGACTGGTTTCTTTAGTTTAGTTCCTTAGTGGGTTAGATAGATACTAGGTTAGGCTCGAGTCATATTTATTTTTAAAACTAACGAATCGTGTGCATTTTTAAAGATAGCCTGAGGGATACTACGGATTTTTCAAAGGACATATCTTTTCTATAAAACCCCGTAGCCCCTACTTTTCCAAAAACCACAATTCGTGCTTTTTCAAACAACAAATTATATGACTTGTAGTTAGATATGTATATTCTAAATGTGCGTTTAATACACACTCACCGTTATATTCATGTTGTATTCATCGCATTGCATGTTCATACATATGTTTCTTTAGTTAATATGAAACCCTGCCTGTTAAGACACCAGCACCATTACCGATGATCCGCATGTTCCACGTACACTTATTTGCCAGCTCACACACATCATCATCGGTAATTGCCATGTCACGCACTCTTTAAGAAAAGCTACTTCATTTAGTATAGCTGCTAATTAGTAGTTTAAACATATTTTAGTACGCTTGCTTCAAGTGCTAGTTTAGATATTGCATTGCTTACTCAGACACTTCATGCATTTATATATTCATACTGTCATACAGTTTTATGGGGCATATGCCGATACTTATTAATTATTTACTCAGGATTTTGGGACTTGGATTTTCTATGAGATTTCTGGATATTGGGGAAAACCGCAACAATTTCATAACTTATTATTATTTTCAAAGAAAAACTACGGTTTTCTCATGATGTGATGTGTATGCCGTCCACCATGAGTTTTCTCGGTTCTTGAGCAGTATCATATACCCGATTCGAGGAGGGGGATGCACCGTCTGCGGGTACATGGTGGACCCGGTGCGGTACCCCGGGGCAAGAAGATCGCAGATGATGGCGTTGAGCCCGGCAGGGGAGCACTACCGACCGGTTATTGTTGTTATTTTGACGCGGCGGATATCCGGAGGATACCGACCGTAGTCATGAGATTGGATGATATGGGCCGATTCGGACTACCGGAGACCGAGATACAGAGATATTGAGATTTGAGATACAGAGACATTGAGATTTGAGATACAGAGACATTGAGATTTTGAGATTTTGAGATATACCTATTTTGTGTCAATGCTTGACACGGATTTCTGTCGATTTCACTGATGTGGTTTTAGTTTTATTATACAAGATGCATTGATGTTTTTCTTATACCAGATTATTCAGATTTCATGGTTGATTTTTTCATTCATGATGCATTCATACATCTGATATGTGACCCATTACTGTTTAGTGACACTAACACGATACACTGAGTATTGCACTTATGCATAGATTATTATCCTGTCACTACTAGATGACTTGTGTTATGTAAGTATATTATTTTGACCTAGGAGATTGTCATACATGCGATTTCTACTCGCAGATGTCTTCTACTCACGAGTTGGAAACTAACCCCCGTTGTGCCAAACTTTTCTTACAGGTTGAGATGTACAGGTTTCCTTAGCGGCTTGTTGGCACACTATTTCATACAGGGTGATTGCTTGGTAGGTTGGTTCATTTGTATCGTGACCGCCGTTGTACTTTTATTTATTACATTTGTATCTAGTAAGCTCTATCAACCAGATTTGTATTATTTGATAGATTTAGAAGACCAGTTGTTTTTCTTTCGACTTTAGAGTCGCGCTTGCATTATTATGGTTTTCTGGTGGATTTTGGTTTTCCTCTGAGTTTTGTTCCTCGCCCTTCGGCGTTGTATATTATTGATTGTGGTTATGACCGCCAATTGGCGAAGAGCTAGCTCCCGCTTGGGGATGCCTTTATTATTGCTTATGTATATTATTCTTGTTTGTACCCGTTTGGGGCCAGTTTTTACAAAGGAGACTCTGCCGAAATTTTTGAGAAAATTTGATGTTGCTCTTAAATTTCTTTTCCTACACTTCTTATTTTAAATGGTTTAGATTTCTGGGCTTCGGCTTACTTAGATTACGTTGCGCCTCTAGTCGTTTCGTAATTTAAGTGCCGGTCACATTCTGTACCTTCTGGTCGTGACAAAGTGGAAGCCATCCTGGTTAGATAAATTAATAACCAATCTAAAATTGCAAGAGAATCATGCTAAGTGTTTCTTCTCTCTCTCCTAATTGCAACGACCACTATGACCAGACATAGGTTATTAGCTAATAAATTGACTGGGCCAAACTATATTGATTGGCTACGGTATGTCCAGATGGCACTTACCTGTGACAGGCTAGACTACCTACTTACTACAAAAAACCCCGCCGTCCTAGGTCCAAGTTCCACCGTCGCGGATATGGATATCCGTCTGACATGGGAAATGGATTGTGCGAGAGCCAAGTGTCTCGTGTTAGATTCTATGGATAGTGAATACCAGAGACAGCACGAGAAGATGGACTTAGCTTCCATCCTCTTCCATACCAAAGTTTTATATGGAGAGCAATCTCGTATCGCAAGATATGAGATCTCGAAGATATTGCTTCAAGCAAGGTTGGCTGTCAAGTCATACGTCCTTACGATGATTAGCTATTTTGAAAAGCTCACGGACCATGGGACCACGTTAGAGAATGAGTTATATATTGACTTGATTCTACAATCCCTACCACCTACTTACGCCCAGTACATCTTGAATTGCAAAATTCAAAAGAAGGATGTTACACTTCAAAGTCTCCTCAATTTATTGAGGAACTCAGAGGGCATCCTGAAAGAATCCAGGGAGACACCCGCTCTACTTATTGGGGAAACTTCCTCTTCTAGATCCAAGGCGAAAGCAAAGGGAGAGAAGAAGAAGGCCTCCACCAAGCCAAGAAGCGGTGTCAGTAAAGTAGAGGGAAAGGGCAGGGCAAAAGTTTCGGGGCTAGTAGTAGAGAAGGAGGGATGTCTCTGTAGTCACGGGAAAGTGCATTGTCAGAAGGACTGCAGGGCTTGGAAAGCCATAAGCCAAGATTCGAAGCACATTGTGGCTTCGGCTTCGAGTGTGTTTGTAATTGAAAACTGTCTATCTATTGACTCTACTTGCTGAGTAATAGATACCGGATCAAGATCTCATATCTATAATTCATTACAGGCTTCGAGAAACCGTAGAGTTATCAAGGCAGGTGATATGACTCTTAGAGTTGCTAACAGAATGAGCATGGATGCTGAATCCGTAGGGGAATATCACCTAGGATTGACAAGTGGGCAGATATTGATTTTACATAACAGTTTGTATATACCTAGTCTAGCCTGTAATATCATATATGTATCTTTACTTTCTAAGGAAGGCTATGATTTTACATTTGTAAGCGATGTAGTACACATCCACCTAAATCAAAATTTGATTGGGTCAGGTACATTAGATAACAGAATATACGTATTGAATCAAGCATAGGTTTTCAACGTCCAGAACACACTTAAAAGAAAGTCTCCGGAATTAAATCAGGCTTTCTTATGGCATTGTAGACTCGGTCACATCAATGAAACACGTTTGACTAAGTTACATAGAGAAGGATATTTGGATCCGTTCGAATATCAGTCATATGCAACATGTCAATCATGTCCCAAAGGAAAGATGACAAAAACTCCATTTACTGGACACGGAGTAAAAGCGAGCGAGCTCTTGGGACTCATACACAGCGATGTATGTGGTCCAATGTCTATACATGCAAGAAGCGGTTATTCAAACTTCATTACTTTTACGGACGATTTCTCAAGGTATGGACATGTTTTTTTAATGAAACATAAATCCGAGACCTTTGAGAAATTCAGGGAATACAAGAACGAAGTTGAAAAACAAACCGGAAAAAGTATTAAGACACTAAGATCTGATCGAGGTGGTGAATACTTAAGTGCCGAGTTCCTGGTCTACATAAAAGAGAATAGAATTCTCTCTCAGCTTACTCTTCCATACACACCTTAGCACAACGGTGTATCAGAAAGGTGGAACAGAACCCTATTGGATATGGTTCGTTCCATGATGAGTAATGCTGAGTTACCGCGATCCTTCTGGGGCTATGCACTAGAATCAGCTGCATAACTTTTGTACAAGGTTTCTACTAAGTCAGTGCCTACCGCACCATATCAGATGCGGAGTGGAAAGGAACCCAATCTTAAGTACCTTAAGACATGGGGATGTCCAGCTTTTGTAAAAAAGCAGCATGCGGACAAGCTCGAGGTACGCTCAATATTGTGTAAGTTTGTGGGATACCCAAAGAACTCTAAAGGGTATCTTTTCTATTACGCAGAGAAACAGAAGATCCTTGTTTCTCGGCATGCCCACGTTTTGGAAACTGAATATTTAGAAAATCAGATAATTGGGAGCGTAATAGAACTGGAAGAAATTCCAGAACAACAAACTATTACTGAAAGCATGGTAGAACCAAACATTTCGAAAGAACCTGACATACCTGCGCCACTCCATAGAACTAGTAGGCTATCTCATCCGCCCGAGAGATACCATGGTTTTCTCATAGACGGGGATAGAGTCGATTGCATCATCGAAGATGATGAGCCAACTAGCTTCTAGAAAGTCGTTCAGATCAGAGACTCGGTAAAATGGCTAGACGCAATGCGGACTGAAATGGAGTCCATGTACACCAACATAGTATGGACTTTGGATTTTTCTCCAGATGGGGTAAAACTCGTAGGCTGCAAATGGATCTTCAGAAAGAAGATTGTTGTAGATGGACAGGTTGAAACCTATAAGGCTAGACTTGTTATAAAAGGTTTTCGTCAAAGACCTGGTTTGGACTATGATGAAACCTTTTCTCCAGTGGCTATGCTCAAATCCACTCGGATCCTTCTTGCCATTGCTGCCATCCACGATTATGAAATCTGGCAGATGGACGTAAAGACAGCTTTTCTGAATGGAAATTTGGAAGAGTGTTTCTATATGGATTAGCCAGAGGGTTTCAATCAGAGTGGGAGCAGCGGGAAAGTGTGCAAGTTGCTTAAGTCCATTTATGGGCTGAAGCAGGCATCGCGGAGTTGGAACATCTATTTTGATGTGAAGGTCAAGGAATTCGACTTTATCAAAAATCCAGATGAACTATGCATATATAGTAAAATTGTAGCGAGAAGTGTGGTATTCCTCGTCTAGTACGTGGATGACATTCTCTTGATAGGAAATGACATTCCTATGCTACAATCAGTCAAGGGATTCTTGTCATAGAGGTTCTCCATGAAGGACTTGGGTGATACCTCCTACATTCTTGGGATCCAGATCTATCATGATAGATCTAAATGGATGTTGGGACTCTCACAGTCAAGGTACATCGACACCATACTAAAACGATTCAGTATGGAAGATTCTAAGCACGGTAATCTACCGGCTTGTCATGGAATCACCCTCTCCAAAAAGATGTCTCCCAAGACTGATTTGGAAAGAGATCGCATGTTTATTATACCTTACGTATCACAACCCGAAATAGCATATGACTGGCCCTTGAATCATATGAAGTCTATAGGACCCCATCTAATTCAAGTAAGCTAAAAGCCCAGAAATCTAAAACCATTTTGAAGAAATGTTTTATTAAAATAAGCCGAATATGCATTTTAAAATCACAAGTCTTTTCTGAAAATTTCGGCAGAGTTTCCTTTGTAAATATTGGCCCCGAACGGGGTACAACATGATAAATATATATACATCAATGAAAAAGGCATCCCCAAGCAGGAGCTAGCACTTCGTCAATCGACGGGCATAACCACACAAGCAATATAATATACAACGCCGAAGGGAGATGATCAACTCAAAACGAAACTCAAGCCAGCATGAAATCCATAATAATACAATGCGCGACTCTAAGGTCGAAAGAATAAACATCACTGATCTGCTAAGTCAATAAGATATACATGTTTGGTTGATGGAGTTTACTAGATATAACTGAATAAAATAAAGGTACAATAGTGTTCACGATGTGAGTGAACCCACCTACCAAAGAAAATCACCAGGAAAGGGAGTAGCGTGCTAACAATGCCATAAAGAAACCTGTACGGCAAAACCTGCAAGAAACTGTGGCACAACGGGGGTGACTTGCCAACTCGTGAGTAGAAAATATCACCGAGCAGAAATCGTATGTATGACACAATCCTAGGTCAATACGATCAATAATATATAAACCTCAAAATGATAAGTCTGAAGCATGAAAGGTGGCAATGGTAAAAATCTATACACAAGTGTAATCCCATGTGCTCGTGTTAGTGCCCCAGCTAGCAATGTATCATATGTATGAGGTATGAATGTAATGTAATGAAATGAGTGAGACAATTGTTTTCTTTTTTTTAATGAGATTACTCTATGAATATAAATCAAGTATCATCATGAAATCAACAGCGAAATCCATGTCAAGTATCGACACAAAACATTAACCCCATTATCTCAATATCTCAGGCTCCGGCTACCCGGTCTGGCCTGTATCAACAAATCTCAGTGTCTCAAATCCCAAATCTCAATATCTCAAATCTCAAAACTAAAATCTTAATATATCAGGCATCCGTATCATCTACAGGATCGGCCCGCGGGCTCCGGTAGAACGGATCAGCCTATATCCATCTCATGACTCCGGTCGGTATCCTCCGGATAACCACCAGGTCCAAATGCTATCATCGGTAGGCAGTCTGCCCCTGCCAGGCTCATCATCCACCATGAAAATCAATCTTGCCCTAGGGTACCATACCGGGTCCACCATATACCCGAGACGGTTCCTACGTCTCCTCGAATCGGGTCTCGAAATCCAATAGCTACTATGAAAACTCATGGTGGACGACTCATACATCACGAGAAAACCGCAGCTTGCATTTTTAAAAAGAGAGAGAGAGAAGTTTATACATATTCTTGCAGTTTTCTCCCAAATCCAGGAAATCTCATGAAAATCCGAAATCCAATCATCAATAGCGAGTAAACAGTGAATATCGGCATAAAACTCCATAATACTGCATAACAGTGAATAATAATATGCATGAAGTAGCAAGTAATAACTGCAATGTCTAAACTGGCATATAAGGCAAGTACACTAATATCATGTCGAAACTAACAGCTAACAAGCAATGTCAATGAAATAATATTCTTTAAAGTGTACTTGACATGGCAATTACCGATGATGATGTGTGTGAGCCGGCAAGTAAGTATATGTGGAACATACACATCATCGGTAATGGTGCTGGTGTCCTAACAGCATGATTTCAATATTAACATATGAAAACTCAATATAGGCATGCAATGCAATGCGAGAAGCAAGAATATGCGGGAGCTGAATATCAAATACAATGATAACAAATTTGCATATGTCTAATTATGAGTCGTACAGTTTTTCCATTTGAAATAACACGAATCGTGGTGTTTTGAAAATAAGGGCTACGATGTTTTTAAGAAAAGATACGTCCTTTGAAATGTCCATAGAATCCCTTGGCCTGTCTTTAAAATACTCACGATTCGTTAGTTTTGAAATAGGTATGAATCGAGTCTAATCTATCATTTACAAGTAAACTACCAGACTAAACTAAGCAGGCTGATCGAAAGGTAAGGAAATCGCCTAACATCTGAGTCGATACATATATATATATATACATATATATATATATATATATACATATATATATATATACATATATATATATATACATACATATATATATATAATAGTCGGTGATCCCGCCTCAATAGTATCACATACGATACAATATCTATAATATGACATTCTCAAGTCAAGAGTGCGGATCTATCATTAATATAAAGCTCATACGTAAATCCGTCATACGGTATCCCGAATCTGGGTACGGGTCAAATATCACATTCATCACATTATTCATCTGGTATCCTCTTTATCAAATATCATGATCCGGGGTACTGATCTATGTCTAGTATAATACTGATACCATCTATTTAAATTCATGTGTGTGTATGAAAACACCATGTCGAAAGGACCCGCTAAAACAACATGTCGTATCTCAAATACGAACCCTGTCACATCACCGATCTCACGGCCTCAAGCCAAATCTCATCGACTCATCTCCAATCCCAAGTACTATCCTCATAATCCATGTATATGTATACGTATATATATATATATATATACATAGTCCCATACCCATGTGTGTGTGTATATATATATACATATCCCAATATACGCACAGGTAAAAGAATGAATGTATGCAGTTGTGTGTGCGTGTGTGGGTACAACAACTACTTTAGGGTTTCGCAAGTAACACTACTAATCCATGAACATGTAACCCTATCATTAATATCCATGTCTCATAAAATAGGTATTATAAATATATAGTATATATGTATAACATACTATACATCGAACTGCGGGGGTGCTATACGCCATCCACCCGACTTCCCCCGTAGATATATATCTACTCACCTGATCTTGCTTGCCGATGTCGATGTCGCCATCATCTTCTTCATCGTCTCGAATCATCGTAGGGGTACCTACATGTCACACATATTGTATCGCATTAAAACCAAATCGAAACTAACACGACACGCGGAACTCACATAGGTTAAAACCTAGCGCTTCACATGCAAAACACGACCAATCCTCCCTATTCGTTGATGTACAAACATCCAACAACTAAACGCAAATACAAATATCAAAACTTAACATTTAAAATACGGAAAACATGTCCAAAAAGCATACTAAAGTGCTTCCAGATTTTGATTAAGGTGCAAACAAAGTTCCCAAACAACACTAGGGTGATATATAGGGTGTATATGAGCTATGGAGGCAACCAGGGCACCCATCATCATCAAGTGGCCGAGCACCCTCCCCTCCAATCCGAGTTTGCTAGCTAGAGGGTCCCTAATGGGGTTCGTCTTGGTTGGGTGGTCTCATACTGGTCCAAAAGTATCTCAGGTATTGTTTGCTAGTTTGGAAAATGCCCCAGGTCATCCCAGATTTCCCTGCACACTCCAAAACCTCACAAACCGACATGAAAAGTTCTGAAATTCCGTATTTTGGGTTTTCAGGTTTGGTTAGGTCTGGGTTTTGGACAATTAAGGAGTTTAAGGTCACTACTAACGCTTATTAGCACCAACACAACTCAAATAAAGCCCTAACCCTCTATAGAATTTTCCAAAGTGCACTAAACACACATAATCGTATTTAAACTTGAAAAGAGGCTTGAGCAAATGAAATACTACGTTATTTGTGAAGGGATTACCTCATTAGGCACTCATGAATCCTCTACAGTGCCAAAATGTAAACTTTCTCGGTCCAAAGTGTAGCTTGTGAGCTTGTGCACAATTTTTGTAAAATGGAGATGGGGTTTTGGGTTGTTTTTGATGGTGTTGTGTGGCTTGAAGAGGGGGAGGGAGGAGGTGTTGCCATGGTGAGTAAAGAGGGAGAGAAAGATGAAGAAGATGAAGAGAATGAAGACTTGGTTAAAGAACCACTCACCTCTCTCTCTCTTCTCTCTTCTCTCTCATGCCCATACCCCATTCTTTAATCATTTTCCTTTTCTTTTTCTTTTCTTTTCTCCTCAATTCATACCAAAACAAACCATGCTAGAAAATGAAGAAAACCATGTAGAAAAATGTAACAGGTGTTAAAAATGACATATGCATGTCATGTGCACAAAACACGCTTAAAACCCGATTAGCGATTTTTAATCGCGATTAGCACTAAAATAGTGTTAAATAAATCATAAACTTTCATAATTTGCATGAATCACATAAAGCACCCTCATTTCAGTAATTTCCATAATTTTTTCAAATTTTCCCCATTTATCGGTTTTTTTATTATACCGCACTATTAAAATATTCAATACTTTTAATATTTAATTACAAAAATTCCCAAAAATAATATTTTATTTTATTATTTTTTTTTGAAATGTTACAATCTTCCCCCTTAAAGAAATTCGGTCACCGAATTTAAATTTAAACCCCTCAATACTAAAACATTTCAGTAAAAAGTCCAAGTCGTCGGGGCTCCGAAATCAGCAATACATAAAACACATCGTAGCACAATGCGTGCGCATGAAAGATGAGCATATAACTCAAAATCAAAACTCCGTCAAGCATCCCGCAATCATCGGAGTCATGGGGAAGACATCAATGTCAAATCCAACACGAAAACCAACATGATATGCATCAACACTATACATATAAACACCTGAAGGAAATGCATGCCAAACCATTTTAAGTCCCTGTGCGATGCGCGTAACACTGCACCATGGCGGACGTCTATTGTAAGAAAATAACTATATAGATAACTCCTTTGTTTACAAGCACGTACCGCCGTTTTGAAAAAAATTTAGAAGGGTTTCCTTGTTTTTAAACGTTTCGTGTCATATCAGACACGTAGGTAAATACTGGGACTATAGCCCCCTTTTTGGAAAAACCTTCGATATCTATCAATGCATGCAAAAATATACTCAGGTACTGTCCTCTAACTAGTCCTGCTCAGTACGAAACAATGGTAATATCATAAAAACATACTGCTCCATAAGAAATCATACTCAAAAGGTGTATAAGAATACCGCATGCGCCTAGTGCGCACGAAAATCAAAATCCATGAATGTGCCATACATGTGCACAGAACTAAAATCTAAGTGCAACGGGTGTGTACGAAACACCTGTCGGAGGCAACTGTGTGCCTGAAAGCCAAAATCAGGTGCATCTGATATGCACCAAGAATCCTAATTTAGTGCATCTGGTGTGCACCAAAATCGCTTCTCATAACATGCGCCCAACATGCGCGAAAATCCAAATCAGGTGCATCCATCATGCACGAATAAAATCTAAATCGTGTGCATCCAACATGCACGAAATCTCAAAATCCAATATCAAGCGCCGAACATGCGCAAAAATCAAATCCAAGCGCGTCAAATTTGCGCAGGGATCCAACCAGGTGCACAAAGTGCACAAAACAATATCGAGTATCACAATTGAAATCGACGATATACAACACATTTCAATCTAAATCCAAAACAGGTATACCGTGGTATATAATCTCACAACCATGTGCATCAGCGCGCACAAAATCTAATCAAAACATGGAAGTGCATGAAAACTATGCCGTAAGCATAAGTCAAATCATATGCATGCCTTAGGCATGAAATCAAAATCAATATCTCAAATAAAATCAATTCGATGTCCTGTGCAACTGTAGTGCACAAAATACGTATCAATGCACTGCAAGCATATGTGAACTATACTGAGTGCCACAACCAAATCGGGTGTGTACCATATGCACAAAATCAACTCAACTGTATGAAATCCATGAAATCATAAACATGTGCAGCTAAGGCACAAAAAGATATCAAGTGCAATAACTGTGCACAAATCATAAAATCAACAAACGGTGTATAAGGCATATCTCAAGTGCAATAACTATGCGCAAAACATAACTACCCAGTGGGTGAAACCATGGTGCACTAAAACAAATATCATGAAACTCGGTCATCAAAACTCAATCATGCGAGTAGATCGCCCAAAATACCAAAATCAAGTATGGCGGAATAATCCCGCTCAAGCGCATCCTCTAAGAATCTCTGGCCAACTGTCGTGGTCACTCATGACATATCTCGTCGACGATGCCAAACTCTGGCCTGCTGGGTGTGCACAATATGACCACTCCTGGGTCCAAGTCTTCTCGTAAATTATTCCAGAAAGATCCTATCAAGGTCTCTCCCAAATCTCGTTTTTGCCGAACTTCCGGGAGGTTATCACCCTTTACTATATCTGTTCCTGGTCCCGGAATGGCTGCATACTCATCGCGACTCTTTCTGGAAGATATATCCATATGTAACGCCTCTGCATGCGTATCACATCTCTGATATCGGCGGAGTGGAACGTCATCTCATCAAGATCTCGTACGAACCTCTTACTCCACCTTTCTCTAATGTCGACTGCTTCGGACTCGTCTCATCGTGAGTGCATGGACCGTGCTCCAATGGCTATACTCGTATCTGGAGTCTCCCAAGAAATGCATCCCATCACATAGCATCCGAATGAAGTTAAACAATTCGATCGAATCGTCAAAACCTCATAATCCCCCAAGAGCTCAATATCTTGGGTACAATTTAATAGTATCGAGTACATGCCACAGCACCGGTGGACCAGCCGTTGAAAGGCAAACCTAAACCTCACTAACGGCAACGCGGAACTGCCGTAAACCCTAAGGTTAAAGGCTTTCACGTAGTCATTATGTCGAGTTAAGGTTTCATTCTTCTAGAGGGTCCATAGACTTGCTTGCATGTTTTCTTCAAATACTTTAAATTTGGAAAATGGGTTTCTGACATTCGATCATCTCTATCGACTCCCAACGTATCTGTGTGAAGTCTCCTCAAGCTGGAATCAATCAATCTGATGACCTCGCGTCGGAGTAAGCGAACGAACCAACTGTCCTAGTCATTCATCCTCGAATGACTAGCGACCACCTATCATATCTCTGAGTATAGCTCGTACAGCAATAGCTCCAACATCTGGGGCTATATCTCGTCGCCCGCAGCAACAACTGGCTCATTCTTCTGCACGCTGAACAGTGCCTCAATCATCATGAATAAGCGATGTAGGGTTCCTTGGCACACTCAAGAGGTTCCACAAGGTATCTACCATGCCAAATTCAAATTTTCTATGTGCCGAGAAACCCTAATGCGATCGTTAACTAGAGGATAGACGAAACAACAAGCAAGTTAACAACTTAACCACTAAGTGAACGGAAATACAACCTTTGTAGATCCGGTCCACCACTTCTCTAGCTCCGTGTTGACGTCCCTCCACTGCGATCATCGGAATCCCGGACTCTAGCGTCGATTTCATCAGAGAAATGGGCGGGCTTGGTCGTTGACTTCGATGCCGAAGATGATCTACGTCGAGGCGACTCAAACTCAAGCTCCACCGTCACTAAGTCATGAAACTTGTGAAGATAACACACTCTACTACATGGCAAGTGGTAGAGGATGAAGAAATAGGAAGTGGGTTCACTTTGGATTTGGATTTCTCACTTGGAATCATCACTTAACAATTTTCAAGAAAGCTTTTCTTTTCTTCATCAAGAAGATGAAGAAGAAGAAGAGAATGAATTATCCCAATAATAAATCAAGTGAAGTCTTCTCATATTGCAACCATGGGTGAAGATAACTCATGTAGAGAGCAAACCCTAGTTTAGGTAATGGTTAGGTTTAAAGGATAAAACAAAATGGTTACTTTCTCAAAGCTTCATGAAGCTTCAAGGGTAAAACAAAAGGCCACCATTTTATTTTCTTTTGCCAAAAAAGAATAAAGAAAATAAATAAGTAAATCAAATCCTAACCATTAACCTAATCAGAGTTTAATGCATATACACACCCAAGTTTGCATGTATCATCAAACATGATACAAACTAGTGCACAAACATATATCATATATACAATGTGCACAAACAAGTGACAAAAATAATCTTAAGTGAACCAATACTAGTTAATGTAAAGTAATATATCAAATATATAATTATACATTAAATCATTAAATCAACACTTTATTTAACGATCCGGTCACATCGCATATGACCGACTAATATCCAATGTATCGACTTATCGAATCAATCCTCGATTCGATAACTAGGTTATATCGCATACAACCAATCGATACATTCATCGTGAGAATAGAATACGGTATCACATACATGCACTATTCTCGGTCCCACACATATCTCATATGCGCTCCTATTTCGTTTCGCTTGAGCCAGGAAACTTCTGTGTAGGACTCTAAAGACTCGTCAATACGCCGGCAGCAGGTGATGATCATATCAAACATCCATAAGCCGCAAGCGGTCTGCTAAACGTAACGGCCACCCGGGTATTGAGCGATCAGAAGATCAACGAGCAAGCCCGCTCACACTCCTGTGAATCCAACCAGTAACACTTACCGTACAGTCCGGTCTGTTCGTCTGATATGTCGCATATCTTGCCTAGGGGTGGTAAACGTCAGACCCCAATAGCTCGATAAGTCGTGTCGATATGAGGTCTATAACAGTTTGAAAAACTACTGGTAACACTTACCAGTAAATCTCAGCAACCCTGGCCAGGGATTTCCGGTTATAGCCAATCGAACACAGCGCAACATCAACTCCCTATACCGGGAGAGATGAATCCCCTCCTATCGCTCATTGCCTCCATGTGATTCGGGACTGTACCCAAAAACCACCGTTTTGCACGCCCACTTGGACGTGGTAAGATGGAAATCAAAGCACAGTGGGAATCACACAAGACTCTATGACGATCTTGGGTCAAGAGACTACATTGTACCAGTGTCACCAGAGAACTGCCATCTGGCGTGAGGTATAATACTATCTGGGAGTTCTCGGTGAGTCCGTCCAGTGTACCCAGTCTCCATTGAGCACCCGTATGTCATCTCTGATGTCAAACACCAATGGATATGGGATCATCCATCGCCCATCTGTATGGGTCGAGAAGGTATACGCCAGTTTACTCTGGTATATCGATGCCCCGTCTCGATACACCCACGACTAGGGACCTTGAAGGATGTACTTATAGACTACCATGTCCCTACTAGTATGATCCGCATAATAGTCCAGGTAGTCAAGTACACATCATAAGGGCTTTACCAACATATAACAGAGAGACAATCAGTGTACACGTTAAGGTAAAGAGCAACCAGATAGCATACTATCATGTCGAGCAAGAAAGTCCTCCCTATATATGTCCCAGCATCCACTACAATATACATCCAATGTACAGTAATGGCCTCTAGGGCATACATATAACTAACAATCTCCCACTTGCACTAGGGCCATCTGTAGCAGTGGTTGTAGTATCTAATACTCAACCATCCCATATAAGTCTCTCTCTGGGAAAACGCCTTTGTGAGTGGAGCCTCCGTGTTGTCCTCTGAGTCTACTCTCCTAACCTCGATCACCCTGGAGATCAACTATCTCCATGATCAGGTGATGCTGCCTCAGAATATGTCTGGGTCACTGATGGGACCAGGGTTCCTTGGCCAAAGCCACACTTCCATTGTCACACAATGGTAGGAACCTAGTTCATCTCATGAACCAAAATACACCCAAACTGCCTCTTTGGTAGTATCTTTAATAGCGATGTTACCAGCCTTTATCGTCTAGTTTGCCACGGTATCTAGCTTGGAACTCTTCCAACATACCGTCCCTCCATAGATGGTAAAGACAATGCCTGTGACTGACATTCAGTCGTCCTTATCGCCCTAGAACACTTCCAGTGATTCTCCCCAGGATCGATTGATACCATCTCACTATATCTAGTGAGAATCCCAACATCCAATTAGATCTATCTCATAGATCCAAAACCCAGGATTTAGTAGGTATCACTTTGATCCTATGTGGAGAATCATTATGATAAGCGGAGTTTGATCGAGCGTAGCATAGGAAACTCCTTCCCTATCAAGAGTATGTCATCCAAGTACTCTACGAGGATCGTCACCATACTCCCTACTACCTTTTTGTTTATACAAGGTTCATCTACCATTTTGATGATGTCAAACTCTTTGACTAATACATCAAAATAGATGTTCCAACTCCGCGATGCCTGCTTTATCATATAAAATATCTTGCACAAGTTTCCACTGCTCCCACTGTCTACGAAGCCCTCTGGCTGTGTACTTACAGACGCTCTCTTCTAAAACATCATTTTAGAAAAGCAGTCATGACACCCAACCGCCAGATATCGTAGTCATGGTATGTAGCCGTGGCAAGTAGGATCTGGATGGGCTTAAGCATAGCCACTGAAAAAGGTTTCATCATTATCCATGCCTAGTCGATGATGAAAACCTTTAACATGTCTAGCTTTGAAAGTCTCAACTTTTCCATCTACACCAAGTAATCTTCTCAAGATATACTTGCTCCTGATGGGGATTTAGCCCTTCAGATAAAGCAACCAAAGTCCATACTTTGTTGGTGTATTAGGATTCCATCTCAGATCGCTAAGCATCCAGCCATTCTTACAGAGTCCCACTCCTGATGGCCAGCTTGAAACTAGTTGGGTCATCATCTCATGATGCAATCCTCGCTCCCACTGTCATAGAGAAACCTAAGTATCTCTCAGGCGGATGAGGAACCCTACTAGAACAGCGGAGAGGCTGAGGTTCGTTGGTTACTATTGAATTCTTCGGTTCTACCAAATCATCTGCTGTAGTTTGTATAGCTGGAACTTTTCCAGTTCTACATAACAGACCTTGCCTCGAGCTTGTCCGGATTTTGCTTTCAGACATAGTCCGGACAACCCCAAATCTTATATCATATATGAAGTGGTAGGCAACTGATTTGATTTGAACCCTATTCAATAGGTATGCAGCTTCTCAAGTGCATAACTCCCAAAAGGAAAATAAGAAACTCAGTAGTACTCATCATAAAGCACACCATATCACATAGGGTGCTATTGCTCCGCCCCGATATACCATCGTTCTATGGTGTATACGGATGAGTAATGCTGATAGAGAATCTCATTCTCCTTTAGAATAGTCCAGGAATTCCATGCTCAAGTATTCTCCTCCCTGATCTCATCATAGGACATAATACTTATACTCGTTTTGGTTCTATACTTCTAACTTATATTCTGTGAATATCTCAAAAGGTTCGGACTTGTGTTTCAACAGGAACATATGTCAGAATCTTGAGAGATTATCAGAGAATGTAATGAAGTACAAAGAACCGGTCTTGGCATGTGTAGACATGGGACCTTCATACATCAACATGTATCATCCCAAGAGTTCAGTAACTCTTTCACTGTTTCTAATAAACAGAGTTATGGTCATCTAATCTTTGTGACATGACCGGCAAGTTTCACAAGATGTAAATTCAAACTAATTTAAATATGCATCTTTATGTAACTTCAGCCAGTCGGGTCGAATTGATATGACCTAGTCTACAATACCTCAAGAAGGATTCGTTCATTTCTGAACTCTTCCTCTTGTGTGTGTTCTGTATACTAAGAACCGTAGTTTGATTTAGAATGTCAATGCTTTTAGATAACGTGCCTGAACCGATCAACTCTTGATTTAGGAAATGTTCAAAACATTATCCAACAATACAAAATTATATCATTTCTTTACTAATAAAGAGACTGATATGATTTTGTATATCAGGTTCGGTATCTAATAACATTCGTTCAGAATCAATGTATTTGGGATACAGGGTGACAGTGACCAACAAACATGGCTGTAACACTTGCACCATTTTCTGTCTCATGAAACTTATCACCCATTCTCAGTTATCTACCTTTCTGTAGCCCTATGTAACAGATTACATATCTGGGATCCTGATCCGGTATCAAATACCCAGGACGTAGAGGATACAGAGAAATAGTTCTTTGTAATGAACACACCCGAAGGAGATGCATCATATGCACTTTCTTCGTTTGGGCGGCATAGGAATTCAGGTAATCCCCAATTTCCTGCTCTGTCTTATAACAATTATAAGTTGGAGCGGGACCAATGTTCCCCAGCTCAGTATAACATGCGGGTTCGGTCAAATATTCGTATTATTATCTTGATTAAGGCGTGATATGGTCGCTACCTGGCGAGAGAGAGAAGAAAACACTCTGCGTGCGCTCTTGCAAGATCAGATTGGTTATTATTTTATCTAATCAGGATGGCTCCTACTGTTTTAATCAAATCTTCCTTCAAACCCTAAAAGGAAAGACTAGCCGGGATTAATTACACACTACAAGTTCGCCAATCTTTCAGCCAGGCCAGTGTCGGTACTTTGAGGGAGGTCCCCCGTGCTTTCGCACGAACCTAATTAATGTAAACCTCGTTTTCCTAGAGGCGTAATCTCGTTAACACCTTTCTAGACACCTACTTGATCGGCTAATTGAAATGTGTAAAACTCTCCCAGGAGTAACTCTTACTTGCAGCGGGTATCGGGATCCAACTATCTCATAGAAGGTATGCAATCTCATTGCAAATTTCAACACTTGAAATTCCCGATAATTTTGCCCCTAACCTCCTATGACCTTGACAAAGGCCAACAAACCATAGGATGCTAGTCAAGTTCAACCCGTCATTTCCTGATTGAATTAAACCCACCCGCACGATCCTTGACAAAGGCCAACAAGGTCGCACGACTACCCTAACCCAATCTGCATCATATGCTTAAGTAGATAAGCACCAGTCAGCTACCGCACACTACGCCTTGACAAAGGCCAACAAACGTAGCACGAATACTAACTACTACTTATCTGAAATGACGGAGGGCTACGACAGGTTTTTTTTGAAAACCTATTGTGTAATGAACTTGATATCGTTGTCGAATCAAATGATTTTAAAATGGAGTGTTTTGAGGCTTTTCTAGTTTTGCTAAAGGGGTCACTCCCGGTGAAGGGATCGTCGGCCCTTTCCTCATCGAATGAGGTGCGGGATATATCATATATATCACTGTGCAAAGCAGAAACTATAGAAGCAATCAAAAGACAAACCGAGGGCTGTAGCATCTGCCAGTTATTGCTAAAGGGGTCACTCCCGGTGAAGGGATCGTCGGCCATTTCCTCATCGAATAAGGTGCAGGATATATCATATATACCGCTGTGCAAAGCAAGAACTGTAGCTACCTGTTTTTGAGAAATTCGATTCCACAACATCTTTAGGTTTCTTTTACTTTCATTAATCATATTAATGAAGTCCCATCATTTAAGTACCTAAACATCACAGGTAAATACGACGTACACTTATGCCATCTGCATTCGCCTCGATGTCCCCTCGTGCACCGTTAGGTTAGGTAACTAACGGCAGAGCGGGGCAGGGCTAGCGCGGGTGTAAAACATAAGTAACGTCTATATAATATATCATATATACTATATACAGTATCCATCACAGCATATCAAATGATCACATCACAGATATCGCAGCAGAAGAAACATATGAAACATTGGATATACTAGGACGTCCGTGTTTTTAATACAAGCCAGTATAAAACACGGATTCCACGGTTGCGATGAATATCCAAACCCACACCCCTAGACCCCTACGAGAGCAGCAAGCAACCCTACCAATTCTAGGGTTAGGAGACCCGGACTCGACTCCTCGAGATGGTTTCCCACTGGACCCTAGAACCCGGTTACTTATGATCCCCTCCTTGGGTCTATCCTAATGCGGAAAAGTAAATAATATACAAATGGTGACAACATCCGCAACCTGGAAGTGCCCCAATAAAAGAATATTACATACAAGTTTTTACATGAATGAAAATGAAAAACACTCATCTCATATAAAAACCCCCGGCTATTCAAACACGACGATCCAATATAACATATCCAGCAACACATAACATCACATGTCATCAACGTAAGTAAACACGCGTATCCCAATTGTCGTTGACATATAGCAACGAAACCGGCGATATCACATATTACACTTACGGTCACAGAAAAGAAAGTGTAAAACTACAACAGTTGGAATCCACAAACTCTTTAGACATCGCATGCCTAACCAAATGAATTCCTTAGACATCGCATGCCTAACAATTATAAACCCCGCATTTTAGTCTCATTATCGAAAACTCTTTTCAATATCAAGTCGGGCAATTCAACAAGATTCCCGACATTTTGATCGAATGCTCGTCGCAAACTTTATTAGGCGGCCGCACCCCCGATGCCGTCGACAAAGTGCACCAAGGCGGAACACCGCTGCCACGAGCACCCGAACGGATGCTTTCGGCGACGGGGTTCTCCTACAGTCATTTGGTCGGGGCTATGGGGCGTGGCTGTCTATTAAGTTTACCCGGCGAATATCCGCGTACGCCACGTGGTTTGCACAGTAATTTGTTTCTGGAGATGCTGTATTTTCTGGGAATTTTTAATATTTACTCAAGAGTTGAGTTTTCTGGGTTGTTTTGGGGACTCGATGATTCGATACATTCACTTCATGCCTCAGTACCAACGGTCCAGCCGTAGAAGGGTCAAGCCAACGCCTCACATGTGGCACGCCGTACTGCCCCAAACCCTAAGGTTCAAAGGGCAGTTCAAGACGGTCACATAATCGAGTTAAGGTTTGTTGTCTTCTAGAGGGACCATCGCGTTACTTGCACTACTTAGAACGTCATTAAACTACGGAAAAATCCAACAATTGGAAATTTCCCGGCAGGGGAAAAAGTGGGTATTTATATCTAGTCGAACTTTTTAACATTGTCTATGTGTTTTTCCGGATAATTTAGGAAGCGATACATCAATGGTCATCACATTCTGGCTGGCCTCTATCAGTGGCTCAATCCTCTGGTGCTGATCTGCACGTCCGAGTAATCTTGTAAAAGCGACCCATCAAACGCTCATGGCACGAAAACACAATAAAACAACGCCTCTCTATGCAATCGTATCCCTGGAATCACTCCCTGGTCAGTCCTCATCCATGACGAGCTCATGCTGACCGCAACTCTAGCCGTAGCTCTCTCAGCCCGTGTAATCGTGGCAGCAAAACCATATACCAATATCGAAGAGGATAGATCATGAATGAATATAATGCTGTGAAAGGAAATGTACGTCCTAAGGCTCCTTAAGCGGAGTAGCGTATCGTAAGTATGCCGCAGAACACACACACGGAACGCCACTCTCCTTAAGTCACCTACTCCATCAACCAAGGTCAACCTATGCGACGAAAGTTCGGGTTTAATACCCCCTCGACTAAGTCTAAGTTCCATAAGGTCAAGCCTAGATTCCGTATATATACAAACGCCCTAGGCACCGCATAGTCAAACCTTGACTCGAACCAAGGTTAACCCAGTGCTCTGATACCAACTTTGTCACGACCCGAAATAGCACGTGACAGGCCCTTGAATCATATGAAGTCTATAAGACCCCTTCTAATTCAAGTAAGCCAAAAGCCCAGAAATATAAAACCATTTTGAAGAAATGTTTTATTAAAATAAGCCAAATATGTATTTTAAAATCACGAGTCTTTTCTGAAAATTTCGGCAGAGTTTCCTTTGTAAATATTGGCCCCGAACGGGGTACAACATGATAAATATATATACATCAATGAAAAAGGCATCCCCAAGAGGGAGCTAGCTCTTCGTCAATCGACGGGCACAACCACGCAAGCGATATAATATACAATGCCGAAATGCGAGGATCAACTCAAAATGAAACTCAAGACAGCATGAAATCCATAATAATACAACGCGCGACTCTAAGGTCGAAAGAATAAACATCACTGGTCTGCTAAGTCAATAAGATATACATGTCTGGTTGATGGAGTTTACTAGATACAACTGAATAAAATAAAGGTACAATAGTGGTCACGATGTGAGTGAATCCACCTACCAAAGCAAATCACCCGGAAAGGGAGCAGTGTGCCAACAAAGCCGTAAAGAAACATGTACGGCAAAACCTGCAAGAAACTGTGGCACAACGGGAGTGAGTTGCCAACTCATGAGTAGAAAATATCACCGAGCATAAATCGTATGTATAACACAATCCTAGGTCAATACGATCAATAATATATAAACCTCAAAATGATAAGACTGAAGCATGAAAAGGTGGCAAGGGTAAACATCGATACACAAGTGTAATCCCATGTGCTCGTGTCAGTGCCTCAGGTAGCAATGTACCATATGTATGAGGTATGAATGTAATATAATGAAATGAGTGAGACAATTGTTTTCTTTTATTTAATTAGATTTCTGTATGAATATAAATCGAGTATCATCATGAAATCAACAGCGAAATCCGTGTCAAGCATCGACACAAAACATAAACCCCAATATCTCAATATTTCAGGCTCCGGCTACCCGGTCTGGCCTGTATCAACAAATTTCAATATCTCAGTGTCTCAAATCTCAAATCTCAAAATCTCAAATCTCAAAACTCAAATCTCAATATCTCAGGCATCCGTATCATCTACGGGATCAGCCCGCGGGCTCCGGCAGAATGGATCAGCCTATATCCATCTCATGACTCCGGTCGGTATCCTCCGGATAACCGCAAGGTCTAAATGCTATCACCGGTAGGCAGTCTGCCCCTGCCAGGCTCATCATCCACCAAGAAAATCAATCTCGTCCCAGGGTACCATACCGGGTCCACCATGTACTCGAGACGGTTCCTATGTCTCCTCGAATCGGGTCTCGAAATCCAACAGCTACTATGAAAACTTATGGTGGATGACTCATACATCACGAGAAAACCGCAGCTTGCATTTTTAAAGAGAGAGAGAGAGAGAGAGAGAGAGAGAAGTTTATACATATTCTTGCGGTTTTCTTCCAAATCCAGGAAATCTCATGAAAATCCGAAATCCAATCATCAATAGAGAGTAAACAGTGAATATCGGCATAAAACTCCACAATACTGCATAACAGTGAATAATAATATGCATGAAGTAGCAAGTAATAACTGCAATGTCTAAACTGGCATATAAGGCAAGTACACTAATATTATGTTGAAACTATCAGCTAACAAGCTATGTCAATGAAATAATATTCTCTAAAGTGTACGTGACATGGCAATTACCGATGATGATGTCTATGAGCCGGAAAGTAAGTGTATGTGGAACATACGCATCATCGGTAATGGTGCTGGTGTCCTAACAGCATGATTTCAATATTAACATATGAAAACACAATATAAGCATGCAATGCGATGCGAGCAGCAAGAATATGCGGGAGCTGAATATCAAATACAATGATAACAAATCTGCATATGTATAATTATGAGTCGTACAGTTTTGCCATTTGAAATAACACAAATCGTGGTATTTTGAAAATAAGGGCTACGGTGTTTTTAAGAAAAGATACGTCCTTTGAAATATCCGTAGAATCCCTTGGCCTATCTTTAAAATACTCACGATTCGTTAGTTTTGAAATAGTTATGAATCAAGTCTAATCTATTATTTACAAGTAAACTACCGGACTAAACTAAGCAGGCTGATCGAAAGGTAAGGAAACCGCCTAACATCTGAGTCGATACATATATATATATATATAATATTCGGTGATCCCGCCTCAGTAGTATCATATACGATACAATATCTATAATATGACATTCTCAAGTCAAGAGTGCGGGTCTATCATCAATATAAAGCTCGTACGTAAATCCGTCGTACGGTATCCGAAATCTGGGTATGGGTCAAATATCGCAATCATCACATTATTCATCTGGTATCCTCTTTGTCAAATATCGCAATCATCGCATTATTCATCTGGTATCCTCTTTATCAAATATCATGATCTGGGGTACTAATCTACGTCTAGTACAATACTGATACCATCTATTTAAATGCATGCGTGTGTTGAAAACACCATGTCGAAAGGACCCGCTAAAATATCATGTCGTATCTCAAATACGAACCCTGTCACATCACCGATCTCACGGCCTCAAGCCCAATCTCATCGACTCATCTCCAATCCCAAGTACTATCCTCATAATCCGTGTATATGTATACGTGTATATATATATATATAGTCCTATACCCGTATGTATATATACATATCCCCATATACGCACAGGTAAAAGAATGAATGTATGCAGTTGTGTGTGTGTGTGTGGGTGCAACAGCTACTCTAGGGTTTCGCAAGTAACACTACTAATCCATGAACATGTAACCCTATCACTAATATCCATGTCTCACAAAATAGGTATCATAAATATAAAGTATATATGTATAACATACTATACATCGAACTGCGGGGGTGCTATACGCCATCCACCCGACTTCCCCGGTAAATATATCTCTACTCACCTGATCTTGCTTGTCGATGTCGATGTCACCATCAAATTCTTCATCGTCTCGAATCATCATAGGGGTACCTACATGTCACACGTATCGTATCGCATTAAAACCAAATCAAAACCAACACGACATGCGGAACTCACATAGGTCAAAACCTAGCGCTTCGCATCCAAAACACGATCAATCCTCCCTAGTTGTTGATGTACAAACATCCAACAACTAAACGCAAATCCAAATATCAAAACTTAACATTTAAAATACGGAAAACATGTCCAAAAAGCATACTAAAGTGCTTCAAGATTTTGATTAAGGCGCAAACAAAGTTCCCAAACAACACTAGATTGATATATAGGGTGTATATGAGCTATGGAGGCAACCAGGGCACCCATTATCATCAAGTGGCCGAGCACCCTCCCTTCCAATCCGAGCGTGCCGGCCAGGGAGTCCCTAATAGGGTTCTTCTTGGTTGGGTGGTCTCATACTGGTCCAAAAGTGTCTGAGGTATTGTTTGATAGTTTGGAAAATACCCCAGGTCATCCCAGATTTCCCTGCACACTCCAAAACCTCACAAACCAACATGTAAAGTTCTGAAATTCCGTATTTTGGATTTTCAGGTTTGGTTAGGTCTGGGTTTTGGACAATTGGGGATTTTAAGGTCACTACTTGTTTGGTCCACGTTACCTCTTCCGGTTCTTTCGGGGTTGCGGAAACGGTGAAAAACGATTTTTGGGGTTTTGGTAACATGGACTAGAAAACCCGGATCGTTGCTAAACAATACACTAGCAACAACTATGAGCTTTAGCTACTCGGTTAGGGGTTAAACCTATTCTTGAACTCCTTCTCTTCTTGTTGTTCTCTTCCTTGCTTGCTCCTTGTGGTAGTTTGAACGGCTCCTCCTCCTCGTCTCCTCTTTGCCGAAGATAGATCCACCCGAGGGCCTCGAACTTGAGCTCCTACCTCAACCTAGAGGTAACTAAGGTGTTTGGTTTGCTAAACCTAGTACCCTAGAATGAGTAGAGATGTGTTATGGTGGCTTTGTCTCAAAAACTTATGATTTCCAACACATGGAACACTTAAGCTTTGAGAGAGGAAGAAGAAGAGCTTTTGCAAAGAGAGAGAAGAGTTATGATAGAAAATTAGAGCTCTCTTTTTACAACCATGCTCATATGAGAGAATAATAGATTAATAATAATAATTAAAAAGGAAAATGTGATGGTGAGTATGGAATGACCATTATCATTTCATAATAAATGCAATTTGCAAAGATCAAGAAGCATCTTTGATATGAAATGATTATGGTCAAAATGTCAACAAGGGTCAAAATGTCCACCATGGTCAAATGGTCAACCTAACCATCATACAATAATCCTTAATTATCATTATTAATCATATTTATCATTCTCATTAGGGTTTGGAAAAAGTCAACGGTCAACAAGTCAACCAAAGTCAAATGGTCAACAACCCTAATGAGAATCCTCTGCCTCTGCCTCAATCAACTGTGCATACACACCCGCATCCGCGTTCCGAGAAACACGAATACAATGAGACAAAACAAATCCCAAAACAAATACTACTATCTGGCTTAAACCAAAGCCCACTAGTAATAACTTCCCGGTCACCAAACGTGCACAAGTGCGCGAGTGTGAACGAACCCTGTCGCAAAACCATGCGACCTCTACTCTGTCTTGCCTAAAGGCGAGTAACCCTCTGTGTGGGACTCTAAAGACTCGACACTACGCTGCCAGTGGGGTTAACCACAGACTGCAAGCGGCACTAGCTGTACGTAACGGTCCCCAGGTAGATGCCGATAAGAAGACTGGTGAGGTGAACCCATCCGAACTCCTATTGAGCCTGTATATGACAATCTCCGTACAGTCCGGTCTGTTCGTCTGAGAATATCGCATGGCGGGCCTAGGGGGTAGTAAACGTCAGTCCCTTAATAGCGGTACAAGTCGTGTCGGAGTGTAGCCCAGAACACCCTGAGATAACACTGGAAACCTACCAGTATATCTCGCTTGCCCTGACCAGGGACGACTATGTGTAATGGCTCTCCTAGACACAACACGATATCAACCCCCAATACAGGGAGAGACGAATCCTGTCTAACCGTCACTACCTCCAAATGCTTCGGGACTGCACCCAACTACTACCTGTTTGCACGACTCGGTAGGGCTGTGGTAGGGTAGTAATCAAAGAACAGTGGGAACACACTCGAGGCGAAGTGACAGTGTCAAGTCAGCGGACTAAGCTGTACTCATGTCACCTGGGAACTGTTAACTGACGATAGGTATAATACCAACCAACAGTTCCCGACGAGTCATGTCCAGTGTACTCGTAACCTAACGAGCACCCTCATACTATCTCCAGTACGACGTACTGATGGCTGTAGGACAGACCATCTCCCATACTGGGAAGAGAAGCGTTTGCACCAGTCTTCTCTGGAGTATCGATGCCCTGTCTCGATAATCCTACGACTAGGGACCAAGAATAAGGATGTGCTTATAGACTACTGATTGACATGAAAGAGTGTGTTTGTTTGTAGTTAACCGCAATCAGAACGGTGTCGCGCGTAGCTTGACCGAGGTGAGTACGGGTCGTCCTCAGGGAAACGTTGAACCTTTTACTTTTACTTTAGATGTGTTGAGAAAGAGAGGAGGGATAAAGAATTTTATAGAATGGTTTCTAGATCTACGTTAAACAAGAATGTAAAATATAGATCTAGATTATTTTAAAGATGTAGTTAATATAATAAGGGGGCTTGTAGGGTTCGTTAGGATTTAGTAGTTATGGACGATTAATTAAAAGTTACCCTTTTTATCCATTAATAGATTTAGAACTAGAACGACGGTGATGCATGTAGATTAGGGTTTTTGGAGGGAAAAGGAATCCCACTCTTAACCCTTATCTCGACACGGAACTCCGTTCATATCTAGCCTTTACCAAAACAATCATTAATCTAATCTCTAATCGCGGTCGGAACTAGCAAAGAATTGCTAGCGCGCCCGATTAGGATGTTAATGATTCTTTTGATAAAGTTCCTAAACTTTATAGGACTTAAAAAGGGTTTAGTTATTTTCATCGTCCATTAGCCTACCCTAATCCTACGAACCCTAACAAGCGGAGAATTACTCGCGCATGTTGGGAAAAGAAGATGAAAAGACAGAGAGGGAAAACATAATGTAAAATGCAAAAGAATTAAATAAAACAACTACCTTTATTAATCAACTTGAACAATCTACACTTTATTCCTTAGAAAATGATTACAAAAACTTGGTTTGCTTCTCGAACTTTTCCGAAGGAGGTAGATGAACAGTTGATGATCAGCCTGGATGCGTGAGCCATCTTGGACTTCGTGATCTCTTCGGCTTGATAGATTTTCCAAGAGGCTCTCGGTGCCCTTTTATAGTGCAAAGCCAGAATCTTATTGTTGAAAACTTGGTAAAATTTAGCTTTGATTCACCCCAAAAAATCTTGCGCTCTAACTCCCTGGAATTGCGGCGGATCCGCGGCCCAAGGGTGGGTTTGGCTGCGGATCCGTGCTCAAAGGTGGGGATCTCTCGATCAAATTTCTTGGGCTTTCTTCTCGTGACATGTAGCAATCCTAGGCACCTTTAGAATTCAGAAATCTTCTCTCGGTTGCTTCAAGACTTGGTCTCCAAGTTTTGATTCTTAATTTGGCAAGTTTTCTTCAACAAATTGATTTGTTTGATAAATTTTGCATAACAACTTGGAAAATTCTGCACAATAATCTCAAATAATATTTAGTAGCTTTAGTTCTACTAGGATTTAGTCAATAGATTTATTTGCATACATTTTCCTACCAAATGATAATTAAAATATATTAACACATGGAAAATGGTGTTTTCACACATAAACCCTCATATGTATAATATATTATAATAAAGTCCTTTTTTAATATGAAAATGGTAGAAAAAATGTAATACAAATGTGCAGTTTTATCGACTGAACAAATACCCCCAAACTTATCTTTGATCGTCCCGAGCAAACTAGTTTATTCAAGAGGGGAAAAAGAAAAGAGAAAACTAAGCACACTTTCGTAGGCAACACGATTGCACTGAGCACGTGCAACAAGCCGTTAAACCTCTAGGTGTTCCTAGTAGGAGGAGTGTTGTCTCCTGAGGGTTTTCAGCGGATTACACCCACAAAATCCAATAACAAAAGAAAGATGGTGAAATTTACATATAAAGATAAGAACCATAAAAGAAAGGCCTTGAAAAGAAGAGTTTCCAACTATACTAGCTTTTCAGTTGTCATGAGCCCTATCTTAATAGTCATGAAAAAATGTTAGAAATCACATCATCTCTCAATAAAACATCGTCTTTATTCTTCATTCCTACCTTTCTGTTGGAGATAGTGCCCTCAGAGTCAATTATTAGGTCACAGGTACGTGATTGTAATGATTGAGGGAGGACCTATCCCGGTAGGACAGTCTTACTCGAGATGATAGTATGCTATCTGGTTTACCTTTATCATCGTGTACTGTTTTAAGTGACCAAACACGTCGCTATTACACGTTGATAGAGCCCCTAGGATTCTTGCTTGACCACCAGCAGTATGAGGGCGATCATATAAGTGGGAGCTGGGGGTCTATAAGCATATCCTTAAAAGGTCCCTAGTCGTGAGAGTTTCGAGACAGGGCATCGATTCTCCTTAGTAGACTAGTGTATACAGTCGAGACCCCGACGAGGGGCGGTGGCCGGTCTCACAAGCCACTGGTGTCAGTTGGATCACCTAAGATGTATACAGGTGCTCATTGGGTTATGAGTACACCGGACAGGACTCGCCGGGAATCTGCTAGTTGGTCATATACCAGACGTCAGATGGCAGTTCCCTGGTGACATGTGTGCAGGTTAGTTCATCGACCTGGGGATCGTCATTTGTCTCGTGTGAGTTCCCACTGTACTTTGATTACTACCCTACCACGGCTCAAAGGAGTCGTGCAAACAGGTTTTAGTTGGGTACAGTCCCGAGCCACATGGAGGCAGTGAGCGTATCCTCAGGGGTTCGTCTCTCCCAGTATTGGGGGTGAGGTCGTGCTGTGTCTAGGAGAGCCATTACACAAAGTCCTTGGCCAAGGCAAGGAGATTTACTGGTAGGTATTCCAGTAGTATCTCAGGGTGTTCTGGGCTACACTCCGACACGACTTGTACCGCTTTTGGGGGTCTGACTTTTACCAACCCCTTAGGCCCGCCATGCGATACTCATAGACGAACGGACCGGACTGAACGGATATTGTCACTGACAGGCACAGTTGGGTGTCGGGGTGAGCTTCCTCATCGACGTCCCTTTTGGTCAATAGCTGGTGGCCCGTCACGTATTGGCTTATACCTCTGACGTGCTAGTGGTTAAATCCACAGCCATAGTATTGACGAGTCTTTAGAGTCCACCACACTTTCAGTTACTCAGCTTTCGGGCGAAAGGTCGTAGAGGCCGTATGGAGATATGGCAAGGTCCGATCAGATACGTACGGTATTGCACGGATCAGGATCGGACAGTCTGTACTATAGGCCGTATGGTTATATGGCAGGGTTCGATCAGATACGTGCGGTATTGCACGGATCAGGATCGAACAGATATTACTAGCCGGCTTTGGTATAAGCCGGATTCTAGTATAGTACAGTGGAGATTTTGTCTCATTGCATTTGTATTTCGGTCGAAATACAGATGCGGGTGTGTATGCACAGTATCGGGGTTTTCCCGTAATTTATTACGGGACCAGTTTTCTGGAGTTGCCAGTTTGCTTTCCGTTTCGGCCAATTTCCATTGTTCCGTTCATTGGCCGAAGTTTGGTGGAGGAGGGTTTATTTGCATTGTTGCAAATAAGCTATTGTGGAAGGGGGTCTTTGTATATTTGTATCATGATGGTTTTCATGATGGGTGCCATCCTTTGACCTTGCTTGACTTGTATCTTCATGATGGCATGACTTTTTGAGTCATCATGTTTGATGGATGGTTTTTGGTGTGTTGGTTTTTCTAGTCATCATTTCTACACATCATGACTTGACCTCTCCCTTGTATGATGGTTCCTTCCCCCCTTGCTTTTTCTCTCTCCAATCACACATGAACAAGGGGGGGCCGGCCACTATTGGTGGGATAAGGAAAATGCTTCACTTGTAGTGTGGAGAAAATATATGATACTCTAATTTTCTTTTGGATGCTAGTTTTTTCCCTTCACCTCTCTCCAAGTTCTTCTTCCTCCACAAATGGCAACTCCACTACCCCAAAAAGAGACACAAGCTCACTACATATTCTACAACGAACCTTGGGCACGTCGAGTAGCCGGCTTCGTGCCCGAGTTGCCTCGGCATTGAGGTGGGAGCCCGTAAACGATGTAGGCAACGTGGTGCACTTCCGGCGACGAGGAGGAGACGGACGGAGATCCCGCGAGGAGATCGGATTGGAGATGAAGACCGGAGGACTTGGATCGTCGGTATATCTCTATTCCCTATCTTGTTAGTAGCTTAGACTAGTTAGTGGTTCGATCCCGGTTATAGTGCGCGGTGGTGCCGGTTTGCTAAGTCCGCAAATTTTAAGTTATTCACCGCTTCCGCATTCCGGCGTCGGATTGACGGCCTGGGCGCCGCCGTGCACTTACAGTGGTACCAGAGCCTCGCCATTAACTTAGTCTAGCTTGGTTTAATGTGTTTGCATTTCCGATCGATCAAAAAGTTCCAAAACCGTGTTTTTCCTATCGACAGTTTTCTGTTGAAAATTTTTGGTCTCGAAAAATTTTTCAGGTTGTAAAATATTGATGTACTGGAAAATCTAAGAGCTCTGTAAAAATTCGATGAAGTGATTCCACTGTGGGAGCGCGGAACCGCCGCACAAACCCCCTTTTCGCCGCTGTTCCGCCGCGCACTGTGGAGATCACTGCACCAAATTTCTACAGTGTCTTTTTGGGCTTAAAATTGGGGTTTTGGAGCATTAATATTGGGCCCAGAATTTCTTGATCTGCTACAGTATTGTTTGGGGGCCCACTTGTTAAAATTTGATTGATCGGATATTTTAAACACATTTTTCACAGTATTTACATTATATCTGCGACCGTGAATGTCACTTGATCGGTAAATCCGGTCTAACTGCTATAGCCCGGTTAGACGGATTTGCGAACGTGACTTTCACGTTGATGTTTTGTTTTTGCTGTGATGTTGCGGATCGGTCGTGGGGGATAGCCTGGATGCAATGCTAGTACAGTTTTGTTGTATTATGTACATTTGATATTGCGGGGCGAGCGTCCGACATGTGGACTGCCGTCACTGCCTGTTTGTATTATTATTTTGGGGCACGACCTGGTTGCGGTCGATGTACCCGTTGTATGTATATTTTACTTTCTGTACTAGGATTGCCCCGCGGAGGGGTGCACGGATAGCCGGATTCTGGAGGGCAACAAGCCCGCATCTCATGGCATTGGGACGGAGGGGGCTTCACTCTAGGATTGGCGGGCTATTCGCCGCACTCGTAGGGGGTACAGGTTGACCCAGGAGGGGTGCCCAAGTTACCGGATTCCGTGAAGTGCTGGGTGGTCCATTCACGTTGCTGAAGGGGGCTGCCTCGCTTCAGGTTTTGGCGGGTAACTTGCCGCGCCCGTAGGGGTCTAGGATTTCATTGCACAGGCTATCCACACGACCAGGGGAACGTCGGGTTTCAGCAGTGGCTCTGTGAAACCCGGGGATCCCAGATATCTGTATTGTTTCTGTGATGCTGTACATTTCTGTGATGTTGCATTTTATTCACGCCTTGAGCGAAATATAATATATTGGTATATATATTAGTAGATGTTGTATATGTTTTACATCCGCGCTAGTCCAGTCCCCGCTCTGTCGTTAGTTAGCTAACCTAACGGGTAATGACGGGACCCAGTGGCGAATGCGGATGGCATATACGTACATCAGTATATTTTCGTTCTTTGTGGTGTGATCAATTGATGGGACTGCATTGACTCGGATCAATGCAAGTTAAAAACAAACCTAATCTGATGTTGTTGGAACACTTTTCAAAAAGCTGTTATTGCAAGGACGTTTACTTTTGTTTTGCATCGTGGTATTCATTGGAATATCCTGCTCCTCAGTCGACGAGGCAAGGGCCGAGATCCCTTCATCGGGAGTGACCCCTTGGACAGAAGTTTGCGTCAGGGCATTAACTTCACTATAGCCGATTACTTTTGCTTTGCACTGTGGTATTCATTTGGAATATCCTGCACCCCATTCTACGGGGAAAGAGCCGAGATCCCTTCACCGGGAGTGACCTCTTTAGCGAAGGTTTTCGTCACTAAATTTTCAAAAAGCTATCTGTTCCTTCAACGATATCAAGTTCATTACGTTAAAGGTTTTCGCCAGAAACCATTCGTAGCCCTCCGTCATTTCAGTTAAATATTCGGTAGTATTCAAGCTATGTATTTTGACCTCACGCCAAGGCATAGTGATTGGTAGCTGCCGGGTATTTATCTGTTGCATAGATAGATGCGTTGGTTTGAGACAGTCGTACTACTATTTTGGCCTACGTCAAGGGTATGTACGGGTGGGTTCAGATTAACCTGGATAATGACGGGCAGAACTTGATATGTGACTTATGACATTTTGACCTCACGCCAAGGTCATAAGAGCATGGGGCAGAAATCACATCGGGAGTTTCAAAAGAACTGAAACTTGCCAGATATGCGATGACGTGAGTGGATTCCGTCACGTTATCATGCAATGATAGTTGGATCCCGATTCCCACTGATGAGTTAGTTTACTCCTCGGGTAACCCCGACTAATTCTTCTTTCAGGTTTGGAGGAGAATTTGAGGTACAGTGGGAAGTTTCCAGATTAGATAAATTGGTAACCATTCTGATCTAGGTTAGAGTGCACGCTGAGTGTTTCTTTTCTCTCTCTCTTTGGCAGCGACCTTTGACCCGACCCTAAGACTTTGACTCAGTGACCAAGTTGACCGAACCTTCTTAAACACCGGCTTTTGGATTGTCAGAGTTGCAAACCTCATTGCCACTCCTACTTTTACCCTTTTCTTCAGGACACCCCGTATTACTACGAACGTCCACTTCCATTGGACAAAACCATCGTATGGTTAGATACGAACTCGAAAGAATTTATTCGAGGATGGTTTCCGGTTCTGGAGAAAACGGATAGGATTATTCAGTTGTCTTTTCCTTTTACCCTCTCTCAGGTTACGAGTACTCCTTGGTTTAGGGGTAGTACACCTATTACGCAAATTGGATTGTCTTCTTCCAAACCTTAGGCTGGTGCCGACCGGTAGGGAATGAAGAAAACCAATTAGCATAACGATGGTGTGCAGAAGGTATTAAGTTAAGACAAAGCAAGGGATTAGTAAGAGGGCAAAGTAAATTGCAACAGATATTCACGACCAAACCAGGTAATTCGTTACCACTCCCACATCACCTTTGTATTTCTCCAGGACACTCCGTATCACTACGAAGATCCACAGTTTATTTGGATACTCCATCGTATGGTTATATACGAACTCGAATGGAACTTGTTCCAGTTCGAGGATGGATTCTGGTTCAGGAGAAATAGGAATAAGGTTTATTCGGTTGTCTTTTATCATCACCCTCTCTCATTGCGAGTGTTCCTAGGATTGGGACAGTACACCCATTATGCTTATTGGATAGTCTTCTTCCAAACCATAGGCTGGTGCCGAACGGTAGGGAAGGAAGAAAACCATTTGGCCTAAAAGGGTGTGCAGAAGGTAAAGACTAAAGACATATGAAGGGATTTGGAGAGGTGGCAAAGAACTATACGGTTACAGTCGTGAATCTGGAAGAGGCATTACTAGGAATACCAGAATACCCCATCGGAACATTTCAATGTTTCAGTTTCACTGTGTAATGTTAAAGGAAAACTGATTTCCCGATTAGATACTTACCCCAGGGTATGTATTTACCAGGTATGATTCTCACATCTGTATAGTTTTACAGATAATGAGTGGGAGTAAGTTATTGGGAATTGGGTGATCATCCTCATTGTATCGGGATTCGTTGTAATCGGTGATATTTGAGGAAATCACCTGGGCTGTTTGCCGGTTGGCAAATATTTGGTTTTGAATATCCGCAGTTAAGCACCAATTTCAAATTGATATATCTGTACGTCTATTTTCATAGAGTGAGATGTACCTTTTTGAAATTATGTCTATGACATTTACCTATATCAGTGGATGGTTAGGTAAGGAGCATTGAACAGCGGTGTAATTCTTCTTAACCATAAGTACAGTTTTCAACCTACGACACACAGTGAATGAGTTATCAGACTCAAGGGACTTATACAGAGTATTGTATGTTGTCCAGGGTCCATCAGGACAGAGGGGTTGGTCCTCGTACTATATTCGGTTTACTTATGACTTCTCTAGTTTTTAGACAGGTGTTTCGTGGAAACACAGGGTCCGAATTTGGAGAAGTTATAGGTATTTGAATAGAGTAGAGAACCAGGTATAGCAAGTATCGGGATTCTTCAAAGTGATCGAAGATGTAGATACTTGTGTATGGTATTCAGTTGATAGTAATGATAAAGAGATCTTGCTTCTCTTTCAGGTTACTCATAATTGGAAGTATTCCTAAGTTAAGTAACGCTGATCGGCCTCCTTCCATTTAGTTGACATGCACTGGAGACAGCTGCATGATTTGAATCTGGTTCAATTAAATCAGTGCCTCTGGTTCTACATTGGATATAGAACAGTTCATATCTTAACGATGTTAAGGTACGGGGAGTTGTCCGGTTTATGATTAAAACCAGACACTGGACAACTCAAGGCACGTTTCTGTAATGGCTGTTTGTGGGTTGACCCAGGCTATGACGAGGGTTGATTTTCTACCATCTGGATGAACAATAGCGATATTGTTCTAGACTCGCCACAGTTTTATTAAAAATGGATTTTTTCAGAAAAACAGTAGTAGGAGTATGGTAGAACTGGAAGTGATTCCAGAACCACAAACGATTACTGAAGATTTGATAAGGAACCTAAAGATTCAATCTGAATTGACATTCCATTGGCCACTCCGCAGATAAGGTGGGTAACTTCAGGCACCCGAGAGGCACTACGGTAGCCTCAAGGACGGTGACAGGGAAGTTCTTGTTTAACCACAATTGCCATTGCTGTTGTTCCAGGTTACGAGACCCGGCGGGAAGATGAGTATAGCGTCGTTCTAAACCAGTTTTAGAAGTGTACGTCTATATGACTCTGCCAGAGGGTTGTCGTAGTCAGTGGGAGCAGCGGAAGCATTGGTGGACAGGTTGCTTATGCCTATTTATAGACTAGAGCAGATGTAGCGGAGATAGATCATCTGTTTCTGACGTGACAGTCATGGGTTTGACTTCATCAGAATAAGGGGATGGATCTGTTGAGAAGGTAGTAGGGTGTGATATCCTGGTATTTGGATGATATACACAGAGTAGGAAAAGAAACTCCTACACTACGATCGGTTATACTTTGGTCGTCACACAGTTGTTTCTCCACAAAGGAAATGGATTTTATATCAGACATACTGGTTACTAGATCTATGGTCTTAGATCTAGATTTGGGTGGTTTCCCAATCAGGGTACTTGACAGCATTCTAAGAGTATTTAGGATGGACGACTCCTGGCACGGTAGTGTACCTGCAGGTAATGGAGTCACCCTCTCCAAAGGTGTCTTACAGACTAAAGGGGAGAGGGATGTGCATGATTGGCAGATCACTTGCTCAGGCAATTGAGTCAATCATGAGATGTCAAGTACCGCACCAGATGTTGTTCTTGCACTAGATGCAATAAGTTGACATTAATCCAATCCTGGAGAAACAGTCGGAAGCAGTTTTAGAACATAAGTGGATGTTCTAGGGAGATGATAACGACAGCCTCATTCAGGAGACAGTTATCATTCCAGGCTTCCAAGGTGACATGGACGACAAGGAGGTTGTCAGAGTTATAGTTTTCCTTCTGATGAGGGGCAGTATTTTGGACAGTTGGTCCAAGGCAATACTGAGGGAGGCATGGCGCAGGATACTGATTAAGTTCAGTTGACGATACAGTCTAAGAAGTTTGGATTTGGAGTTCATTTATGAGCTATGTCCCATCAGACATCCAGACACATTCTAAGACAGGTATTGCTCATTTCGGGAGATGGGTTTCTCCGCGAACTTGAGATATAGAGAGACATAGAAAGAAACAACTAAGCGGATCCACTCACTGAGGCTATTCCTCGAACGCAATAGTTCCGCAAACGAGCTTTGTGAGACTGACTAGTAGAGGAGTTGGATGTTCGGTATCACACGGGCTGTGAGTATGCGACATCGCAATAATTAGCCTTGAGTGCAAGTGGGAGATTGTTGGAGATAGTGCCCTCAGAGTCAATTATTAGGTCACAGGTACGTGATTGTAATGATTGAGGGAGGACCTATCCCGGTAGGACAGTCTTACTCGAGATGATAGTATGCTATCTGGTTTACCTTTATCATCGTGTACTGTTTTAAGTGACCAAACACGTCGCTATTACACGTTGATAGAGCCCCTAGGATTCTTGCTTGACCACCAGCAGTATGAGGGCGATCATATAAGTGGGAGCTGGGGGTCTATAAGCATATCCTTAAAAGGTCCCTAGTCGTGAGAGTTTCGAGACAGGGCATCGATTCTCCTTAGTAGACTAGTGTATACAGTCGAGACCCCGACGAGGGGCGGTGGCCGGTCTCACAAGCCACTGGTGTCAGTTGGATCACCTAAGATGTATACAGGTGCTCATTGGGTTATGAGTACACCGGACAGGACTCGCCGGGAACCTGCTAGTTGGTCATATACCAGACGTCAGATGGCAGTTCCCTGGTGACATGTGTGCAGGTTAGTTCATCGACCTGGGGATCGTCATTTGTCTCGTGTGAGTTCCCACTGTACTTTGATTACTACCCTACCACGGCTCAAAGGAGTCGTGCAAACAGGTTTTAGTTGGGTACAGTCCCGAGCCACATGGAGGCAGTGAGCGTATCCTCAGGGGTTCGTCTCTCCCGGTATTGGGGGTGAGGTCGTGCTGTGTCTAGGAGAGCCATTACACAAAGTCCTTGGCCAAGGCAAGGAGATTTACTGGTAGGTATTCCAGTAGTATCTCAGGTGTTCTGGGCTACACTCCGACACGACTTGTACCGCTTTTGGGGGTCTGACTTTTACCAACCCCTTAGGCCCGCCATGCGATACTCATAGACGAACGGACCGGACTGCACGGATATTGTCACTGACAGGCTCAGTTGGGTGTCGGGGTGAGCTTCCTCATCGACGTCCCTTTTGGTCAATAGCTGGTGGCCCGTCACGTATTGGCTTATACCTCTGACGTGCTAGTGGTTAAATCCACAGCCATAGTATTGATGAGTCTTTAGAGTCCACCACACTTTCAGTTACTCAGCTTTCGGGCGAAAGGTCGTAGAGGCCGTATGGAGATATGGCAAGGTCCGATCAGATACGTGCGGTATTGCACGGATCAGGATCGGACAGTCTGTACTATAGGCCGTATGGTTATATGGCAGGGTTCGATCAGATACGTGCGGTATTGCACGGATCAGGATCGAACAGATATTACTAGCCGGCTTTGGTATAAGCCGGATTCTAGTATAGTACAGTGGAGATTTTGTCTCATTGCATTTGTATTTCGGTCGAAATACAGATGCGGGTGTGTATGCACAGTATCGGGGTTTTCCCGTAATTTATTACGGGACCAGTTTTCTGGAGTTGCCAGTTTGCTTTCCGTTTCGGCCAATTTCCATTGTTCCGTTCATTGGCCGAAGTTTGGTGGAGGAGGGTTTATTTGCATTGTTGCAAATAAGCTATTGTGGAAGGGGGTCTTTGTATATTTGTATCATGATGGTTTTCATGATGGGTGCCATCCTTTGACCTTGCTTGACTTGTATCTTCATGATGGCATGACTTTTTGAGTCATCATGTTTGATGGATGGTTTTTGGTGTGTCGGTTTTTCTAGTCATCATTTCTACACATCATGACTTGACCTCTCCCTTGTATGATGGTTCCTTCCCCCCCTTGCTTTTTCTCTCTCCAATCACACATGAACAAGGGGGGGCCGGCCACTATTGGTGGGATAAGGAAAATGCTTCATTTGTAGTGTGGAGAAAATATATGATACTCTAATTTTCTTTTGGATGCTAGTTTTTTCCCTTCACCTCTTTCCAAGTTCTTCTTCCTCCACAAATGGCAACTCCACTACCCCAAAAAGAGACACAAGCTCACTACATATTCTACAACGAACCTTGGGCACGTCGAGTAGCCGGCTTCGTGCCCGAGTTGCCTCGGCATTGAGGTGGGAGCCCGTAAACGATGTAGGCAACGTGGTGCACTTCCGGCGACGAGGAGGAGACGGACGGAGATCCCGCGAGGAGATCGGATTGGAGATGAAGACCGGAGGACTTGGATCGTCGGTATATCTCTATTCCCTATCTTGTTAGTAGCTTAGACTAGTTAGTGGTTCGATCCCGGTTATAGTGCGCGGTGGTGCCGGTTTGCTAAGTCCGCAAATTTTAAGTTATTCACCGCTTCCGCATTCCGGCGTCGGATTGACGGCCGGGGCGCCGCCGTGCACTTACACTTTCATCCAAACATTGATCATATAACCCCACGTGTGTGAAATGGACATCCCTACACTCGGAGAATTCAATTCAAGCTATCATACTCTTGTCCATCTACCTTAGTACTTTTTATTTTGATGAATATTAAGATTTGCTCACACATTTTCATGCGGCCGTTAATACTTCTTGAGATACTAACCAACCGATTACTTATGTGCTTACTGATTAGGTGATAATATTTTCCTCGTCTTGCACCACCTAAGGCTTAACAGTGACTCCCAGACCAGTTGGCCTTAGGGCACTAGGTGAAGAGGCACCCTCGCTATATTTTTTTTATTGCTGCCTTGGCGATACAAAACCATTGTTCATTTTTTTCTTTCACCATTTTTATATTTTCTTCATTTTTTATTTTTTTCATTTCTTTCAAACTTTGGCTTTTAGACAAGAGCATTTCAAGGTATCCTCTACTATCCCGAGTTTCAAGACGTGTGTAAGTGCATATAGTAGGGTATCTACATTCAAATGTTTGGCTTCCAGAATAGAAACTATTTTTCAGACTTATTTTTATCCTCAGATTAGTGACTTTCTTCATTTTACTAACCCTTGGGACAACAGTTCATAACTACTTATTACTAGTTCGTTTAAGAAAACTTCTAATTTTCTTGGTTTTCTTAAATTAATCCTATCTTTTGGATGTAATGTTTCACTTTCTATTCTTTTGTTATATAAAAAAAATTTTAATGCCCGGTGTCAAAGATAATTCAGTGAATACAAACCTCCCCCCCAAAGCTGTTTTCAGCAGTCCTCACTGATGTAGCCTTTTGAGAACAAGGACATGTATACTAAGGGAGAGATACAAGAGGTAAAATAATAGTTAAATGAAAAATTCCCCCAAACTTATTCTTTGACACGCACAGATATTCAATCAAATCCATTTTTTACTCACCTCCATTTCTTAAAATGAGAAAATGTTACAAAAACATGGAGGTGAGGCGGAGGAAATTTAGTTTTGATAAAGCGGCTCCTGTAAAAACAGGAGCTCCTCCGCGGGGTCAGCAGAAAAATACGGTTTTAATCTATGCCCATTTACTTTAAAAATCGAACCGTTTTTCAAATTTTCGACCTCATTTGCCCCGTGCGGGTGTACATACCGCACCACAAAAGGTCCTTTCCAACGAGATTTAAGCTTACCCGGATGAAGATGGAGACCGGAATCGTAAAGAAGGACTTGTTGCCCCGATGTGAAGGTTTTTCTAAAAAGATTTTTATCGTGGAACACTTTAGTCCTATTCTTTACTATCTCCGCATTATCGTAAGCTTCATCGCGGAGTTCGCTTTGCTCATTCAATTGCAGCTTCTGATAGCTGCCTGCATGATCAAGATCAAAATTAAGCTCTTTAATAGCCCACATTGCTTTATGTTCGATCTCGACAGGAAGGTGGCATGCCTTCCCAAACACAAGACGGTATGGAGACATACCAAGATCGGTCTTATAAGCGGTGCGGAATGCCCAAAGAGCATCCGTCAATTTAGTTGACCAATCCTTACGGTTTTTTGAAACCGTCTTCTCCAATATCTGTTTGATCTGCCTATTTGAGATCTCAGCCTGCCCGCTTGTTTGGGGTTGATAGGGCGTAGAAAGCTTGTGGGTGATTGAATATTTCCGCATCAAGGCCTCGAAAGACCTATTGCAGAAATGTGTCCCGTTGTCGCTAATGATAGCGCGAGGGTGTCCGAATCGCGAAAAGATATTTTCTTTAAAGAACTTAATGACAACTTTGTTGTCATTAGTGCGACACGGTATAGCTTCCACCCACTTCGAGACATAATCAACCGCTAACAAGATATATAGATTCCCAAAGGAGTTGGGAAAAGGGCCCATAAAATCAATACCCCAAACATTTAATATTTCCACAACTAATATAGGTTGGAGCGGCATCTCATTCCTTCGTGAAATCCGACCCAAACGCTGACATCGCGGACAAGTTTTGCAGTGTTCAAATGCATCTTTAAATAATGTTGGCCAATAAAAGCCACATTGCAAAACTTTCTCCGCCGTTTTTCGAGGTCCAAAGTGACCGCCGCATGCCTGATCATGACAAAATGATAACACGCTCTTGAATTCATCGTTAGGAACACACCTGCGAATGATTTGATCGGAACAATACTTGAATAGATATGGTTCATCTCAGTAAAAATATTTTACTTGGGATAAAAATCGAAGTTTTTCTTGTTTCGACCAATCGCTAGGTATAAGTCCCGTCGCAAGATAGTTCACGATATCCACGAACCAAGGTTCGTAAGATACATTCAAGAGCTGGTCATCGGGAAATGAGTCATTTATCGGCACAGTCACAGTTGGCGAAGAAGTGATGCGTGAAAGATGGTCGGCTACAACGTTTTCACATCCACTCTTGTCTTTGATGACAAGATCAAATTCTTGTAACAATAGGATCCAACGTATTAGCCTGGCCTTCGCATCCTTCTTCGATAAAAGATGTCGTAGGGCGGAGTGATCTGTGTAAACCACAATAGGCGAGCCAATCAAGTAGGGCCTGAATTTCTCTAATGCAAATACAACTGCCAAGAGTTCTTTCTCGGTAGTTGTGTAATTTATTTGTGCATCATTCAAGGTCCTACTTGCATAGTAAATTACATGTGGCATCTTATCAATATGCTGTCCCAAGACAGCACCAATAGCAAAGCCTGATGCGTCACACATAAGCTCGAACGGGTGATTCCAATCCGGAGATGATAGAACGGGGGCTGTAGTGAGTGATTCTTTAAGCGATTCAAAAGCAGCCTCACAATCCGAATCGAAGTGAAAAGTAGTGTCCTTGGCCAATAGAAGGGTTAAGGGTGTAGCAATTTTGCTAAAGTCCTTAATAAATCTCCTATAAAATCCTGCATGGCCAAGGAAGGATCGTATATCTTTGACGCAATTGGGACGAGGGAGGTTTTGAATGACATCTATTTTAGCTCTGTCAACCTCAATACCTTTATGTGAAATTATATGTCCAAGTACAATACCTTCTTGGACCATAAAATGGCATTTTTCCCAATTCAAAGTCAAGTTCTTATCCTTACAGCGGGTAAGAACAGCGTCAAGATTACGAAGGCAGTCCTCAAAGGAGTCCCCAAAAATGGAGAAATCGTCCATAAAAATTTCTAGAAAATTTTATGCCATATCTGAAAATATCCCCATCATGCACCGCTGAAATGTAGCGGGAGCGTTGCATAACCCAAAGGGCATGCGTCTATAAGCAAAAGTTCCGAAAGGACAAGTAAAAGTGGTTTTATCTTGATCCTTTTCGGCGATGGGGACCTGGTTGTAACCAGAGTATCCGTCCAAGAAACAGTAGTATTCGTGTCCCGCTAATCGTTCTAACATCTGGTCAATGAAAGGTAGAGGGAAGTGATCTTTCCTCGTCGCGGCATTGAGTTTCCTGTAATCGATACATACGCGCCACCCAGTTTGGGTGCGTGTTTGGATTAACTCATTAGCCTCATTAGTGATGACCGTGATGCCAGACTTTTTAGGGACCACATGAATTGGACTTACCCATTGACTATCAGATATGGGGTAAATTATTCCATTATCAAGGCACTTGACGATTTCTTTCTTTACCGCCTCCTTCATAACGGGATTTAACCGTCATTGTGGGTCTCGGGTTGGTTTGGCTTCATCCATCAGATGTATGTAATGTTCAACAATTAAGGGACTAATCCTTTTGATGTCAGCCATTGTCCAACCAAATACTTCCCGATTCGATCTCAACACTGCCAAAAGTGCATTCTCTTGCTCTAAGGCTAGAGAAGAGGATATAATCACTGGCAAAGTCTCATTCTCTCCTAAATATGAATATTTAAGATGAGAAGGTAGCGGTTTGAGATCAAGAATTGGCGGAGAGACAATAGAAGGAGGGGTAACGGAATGATATTCGGACTCCTTAAGAGGTTCAAAACTTGCATAAGATATTGACTCGGAAAGTGCTGCTGACTTTTGCAACGAGTCAACGGGTTCAATCTCAAGGTCGGACTCATTGAACATATCCTCACTGTGAAGTGGTGCAAGATCAAACGATGTCTCATTAGTGTTGTCGAGAACATCAAAGCAAAGTTCCTCATCCATGCAGCTTTCGGAAGCTATCTCGTGGATGGAACAAACATCCAGCAAATGAGCAGAAGGTTCTGATGGCTGACTTCCTAGCTTATAAATATTAAGCTCAATTGTCATTTTCCCGAAGGATAAGTTCATAGAACCGTTACGACAATTAATTACAGCGTTAGAAGTTGCTAGGAAGGGTCGACCAAGTATCACCGGGATCTGATTGCGTGGGTTTGCCACAGGTTGTGTATCTAAAACAATAAAGTCCACGGGAAATATGAATTCCCCGACTTTAATTAACACATCCTCTAGTTCGCCCTGAGGTTTGGTGATAGATCGGTCTGCTATTTGGAGAGTACAATGGGCGGGTTTTAACTCTCCAATTCCTAACTGCTCGTAAACTGAATAAGGAAGCAAGTTGACGCTAGCGCCTAGATCGAGTAAAGCACGATTAATATTTTTACCCCCAATAGAAATAGAGATTGTAGGACAGCCGGGGTCCTTACGTTTCTTTGGTATTTGTTGGGTAAAAGCTGTGCTAACATTACTCGTCATGAAAACCTTTTTAGGCACTTGAGTTTTTCTCTTCCTAGTGCACAAGTCTTTAAGGATTCTTGCATAAGATGGGACTTGTTGAATAGCATCTAGGAGAGGAATATTCACGCTAACTTGCTTAAACATTTCCACAATCTTCTCCATTTGCGGGTTAGGTCTGTTGGTCCTTAATCGGTTTGGAAATGGAGCTCGATCAATAAGTTTTGGGTCCAACGTTTGTGGAGAAGTCTGTGACGACGGATTCGATCCCAAAATTGGAGTGGGCATCGACTTAGATAGATTTGGCGAAATGTTTGAGCCTTGGGGAAAACGGAGAATAGGCTCGGATGAAGGTGGAAGACTAGACGAGTTAGGAGAAGAAGAAGAAGAAGAAGAAGAAGGGGTATCAAATGTGTCACTATCATCAAATTGCTCACCCACTCGGTTGTTCAGCACTCTCCCCGATCTCAACGTAGTGACGGCATTCACATTATGACTTTGTGAATGGCCAGGATTCGGTAGGGGTTGAGATGGGACTTTCCCTTTCTCTCTCGCACTCATTACGGCGTTTAATTGTGCGATTTGTTTTTCTATTGATTTAATACTCTCACTATGGGAGGAAGAGTTTTTTGTTAGGGTATCAATAGAAGACCTCATCTCAGCCGAAATTTGCATGGATTGTTTCATGAACATATCCAAAGTTTGTGCAAGTGAGTTCTCAGTACCGACCACTTGTGGTGTAGAAATGTTGGCCGGATTTTGAAAATTCTGTGACTGAAAGGGGGGCTGATTTTGTGGTTGTGGTTGCTGTGGAGGAGGTCTTTGATAATTACTTTGTTGGTTCTGATTCCAAGCAAAGTTAGGATGATTCCTCCATCCTTGATTATATGTGGAAGAATAAGGGTCGTTTCTAGGTCGCTGCTGAAAAGCAGCATTAGCTTGAAACGATGCGTTCATAGGACATTCTTCCGTTAAGTGTGAAGGATCCGAACAGCAACCACAGACAGTCTTGGGAAGCGTGACCTGATTTAGGGAGACTGATGAAAGTTTGTTCTCAATAGAATCGAGTTTCTTCTGCATCGCTGCCATTCCGGCTTTTACTGCGATGGAAACATCGAGCTGGTGAATACCTCCCTTAGTTGTAGGTGGTCTTACGCTTTCCCACTGCAACGTGTGTTCAGCGAGATCTTCCAGATATTTCTATGCTTCACCATCATCTTTAGACATGAAATTGCATTGACACATTATTTCAAGCATCTGCTTTGTCACTGGATTAATGCCCTCATATATAATCCGACATAAATCCCATCTTTGTATTCCGTGATGGGGGCATTGGACAAGCAAATCTTTGAAACGTTCAAAGCACTTCCAAAATGGTTCATTAGGAAGCTGGGTGAACTGGTTGATCTCGCTCCTAATGTGGGCAGTCTTATGGTTTGGGTAAAACTTCTTAATAAATGCTACGACGAATTCATCCCAATTAGTGATAGAGTGTGCGGCAGTATTATAAAGCAATTTTGCTGCCAAGTCGCACAGTGTGAATAGGAGAAGACGTAAGCGCATAGCATCTAAAGTCAATTGTGAAGTACCAATCATTGCGCATACGTTTTCGAATTTGGTGATGAAAACGTACGCATCTTCCGACTCAAGCCCGTGAAATTTGGATAGCAGGTTGATGTAGTGGGGTTTAATTTCGAAATTATCCCCGTTAGGTGGTGGAAGAGATAGACAAGTAGGAAGGGGACCACGAATAGGGTAGCATCTCTCTTGGAAAGAGATGTGCGGTGGATTCTGCTCACCTGCGGGCGGTGGCAGCGTGGTGTTATATTCTGATGGAGTGCCGTCCATCTCGGTCGTGGTGTGTGGTGGGGGAAAATAAGATGAAGAAGTACCGACTTCGGCGTCGATAGCAGGAACGCGGACAAGACGGGCACTAGGATCCCGTGTCCAGCCGAGCATGCACTAAGCGGGTTTAGTGCAAGTGGCAGCGTGTGTGTGATTTTAAAATTGGCTTGTTTTGAAAAAGTGGGACTCAAGACAAATCACCCTAAGATGCACAAGCAACCCTAGAACTAAGGTTACCTAGGTCCAGTCTCTAGACCGCTCCTAGACTTCCAAAGGACAAGCCGCAGGATAAATCCTCTACCGCCTCCGTACTACCCTTGTAGCCAGATAAGTGCCAGGTAAGTGGGAAGGAACCACGTCGTGGGCCTAATTAAAAACCACTAGCCTTTGTCACACTTGCCTAGGCACTACAAAAGTAATGCGGATAAACGATAGATTACCCACGACCTTCCTCTGTCCTTATTGAGCGTGACAGTCCTTAGAGTCTGGTCTAGATATTTTTAAAATTAATTAAGGGTTGATCTATATGCTCAGTTTGTGATTTGTGGGGCTTAGGAAGGGTGATGAAATCCCCACCTAATCTTGATTTGGTCTTTGCCCCTTAGAGTGCGTATTAAATATGCAAAACAAAACCAATCACAAAACTTTTGCAAAAAGATTTTTTTTGAGCGGCGCTATTTTGCAAAGAATCTTGCAGAAAATAGATTTTATTGGATTTGAGGAGAGAGAGAAGGAGTTGAGAAAGATACCAGAGAAGATTGATTCCCTAATTCCTCCAAATTGCCGCGATTCCGCCGCAGAAGGGGTGCTTTTGCCGCGGTTCCGCCGCGTGGCAGAAGGAACAGTTGATGAAATTTTTTGTATAGCCTTTTGTGCTCCTCTGGATCTCTAAAAATGTCTCTGTTTCCTGTTCTCCTTAATTCTGTGACTCCAGATCTCCTTGGAAAAATTCACGCACAAATCGTTAAATATGCAATTTGCAGTTTTGTTTTAATAATGATATGGCTCGTCTAAGAATTCAACACAAATAGTAAAAATAAAAAAATTACTCACGTATCCCCGGCAACGGCGCCATTTGATTGACACGAAAGAGTGTGTTTGTTTGTAGTTAACCGCAATCAGAACAGTGTCGCGCGTAGCTAGACCGAGGTGAGTACGGGTCGTCCTCAGGGAAACGTTGAACCTTTTACTTTTACTTTAGATGTGTTGAGAAAGAGAGGAGGGATAAAGAATTTTATAGAATGGTTTCTAGATCTACGTTAAACAAGAATGTAAAATATAGATCTAGATTATTTTAAAGATGTAGTTAATATAATAAGGGGGCTTGTAGGGTTCGTTAGGATTTAGTAGTTATGGACGATTAATTAAAAGTTACCCTTTTTATCCATTAATAGATTTAGAACTAGAACGACGGTGATGCATGTAGATTAGGGTTTTTGGAGAGAAAAGGAATCCCACTCTTAACCCTTATCTCGACATGGAACTCCGTTCATATCTAGCCTTTACCAAAACAATCATTAATCTAATCTCTAATCGCGGTCGGAACTAGCAAAGAATTGCTAGCGCGCCCGATTAGGATGTTAATGATTCTTTTGATAAAGTTCCTAAACTTTATAGGACTTAAAAAGGGTTTAGTTATTTTCATCGTCCATTAGCTTACCCTAATCCTACGAACCCTAACAAGCGGAGAATTACTCGCGCATGTTGGGAAAAGAAGATGAAAAGACAGAGAGGGAAAACATAATGTAAAATGCAAAAGAATTAAATAAAACAACTACCTTTATTAATCAACTTGAACAATCTACACTTTATTCCTTAGAAAATGATTACAAAAACTTAGTTTGTTTTTTCGAACTTTTCCGAAGGAGGTAGATGAACAGTTGATGATCAGCCTGGATGCGTAAGCCGTCTTGGACTTCGTGATCTCTTCGGCTTGATAGCTTTTCCAAGAGGCTCTCGGTGCCCTTTTATAGTGCAAAGCCAGAATCTTATTGTTGAAAACTTGGTAAAATTTAGCTTTGATTCACCCTAAAAAATCTTGCGCTCTAACTCCCTGGAATTGCGGCGGATCCGCGGCCCAAGGGTGGGTTTGGCCGCGGATCCGCGCTCAAAGGTGGGGATCTCTCGATTTCTTGGGCTTTCTTCTCGTGACATATGGCAATCCTAGGCATCTTTAGAATTCAGAAATCTTCTCTCGGTTGCTTCCAGACTTGGTCTCCAAGTTTTGATTCTTAATTTGGCAAGTTTTCTTCAACAAATTGATTTGTTTGATAAATTTTGCATAACAACTTGGAAAATTCTGTACAATAATCTCAAATAATATTTAATAGCCTTAGTTCTACTAGGATTTAGTCAATAGATTTATTTGCATACATTTCCTACCAAATGATAATTAAAATATATTAACACATGGAAAATGGTGTTTTCACACATAAACCCTCATATGTATAATATATTATAATAAAGTCCTTTTTTAATATGAAAATGGTTGAAAAAATGTAATACAAATGTGCAGTTTTATCGACTGAACAACTACCCAGCCCCCACTAGTGTGATCGCCATCACAACGCCGGTAGTCAAGCAAAGATCCTAAGGGCTCCATCAATATGTTTCAGCGATATGTTAAAAGAAACATATACACATATTAAGATAGAAACAAGCTAAGTAGCATACTACTATATCGAGCAAGACTGTCGTTAAACCGTATATATATATCCCAAGCTTCCAAAATGTATTATACAAACTAGTACTATACAATAATGGCCTCTAGGGCATACATATCTAACAATCTCTCACCTGCACTAAAGGTCAGTAATTGGTGTACCGCATACCCAACGTCTGCACTAGGGCCAGCTGCTGGCGTACCGCATACCCAATAGCTCAAAAGGTCGCTCGAACTGTGTTTGAGGGAGGGCCTTTGTGAATGGATCCGCCGTGTTGTCTTTTGTGTCCACTCTCCGTACCTCGATCTCCTGGCGATCAATGATCTCCCTGATCTGGTGATACCGCCTTAAGATGTGTTTGGATTTCTAATGGGACCTTGGTTCCTTTGCTAAAGCTATAGCCCTATTGTTATCGCAATACAAAGGTATTGGGTCAACAATGGACGGAACCACCTGAAGTTCACTAATGAACTTCTTCAGCCAGACCGCCTCCAGACCGCCTCTTTTGCGGCATCGCTTGCAGCAATGTATTCAGCCTCCATCGTCGAGTCTGCGACGGTATCCTGTTTGGAACTTCTACAACACACCGCCCCTCCGTTGAGGGTAAACACAAAACCCGAGACAGATTTGCTGTCATCTTTGTCACTCTGGAAGCTTGAATCGGTAAAGGACTCGACCCTGAGGTCTCCATTACCGTAAACCAGGAACATCTCCTTAGTCCTTCTCAGGTACTTGAGAATGTTCTTCACTGCCGTCCAGTGGTCCTCACCTGGGTCTGACTGATACCGGCTCACCACGCTCAGTGCGTAAGCTACATCTCGTCTTGTATATAGCATCGCATACATTATAGATCCTACCGCCGAAGCGTAGGGTATAGTGCTCATGCGAACCCTCTCCTCATCAGTCTTAAGAGACATCTTCTTGGAGAGGGTAATTCCGTGCAATGCGGGTATGTTACCGCGCTTGGAATCCTCCATACTAAATCTCTTTAGTACGGTCTCTATGTACCTGGACTGCGAAAGTCCCAATAGTCTCTTGGATCTATCTCTGTAGATCTTGATCCCCAGAATGTACGAGGCATCACCCAGGTCCTTCATGGAGAACCGTTGTGACAAAAATAACTTGACCGATTGTGGCATAGGAATGTCATTTCCTATCAAAAGAATGTCGTCCACGTACAAGACTAGGAACACGACAGTTCGTCCTACAATCTTCTTATAGACACAAGGTTCATCTTCGTTCTTGATGAAATCAAATTCCTTGATTGCCTCATTAAAACAGATGTTCCAGCTCCGCGATGCCTGGTTTAATCCATAAATGGATTTAAGCAACTCCTTCCCGCTGCTCCCACTGTCTACGAAACCTTCTGGCTGATCCATGTAAACGCACTCTTTCAAACAGCCGTTTAGAAAAGCCGTTTTAACGTCCATCTGCCAGATTTCATAGTCATGGAAGGCAGCAATGGCAAGTAGGATCCGAATGGATTTGAGCATAGCCACCGGAGAAAAAGTTTCGTCATAGTCCACACCAGGTCTTTGACGAAAACCTTTTGCAACGAGTCTAGCCTTATAGGTTTCCACCTACCCATCTACACCAAGTTTCCTTTTGTTGATCCATTTGCATCCAATGGGTTTTACCCCAGGTGGAGCAATATCCAAGGTCCACACTTTATTGGTGTACATAGACTCCATTTCGGATTGCATTGCTTCCTGCCACTTATCAGAGTCCCTACTGATAATGGCCTGCCTGAAACTGGTAGGGTCATCTTCTTCCAAGATGCAATCCTCTCGATCCCCGTCTAAGAGAAAACCGTAGTATCTCTCAGGCGGATGAGAAATTCTACCAGATCTGCGGAGTGGCTGAGGTTCGTCTGGGGTTATTGAATTCTGAGGTTCTGTCAAATCTTCAGTTTCATTTTGTGGTCGCTGAATTTCTTCCAGTTCTACCGAACTCCCACTTGTTTCTTTTGCAAGAAATTTCCATTCTAAAAAGATGGCGTGGCGAGATACAAACACTTTCTGTTCCTCGATGTGGTAGAACAGATATCCTGTGGAGTTTTTAGGATATCCCACAAATTTACATAGAACTGAACGTGCCTGAAGTTTGTCCGGATTTTGTACTTTTACATAGGCCGGACAACCCCATATCTTAATACGTTTAAGATACGGCTTTTTACCATTCCATATCTTGAACGGTGTCTTAGGCACAGATTTAGACGGAACATCGTTCAATAGATATGCCGCTGTCAATAGCGCATGTCCCCAAAATGAAAGAGGCAACTCGGCATTACTCATCATGGAGCGAACCATATCCAGTAGGGTACGATTCCTCCGCTCCGATACACCGTTGTGTTGTGGTGTATAAGGGGGAGTAATCTAAGAGAGAATACCATTCTCTTTTAAGTAATTTAGGAATTCCGTGCTTAAGTACTCCCCTCCTCTATCAGACCGGAGGATCTTGATACTTTTGCTAGTCTGGTTCTCTACTTCGTTTCTAAATTCCTTGAATTTCTCAAAAGCTTCAGATTTGTGTTTCATAAGATACACATATCCGAATCTAGAGAGATCGTCAGTGAATGTGATGAAGTACGAGAACCCACCCCTTGCATGTATAGATATCGGCCCACATACTGTAAGTTCACGGAGGCGCCCCGGCCGTCAATCCGACGCCAGAATGCGGAAGCGGTGATTTACAATAACTTTTCAAACCGGCACCACCGCGCACTATAAATCCGGATCATGCCATTAAACTATTCCTAGCTAACTACAAGATAGGGAAGAGAGATATACCGAGTGATCCGAGTCCTCCGGTCTTCTCGTCGTCGTCCCAATCTCCCGCGGAATCTCCGGTCTCCATCACGTCGCCGGAAGGGCACCACGTCGCCGGCTTCTTTTACGGGCTCCCGCCTCTATACCGAGGCAACTCGGGCATGAAGCTGGTGAGTCGACGTGCCCAAGATTTGCTGTAGAATGGTGTAGTGCTATGTCTCAATTGGGGTTGTAGGGAGTTGCCTTTTGGTGGAGGAAATGAGATGTAGTTTGGAGATGGAACTTGTGGGATTTTTTGCAAAGCCAAATGAAAAAAAACCCACTTCCAAAATTTGGACAGCCCCCCTTCAAAGAATTGGCCGGCCATGGCACTTAGGGAGAGTGAGAATGGAGTGTGTATCAAAAAATGAGAGAGGCCACACAATAATGCATGAGGGAATCAAAATGATATTATGAAAGAAAATGATCACAAAACACATCCACACTCAACCACAACCATCATCAAAACCATGTCACACAAAAGTCAAGCCATGATGGATAAATCAAGTCAATGGATGGTGCACCATCATGATGCAACAAAATGCAAAGAACACCCTCCACAAATGCTTATTTGCACAAATGCAAATAAGCCCTCCTCCACCAATCTTCGGCCAATGAAAGATACAAAGAAATATGGCCGACACGGAAAGCAAACTGGCAACTCCAGAAAAATGGTCCCGTAATAAATTACAGGAAAAACCCCGCTACTGTGCATACACACCCGCATTTGTATTCCGACCGAATACAAATGCAATGAGACAAAATCTACACTGTACTATACTAGGATCCGGCTTAAACCAAAGACCGCTAGTATTAACCGTCCGATCCTGATCCGTGCAATACCGCACGTATCTGATCGAACCCTGCCATATCTCCATACGGCCTCTACAGCGTTTCGCCCGAAAACTTGAGCAACTGAATGTGGGGGACTCTAAAGACTCGTCAACACCTTGGTTGTGGATTTAACCACTAGCACGTCAGAGGTATAAGCCAATACGTGACGGGCTACCAGGTATTGACCAAAAGGGACGTCGATGAGCGAACTCATCCTGACACCCTACTGAGCCTGTCAGTGACAATATCCGTACAGTCCGGTCCGTTCGTCTATGAGCATCGCAAGGCGGGACTAGAGGGTTGGTAAAAGTCAGACCCCTAAAAGCGGTACAAGTCGTGTCAGAGAGTAATCCAGAACACCCTGAGATACTACTGGAATACCCACCAGTAAATCTCCTACCTTGGCAAAGGACTTTTCATGTTCTGGCTCTCCTAGACACAGCGCGTCCTCACCCCCAATACCGGGAGAGACGAACCCCCGAAGATCCGCTCACTGCCTCCATGTGGCTCGGGACTGTACCCAACTAAAACCTGTTTGCACGTCTCCTTTGAGCGTGGTAGGGTAGTAATCAAAGTACAGTGGGAACTCACACGAGACAAATGACGATCCCCAGGTCGATGAACTAACCTGTACACATGTCACCAGGGAACTGCTATCTGACGTCAGGTATAAGACCAACTAGCATGTTCCCGGCGAGTCCTGTCCGGTGTACTCATAACCCAATGAGCACCTGTATACATCTTAGGTGAACCAACTGACACCAGTGCTTGTGAGACCGGCCACCGCCCCTCGTCGGGGTCTCGACTGTATACACTAGTCTACTCTGGAGTATCGATGCCCTGTCTCGAAACTCCCACGACTAGGGACCTTTTAAGGATGTGCTTATAGACTACCAGCTCTCACGTATATGATCGCCCTCATACTGCTGGCAGTCAAGCAAGAATCCTAAGGGCTCTATCAACGTGTAATAGCGACCTGTCAGGTCACCTAAAGCAGTACACGATGATAGAGGTAAACCAGATAGCATACTATCATCTCGAGTAAGACTGTCCTACCGGGATAGGTCCTCCCTCAATCATTGCAATCACGTGCCTGTGATCCAATAATTGACTCTGAGGGCACTATCTCCAACACATACATCACTGTGTATGAGTCCCAAGAGCTCTGTTGCTCTTTCTCTATGTCCGGTGAACGGAGATTTGGTCATCTTCCCTTTGAGACAAGACTGACAAGTTTCATAAGATGAAAAATCGAACGTATTCAAGAGTCCATCTTTATGCAACTTACTTAGTCTTTTCTCTCCGATATGACCAATTCTACAATGCCATAAGTAGGATTCATTCGTATCTGAATTCTTCCTCTTGCGTGTGTTTTGTACATTGAGAACTGTATTCTGATTTAGAACGTAGATACCATTACACAGTGTACCTTCTGCAACCAGTACCTTATGAAGGTAAATGTTCATGATATTTCTATCAAGAACAAAATTATATCCATCTTTATCTAGTAAAGAAACTGATATGATGTTGCAAACCATGGAAGGTACATAGTAGCAATCGTTCAAAATCATAGTATTGCCATTTGGCAATACTAGATGATATTCACCGACGGCTGCAGCATTAACTTGTGCTCCGTTCGCTACCCTTAGCGACATATCACCAGGTGCAACTTTCCTACTTTTTCTCAGTCCCTGCAATAAATTACAGATATGAGATCATGATCCGGTATCAAGTACCCAGGAGGTAGGGCTGACCGTAAAGCAGTTCTCAATTATAAGAACACCTGAAGTAGATGCAAAACCATGCTTCTTCTTCAACTGGGTATCCTTGGAATCCATACAATCCTCTTTCCCTTGCTCAAACTTATGACTGTTGTCACAAGTTAGAGCCGAACCAACGTTCCCCAGCCCCGAATAAGAATTCGGATCAGTCAAGCGATACATTTTATTATCTTGATTAGGGTGTGAAATGGTTGCTACCTGGAGAGAGAGAAAAGAAACACTCAGCGTGCGCTCTTGCAAGATTAGATTGGTTTATTAGTTTATCTAACCAGGATGGCTCCCACTATTTCCTCAAATTTTTCTTAAAACCTTTTAAAAGAAGAACTAGTCGGGATTAATTGCACGTCACAATACTTGCTTAACCTTTCAGCCAGGCTAGTGTTGGTACTTCGAGGGAGGTTTTCCAACGCTTTCGCGATGTTCCTTAATTAAGTAATCTCTTTTCCCTGGAGGCGTAGCCCCGCTAACACCGTTCTATACACTTACTTGGTTTATAGCATTGATTGTTAAGTGAAATAATCTTCCGAGAGTAATCCAACTCATCAGTGGGATCGGGATCCAACTATCATTGTGTGATGACCTAGATGGAATCCACTCTAGTCACTACACTCTAGAAGGTATGCTAAATCTGCAAGTTTCAGTTTCTTTAGAAACTCCCGATGTGGTTTTTGCCCCTAGGACCCAAGTGACCTTGACTGAGCCAACATATCAAAGGATCTTAGTCAAGTTCAACCCGTCATTATCTTGATTGCATTAGACCCACCCGTATGAGTCCTTGACTGAGCCAAAATGACCGCACGACTGTCCCAACCAATCACATTGTATCCTACGGAAAAATATTACATAGCTACCGTACACTACGCCTCGGCTGAGCACGAAATACATAGCACGAATACTAAGCAATACCAATCCAAAACGACGGAGGGCTACGGCTGGGTTTTGGCGAAAACCCGTTAATGTAATGAACTTGATATCGTTGAAGGAACGTGATACCCTTTTTGAAAATATAGTGGCGAAAACTTTTGCTAAAGAGGTCACTCCCTGTGAAGGGATCTCGGCTATTTCCTCGTCGAATGAGGTGCAGGATATCTAAGCTGAATACCTCGATGCAAAGCAAGAATAATCGACTATAGTGAAGTTAGTACCCTGACGTAAACTTTTGTCCAAGGGGTCACTCCCGATGAAGGGATCTCGGCCCTTGCCTCGTCGAATGAGGTGCTGGGCATTCATAACCGAATATCTCTATGCAAAACAAAAGAGAACGTCCTTGCAATAACAGCTTTTTGAAAATTGTTCCAACAACGTCTTTTAGGTTTGTTTTCTTGCATTAATTTAATGCGTCCCATCAATTAATCCTACCATTGCAGAAAACAACGAAAATATGACGTACGCTTATGCCATCCGCATTCGCCACGGGGTCCCGTCATCACCCGTTAGGTTACTTAACTAACGACAGAGCGGGGGCTGGACTAGCGCGGATGAAAAACATAAGCAATGCCTAAATAGATATCATATATAGATATATACACATTCATCAGATGTAATGATAGCCATTCCAGATCACAGATGAACACTTTGGATATACTAGGAATCTGCATTTCGTTCGAGCCTGCAATGAAAGACAGATTACACGGTCGCGATGAATAGCCAAATACCCTACCCTAGACCCCTATGGGTGCGGCAAACTACCCGCCAAATACCTGAAGTGAAGCAGCCACCCTCAACAACGTGAGTAGGCCACTCGGCACTTCGAGGTAGCCGGTAGTTTGTGCATCCCTCCTTGGGTCTATCCTAGGAGCAAAAACAGAAAAAAGAAATTATACAATGGCGGCTACAACCTCATCCCGGATGTGCGGCCATACAAATAATATTACATCAATTTACACATTACATGAATTGAAAGATAAAGAAAATTCTCATCTCACAACCCCCGGGCTATTCATCCCCGACAATCCAACGAATTCATATACACAAACCACCAACATTACAGATCACAGATATGTATAACCCCCACTAATCGACGTATAGCGATTAGCAGACGTTCAATACATATATGTCATCACAGATATAACCTATTAGCCAAAGTCTGCAGAAAATCGATCAAAATACGGATTTGTAACTACCCCAAAAACAAATTTTGTTCTCTGGAAATTCTGGGCAGAAACAAACCATCCTAAAAATCACAAAACACCAATATAAGAACACTGCAGGAAACTTGACCCACTGTCGAGTCAACTTGGCCGCGGATCTGCGGCAGGAGCAAGCTCATGACGCGGTTCCGCAGCGCTTTGACCGAGTTGGTGGATCATTTTTCTTGTGTGTTCTTTAAAAATCCTGAGCCGATTTTTAGTACATGATTTACTATTTTTTGAGTAGAAATAAAAATCGGCAGAAAGTTGATATTTTTGACATGTTTTGCAGTTTTTTGTCCGATCGAAATTCTAGATACTTTGCTAACATGCTAGTGTGTGTTTAGTTAGGCTCTGATACCACTGTTAGGTCCACGTTACCTCTCCCGGTTCTTTCGGGGTTGCGGAAACGGTGAAAAACGATTTTTGGGGTTTTGGTAACATGGACTAGAAAACCCGGATCTTTGCTAAACAACACACTAGCAACAACTACGAGCTTTAGCTACTCGGTTAGGGGGTTATACCTAGTCATGAACTCCTTCTCTTCTTGTTGTTCTCCTCCTTGCTTGCTCTTTGTGGTAGTTTGAACGGCTCCTCCACCTTGTCTCCTCTTTGCCGAAGATAGATCCACCCGAGGGCTTCGAACTTGAGCTCCTACCTCAACCTAGAGGTAACTAAGGTGTTTAGTTTACTAAACCTAGTACCCTAGAATGAGTAGAGATGTGTTATGGTGGCTTTGTCTCAAAAACTTATGATTTCCAACACATGGAACACTTAAGCTTTGAGAGAGGAAGAAGAAGAGCTTTTGCAAAAAGAGAGAAGAGATATGATAGAAAATTAGAGCTCTCTTTTTACAACCATGCTCATATGAGAGAATAATAGATTAATAATAATAATTAAAAAGGAAAATGTGATGATGAGTATGGAATGACCATTATCATTTCATAATAAATGCAATTTGCAAAGATCAAGAAGCATCTTTGATATGAAATGATTATGGTCAAAATGTCAACAAGGGTCAAAATGTCCACCATTGTCAAATGATCAACCTAACCATCACACAATAATCCTTAATTATCATTATTAATCATATTTATAATTCTCATTAGGGTTTGGAAAAAGTCAACGGTCAACAAGTCAACGAAAGTCAAATGGTCAATAACCCTAATGAGAATCCTCTGCCTCTACCTCTATCAACTGTGCATACACACCCGCATCCGCGTTCCGAGGAACACGAATACAATGAGACAAAACCAATCCCAAAACAAATACTACTATATGGCTTAAACCAAAGCCCACTATTAATAACTGCCCGGTCACCAAATGTGCACAAGTGCGCGAGTGTGAACGAACCCTGTCACAAAACCATGCGACCTCTACTCTGGCTTGCCCAAAGGCGAGTAACCCTCTGTGTGGGACTCTAAAGACTCGACACTACGCTGGCAGTGGGGTTAACCACAGACCGCAAGCGGCACTATCTGTACGTAACGGTCCCCAGGTAGATGCCGATAAGAAGACTGATGAGGTGAACCCATCCGAACTCCTACAGAGCCTGTATGTGACAATCTCCATACAGTTCGGTCTGTTCGTCTGAGAATATCGCATGGCGGGCCTAGGAGGGTGGTAAACGTCATTCCCCTAATAGCGGTACAAGTCGTGTCGGAGTGTAGCCCAGAACACCCTGAGATAACACTGGAAACCAACCAGTATATCTCGCTTGCCCTGGCCAGGGACGACTATGTGTAATGACTCTCCTAGACACAGCGTGATATCAACCCCCAATACCGGGAGAGACGAATCCTGTCTAACCGTCACTGCCTCCAAATGCTTCGGGACTGCACCCAACTACTACCTATTTGCACGACTCGGTAGAGCCGTGGTAGGGTAGTAATTAAAGAACAGTGGGAACACACTCGAGGCGAAGTGACAGTGTCAAGTCAGCGGACTAAGCTGTACTCATGTCACCTGGGAACTGTTAACTGACGATAGGTATAATACCAACCGACAGTTCCCGACGAGTCCTGTCCAGTGTACTCGTAACCTAACGAGCACCCGCATACTATCTCCAGTACGACGTACTGATGGCTGTGGGACAGACCATCTTCCATACTGGGAAGAGAAGCGTATGCACCAGTCTACTCTGGAGTATCAATACCCTGTCTCGATAATCCTACGAATAGAGACCAAGAATAAGGATGTGCTTATAGACTACCCAGCCCCCACTAGTGTGATCGCCATCACAACGCCGGTAGTCAAGCAAAGATCCTAAGGGCTCCATTAATATGTTTCAGCGATATGTTAAAAGAAACATATACACATATTAAGATAGAAACAAACCAAGTAGCATACTACTATATCGAGCAAGACTGTCGTCAAACTGTATATATATATATCCCAAGCTTCCAAAATGTATTATATAAACTAGTACTATACAATAATGGCCTCTAGGGTATATATATCTAACACTACTAAGGCTTATTAGCACCAACAGAACTCAAATAAAGCCCTAACGCTTTCTAGAATTTTCCAAAGTGCACTAAACACCACATAATCATATTTAAACTTGAAAAGTGGCTTAAGCAAATGAAATACTACGTTATTTATGAAGGGATTATCTCATTAGGCGCTCATGAATTCTCTACAGCGCCAAAATGCACACTTTCTCGGTCCAAAGTGTAGCTTGTGAGCTTGTGCACAATTTTTGTGAAATGGAGATGGGGTTTTAGGTTGTTTTTAATGGTGTTGTGTGGCTTGAAGAGGGGGAGGGAGGAGGTGCTTCCATGATGAGTAAAGAGGGAGAGAAAGATGAAGAAGATGAAGAGAATGAAGACTTGGTCAAAGAACCCCTCACCTCACTCTCTCTTCTCTCTCAAGCCCATACCCTATTCTTAAATCATTTTCCTTTCCTTTTTCTTTTCTTTTCTTCTCTCCTCAATTCATACCAAAACAAACCATGCTAGAAAATGAAGAAAACCATGAAGGAAAATGTAACAAGTGTTAAAAATGACATATGCATGTCATGTGCACAAAACACGCTTAAAACCCAATTAGCGATTTTTACTTGCGATTAGCACTAAAATAGTGTTAAATAAATCATAAACTTTCATAATTTGCATGAATCACATAAAGCACCCTCATTTCAGTAATTTCCATAAATTTTTTTCAAAATTTTCCCCATTTATCGGTTTTTTTATTATACCGCACTATTAAAATATTCAATACTTTTAATATTTAATTATAAAAATTCCCAAAAATAATATTTTTTTTTTTAAATGTTACACTACGCATCAGCGGTAGGCTCTATAATCTATGCGATATTGTGTACCAGACCAGATGTAGCATACGCCCTGAGCGTTGTAAGCCGGTATCAGTCAAACTCAGGGGAGAAGCTCTGGATAGCTGTAAAGAACATTCTCAAGTACCTGAGAAAGGCTAAGGAAATGTTCTTGGTGTACGGCAAGGAAGACCTCCAGATCGAGGTCTTCGCCGACTCCAGCTTCCAAAGTGATAAGGATGACTCCAAGTCCATGTCGGGTCATGTCTTTACCCTCAATGGAGGGGCGGTTATTTCTAAAAGCTCCAAACAGGAAACCATTGCAGACTCAACGATGGAAGTGGAGTATATAGCTGCTTGTGATGCCGCGAAGGAAGCAATCTGGATCAGGAAGTTTGTGACAGAGCTTCAGGTGGTTCTATCTATTATTGATCCAATACCGCTGTATTGTGATAACAACGGCGCTAAAGCTTTAGCGAAGGAAACAAGGTCCCATCAGAAGTCCAGACACATCTTAAGGCGGTTCCATCTGATCAGGGAGATCATTGATCGACGGGAGATCGAGGTGCGGAGAGTAGAGTCAGAGAACAACACTGTAGATCCACTCACAAATGCCATCCCTCAGACACAGTTCGAGCGGCTAATCGAGATGATAGGTCTGCGATATGCCAATACATGGCCTTAGTGCAAATGGGAGATTGTTAGTGATATATGCCATAGAGGCCATTATTGTATCATATAGGATTGTATATTACATATTAGATGCTTGGGATATTTCACAGTTATAATAACAGTCTTGCTCGATATAGTAGTATGCTACTTGGTTTGATTCTACCTCAATATGTGCATGTGTTTCTTTTAGCATACATATTGGTAGAGCCCTTAGGATCTTTGCTTGACGACCAGCGTTGTGATGGTAGTCACACTCGTGGGGACTGGGTAGTCTATAAGCACATCCTTTTACAGGTCCCTAGTCGTTGGATTATCGAGACGGGGCATCGATACTCCGGAGTAGACTAGTGTATACGCTTCTCATCCCAGCAGGGATATGGTCTGTCCCACAGCCATTAGTACGACATACTGGAGAAGGTATGTAGGTGCTCATTTGGTTATGAGTTACACTGGACAGGACTCGTCGGGAACTGCTGATTGGTATTATACCTATCATCAGGAAGTAGTTCCCAGGTGGCATGAGTACAGCTTAGTCCGTTAACTTACCATCGCTACTTCGTCTCGAGTGTGTTCCCACTGTACTTAGATTACTACCCTACGATGCTCAAAGGAGTCGTAGTAGTAGTTGGGTGTAGTCCCGAAGCACTTGGAGACCTAGATCAGATAGGATTCATCTCTCCCGGTACTGGGGGTTAATATTGTACAGTGTTCGGAAAGCCATTACACAAAGTCCCTGGCCAGGGCAGTCGAGAAATACTAGTAAGATACTCCAGTAGTTTCTCAAGGTGTATTGGGATATCCTCCAACACGACTTATCGTGCTGTTAAGAGGTCTGACGTTTACCATTCCCCTAGGCCGGTATGCGAGTATCTCAGACGAACAGACCGGACTGTATAGAGATTGTTACAGATAGGCTCAGTAGCAGTCCGGGTGAGTTTGCTCATCAGTTTTCTTATCGACAGATACCTGGGTAGCCGTTACGTGCAGCTAGTACCGCTGACGGCTTATGGTTAAACCCACTGCCAGCGTATTGTCGAGTCTTTACAGTCCCACACAGAGGGTTTCCCTGCTTCAGGAAATTGATATAGAAGTCATATGATTTTACGACTGGGTTTCGATCACATACCGGTACTTGTACGCGGATGCTGATCGGGCAGACAATACTAGTAGGCTTTGGTTTAAGCCGAAAGCTAGTATTGTATTATTGGATTGTTATTGTCTCAGGGTATCCGTATTTTTCGAAATACGGATACGGGTATGTATATACAGTATGAGGGGAATTCTTGTAATTTTTCAAGGTATGCTTTTAGAAGGTGCCACATCATTATTGGATTTATCCATTTTTTTAAGTGGATTAATGATGTGGAAATGGAGGAGACACCCTTGGCATGGTGGAGGGAATAGGCTTATGTTATTTTATTGTGTTTGGATTCACTATTGAGGCATGGAACATATATCTTATTGTTTTTAAGCCATGGCTCAATAACTGAATGAGGGTTTATATAAGTGAGCCATTCTCTTCACTTACCTTCTTGATGGTTCATTTTCATCTCTTGTGATTTCTTGAGTTACTCTCTTCCCTTGAGCTCTCTAGGTTTCGTCCACCATCTTCTTCCTCTAAGCTAAACACTTACCACTCACATGTGTTGTGAAGCAAAGGGTTTAGTGAGACAAACAATCTATTAGCACATTCTACATCTCCTATACTAGTTGACTTAGCAAATATTCTACCCTAGTTACCTCACTTGGAGGTTGAAGCTTGGAGCACAAACCTTCACGGTGGATCATCTTTGACAAGAGAAGTCCGATGGAGCAAGCCCGATCCGATCACCGAGGAGCCTTGGAGACGAACACTAGAAGACCCGAAGGTCTTGATCATGGAGGTATAACATTCTACCATAGTAGTTAAACATTCTAGTTAGTGTAGCTAGTTAAGGCTTTAGTATAGATCCTGTGTTTTAGCCGGTGTTGCGAAGTAAAACTTCTTCGTTTTTGAAAATTTCGCCTCCCCGCGAACCGTGGGGTGCGCGACATTGGCTTATAATCGGATCAAGTGTTGATTCGATAAATTGATTCTTATGATATTAGTCGGTTGTGTGTGATATAGCCGGATTATTAAATCAAGTGTTGATTTAATGATTTAATGTATAATTATATATATGATATATTAAGTTACATTAATTAATATTTTCTCACTTAAGATTTCTTTTCTCACTTTGATTATGCACTTAGTATATATGTGATATATATTAGTGTTTATTATTTTGTGTCATGCTTGATGCCATATGCTTCATGGGTGTATGAGACTTACACTATACTTAAGATAATATTAGGGTTTTTATTTATCCAAGTAATTCAAAATTGGTAGAATTATGTCATGGCTAGAAGCTTGGAGAAGCTTAAGCTAACCATTGACTTAGTCCACTAAGTTTGTTTTGCATGAGATATTTATTAACCTAACCATTATCGTTAGCCATAGTTTAGTCTCTACATGAGCTAGTGTATGACATAAAGTCACTCATGGTTTCCATTCACACTTTCATGAGATGAGATTCATTTTCACCATTCTTCTTCTTCTTCATCTCAAGAAAGCTCACTAGCTTTTCTTAAGGTGAAGAAATATTGTGAGAAAATTAAATCTGAAGTGAGCCCAATTCCTACTTCATCATCCTCTACTAGATTAACTATTTAGTTTAGGGTGTTAGCTTCACTAATCCCAAATTAGTGAAGAGATAGCATGAGCTTGAGTCTTCTCGACGTAGATCATCTTCGGCCTCGAAGACTTCGAGCAAGCTTGTTCCGTTCATCTTTTGGAGCCTTTCTAGAGTCCGGGAGTTCACTACTTGGAGCGAAGGGACTACTAAACGGAGCTATTGAAGTGAAGGACCGGTCTATAAAGGTTGTATTCTTTGTTCACTTAGATGTAAAGTTGTTTACATGTTGTTTTCGTCTGATTCTCTAGTTAAGATTCTAGGTTAGGGTTCTTTAGTACGGCAAAAATTTGAAATTGGCACGGACGATGCCTCCCGAAACCTTGCTGTCGCGCTAGGGAACCCTACAGTAGTATCAGAGCCAAGCTAGAGAATTAGACGATGTTTGTTAGATTACGAAACCGAAACAACTCCGAAACTGCAAACCAGAACACCAAGTTTCTGTCAATTTTTAAAGGTCTTTAAAAAAATTTTAAATAAGTGCAGAATGTTATATGTGATGTAACTAGAACACTAGAGAAATTTGAGAGCAAAACTCCGAAATTGACCCGGTGAGATTGGCAAAAAAACCGGCCTCACATTTTTTACTATAGCATTTTGCCTTGAAATTTTTGTGGTGTTCTGTTCTCTTGGTTTTATGGTTTGAGGTATTGTTTGATTAGCCCAAAGTTTCATGTGATGTTTATTTTGTTAAGGGGCTAATATGAAGTGTTTTGTATTCGTATTCTAACATTTATTCGGGTTATTTAGACGACGTTAAAAGGTTCGAACGAATATCAATAACTCATATTTTCCCTCGTTGTAAATTTTCCAAGAGTTGGATTTTTTCCAAACTGAAAATCTTCAGAAATTCATGCAAGCGATTCTGTGGACCCTCTAGAAGAACGATACCCAAACTCGACTTTTTGGATCGTGGAACCGTTGTCATACCCTAGGGTTTGCGGCAGTTCCGCGGCGACATGAGTGAGGCATTGGTCGGACCTTCTACGGATGGTCCATAGGTGCTGTGGCATGTTCTGGGTACTTTTTAAACTCCGCTCAAGTGTTGAGCTCTTTGGAAAATTTTGGGTGTTTGTTTATTCGATCGAAAAGTTTAATATCGTCTAGCTATTTGTGATTGTGATACAATATTTGAAATCCACAAAATTAGTTATGTGATAACTAGTTTGAATTTTATAAATCTAGCAGTTTAGTCTCATTTGATCGGTTGCCACGGAATTTTGATGTGGATCAAAAGTCCGTCGCAATCACATAGCGTACGTGGATACTCGCCGGGTAACCTTACTAGATAGCCATGCCCCATAGCTCCGACCAAGTGACTGTAGGAGAACCCCGTCGCCAAAAGCATCCGTAAAGGTGCTCACGGCCGTGGTGTTCAGCCTAAGTGCACTTCGTCGACGGCATCGGGGGTGCGGCCGTCTACTAAAGTATCCGATGAGCATTCGATCAGGTTATCGGGAATCTTGTTTAATTACCCGACAGGTTATTGGAAAGTGTTTTCGATATCGAGAATAAAATGCGGGGTTTATAATTGTTAGGCATGTGATGTCTAAGGAATTCATTTGGTTAGGCATGAAATCCAAAGTATGTGATACATTGGGTTTATGATGTCTAAGGTGGTTACAGATTTCAATTGTTGTAGTTTTTCACTTTCTTTTCTGCGTCCGTAAGTGTAATATGTGGTGTATCACCGGTTTCGTTACTATATGTCAACGAAAATTGGAATACGCATATTTACATACGTTGATGACATGTGATGTTATGTGTTGCTGTGATATGTTATATTAGATCGTCGTGTTTTGAATAGCCGGGTTTTTTTTATGTGAGATGAGTGTTTTTCATTTTCATTCATGTAAAAGCTTGTATGTAATATTCTTTTATTGGGGCACTTCCGGGTTGAGGATAATGTCACCATTGATGTATACTATTTATTTTTCCGCATTAGGATAGACCTAAGACGGGGAGCACAAGTAACTGGGTTCTAGAGTCCAGTGGGAGACCATCTCGAGGAGTCGAGTCCGGATCTCCTAACTATAGAATTGGCAGGGTTGCTTACCGCTCTCGTAGGGGTCTAGGGATGTGGGTTTGGCTATTCATCGCGACCGTGGAATCCTCGTTTTTTATTGGCTTAATTAAAACAAGGAATTCGTAGTATATCCAATATTTCTTATGTTATCTTCTGCTGCTGTTATTCTGTGATGTGATCACTTGATATTCTGAGACGAATGCTTATATTTTATATATATGATATATAATAAATATTGATGCTTTCATTTCTTAAGTGATGCTTAGGAAGAATTATTGATGCGACTTCATTAATGAGATTAATAAAAGAAAAGAAACCTAAAAGATGTTGTAGAAACTTGTTTTAAAAACAGGTAGCTCTAGTTCTTTCTTTGCATAGCGGTATTCCTTGTAGAATATCCAACACATTATTCGATAAGGAAAGAGCCGAAATCCCTTCACCGGAAGTGACCTCTTTAGCGAAACTAGCAGATGCTACAACTCACTCGGTTTTGTTTTTGATTGGTTCTACAGTTCTTGCATTGCATAGTGGTATTTGTGAAATATCCTGCCCCTTATTCGATAAGGAAAGAGCCGAGATCCCTTCACCGGAAGTGACCTCTTTAGCAAAACTAGCAAAAGCCTAAAAAACACTCCTTTTTCAAATCACTCGATTCTATAACGATATCAAATTCATTACGCAAAAGGTTTTCTTAAAAACCTGTCGTAGCCCTCCGTCATTTTAGAAAGTAGAGTACTTAGTATTCATGCTATGTTTGTTGATCATAGTTATGGCGTAGTGTGCGGTAGCCAAGTGATGTCTTCCTACACAGCATATGATACGATTAATTAGGACAGTCATGTGACTTTGTTGACTATAGTTAAGGGTCATGTGGGTGGGTCTAATTAATCACGAAATGACTGGTAGAACTTGACTAGTGCTTATGATTTGTTGACCATAGTTAAGATCATAAGTCACTAGACGTAAAATTTTATCGGGAATTTCAAGTGTTGAAATTTGCAATGAGCTTGCATATCTTCTATGAGATAGTTGGATCCCGATACCCATGTTCATTTCATAATTTTGCATTATTATATTCCCCATTCTTATTCATTTTATAAATAAATAGGTGCTTTTGATCCATGTCTGCTACATAGTTGCAGGTTACAGGTTCTCGGAATAAAACAGTGAAATTGATGAAAAGACGATACAGAAGTGAGACTACGAAAACCAAATGGAAGAATCTTGATCATGCCTACAGTTTGAAGAACAAATGAAGATCAATGGACAAGTTCACAAAGCACAAAGGCAGCGCAAGGTTCAAGACTTCGACACGAAGCAAATGGTAAAAGTCCGCGACATTATGCACTGTGAAAATCTGGAAGAGAACTAGATGACAATCTGAGAAACCAAGTGAAGAAACAAGAAGACAAATGCAACCAGAAGCAGCCCAAAGAAATTCAGCCAACAAGACCACCAAATGGCCCCGGATCCGCGGCCAAACATGGCTTTTGGCCGCAGTTCCGCGGCCATGATAAGCCCGTGTCGGTTCAATTTTCTTGACGGTGTGGCGGTGCATTGACTAGTCTTCTTAGGGTAAATTTGTAAATGCAGATCTGTATCGAATGTAACCATAGGGTTTCTATGATCAATAAATAGAAGCCCTAAACCACTTTTTGAGGTATGCCTCTTTTTATTGAAAAAATTCAGAATCTATTGTAATGCTTTGAAGAGTGCATCGAATAAAGTAAGTAGATTTTTTTTACCTTGCCCTAGTGCTTAAATTCTTTTCTGCCCTAGTATAGATTTTATTATCTGCCCTAGTTAATTAGCTTAGAACTTTTATTCATATGCTGTAGCTTAGATAATTAGGTTATTGAATTGAAAACTCAAAAAAATGTCTTTTATCAATCCCCTAATGAGTGAGTAGTTCCTCACTTGTTAGGGTTAAGAATATGAAAGGTATGAGAGATGAAAATCTCTCACCCCTTTCTTTCCCATCGCATATTTTTTATACGACTCCATGCATACATACATACACCGCTCACTACGGCACCCTACCCCATGAGGTAACGGTGATACCGTAGTTTAAAAGACCGGTTGTGCATGTTTTCCATGGAGGTTAGGGTAAGAATTAAGAAAGGACGGACAAGGACCTAGAGGAAGAAACATCATTTCTTTCCGATCGTCCTAATCCCCTTTATTAATTATTACCATAACACCTAAATAGATCTAAATTAGGACATTGAAAGCGGTGAGAAATCTTAACTTTCCAAACTTAACCTAAACCTAACCCTAACAAGGTTTTAATCCTAGTTTAAATCAACTTTAGTTTTTAGTGATAATCAATCCAACACCATTTGGAATTAACTCGTTAGAATAAATTGAGAATATACAAAATCCCTGTGGACCGACCCGTACTCACCGGCTAGCTATCAAGCGACGCCGTTCTTTATTACGGTAAACAATTCTTTGATTCATCTTTTGAAAGCGAAAGCGCATAAAAATCTATTATAAATCAAATGGCGCCGTTGCCGGGGATGGCGTAGTTATTTTCTTTTTGCAATTTCGGGTTAATATAAAGTCATAAAATTCATAAAAACTGAAAAATTAAACAAAATATAAAAATTTTATCATCTTGTTATTTTTTGAAGGGTGTTTTGTTTGAATTATGCAGGATCGACGAACGAATTCAGATCTGGAAAAATCCAGAGAGCAAAACAGAAAACAGCTGATCTGAACAGCAGAGGGAAATCAGAATAGAGGAGCAGAAGGAAACTCGGGAACCGAACCACAGAGCCCACCGCGGAACCGCGGCAGGAACGCAACTTTGGCGGCGTAACCGCGGTCTTGTAGTGACGTCAGTACGTGGAAAAATCGCTGTAAGATTTTTCTTCTTCTCTGTAACCCCATTATCTCCTCTGTAAAAAATTTCCTGCAGGGTTCTTTGCGCAAAAACTTCTCCCCTTCTCCAATAACTTGATCTTGTGCAGGATTCTTTGCGCCGCGCTAAAAAAAAAATTTTGTTTGCAAGTGATTGTGTTTACTGCTTTGCATATCTAAATTGACTTTAAGGGGTTTGAACACCAATCCAGATTGGGTGGGGATTTCATTACCCTTCCCAGGACCCCAAAAATCACATAAAGCATATTGCATTGACCATCAAGTTAATTAAAAAAGATTAGACTCAGCCCTAAGGAGTTCGCGCTCAATAGGACAAAGGAATAGTTGTAGGCATCGATAGTTGATCTAAACCTGACTTTGTGGTGCCTAGGCTAGACAGGTAGGGAAAGGTAACTTTAAAAGACCCATCTCACGGTGATTCGTGAGCGGATCCCTCCTTTCTCTACTTGTGCTTACCTGGCCACAATTGGCTGTGAAGAGGCGGTTTGAGGTCCTCACATCTTGCCCTTTAGAACAGTTAGGAGCAGTCTAGCTGACCTAGGTGACTCTAGATCTAGGCTTGATTGTGCATTTGTGATTTATTGAAAGTGTGTCTAAGCCTTTTATTGAAAATCTTTTTGCAAAAAGCTCCATAAAAAAAACACAAAAAGGAAAAAAAAAATTCTTTACAAAAACTTGCAACTTGTCGCTAAGAAATCCGTGCACCCCACTTACACCCACTTCTTCTCATTGACATTTTCTTACCCCCCACCTTCTGTTTTTCACCTTTTGACTACACTACCTCTTTAGTGTATGTCCGGTTGGACTAGAGACACTAGTGCCCGATTAGTCCGTGTCTCGTTAGTACCGACTGACGACGCTTTCGACTCCGAAGTCGAAATTCCTTCCACTTCCTTACCTTCACCTTCACATTCTTCGTCTTTTAAGGAGATGTCGGGATTCGATCCTAACAACCCCTTACCCGCGGGACTGATTCCACCTCCGCTAGGTGCGAATAACCCACAACACCCACCGGTTGAAGCGCCCCAACGAATCGCGCTCCAGGATCTTTTCTACCCTATCCACACCGCTTTACCAACTTGTCTTTCACTCCCACCGGCAAATAGGGATAACTTTGAGATCAAACCCCACTTCATCAACATGTTGCCAAAATTTCACGGACTGGAATCCGAAGATGCCTATATCTTTATAAACAAATTCCAGAATGTTTGCGCAATGATGAAGACAACACAACTTTCTGATGATGTTATAAGGCTACGTGTCATTCCATTCACCTTATGTGACCTAGCCGAAAAATGATTATATAACACAGCATCACACTCGATTAAAAATTGGGAAGAGTTTGTTAAAACTTTTCTAAAAAAGTTTCACCCACATCACAAGACCGCGAGAATTCACAATGAGATTATTCAATTTTCCCAGCTTCCTTCCGAACCCTTTTGGAAGTGTTTTGAAAGATTTAAAGACCTACTTGTTCAATGCCCTCACCACAGTATCGAAAATTGGCAACTTTGCCAAACTTTATACGAAGGATTGAACCCAGCAACGAAGCAGTTGTTGGAAACCATTTTTCAAGGTCACTTTCTAACAAAATCTAGCGAGGAAGCTTGGCAGTTTCTCGACGATCTTGCTGAACAAACACTTCAGTAGGAGAGCACTAAGACCACCTCATCTTCTTCAACAGGCCAGTCTAGGGCAGGCATACATCAATTAGATATGTCGATTGCAATGAAGGACGAAATGGCCGCACTTACGAAAAAGTTAGAAGCAATTGAGACCAAAATCTCATCGCCTTCTCCTGCCCCTGCTTTACCCCCACGAACTGTTTGTGTTTGTTGTTTGGATCCATCCTACCTTACTGAAGAGTGTCCTTATAATCCACCTGTTCAAGGACAAAATCAAGTCAATGCTGCCTTTCAGTAAAGACAACGAAATGATCCATACTCTTCGACTTATAATCCGGGTTGGAGGAGCCACCCAAATTTTGCTTGGAATCAAAATCAACAATTCCAAGGCAATAACAACTTTCAAAGGCCTCCTCCTCCACAAAAACAAGCACCTCAACAAACTCAATACCAGCAACCTTTCCAACCACAACCTTACCCAAACCAAATGAACAATTTTGTGCCCAACAACTCTTATCTTCAAAACAATTTTGTTCAACCAAATAATAATAAGGTTACCTCGCTAGAAAGAAGTCTAGATGCGTTTCTAAAACAATCTACACAATCCGCAGCAAGGTTGGAGACTTCCATTCAATCTTTGGTGCAAAACAGTGCTTCACATGATCAAAGCATCAAATCAATTGAGGCCCAAATTGCACAACTAAATGCTGCGTTGAGCGAGCGAGAAAAGGGAAAGCTTCTATCACAACCGTTGCTAAATCCCGGTCACACACACAACACACATGTTACATATGAACAACAAAATCATAATGTAAATGTTGTGACCATGTTGAGATCTGGAAGAGTGTTGCACAATAACGTGGGTATTAATAATGACACCCCTGCCGGTGCTTCTTCTTCATCTTCTTCTTCTTCTTCATCTTCATCTTTTTCGTTAGAGCCTATTCTTCATTCTTCACAAGGCTTTACTTCTTCTAACTCGAACGGACCCACTTCTCACTTCACGAACACACCAACACTGGGATCCGTTCCAACTCCACAATCTACTCCACAAATATTAGACTCAACAAACTTTCAAAATGTTCCCTTTCCAAACAGGTTGAGATGCAATAAACCAACTCCACAAATGGAGAAGATTGTAGAGTTGTTCAAACAGATTTGCATAAACATACCTCTCTTGGATGCAATCCAACAAGTCCCTTCTTACGCGAAAATCTTAAAGGACTTATGCACCAAGAAGAGAAAGTCACAAGTACCAAAGAAAGTTTTCGTGGCTAGTGCTGTTAGTGATGCTCTTGTCCAATCTTTCCCCCAAAAACATAAGGACCCCGGCTGTCCTACAATTTCGATAACAATTGGGGATAATAACATCAATAGAGCACTATTAGATCTTGGTGCTAGTGTCAATTTGCTACCCTATTCGGTATATGAACAATTAGGCGTTGGAGAGCTTAAACCCACTCATTGTACTCTCCAAATGGCCGACCGATCCATCACCCATCCTAGGGATGAGTTAGAGGATGTGTTGATCAAAGTAGGGGACTTCATTTTCCCCGTAGATTTCATTTTCATGGAAACACAACCTGTAGCTAACCCCCGGAGTCAATTTCCGATGATACTTGGTCGACCATTCCTTACGACCTCTAATGCGGTGATCAATTGTCATAATGGTTCAATGAACCTATCTTTTGGAAATATGATGATTGAACTCAACATTTTTAAGTTGGGGAATCGGCCCTCCGAGCCTAATTCTAGTATACTTGATGTTTGCTCGATCCATGAGATCACGCAGGAGGACTGTGAGCTTGAAAAATTTCTGTTCGATCACAGCAGTTTTGACGCCTCCAGTGCGTTCCTCCTAGAATCTGACACAGCTTTCACGCCGGAAAATGATTACGAGTGTTTCACTTTTTTAGACGATTTTGAAGACTCACCACTCGAGTTTGAGTCTTTTGATTTTTCGGATGAGTTGGTTGAACCATCCGACTCGGTCGCTTACACTCGCTTTGAACTATTGATGGAATCCTTCGAGTTCGAGACAGTTTCACCAATGTTACCTTCAATTGTTTCACCTCCAAAACTCGAACTCAAGCTTTTGCCGTCGCATCTTAAATATGCTTACTTAGGTGAGAATGAGACCCTTCCCGTTATCATATCGGCCTCTCTAGCTCTCGAGCAAGAGAAAGCCCTTTTAATGGTCTTACAAAATAACCGGCAAGCTTTTGGCTGGACTATGGCGGATATCAAGGGGATTAGTCCCCTCATAGTTGAACATCATATACATATGATGGATGATGCCAAGCCAGTAAGGGATCCACAAAGACGCCTCAACTCCATAATGAAGGAGGCTATCAAGAAGGAGATTGTAAAATGTCTTGATAGTGGTATCATTTACTCTATCTCCGATAGCCAGTGGGTTAGCCCCATTCATGTTGTCCCAAAGAAATCGGGCAGAACGGTCATAACCAATGAGGCAAATGAGTTAATACCTACTCGCACCCAAACTGGGTGGCGAGTTTGCATCGACTATAGAAAGCTCAACGTCGCGACAAGGAAAGACCACTTTCCTTTACCTTTTATTGACCAAATGCTAGAACGATTGGCTGGGCACGAATTTTACTGCTTTTTGGATGGCTATTCCGGCTATAATCAAGTCCTCATTGCCGAAAAGGATCAAGACAAGACCACATTTACTTGTCCTTTCGGTACATCCGCTTACCGTCACATGCCCTTTGGGTTATGCAATGCACCCGCTACATTCCAGCGGTGTATGATGGGGATCTTTTCTGACATGGTGGAGAAATTTTTGGAGATCTTTATGGATGATTTCTCCATTTTCGGTGACTCCTTCGATAAGTGTTTGCTACACTTAGACACAGTTCTTACCCGCTGTAGGGATAAGAACCTCACTTTAAATTGGGAGAAGTGCCACTTTATGGTACGAGAGGGCATTGTCTTAGGACATGTCATCTCGCAAAATGGCATAGAGGTTGATAAAGCCAAGATTGAAGTCATTTCCAATCTTCCTCCTCCTAAATGCGTCAAAGACATCCGAGCCTTCCTTGGCAATGCCGGTTTTTATAGACGGTTCATCAAGGATTTTAGCAAGATAGCTAGACCCTTGACTCTTTTATTGGCCAAGGACACCACAATTTGATTTTGACTCAACTTGCATGGAAGCATTCGAGTCATTGAAACACTCACTCATTTCTGCGCCCATTCTTTCATCTCCTGACTGGACGCATCCTTTTGAAATTATGTGCGATGCATCTGATTACGCAATTGGTGTTGTCCTTGGACAGCACATTAATAAGATGCCGCACATAATTTATTACGCTAGCCGAACATTAAATGAGACCCAATTGAATTACACAACAACAGAAAAAGAATTTTTAGCCGTTGTGTTTGCACTTGAAAAATTCTGGCCCTATTTAATCGGCTCTCCAGTAATTGTGTACACGGACCATTCAGCTCTTCGCCATCTTTTTGCGAAGAAGGATGCTAAATCACGGCTAATACGTTGGATCCTCTTTTTACAAGAGTTTGACCTTGTCATAAGGGAAAAAAGAGGATGTGAAAATGTAGTTGCTGACCACCTTTCATGACTTCCTTCTTCGCCCACACTTGACATTCCTATTAAAGATGTTTTTCCTGATGAGCAACTCTTAACCGTATCATACGAACCTTGGTTCGCTGATATAGTAAATTACTTGGCTACTGGATTGATACCTAAAGATTGGTCGAAACAGGACAAACTCCGATTCTTGTCCTAAGTAAAACATTTTTACTGCGATGAAACATATCTATTTAATTACTGTTCCGACCAAATCATTCCTCGGTGCATCCCCGAAAATGAGTTTAAGAGTGTGCTATCTTTTTGCCACGATCAAGCGTGTGGAGGGCACTTTGGCCCCAAGAAGACAACAGAAAAAATCTTGCAGTGTGGTTTCTACTGGCCACCACTCATTAAAGATGCATACGAATACTGCAAGACATGCACCCGGTGCCAATACTTGGTCCGGATATCGTGGAGAAATGAAATGCTGCTCCAACCAATTTTGGTTGTGGATATTTTTAATGTTTGGGGAATAGACTTCATATGACCATTTCCCAATTCCTTTGGGAATATGTATATGTTGGATATAGTGCCCTCAGAGTCAATTATTGGATCACAGGCACGTGATTGCAGTGATTGAGGGAGGACCTATACCGGTAGGACAGTCTTACTCAAGATGATAATATGCTATCTGGTTTATCTTTATCATCGTGTACTGCTTTAGGTGACCTTATAGGTTACTATTGCACGTTGATAGAGCCCTTGGGATTCTTGCTTGACTACCAGCAGTATGATGGCGATCATATACGTGGGAGCTGGGGTCTATAAGCACATCCTTAAAGTGGTCCCTAGTCGTGGGAGTTTCGAGACTGGGCATCGATACTCCATTAGTAGACTACTGTATACAGTCGAGACCCCGAAGAGGGGCGGTGGCCGGTCTCACAAGCCACTGGTGTCAGTTGGATCACCTAAGATGTATACTGGTGCTCATTGGGTTATGAGTACACCGGACAAGACTCGCCGGGAACATGCTAGTTGGTATTATACCTGACGTCAGATAGCAGTTCCCTGGTGACATGTGTACAAGTTAGTTCATCGACATGAGATCGTCATTTGTCTCGTGTGAGTTCCCACTATGCTTTGATTACTACCCTATCACGACTCAAAGGAGTCATGCAAATAGCTTTTAGTTAGGTACAGTCTCGAGCCACATGGAGGCAGTGAGCGAATCGGCAGGGGTTTCGTCTCTCCCGGTATTGGGGGTGAGATCGCGCTGTGTCTAGGAGAGCCATTACCCGAAGTCCTTGGCCAAGGCAGGAGATTTACTGGTAGGTACTCCAGTGGTATCTCAAGGTGTTCTGGGCTACACTCCGACAAGACTTGTACCGCCTTTGGGGGTCTGACTTTTACCAACCCTTTAGGCCCGCCATGCGATGCTCATAGACGAACGGACCGGACTGTACGGATATTGTCACAGACAGGCTCAGTAAGGTGTCAGGATGAGTTCGCTCATCGACCTCCCTTTTGGTCAATACCTGGTAGCCCGTTACGTACGGCTAATACCTCTGACGTGCTAGTGGTTAAATCCACAGCCAAAGTATTGACGAATCTTTAGAGTCCCCCACAGACAGTTTCTCAAGTTTCAGGCGAAACGTTGTAGAGGCCGTATGATATATGGCGGGTCCGATCATATATGTACAGTAGTGCACGGATCATGATCGGGCAGATCATACTAGTGGGCTTTGGTTTAAGCCGGATCCTAATATTAGATTTGTTGGATTACTTTAGTCTCATCACATTCGCATTCAGTCGGAATGCAGATGCAGGTATGTATATACAGGTGAGGGGTATCCTTGTGATCCGTCACGAGTTTACTTTAGATGTTGCCGTATCTTTTTGTTGTGGCAAACATTCGGATTAATGTTTGCATTTGGAAATAATGAGCTAGAAATCATCATTTTGTGCATTTAATGTGGCATGTGCAAGGCTAGTGACTCATGGTCTCTTTTTATGTGCATATGTCACATATTGTGATTGATTTTGTGTTGATATGATGAGAAGAGAAAGAGAGGGGCTGCCATATGCAAGCTTGGTCTTGTATTTTTGACATATCCTTGCTCTCATTTTATCATAGAACAACAAAAAGAAAAGGAAAGCTCTTCTTCATCTTCTTCCTCTAGCTCATTATCTCCATCAATGGCAACACCTCTAACCTCCATCCAAATCAATGGATGCAAGAGACAAAGTGATCACAAACATTCTCTACATCACCTTGGACACGTCGGCTAGCACACTTCTTGCCCGAGTTGCTTCGGATGAAGCGGGAGCCCATAAAAAGAATCGATGATGTGGTGCCCTTTCCGACGAGGAGATCGAGACCGGAGATGCCGCGGGGAGCTTGGGATGGTGGCCAAAGATCGAAGGACACGGATCGATCGGTATAGCCTTTCTATCCCTTCTCTACATAGCTAGTTGTAGGTTAATGGTTCGATCCGGGTTTTAAGCATACGATAGCGTCGGTTTCTAGTTTGAAAAAGTTTTCGTTTCCGCATTTTGGCCTCGGAAAGACGGACGGGGCGCTACCGTAGTCTTACATGGTATAAGAGCCACGTCATTAACCTTTACTAGCTTGCTCTAACGTGTTTAGAATTTCGATCGGACGAAATTTCCAAAAATTGCATTTCCAATCATCAAGTTTCTGTCGAAATTTTTTTGTGTTCTAAAATTTTTTTGTGTATGTCAGAAAATCAGGCAGGGTTTTTTAAGAGAACTGTAGAAATTTGGTAGGACAATCCAACAGGAACGTCGTGAAACCGCGGCCGTACCCCCCTTTTGGCCGTGGTTCCGCTGCCATTCTGAGGCTTCATCTCACACACTTTCTTCAGATGGTCTCTGACTTGGAAATGGGGTTTCTGGTAATTTTATTTTGGGCCCAGATTTGTTTGAGTACTGGGTATTGTACTTGGGGCCCACTTCGGGGAATTTTGTCGATCGAAAATTTTAAATATGTTAGTTCACAATATTTGCATTATATCTGCGACCGTGAATGTCATTTGATCGGTAAATCCTGTCTAATTGCTATAGCTCTTTTAGACGGATTTGCGAATGTGATATTCACGTTGATGTTCTGTGTTGTGCTGTGATGTTGCGGATTTGTCGTGGTGGATAGCCTGGATGCAATGGTAGTACAGTTTGATTGTATTTGTACATTTGATATTGCTGGGCGAGTATCCGACATGTAGACTGCCGTCACTGTCTGTTTGTATATTATTCTTTTGGGGCACGACCGGGCTGAGGTCGATGTACCCGTTGTATATTTTACTTTCTGTACTAGGATTACACCACGGAGGGGTGCACGGATAGCCGGGTTCTAGAGGGCAACGGGCCCGCATCTCATGGCTTTGAGACGGAGGGGGCTTCACTCTAGAATTGGCGGGCTATTTGCCGCACTCGTAGGGGGTACAAGTTGACCTAAGGAGGGGTGCTCAAGTTACAGGATTCCGTGAAGTGCTGGGTGGTCCATTCACTTTGTTGAAGAGGGCTGCCTCGCTTCAGGTTTTGGTGGGTAACTTGCCACGCCCGTAGGGGTCTAGGATTTCATTGCACAGGCTATCCACACGACCAGGGGAACGTCGGGTTTCAGTAGCGGCTCTATGAAACCCGGGGATCCCAGATTATCTTTATTGTTCTGTGATGCTTATTATTCTCTGTGATGTTGCATTTTATCACGCCATGAGCGATTATTATATATTGATATATATACCGGTAGATGTTGTATATGTTGTACACCCGCGCTAGTCCAGTCCCCGCTCTGTCGTTAGTTAAGTAACCTAACGGGTGATGATGGGACCCAGTGGCGAATGCGGATGGCATATACGTACATCATATTTTCGTTCTTTTGTGGTGTGATTAATTGATGGGACTGCATTGATTCGGATCAATGCAAGCTAAACAAACCTATTCTGATGTTGTTGGAATATTTTTCAAAATAAAAGCTGTTATTGCAAGGACGTTCTCTTTTGTTTTGTACAGTGGTATTCGGTTATGAATATCCAGCACCTCAGTCGACGAGACAAGGGCCGAGATCCCTTCACCGGGAGTGACCCCTTGGACAGAAGTTTGCGTCAGGGTAATAACTTCACTATAGCCGATTGCCTTTTTGTTTTTCATCGTGGTATTTAGTTGTAATATCCTGCACCTCATTCTATGGGGAAAGAGCCGAGATCCCTTCACCGGGAGTGACCTCTTTAGCAAAGGTTTTCGCCACTATATTTTTATAAAAGGCTATCCGGTTCTTTCAACGATATCAAGTTCATTACGTTATGTAAGTCCACGGTAGCGCCCCGGCCGTCTAATAGACGCCAAATGCGGAACAAAAACTTTTTACAAACTGGCGCTATCGTGTACCGTAACCCGGATCTGCCATTAAAGCTAAACTACCAAACTACAAAGTGGGTAGAAGAGTTATACCGAACGATCCGAGTCCTTCGGTCTTCAACCATCATCCCACGCTTATTGCGGCTGCTCCGATCTCCTCGATCTCCAATCTTGTCGTCCAGGTGACACTACGTCGACGGATCTTTAAACGGGCTCCCGCCTCTGAACCGAGGCAACTCGATCGTCAAGTTTGCTAAAAGAGACGACCAAGATGAAGTAGAGAATGAGTAGAACACTTTGTCTCATTACGTCCAAGGCTATGGACGAACGTTTAATGAAGTTGCCTTTTGGATCGATACGAAATGAGAAATGGAGTATATCAATTTCCATGAACCAAAATCTTTAATCTTTTCAAACAACAACCATGAACTATGAGAGGGGGGGAGGCCGGCCACTTATAGATAAGGAGGAGGGTGAGTGTAGGAGAGGGGGTGACCACAAGCAAAATATCTAGTGTGAACACAAAGTATGAAAGCATTTAAAGCAAACCAATCACAATTAACCTAGTCACCTTATCATTAATTGCACCATTAATGACCTAATGACTCACTAACCTTGTCGCCCTCTCTAGAACCTTCTAGAACACAGACTCACCTCATTAAGAAAAGATAAATCTGTATTTAACCGAATGTCAAAATATGGCTGATAGAAAACTGGAAACTGGCAACTTCCAAAAGCGATCCTGAAACAAATTTCAGGATAACCCAATATTAGTATAAACATACCCGCATTTATATTACGACCGAATATAAATGCAACTGAGACAAAGATATTATATCTACACAGTACAATACTGGGTTCCGGCTTAAACCAAAGCCTACCAGTATTATCTGCCCGAAAAACGACACGTGCGAAAACGCACGTGCTTTTTCCGAACCTTGCCATATCACCATACGGCCTCTACAACGTTTCGCCCGAACTTGGGAAAGTGTCTGTGGGGGACTCTAATGACTCATCAACACATCGGCACTGGGTATAATCACTAGCACGTCAGAGGTACAAGCTGCACGTAACGTTTTGCCTATGTATTGATTGGAAGGGAAGCTGATGAGCGAACTCATCCATAAACCCTGCTGAGCCTGACAGTGACAATGTATATACAGTCCGGTCCATTCGTCTAAAGAGTATCACATATCGAGTCTAGGGGGTGGATAAAGTCAGACCCCTAATAACGCGATAAATCGTGTCGACATGAAGCCCATCAACACCTGAGAAACTACTGATCCAAAATCAGTAATTCTCCATTACCTTGGCCGAGGATTCCTAGTGATGGCCACCCGTGCACTGCGCGACATCAACCCCCAATACCGGGAGAGACGAATCCCCGACGATCCGCTCACTTGCCTCCAATGTGGCTCGGGACTGTACCCAACTAAAACATGTTTGCACAACTCCTTTGAGCGTGGTAGGGTAGTAATCTAAGCACAGTGGGAACTCACACGAGACAAATGACGATCTCAAGTCGATGAACTATCCTGTACACATGTCACCAGGGAATTGCTATCTGACGATATGTATAATACCAACTAGCAGATTCCCGGCGAGTCCTGTCCGGTGTACTCATAACTCAATGAGCACCTGTATACATCTTAGGTGATCCAACTGACACCAGTGGCTTGTGAGACCGGCCACCGCCCTTCGTCGGGGTCTCGACTGTATACACTAGTCTACTCTGGAGTATCGATGCCCTGTCTCGAAACTCGCACGACTAGGGACACTTTAAGGATGTGCTTATAGACCCCAGCTCCCACGTATATTATCGCTATCATACAGCTGGCTGTCAAGAAGAATCCTATGGGCTCTATCATCATGCAATAGTGAACTAAAGCATGTATACGATGATAAAGACAAACCAGATAGCATACTATCATCTCAAGCAAGACTGTCATATCAGTATAGGTCCTGCCTCAATCATTGCAATCACGTACCTGCGATCCAATAATTGACTTTGAGGGCACTATCTCCAACACGTTAAAGGTTTTTCGCCAAAAACCAACCGTAGCCCTCCGTCATTTCAGATTAGTATTGCTTAGTATTCGTGCTACGTATGTCATTCTCAGCCGAGGCGTAGTGTGCGGTAGCTCTATAATGCTTTTCTGTCTTATCGATATGTGATTGGCTAGGACAGTCGTACGGTCATTTTGGCTCAGTCAAGGACTCCTGCTGGTGGGTCTAATGCAATCAAGATAATGACGGGTTGAACTTGGCTAGGATCCTTTGATATGTTGGCTCAGTCAAGGTTACTTGGGTCCTAGGGGTAAAAAATCACATCGGGAGTTTCTAAAGAAACCGAAACTTGCCAGGCATGCGCATACCTTCTGGAGTGTGATAACGTGAGTGGATTCCATCACGTTATCATGCGATGATAGTTGGATCCCGATTCCCGCTGATGAGTTGGTTTACTCCTCGGGTGATCCCGGCTAATTCTTCTTTCAGGTTTGGAGGAGAATTTGAAGTTACAGTGGGAGGTTTCCTGATTGGATAAAGTGATAACCATCCTGATCTAGGTTAGAGTGCCGCTGAGTATTTCTTTTCTCTCTCTCTTTGGCAGCGACCATGGCCCGACCCTTGACTATGACTCAGTGACCAAGTTAACCGAACCTTCTTAAAACACTGGCTTTTGGATTGTCAGAGTTGCATACCTCATTGCCACTCCTACTTTTACCCTTTTCTCCAGAACACCCCGTATTATTACGAACATCCACTTCCATTGGATAAAACCATCGTATGATTATATACGAACTCGAAGGAACTTGTTCCAGATTCGAGGATGGTTTCCGGTTCTGGAGAAAATGAATAGGACTATTCAGTTGTCTTTTTCTTTTACCTTCTCTCAGGTTGCGAGGACTCCTTGGTTTAGGAGGGTACACCTATTATGCTTATTGGATAGTCTTCTTCCAAGCCATAGGCTGGTGCCAAACGGTAGGGAATGAGGAAAACCATTTAGCCTAAAAAGGTGTACAGAAGGTATTAAGTAAAGACAAATAAATGGATTAGTAAGAGGGCAAAGTAAATTGCGACTGCTATCCACGACCAAACCAAGTATTTCATCGCCACTCCTACTTCACCTTTATATTTCTCCGGAACACCCCGTATCACTACGAAGATCCACAGTTTATTGGATACTCCATCGTATGGTTATATACAAACTCGAAGGGACTTGTTCCAGTTCGGGGATGGATTCTGGTTGAGGAGAAATAGGAATAAGGTCTTATTCAGTTGTCTTTTATCTTTACCTTCTCTCGGGTTGCGAGTGCTCCTAGGATTAGGACAGTACACCCGTTATGCTTATTGGATAGTCTTCTACCAAACCATAGGCTGGTGCCGAACGGTAGGGAAGGAAGAAAACCATTTAGGCTAAAAGGGTGTACAGAAGGTAATGACTAAAGACATATAAAGGGATTTGGAGAGATGGAAAAGAAATATACGGTTACAGTTATGAATCTGATAATGGAAGAGGCATTACTAGGAATACCCGGATGCCCCTTCGAAATATTTATATGTTTCAGTTTCACTGTGTATTGTTAAAAGAAAACTGATTTCCCAATTAGTCCTTACTCCAGGGTATGTATTTACCAGGTTTGATTCTCACATCTGTATAGTTTTACAGATGATGAGTGTGAGTAAGTTATTGGGAATTGGGTGATCATCCTCATTATATCGGGATTTGTTGTAATTGGTGTATTTGAGGAAGTCGCCTGGGTTGTTTGCCGGACGGCAAATATTTGGTTTTGAATATCCGTTGTTATGCACCAATTTCAAATTTATATATTTGTACGTTTATTTTTATAAACTGAGATATAACTTTTTGAAATTATGTCTATGACGTTTACCTATATCAGTGGATGGTTAGGTAAGGAGCATTAAACAACGGTGTAATTCTTCTTAACCATAAGTACATTTTTCAACCTATGATGCACATGGTTTGAGTTATTAGACTAAGGGGACTTATACAGAGTATTGTATGTTGTCCAGTGTCCATTAAGACAGAGGGGTTGGTACTCATACTATATTCTGTTTACTTATGACTTCTCTAGTTCTTAGACATGTGTTTCGTAGAAATGCAAGGTCTAAGTTTTGACAAGTTATAGGTATAAGAATAAAGTAGAGAATCAGGCGTTGCAAGTATCAGGATTCTTCAAGGTGATCGAAAATGTAGATACTTGTGTATGGTATTCAGTTGATAGTAATGATTAAGAGAACTTGCTTCTCTTTCTGGTTACTCATAATTGGAAGCACTCCTAAGTTGAGTAATGCTGATCGGCCTCTCTCCATTTAGTTGACATGCACTAGAAACAGCTGCATGATTTGAATCTTGTTCTAATTAAATCAGTGCCTCTGTTTCTATATTGGATATAGAATAGTTCATATCTTAACAATGCTAAGGTACGGGGAGTTGTCCGGCTTATGCTTAAAACTAGACTCTGGATAACTCAAGGCACGTTTCTGTAATGGCTGTTTGTGGGTTGACCCTGGCTATGACGAGGGTTGACTTTCTACCATCTGGAAGATCAATAGTGATATTTTTCTTGACTCGCCACGGTTTTTAATAAAAATGGATTTTTTCAGAAAACAGTAGTGGGAGTATGGTAGAACTGGAAGTGATTCCAGAACCGCAAACGATTACTAAAAATTTGATAAGAACTTAAAGATTCAATCTGGTTTGACATTCCATTAGCCACTCCGCAGATATGGTGGGTAACCTCAGGCACTCAAGTGGTACTTTGGTATCCTCAAGGACGGTGACAGGGAGGTTCTTGTTTACCCAGACTTTCCATTGCTGTTGTTCCAGACTGTGAGACCCGGCAGGAGGATGAGTATAGCATCGTTCTAAACTAGCTTTAGAAGTGTACGTGTATATGACTCTGCCAGAGAGTTGTCGTAGTCAGTGGGAGCAGCGGAAGCATAGTGGACAGGTAGCTTATGTCTATTTATGAACTAAAGCAGATATAGCGGAGATAGATCATCTATTTCTGATGTGACAGTCATAGGTTTGACTTCATCAGAATAGGGGATGGATCAGTTAAGAAGGTAGTAGGGTGTGATGTCCTGGTATTTGGATGACATACACAGAGTAGGAAGTGAAATTCCTATACTACGGTCGGTTATATTTTGGTTGTCACACAGTGGTTTCTCCGCATAAAGGATATAGATATAATATCTGACATTCTGGTTACTATATCTATGGTTTTAGATCTAGATTTGGGTAGTTTCCCAATCTGGGTACTTAGACTGCATTCTAAAGGTGTTTTAGAATGGATGACTCCTGGCACGGTAGTGTACGTGCAGGTGATGGAGTCACCCTCTCTAAAGGTGTCTTACAGACTAAAGGGGAGAGGGATGTGCATGATTGGCAGATCACTTGCTTAGGCAATTGAGTCAATCATGAGATGTCAAGTACCATACCAGATGTTGTTTTTGCACTAGATGCAATAAATTGATATTAATCCTATCCTGGAGAAACGTTCGGAAGCTGTTTTAGAACATAAGTGGATGTTCTAGGGAAATGATAACGGCAGCCTCCTTCGGGAGACAGTTATCATTCCAGGCTTCCAAGGTGATCTGGATGACAGAGTGACTGTCAGAGTTATAGTTTTCCCTCTGACGAGGGGCAGTAGTTTGGACAGGAGGTCCAAGCGGATACTGAGGGAGGCATGGCACAGGATATTGATTAAGTTCAGTTGAAGATATAGTCTACGAAGTTTGGATTTGGAGTTCATTTATGAACTAGGTCCCATCAGATATCCAGACATATTCTAAGACAGGTATTGCTCATTTCGGGAGATGGATTTCTCCGCGAACTTGAGATAAAGAGAGACATAGAAAGAAACATCAGAGCGGATCCACTAGCTGAGGCTATTTCTCGAACGCAATAGTTTCGCAAACGGGCTTTGTAAGACTGATTAGTAGAGGAGTTGGGTATTCGGTATCACACGGGCTGTGAGTACGTGACATCGCAATAATTAGCCTTGAGTGCAAGTGGGAGATTGTTGGATATAGTGCCCTCAAATCAATTATTAGATCACAGGCACGTGATTGCAGTGATTGAGGGAGGACCTATACCGGTTGGACAGTCTTACTCAAGATGATAGTATGCTATCTGGTTTATCTTTATCATCGTGTACTGCTTTAGGAGACCTTATAAGCCACTATTGCACGTTGATAGAGCCCCTAGGATTCTTTCTTGACTACCAGCAGTATGATGGCGATCATATACGTGGGAGATGGAGTCTATAAGCACATCCTTAAAGTGGTCCCTAGTCGTGGGAGTTTCGAGACTGGGCATCGATACTCCATTAGTAGACTAGTGTATACAGTCGAGACCCCGACGAGGGGCGGTGGCCGGTCTCACAAGCCATTGGTGTCAGTTGGATCACCTAAGATGTATACAGGTGCTCATTGGGTTATGAGTACACCGGACAGGACTCGCCGGGAACATGCTAGTTGGTATTATACCTGACGTCAGATAGCAGTTCCCTGGTGACATGTGTACAGGTTAGTTCATCGACCTGAGATCGTCATTTGTCTCGTGTGAGTTCCCACTATGATTTGATTACTACCCTACCATGGCTCAAAGGAGTCATGCAAACAGGTTTTAGTTGGTTACAGTCCCGAGCGACATGGAGGCAGTGAGCGAATTGGCAGGGGTTTCGTCTCTCCCGGTATTGGGGGTGAGATCGTGCTGTGTCTAGGAGAGCCATTACATGATGTCCTTGGCCAAGGCAGGAGATTTACTGGTAGGTATTCCAGTAGTATCTCAGGGTGTTCTGGGCTACACTCCGACACGACTTGTACTGCTTTTGGGGGTCAGACTTTTACCAACCCCCTAGGCCCGCCATGCGATGCTCATAGACAAACGGACCGGACTGTACGGATTTTGTCACGGATAGGCTCAGTAGGGTGTCAGGATGAGTTCGCTCATCAACCTCCCTTTTGGTCAATACCTGGTAACCCGTTACGTACGGCTAATACCTCTGACGTGCTAGTGGTTAAATCCACAACCAAAGTATTGACGAGTCTTTAGAGTCCCCCACAGACAGTTTCTCAAGTTTCGGGCGAAACGTTGTAGAGGCCGTATGATATATGGCAGGGTTCGATCATATACGTGCAGTAGTGCACGGATCATGATCGGACGGATCATACTAGTGGGCTTTGGTTTAAGCCGGATCCAAGTATTAGATTTGTTGGATTACTTTAGTTTCATCGCATTCGCATTCAGTCGGAATGCGGATGCAGGTATGTATATACAGGTGAGGGGCATCCTTGTGATCCATCACGAGTTTACTTTAGATGTTGCCGTATCTTTTTGTTGTGGCAAACATTTGGATTAATGTTTGCATTCGGAAATAATGAGCTAGAAATCATCATTTTGTGCATTTAATGTGGCCTGTGCAAGGCTAGTGACTCATGGTCTCTTTTTATGTGCATATGTCACATATTGTGATTGATTTTGTGTTGATATGATGAGAAGAGAGAGAGAGGGGATGCCATATGCAAGCTTGGTCTTGTATTTTTGACATATCCTTGCTCTCATTTTATCATAGAACAACAAAAAGAAAAGGAAAGCTCTTCTTCTTCTTCTTCCTCTAGCTCATTATCTCCATCAATGGCAACACCTCTAACCTCCATCCAAATCAATGGATGCAAGAGACAAAGTGATCACAAACATTCTCTATATCACCTTGGACACATCGGCTAGCACACTTCATGCCCGAGTTGCTTCGGTTGAAGCGGGAGCCCGTAAAAATAATCGATGATGTGGTGCCCTTTCCGACGAGGAGGTTGAGACCGGAGATGCCGCGGGGAGCTTGGGATAGTGGCCAAAGATCGAAGGACACGGATCGATCGGTATAGCCTTTCTATCCCTTCTCTAGATAGCTAGTTGTAGTTTAATGGTTCGATCCGGGTTTTAAGCATATGATAGCGCCGGTTTCTAGTTTGAAAAAGTTTTCGTTTCCGCATTTTGGCCTCGGAAAGACGGCCGGAGCGCTACCGTAGTCTTACATGGTATCAGAGCCACGCCATTAACCTCTATTAGCTTGCTCTAACTTATTTAGAACTTCGATCGGACGAAATTTCCAAAAACTGCATTTCCAATCATCAAGTTTCTGTCGAAATTTTTTTGTGTTCTAAAATTTTTTTTGGGTATGTCAGAAAATCAGGCAGGGTTTTTTAAGAGAACTGTAGAAATTTGGTATGACGATCCAACAGGAACGCCGCGGAACCACGGCCGTACCCCCCTTTTGGCCGCGGTTCTGCCGCCATTCTGAGGCTTCATCTCACCCACTTTCTTCAGATGGTCTCTGACTTGGAAATGGGGTTTCTGGTAATTTTATTTTAGGCCCAGATTTGTTTGAGTACTGGGTATTGTACTTGGGGCCCACTTCGGAGAATTTTGTCGATCAAAAATTTTAAATATGTTAGTTCACAGTATTTGCATTATATCTGCGACCGTGAATGTCATTTGATCGGTAAATCCTGTCTGATTGCTATAGCTCTTTTAGACGGATTTGCGAACGTGACATTCACGTTGATGTTCTGTGTTGTGCTGTGATGTTGCGGATTTGTCGTGGTGGATAGCCTAGATGCAATGGTAGTACAGTTTGATTGTATTTGTACATTTGATATTGTGGGGCGAGCGTCCGACATGTGGACTGCCGTCACTGCCTGTTTGTATATTATTCTTTTGGGGCACAACTGGGCTGAGGTCGATGTACCCGTTGTATATTTTACTTTCTGTACTAGGATTACCCCGCGGAGGGGCGCACGGATAGCCGGGTTCTAGAGGGTAACGGGCCCGCATCTCATGGCTTTGAGACGGAGGGGGCTTCACTCTAGAATTGGCGGGCTATTCGCCGCACTCGTAGGGGGTACAGGTTGACCCTAGGAGGGGTGCTCAAGACGGAGAGGGCTTCACTCTAGATTAAACAAATTTTGGAGAAAACGGTTTCTAAAAACCTTAAAGATTGGTCACACAAACTGATTGATGCACTATGGGCATTCCGTACTGCTTACAAGACCGATCTTGGCATGTCTCCATACCGGCTTGTTTATGGGAAGGCTTGCCACCACCCAGTTGAAATGGAACACAAGGCATTTTGGGCGATTAAAGAGTTGAATTTATCGATGGGAGATGCGGGGAGCAATAGAAGGCTGCAGTTGAATGAATTAGATGAGCTGCGGGATGAGGCTTATGAAAATACGGTAATTGTTAAAAACCAAACGAAGGTGTTCCATGACAAACACCTTATGCGCAGAACTTTTAAACCTGGCCAACAGGTTTTGCTTTATGACACTCGGTTACACTTCCACCCCGGCAAGCTCAAATCTAGATGGAAAGGGCCATTTTTGGTAAGCACCGTATATCCGCACGGTGCGGTAGACCTAGAGAACCCGGAGGACGGTACAATGTTTAAAGTAAACAGACATCGACTCAAACCGTTCCTCACTGCGGACCCGTCGGAGGAGCTCCTGTTTTTGCAGGAGCCGATTTACACTGACTGGTCTTCCTTCATTTTACCTCCAAATTTTCGATCATCTTGCCAAGACTTTATTTCAAACAAATTTGGGGGTATGTATCATTTGTAAATATATAAATACAAAATAACATAAAAAATAAAAAAAAATTGAAAATAAATTTTTTTTAGGTATTTTTGTAAATTTACAGACTAAATAAATAAAATAAAATTTTTTATTTACAAATAATTTCCTTTTTTTAGAGGTGTTTATTTGCAAATTTTCATCACTCCTCCCTATATAAAGACCCCGACCTCTCTCTCTGACCTTAACCCTAATTTTTTTTACATCTCTGAAAAAACCCTAGCCGCCGTCTCGAATTTCTGCAGCGAGATCCCTTCATCGCGCCGCCGATCCGCTGCCGAAGCAAGGCTTCCACCGCGCTTCCACCGCAGCCCTCTGTCATCACCCTCTGAATTTTTCAGGGGAGGTACGATCCCTCAAAACACTCTATGTTTTTCAATTTTTAGATCTGTAGCTACCTAATGGCACACAACATGCAACTTGAACGAGACTTTTCGCAAATTTTTTCACTCGAGGTGTATGGTAGTTATTTTGCGAACGAGATAGCGCGTAGGGGTTGGAACTATTTGATATATAATCACCCTCACGCTTATGTACTTCCGGAATTAGTCACTCGTTTTTACGAGTGTATGGAAGATGGGTGTCTCACCCAATTCGGGTTTATTAAACTGCAGTGGGGTGATAGGGAAATTATCATCGATGGGGACATTATACACGAAGGCACATTAATCCCTCGAATACCCGCTTATGACCAACCTTTATAATTTGAGGATTACATGCCCTTGATGGGAAATGATTGCTCAAGGAAGCCGCGGAAGGGGATCCAAGCGAGAACCCTTTTCGCAAATGTTTTAACTGTGTGCCGTTGGGCACAAAATAATATTTTTGGAAGCTCTCACAACACCACATTTTTTACATCATCCTTGCATATTGTGCATACCCTCATAACAAGAAACCCCCGTTTCGACATGTGCACAGTTTTGCTAAACTCTATAAGTGCGGGCAAAAGAGCAGCAACTTACCCTTGTCCCATGCTTGTTACACAACTTTGTCGATATTTCCTCCCCGTGGAGGAATTCGAATTTTACATGCATGGAGGCATACCTGTCAGGCCTCTTATTGAGGGAGTTTCTATGTCCTATTCACGATTGGCGGATGTGTGGTCTCGAACTGAACCGGAGGAGCATGTACCCACCTGCACACCTAGCTCCAGCTCGACCGCGAGCGAAGGAGAAATGACCCCTCTAGAACATGCACATTTGATGCGGAGAGCTGTGAGGGGCATAAAGGAGTTGAGGGCGACATCGAAGGAGCACGACCGGAGGTTGACTGAGGTAGTGCAGGGGATTCGAACCCTGCTGGGTAGGGCTGAGCATTCCCGTTCATGCTCGAGGGCACGACGTGGGGCCGAGCAGTGAAGGTACTGCTTGTGATAAGTTTGGGGGAGTTGGTGGTTGTATATAGTTATCTTTTGCATTGCATATTTTTAATTTTTGTATATATATTTTCTTTTTCTTTTGCATATTTTAATTCTGCATTGCATCCTTATATAAAAATCATAAAAATTGAAAAATTTAAAAAAAATAGAAAAAAAATAGAAAAATAAAAATCTAATAAAAAACTGAAAAATTTGAAAAATTGTAAAAATTAAAACATTCAATTTTGGGCATAATTGACTTGAGTTTGATAAAAAGGTTAACTAGCTAGGAACAATTAGATCTTAGACTTAATAAATTAAAAACCTTAAAAATAACCTTTCTTAAAATTTAACGGTAGAAAGTATATGTCTTTTTAGTTTATTTAGAAATAGGCAAATTTTGAGTTTACTTCTTGGGCTAAGTTAAAACAAAGGAAAATTATTGATATTTTTATTAAAGTATAAGTCTGAAAAATAATTCCTAAGTTTAAGTCTAAATTCTGAAAATATATACCCTACAAATTGCACAAACACGAACCTTGAAACTTGGAATAGTAGAAGAGACCTTAAAATGCTCCTGTCTAAAGTTCTTAGTATGAAGGAAAATAAAATAAAAATACAAGTGTGAATAAAGAGGAAAAAAAATAAACCCTGGTTTTTGTAATTACTTAAAGCTGCATAAATAGAAAAAATATTTAGCGAGGGTGCTTTATCACCTAGTGCCTTAGACCAACTGGTTTGGGAGTCACTGCTAAAGGCTTAGGTGTTACAAGACTAGGAATTACGCGTTAATGTGCAAATACATTTTGTAATCGGTCGTTGGTACCTCAAGAAGTATTAACGGTCGCATGAAAGATGTGTGAGCAAATTTCATCTAAAAATTCACCAATTAAGAAGTAGTTTGGACAATGGACAAGAGTATAATAGCTTGATTTGAATTTCAAAGTGTAGGGGTGATATATACACACACGTAGGGGTATGTGATTGGGGTTTAGATAAGAGATGGGAGTGAGAAATATGACTTATATCTTTAGTAGAGATGATAAAAATTCCTAAGTTGAGATGGAACCTTAGAAGAAAAACTCAAAAGATGCTAAAAGCTAAGTAAATCTACAAAACATATACAATCTTAAGTTAAATGATAAGGAAGCGTGAAAAATATGGGTTGATAATTTCTGAGTTGAAGATAATAGAGTTTCTTGTTAGAAAACCTAATTGGAGAATATAAGTCAATGGGCCGAATTGATAGGATTTTGTGGGTAGTATCCGCTGAAAACCCTCAGGAGACAACACTCCTCCTACTAGGGACACCTAGAGGTTTAACGGCTTGTTGCACGAGCTCAGTGCAATCGCGTTTCCCTGTGAAAGTGAGGGTAGGTCTTTTTTTAAGAATAAAACTAGTTTTGCTCGAGGACGAGCAAAAGATAAGTTTGGGGTATTTGTTCATATCATAATTTTGCATTATTATATTCCCCATTCTTATTCATTTTACAAATAAACTGGTGCTTTTGATCCATGTCGGCTACATAGTTGCAGGTTACAGGTTCTCGAAACAAAACAGTGAAATTGATGAAAAGACGATACAAAAGTGAGACTACGACCAACAAATGGAAGAATCTTCATCATGCCTACAGTTTGAAGAACAAATGAAGATCAATGGACAAGTTCACAAAGCACAAAGGCAGTGCAAGGTTCAAGACTTCGATACGAAGTAAACGGTAAAAGTCCACGACATTATGCACTGTGGAAATCTGGAAGAGAACTAGATGACAATCTGAGAAACCAAGTGAAGAAACAAGAAGACAAATGCAACCAGAAGCAGCCCAGAGAAATTCAGCCAACAAGAACACCTAATGGCCACGGATCCGTGGCCAAACATGGATTTTAGCCGCGGTTCCGCAACCATGATAAGCCCGTGTTGGTGCAATTTTCTTGACGGTGTGGCGGTGTGTTGACTAGTCTTCTTAGGATAAATTTGTAAATGCAGATCTGTATCGAATGTAACCCTAGGGTTTCTATGATCTATAAATAGAAGCCTTAAAGCTCTTTTTGAGGTATGCCTCTTTTTATTGAAAAAATTCAGAATCTATTGTAATGCTTTAAAGAGTGCAACGAATAAAGTAAGTAGATTTTTTTTTACCTTGCCCTAGTTCTTAAATTCTTTTCTGCCCTCCTATAGATTTTATTATCTGTCCTACTTAATTAGCTTAGAACTTTTATTCATCTGCCGTAGCTTAGATAATTAGGTTATTGAATTGAAAACTCAAAAAAAAATGCCTTTTATCAATCCCCTAATGAGTGAGTAGTTCCTCACTTGTTAGGGTTAGGAATAGGAAAGGTTTGAGAGATGAAAATCTCTCACCCCTTTCTTGCCCATCGCATATTTTTTATAGGACTCCATGCATACATACACACACCGCTCACTACGGCACCCTACCCCATGAGGTAACGGTGATACAGTAGTTTAAAATACAGGTTGTGCATGTTTTCCATAGAGGTTAGGGTAAGAATTAAGAAAGGACAGACAAGGACTTAGAGGAAGAAACATCGTTTCTTCCCGATCGTCCTAATCCCTTTTATTAATTATTACCATAACACCTAAATAGATCTAAATTAGGGCATTGAAAGTGGTGAGAAATCTTAACTTTCAAAACTTAACCTAAACCAAATCCTAGCAAGGTTTTAATCCTAGTTTAAATCAACTTTAGTTTTCAGTGATAATCAATCCAACACCATTTGGAATTAACTCATTAAAAAAAATTGAGAATACACAAAATCCCTGTGGACCGACCCGTACTCACCTGCTAGCTACCAAGCGACACCGTTCTTGATTGCGGTAAACAATTCTTCGATTCATCTTTTGAAAGCGAAAGCGCATAAAAATCTATTATAAATCAACTCACTACGAGTAAGAGTTTCTCCTGGAAGAGTTTTTACACATTACAATTAGCCGATCAAATAGGTGTCTAGAAAGGTGTTAACGGGGTTACGCCCCTGAGAAAATGAGGTTTATTTTAATTAGGTATGTGCGAAAGCACGGGGAACCTCTCTCAAAGTACCAACACCGGCCTGGCTAAAAGATTGGCGAACTTGTAAGGTGTAATTAATCCCGGCTAGTCTTACCTTTTAGGGTTTGAAGGAAGATTTGATAAAAACAGTAGGAGCCATCCTGATTAAATAAAATAATAACCAATCTAATCTTGCAAGAGCGCATGCAGAGTGTTTTCTTCTCTCTCTCTCTCTCTCTCTCTCATGGTAGCGACCATGTCTACAAATGCCAAGGTTGGTTCTTCGTACTTCATTGTCTTCACTGATCATCTCTCAGGATTCGGACATATGTTCCTGTTGAAACACAAATCTGAAACTTTTGAGAAATTCAAGGAATATAAACTTGAAGTTAAGAACCAAACGGGTAGAAGTATTAAGTCCTTCGATGTGATCGAGGAGGAGAATACATGCGCATGGACTTCCTGGAGTTTTTAAGCAGAGAATAGGATTCTCTCTTAGCTTACTCCTTCGAGTACACCACAGCACAAACGATGTATCGGGGCGGAGGTATCGCACCCTATGAGATATGGTACGCTCTATGATAAGTACTGATGAGTTGCCTGTTTCTTTTTAGAGTTATGCACTTTAGAAGCTGGATACCTACTGAATAGGGTTCCATCCTGTAAGTCCACGGTCGCGCCACGGCCGTCTAACAGACGCCAAATGTGGAACAAAAACTTTTACAACTGGCGCTATCTTGTACTATAACCCGGATCTGCTATTATTGCTAAACTAACAAACTACAAACTGGGTAGAAATGTTATACCGAACGATCCGAGTCCTTCGGTCTTCAACCATCATCCCACGCTTTGTTGCGGCTGCTCCGATCTCCTCGATCTCCAGTCTTCTCGTCCAGGTGGCACCACGTCAACGGATCTTTAAACGGGCTCCCGCCTCTGAACCGAGGCAATTCGATCATCAAGTTTGCCAAAAGAGATGACCAAGATTGATGTAGAGAATGAGTAGAACACTTTGTCTCGTTACATCCAAAGCTATGGATGAACGGTTAATGAAGTTGCCTTTTAGAGTGGAATGAAATGAGAAATTAGTATATGAAATTTCCATGAACCACTACTATAATCTTTTTCCTACAACCATAATCTTTTTACCAATCCATCATCATCACCAAATGAAAGGGCCGGCCACTTAATAAGATGAGGGAGGTGAGTGTAGGAGCAAGGGGAGTAACCCTTAGCAATAAAGAGAAGAATGAGTCATATAAACCTAGTCATCATGCAATAATGTAAATGGTGACACAGAAATACAACTCATCAAAAACCATTAAAGCAACAATGAGTCACTAATCCTAGTCACCAAAACAAGAAGCTTCCACTCATGACTCACCTCATGACTCACCCTTAAGAAGAAAAGGTAAATCCGCATTTAACCGAATGTTAAATACGGGTGATAGAAAACTGGAAAATGGCAACTTCTAAAAGCGATCCCGAAACGAATTTCAGGATAACCCCGTAACAGTATAAACATACCCGCATTTGTATTATGACCGAATACAAATGCAACTGAGACAAAGATATTATATCTACACAGTATAATACTCGGATCCGGCTTAAACCAAAGCCCACCAGTATTACCTGCCCGAAATATGACACGTGCGTAAACGTACGTGCATTTCTGAACCCTGCCATAAAACCATACGGCCTCTACAACATTTTGCCCGAACTTGGGAAATTGTCTGTGGAGGACTCTAATGACTCATCAACACACTGGCACTGGGTATAACCACTAGCACGTCAGAGGTGCGAGCTGTACGTAACGGTTGTCTATGTATTGATTGGAAGGAAAGCTGACGAGCGAACTCCTCCAAAAACCCTACTGAGACTAACAGTGACAATATACATACAGTCCGGTCCGTTCGTCTATGAGTATCGCATATCGGCCTAGGGGGCTGGTAACGTCAGACCCCCAATAGCGTTATAAGTCGTGTCAGAGAGTAGCCCAGAACACCCTGAGATACTACTGGAGTTCCTACCAGTAAATCTCCTGCCTCGGCCGAGGGCTTTATGTAATGGCTCTCCTAGACACAGCGCGATCTGACCCCCAATACCGGGAGAGACGAATCCCCTGCCGATCCGCTCACTTGCCTCCATGTGGCTCGGGACTGTACCCAAAAAATACATGTTTGCATGACTCCTTTGAGCCGTGGTAGGGTAGAAATCAAAGCACAGTGGGTACTTACACACGACAAATGATGACCTCAGGTCGATGAACTAACCTGTACACATGTCACCAGGGAACTGCTATCTGACGCTAGGTATAATACCAACTAGCAGGTTCCCGGCGAGTCCTATCCGGTGTACTTATAACCCAATGAGCACCTGTATACATCTTAGGTGAACCAACTAACACCAATAGCTTGTGAGACCGGCCACCGCCCCTCGTCGGGGTCTCGACTGTATACACTATTCTACTCTGGAGTATCGATGCCTTGTCTCGAAACTCCCATGACTAGGGACACTTTAAGGATGTGCTTATAGACCCCAGCTCCCACGTATATGATCTCCATTATACTGCTGGAAGTTAAGCAAGAATACTATGGGCTCTATCAACATGCAATAGTAAACTAAAGCATGTATACGATGATAAAGACAAACCAGATAGCATACTATCATCTCGAGCAAGACTGTCATATCGGTATAGGTCATCCCTCAATCATTGCAATCACGTACCTGCGATCCAATAATTGACTTTGAGGGCACTATATCCAACAATCTCCCACTTGCACTTAAGGCTAATTATTGCGATGTCGCATACTCACAGCCCGTGTGATACCGATCATCCAATTCCTCTACTAATCAGTTTCACAAAGCTCGTTTGTAAAACTATTGTGTTCGACAAATAGCCTTAGTGAGTGGATCCGCCCTAATGTTTCTTTCTATGTCTCTATTAATCTCAAGTTCGCGGAGAAAACCATCTCCCGAATTGAGCAATACCTGTCTTAGAATATGTCTGGATATCTGATGGGACCTAGTTCATAAATGAACTCCAAATCCAAACTTCTTAGACTGTAGTGATTACTGAACCTAATCAGTATCCAGCACCATGCCTCCCACAGTATCCTCTTGGACCACCTATCCATAATACTGTCCCTCGTCAGAAGGAAAACTATAACTCTGACAATCACTCTGTCATCCAGGTCACCTTGGAAGCCTGGAATGATAACCGTCTCCTCAAGGAGGCTGCCATTATCAAATCCATAGAACATCCATTCATGTTCTAAAACTGCTTCCTAATGTTTCTTCAGGATTGGATTAATATAAACTTATCGCATCTAGTGCAAAAACAACATCTGGTGTGATACTTGACATCTCACGATTGACTCAATTGCCTAAGCAAGTGATCTGCCAATCATGCATATCCCTCTCCACTTTAGTCTTTAAGACACCTTTAGAGAGGGTGACTCCATCACCTGCAGGTACACCACCATGCCAGGAGCCATCTATTCTAAATACCTTTAGAATACTGTCAAAGTACCCATATTGGGAAACTACCCAAATCTAGATCTAAAACCATAGATCTAATAACCAGAATGTCTGATATTATAACCATATCCCTTGTGAAGAAACAACTGTGTGACGACCAAAGTACAACCGATCGTAGTATTTGAATTTTACTTCTTACACTGTGTATGTCATCCAAATACCAGGACATTACACCCTACTACCTTCTTTACAGATCCATCCCCTATTCTGATGAAGTCAAACCCATGACTTTCACATCAAAATTAGATGATCTAATCTCCGCTATATTTGCTCAAGCCTATAAATAGACATAAGCTACTCGCCCACTATGCTTCCGCTGCTCCTACTGACTACGACAACCCTCTAGCAGAATAATATATACGTGCACTTCTAAAGCTAGTTTAGAACGACGCTATACTTATCCTCCTGCCGGGTCTCATAGTCTGGAACAACAGTAGTGTCAAGTCTGGGTAAACAATAACCTCCCTGTCACCGTCCTTGAGGCTACCGAAGTACCTCTCGGGTGTCTGAGGTTACCCACCATATCTGTGGAGTGGCTATTGGAATGTCAAACCTGATTGAATATATAGGTCCTATTAAATCTTCTGTAATCGTTTGCGGTTCTGGAATCTCTTCCAGTTCTACCATACTCCCACTACTGTTTTCTGAAAAAATCCATTTTACTAAAACTGTGGCGAGTCAAGAACAATATCACTATTGATCTTCCAGATGGTAGAAAATCAACCCTCGACATAGCCCGGGTTAACCCACAAACTGCCATTATAGAAACGTGCCTTGAGTTATCCAGAGTCTGGTTTTAAGCATAAGCCGGACAACTCCCCGTATCTTAACATCGTTAAGATATAAACAATTCTATATACAATATAGAAATAGAGGCACTAATTTAACTGGAACCAGATTCAAACCATGCAGCTGTCTCCAATGCATGTCAATTTGATGGAGAGAGGATAATCAGCATTACTCAACTTAGGAATCCATCCAATTATGAGTAACCTGAAAGAGAAACAAGTTTCTCAAAACCATTACATCCAACTGAATACCAATCACAAGAATCTACATCTTCGATTTCTTTGAAGAATGCCGATACTTGTGATACCTGGTTCTCTACTTTTTTCTTATACCCACAACTTCTCAAAACTTAGACATTGTATTTCTACGAAACACTTGTCTAAAAACTAGAGAAGTCACAAGTAAACAGAACATAGTTTGAGGACCTACCCCTTTGTCCTGACGGACACTGGACAACATACAATACTCTGTATAAGTCCGTTGAGTCGAATAACTCAAAACCTATGCATCGTAGGTTGAAAACTGTACCCAGGCGATTTCCTCAAATATCACCAATTACAACGAATTCCGATATAATGAGGATGATCTCCTAATTCCTAATAACATACTCCCACTCATCATCTGTAAAACCATACAGATATGAGAATCATACCTGGTAAATACATACCTTGGAGTAAGTATCTAATTGGGAAAACAGTATTCCTTTAACAATGCACTAAAACATGAAAATGTTTCGTAGGGATATCCTGGTATTCTTAGTAATGCCTTTTCAATAATCCAATTCATGACTATAACCGTATATTTCTTTGCTATCTCTCCAAATCCCTTTATTTGTCTTTATTCATTACCTTCTATACACCATCGTTAGGCTAAGTGGTTTTCTTTCTTCCCTACCGTTCGGCACCAGCCTATGGTTTGGAAGAAGACTATCCAGTAAGCATAATAGGTGTACCCTCCTTAACCTAGGAATACTCGCAACTTGAGAGAAGGTGATGATAAAAGACAACTGAATAATACCTTATTCAATTTCTCTCGAACTGGGAAAAAAGCAAAGGTGAAATAGGAGTGGCGATGAAGTACGCGGTTTGGTCGTGAATGATAGCAGTCGCAATTTACTTTGCCCTCTTTCTAATCCCTTTATTTTGTCTTTAGTTATTACCTTCTGTACACCCTACTTAGGCTAATTGGTTTTCTTCATTCCCTAACTTTCGGCACCTGCCTATGGTTTGGAATAAGACTATCCAATAAGCGTAATAGGTGTACTCTCCTAAACTAAGGTGCCCTCGCAACCTGAGAGAAGGTGATAATAAAAGACAACTGAATAAACCAATTCTATTTCTCCTGAACCTGGATCCATCCTTGAAGATGTCCCTCCGAGTTCGTATATAACCATACGATGGAATTATCCAATGGAAGTTGATGTCCGTAGTGATACGGGGTGTTCTGAGAAATACAAAGGGTAAAAGAAGGAGCGGCAATGACTTATGCAACTTCAGACAATCCAAAAGCCAGTATTTTAAGAAGGTTCGGTTAACTTGGTCACTGAGTCATAGTCAAGGGTCGGTCAAAGGTCGCTGCCAAAGAGAGAGAGAGAGAAAAGAAACACTCTGCGTGCACTCTAACCTAGATTAGAATGGTTATCACTTTATCTAATCAGGAAACCTCCCACTGTAATCTCAAATTCTCCTCCAAACCTTAAAGAAGAATTAGTCGGGATCACCCGAAGAGTAAACCAACTCATCAGTGAGAATCGGGATCCAACTATCATCGCATGATAACTTGATTGAAGCCATTCAAGTTATCACACTCCAAAAGGTATGCGCATGCCTGGCAAGTTTGCTGTATGTTTGAAACTCCCGAAGTAATTTTTACCTCATGCACTTATGACCTTGACTTTAGTCAACAAATCATAAGCCACATGTCAAGTTCTACCCATCATTATCCAGGTTAATTTGAACCCACCAGTACCTACCCTTGACTTTAGTCAACAAGGCAGTACGACTGTCTCAAACCAACGCATCTATCTATGCAGCAAATGAATATTCAGCAGCTACCAAACACTATGCCTTGACTTTAGTCAACAAGCATAGCTTGAATACTACTGACTATCCATAAGAAACGACGGAGGGCTACAACTGGTTTTTGGCGAAAAACCCTTAACGTAATGAACTTGATCTCGTTGAAGGAACGTGATAGTTTTTTTATAACAATATAGTGGCGAAAACCTTTTGCTAAAGAGGTCACTCCCGGTGAAGGGATCTCGGCTCTTTCCTCATGGAATGAGTTGCAGGATATTCTAACTGAATACCGCGATGCAAAGCAACTTGTAATCGACTATAATGAAGTTATTACCCTGACGCAAACTTCTGCCCAAGGGGTCACTCCCGGTGAAGGGATATCGGCCCTTGCCTCGTTGAATGAGGTGCAGGATATTCTAACTGAATATCACTATGCAAAACAAAAGGAAACGTCTTTGTAATAACACTTTTAAAACTGTTCCAACAACATCAAATATAGGTTTTTTTTTTCTTGCATTGATAAGAATCAACGCAGTCCCATCAATTAATCACACCAGAAAAGAACGAAAAATAAAATGTACGTATATACAATCCGCATTCGCCACTGGGTCCCGTCATCACCCGTTAGGTTACATAACTAATGAAAGAGCGGGGACTGGACTAGCGCGGGTGTAAAACATATACAACATCTAATAGTATATATACCAATATAAAGTAATTGCTCCAGGCGTGATAATATGCAACATCATAGAAAAGTAATAAGCATCACAGAATAATACATAAACTGGGATCCCCGGGTTTCACAGAGCCGCTACTGAAACCCGACGTTCCCCTGGTCGTGTGGATAGCTTGTGCAATGAAACCTAGACCCTTACAGGTGTGGCAATTTACCCGCCAAAAGCTGAAGCGAGGCAGCCCCCTACAGCATAGTGAATGGACCACCCGGCACTTCACGGAATCCGCTAAATTGAGCACCCCTCCTTGGGTCAATCTGTACCCCTACGAGTGCGGACAATAGTCTGCCAATTCTAGAGTGAGGCCCCTCTACCTCTCAAAGCCATGAGATACGGACCCGTTGCCCTCCAGAACCCGGCTATCCATGCACTCCGTCACGGGGTAATCCTAGTACATAAAAGAAAATATATACAACGGGTACATCGACCTCAGCCCGGTCGTTCCCCAAAAGAATATTTTACAAACAGGAAGTGACGGCAGTCCACATGTTGGACGCTCGCCCCGCAATATCAAATGTATAATTAAAACCAAACAGCACTACCATTGCACACTGCTATCCACCACGACATATCCGCAACATCACAGCACAACACAGAACATCAACGCGAATGTCACGTTCGCAAATCCGTCTAAAAGGACCATAGCAATTAGACGCAATTTACCGCTCGAATGACATTCACGGTCGGAGATATAATGTAAATACTGCATACTAACAAGTTTAAAATTTCGATCGACAAAACTTCCCAAAGTGGGCCCCACGAACATCTGCTGTACAGTAACAAAATATGGGCCCAAAAGAAACATCCCAAAAACCACAATTTACCATGTAGAACACACTGTAGAAATTTGGCTCACCGTTCTCACAAACACGCGGCGGATCAGCGGCCAAACCCTGGTTTAGGCAGCGGATCCGCGGCCATATTATGGGATCACGTGACCAAATTTCACCAGTTTGCTTATAATTGCCTGCACAATTTTCTGTGATATGCAAAATAATTTTTAGACCAGATTAAAAATCGACAGAAACATTGAACAGAAAAATTGTATTTTTTGAAATTCGGTTCGATCGATGTTTTAAACGCGTTAGCACAAGTTAGTAAAGGTTAATGGCGAGGCTCTGATACCACTGTAAGTCCACGGTAGCGCCCCGGCGGTCTAACAGACGCCAAATGCGGAACAAAAACTTTTACAACTGGCGCTATCGTGTACTATAACCCGGATCTGCCATTATTGCTAAACTAACAAACTACAAACTGGGTAGAAATGTTATACCGAACGATCCGAGTCCTTCGGTCTTCAACCATCATCCCACGCTTTGTTGCGGCTGCTCCGATCTCCTCGATCTCCAGTCTTCTCGTCCAGGTGGCACCACGTCAACGGATCTTTAAACGGGCTCCCGCCTCAGAACCGAGGCAACTCGATCATCAAGTTCGCCAAAAGAGATGACCAAGATTGATGTAGAGAATGAGTAGAACACCTTGTCTCGTTAAATCCGAATCTATGGATGAACGGTTAATGAAGTTGCCTTTTGGAGTGGAATGTAATGAGAAATTGGTATATGAAATTTCCATGAACCACTATTATAATCTTTTTCCTACAACCATAATCTTTTTACCAATCCATCATCATCACCAAATGAAAGGGCCGGCCACTTAATAGGATGAGGGAGGTGAGTGTAGGAGCAAGGAGAGTAACCCTTAGCAATAAAGAGAAGAATGAGTCATATAAACCTAGTCATCATGCATTAATGTAAATGGTGGCACACAAATACAACTCATCAAAAACCATTAAAGCAATAATGAGTCACTAATCCTAGTCACCAAAACAAGAAGCTTCCACCTCTGACTCACCTCATGACTCACCCTTAAGAAGAAAAGATAAATCCGCACGGGTGATAGAAAACTGGAAACTGGCAACTTGTAAAAGCGATCCCGAAACGAATTTCAGGATAACCCCGTAACAGTATAAACATACCCGCATTTGTATTATGACCGAATACAAACGCAACTGAGACAAAGATATTATATCTACACAGTATAATACTCGGATCCGGCTTAAACCAAAGCCCACCAGTATTATCTGCCCGAAATATGACATGTGCGTAAACGCACGTGCATTTCCAAACCCTGCCATAAATCCATACGGCCTCTACAACGTTTCGCCCGAACTTGGGAAACTGTTTGTGGGGGACTCTAATGACTCATCAACACACTGGCACTGGGTATAACCACTAGCACGTCAGAGGTACGAGCTGTACGTAACGGTTGCCTATGTATTGATTGGAAGGGAAGCTGACGAGCGAACTCATCCAGAAACCCTACTGAGCCTAACAATGACAATATGTATACAGTCCGGTCCGTTCGTCTATGAGTATCACATATCGGCCTAGAGGGCTTGTAACGTCAGACCCCCAATAGCGTTATAAGTCGTGTCAGAAAGTAGCCCAGAACACCCTGAGATACTACTGGAGTACCTACCAGTAAATCTCCTGCCTCGGCCGAGGGCTTTGTGTAATGGCTCTCCTAGACACAGCACGATCTGACCCCCAATACCGGGAGAGACGAATCCCCTGCCGATCCGCTCACTTGCCTCCATGTGGCTCGGGACTGTACCCAAAAAATACCTGTTTGCACGACTCCTTTGAGCTATGGTAGGGTAGAAATCAAAACACAGTGGGAACTCACACGAGACAAATGACGACCTCGGGTCGATGAACTAACCTGTACACATGTTACCACGGAACTGCTATCTGACGCTAGGTATAATACCAACTAACAGGTTCCCGGCGAGTCCTGTCCGGTGTACTCATAACCTAATGAGCACCTGTATACATCTTAGGTGAACCAACTAACACCAATGGCTTGTGAGAATGGCCACCGCCCCTCTTCGGGGTCTCCACTGTATACACTAGTCTACTCTGGAGTATCGATGCCCAGTCTCGAAACTCCCACGACTAGGGACACTTTAAGGATGTGCTTATAGACCATAACTCCCATGTATATGATCGCCATCATACTGCTGGTAGTCAAGCAAGAATCCTATGGGCTCTATCAACATGCAATAGTGAACTAAAGCATGTTTACGATGATAAAGACACACCAGATAGCATACTATCATCTCGAGCAAGACTGTCATATCGGTATAGGTCCTCCCTCAATCATTGCAATCACGTACCTGCGATCCAATAAATGACTTTGAGGGCACTATATCCAACACATCCAAATCAGTGCCTACCACTACATATGAGATATGCAATTGGAAGAGACCATGTCTTAAACGAGTTAAGATATGGGGTTGTCCGGACTATGTTGAAAAGCAAAATTCGGAAAAGCTCGAGGCAACGTTAGTTCTGTATAAGTTTGTTGGATATCCCAAACATTTGCGAGGGTATATCTTCAACCAAACTGAGGAGCTAAAGGTGTTTTGTTTTGCAGCATGCCACCTTTTTTGAGAAAAGGAATTTCTTGTGAAGAAATTTGTGGTCATGAGGTAGAACTGAAAAGAGTTCTAGCTATACAAACTAGGACTGATGATTTGGTGAAACCAAAGGATTCGATAGTCTCCAAAGAACCTCAGCCTCTCCGCGAATCTGGTAGGGTTCTTCATCCACTTGAGAGATAGTACGGTCTTCTCGATGACAGTGGGAGCGAGAATTGCATCATGGAAGATGATGACCCAACCGGTTTCGAGCAGGCCATCAGGAGTGGGGACTCTATGAGAATGGCTGGATGCTAAGCGATCTGAGATGGAATCCATATACACCCAAAGTATGAACATTGGTTGCTTTATCTGAAGGGTTAAATCCCCATCAGGAGCAAGTATATCTTGAGAAGATTACTTGGTGTAGATGGAAAAGTTGAGACTTTCAAAGCTAGGCTTAAGTCCATCAAGATTAAAGCAAGCATCGTGGAGTTGGAACATCTGTTTTGATGTGGCAGTCAAAGAGTTTGACTTCATCAAAATAGTACATGAACCTGGTAAAGACAAGAAGGTTGTAGAGAGTAAGGTTGTCTTCTACGTATTGTACACAAATGACATACTCTTGATAGGAAAGGGTTTCCTATGCTACATTCGGTCAAGCTCCTCTTATCATGAGGATTCTCCATGGAAGATCTAGATGATACTTACTACATCTTATGGATAATGATCTATGATGATAGATCTATATGGATTTTGGGAATGTCCCAAATCCAGGTACATTAACACCATACTAAAGGCTTTAGTATGGAAGATTCTAAGCGTGGTGGTTCGCCCACTTACTCTTGAATCACTCTCTCCAAAAAGATGTCTCCCGAGCTAATTTGGAAAGAGCTCGCGTACAAGGTGTTTGTTGTACATATGCCCTAGAGGCCATTGTTGTACATATTATGTATATTATAGTGGATGCTTGGATATATATAGAGAGGACTTTCTTGCTCGAAAAGATAGTATACTATCTTGTTTCACTTTGTCTTAACATGTTGATTTGTATTGGTTTACTGTCTTGTTCTCACATGTTGATAAAGCCCTTAGGATATGTACTCGACTACTAGGACTATGATGCAGATCATACTAGTAGGGCCAGGGTAGTCCAAGAGTACATCTTATAACTGACCCAAGTCGAGGGTGTATCGAGAGAGGGCCTCGATACTCCAGAGTAGACTAGCGTATACGCATATTGACCCATATGATGGGCGATGGATGATCCCATATCCATCGGTGTTTAACATCAAAGATGGTGTATGGGTGCTCAGTGGATGGGCGATGGATGATCCCATATCCATCGGTGTTTAACATCAAAGATGGTGTATGGGTGCTCAGTGGAGACTGGGTACACTGAAAGGACTCGCAGAGAACTCCTAGATGGTATTATACCAATCGTTAGGTAGCAATTCTCTGGTGACACTGGTACAGGTTAGTCTGTAAACCCGAGATCGTCATAGAGTCTTGTGTGATTCCTACTGTGCTTTGATTTCTACCTTACCACATTCATGAGAACGTGCAAAACGGTGGCTTTTGGGTACAGTCCCGAATCACATGGAGGCAATGAGCGATAGGAGGGGTTTCGTCTCTCCCGGTATTGGAAGTTGATGTACTGGTAAGAGTTATCAGTAGTTTCTCGACCTGTTATGAGCCTCACATCAACACGACTTATTAGTTACTGGGGTCTGACGTATACCACCCCTAAACTAGATATGCGACATATCAGACGAAGAGACCGGACTGGACGGTAGTGTTACTGATTGGATTCACAGGAGTGTGTGCAGGCTTTCTTGTTTATCTTCTAATCGCTCAATACCTAGGTGGCTGTTACGTTTAGCTGACCGCTTGCAGCTTGTGGGTATTTGATATGATCATCACCTACTGCCGGCGTATTGACGAGTCTTTAGAGTCCTACACAGAGGTTTCCTGGCTCAGGAGAAACGGTGTAGGAGCACATATGTGATATGTGCGGGACCGAGATTAATACGATATGAGATACCGTATTCTATTCTCGCGATATGTGATATCGGCCGGGTATATATGATATAGCCGGGTTATCAGATCAAGTGTTGATTCGATAAAATGATACATATTATATTAGTCAGTTATATGTAATATAGCCGGATTATCGGATCAAGTGTTGATTCGATAATTTAATGTATAATTATATATTTGATATATTACATTACATTAACTAATATAAGCTCACTTAAATGATTCTTTTTCTCACTTAAGATGCATTGATATATATATATATATATATGTGTGATATATGTTAAATGTATTCTTTACTTTTGTTGCAAATTATATATATGTGATATGTATAATTGTAACATGCTTGGTTATACATTGAACTGGGGTTTATGAGAATCATACCATACTTGAATTAGGGTTAGGTTTTTGAAATTCATTTTAGATAATTCAAAATGTGGATTTATGCTAAGATTTTTCCTCTTGTTGACTAAGTCCACCATTTGGATATTTCTAAGATATTTATTAACCTAACCCTAATCTTACCCTATGGTTTATTCTCTACATGAGTTAGCCATGATATTTACTAACTCACCATGGTTGCATTATTATCCTAAGCTCATTTTTTATTTCTTGAGCACTTAATCTTCTTCTTCCTCCACAAAAAGCTTGCTAGCTTTTTCATTTATGATGAAACAAAGTGAGAAAAAGAAAACTAAAGAGAGCAAAATTCTTACTTCATCATCCTATTCTATACTAGCCATAGATTAGTTTGTTAGCTTCACTAATCTCTAATTAGTGAAGTGAAAGCTTGGGTTTGTGATTTCTCAAGGTAGATCATCTTGGATTGTGAAGACTTCAAGCAAGGATGCCTCATTCACCTCATGGAGCCTCTCTTGAGTCCGGAAGCTTGATGATCGCAGTGAAGGGACCTCAACTCGGAGCTTATGAAGTGAAGGAAAGGACTACAAAGGTTGTAATCCCTCTCACTTAGAAGTAAAATAGTTTACTTGGTGTTTTAGTTTGATTCTCTAGTTAAAAATCTTGTGTTAGGGTTATCTAGAATGGCAAAAATTTAAACTTGGCATGGGTGATGCCTCCCGAAACCTTGCTGCCGTTGTAGGTAACACAACAGTGGTATCAGAGCCTAGCTAGAGAATTAGACGGATAAGTGTCGGATTATGAAACCGAGACAACTCCGAAACACCCGAATTGAATCCCTAGTTTCTGTCGAAATTTTCCAGATGTAAAATTTTTTTAAAACAGTTGCAGAATGATGTATGAAATACATAATGAACACTGTACAAAATTCACCCCATTCCCTCGGAATTGGGCCGGCCACACCATGTTCAAAACCGGCCAGATCGGACAATACAGGGTTGAAATTTTTACAGTGTTTATGGCTCTGCGTTTTGGTACTTTAGGTGTTGTTTATTTTTGCTAATTTTTCATGTGATGTTATCTTTTAGCAAAGGCAATTCGAAGTGTTTCGTATTCGTAATTCTAGGTTTTGTTTCGGTTTTTTAGACGGTGTTAAAAAGATCAATCGGATATCAAATACCCACTTTCACCCTTGCCGGAAAATTTTCAAGTGTTGGATTTTTCCTTAGTTAAAGAACATTCAAATATCGTGCAAGTGATTCTGTGGACCCTCTAGAAGAACAAAACCTTAACCCGATTATGTGACCGTTAGAACCGCCACTAAACCCTAGGGTTTGTGGTAGTTCAGTGGTACCACATGCAAGGTGTTGGTTTGATCCTTCTATGGCTGGTTCAATGGTACTGTGGCATGTACTGAGTATTTTTAAACCGTGCTCAAGTGTTGAGATTTTGGGAATTTTTGGGTGTTTGTTGATTCGATCGGAATGTTTAACGTCGTCTAGATTTTTCTGTAATGTGATACAATATGTGGAATTTATATAGTTAGGCATGAAATCCGTAATATGTGATCTTTCAGGTTTACGATGTCTAAGGTGATTATGGATTCCAAATGTTGTAGTTTTTCACTTTCTTTTCTGCGACCGTAAGTGTAATATGTAGTGTATCGCCGGTTTCGTTGCTATACATCAACGACAATTAGGATACGCATATTTACTTACGTTGATGACATGTGATGTTATGTGTTGCTGTGATATGTTATATTGGATCATCGTGTTTTGAATAGCCGGGGGTTTTATGTGAGATGAGGGTTTTTATTTTCATTCATGTAAAATTCATTTATATGTAATATTCTTTTATTAGGTCACTTCCGGATTGAGGATGATGTCACCATTGTATATTATTTACTTTTCCGGATTAGGATAGACCCAAGGAGAGGAGCATAAGTAACCGGGTTCTAGGGTCCAGTGGGAGACCGTCTCGAGGAGTCGAGACCGGATCTCCTAACCCTAGAATTGAGAGGGTTACTTGATGCTATCGTAGGGGTCTAGGGATGTGGGTTTGGCTATTAAACGCGACCGTGGAATCTGTGTTTTATACAGGCTCAAAATAAAACACGGACCTCCTAGCATATCCAATATTTCATATGTTATCTTCTGCTGCTGATATTATATGATGTGATCATATTATATGCGTGAGACGAAAGCTTTATTATTGTATATATGATATATAATAAACATTGCTTATGTTTTACACCCACGTTAGTCCCGCCCTGGTATGCCGTTAGTTAAGTAACCTAACGGTGCATAACGGGACACAGTGGCGAATGCCGATGGCATAAGCGTACGTTGTATTTTAGTTTCTTCTGTGATGCTTAGGAAGCATAAATGATGGGATTCATTGATGAGATTAATGAAAGAAAAGAAACCTAAAAGATGTTGTAGAATCAAATTTATAAAAAGGGTAGCTCTAGTTTTTTCTTTGCATAGCGGTATTCCTTGTAGAATATCCAGCACCTTATTCGATAAGGAATGAGACGAGATCCCTTCACCGGGAGTGACCTCTTTAGCGTAACTAGAAGATGCTACAACTCACTCGGTTATGTTTTTGATAGCTTCTATAGTTCTTGCTTTGCATAGCGGTATTTGTGAAATATCCTGGACCTTATTCGATAAGGAAAGAGCCGAGATCCCTTCACCGGGAGTTACCTCTTTAGAAAAACTAGAAAAAGCCTAAAAACACTCATTTTCAAAATCACTTGTTTCTACAACGATATCAAGTTCATTACGCAAAAGGTTTTCAGAAAAACCTGTAGTAGCCCTCCATCATTTCTGATGAGTCCTACTTAGTATTCGTGCTGCGTTTGTTGACCTCCGTCAAGGCTTAGTGTGCGGTAGCTGACTAGTATTTATCTGCAGCATATGATGCGATTGTTTTAGGGTAGTTGTACGCCCTTGTTGAACTCCGTCAAGGGTCGTGTGGGTGGGTTTAATTCAATCAGGAAATGACGGCTTGAACTTGACTAGTAGCCTATGGTTTTTTGGCCTCCGTCAAGGTCATAGGACGCTAGGGGCAGAATATTATCGGGAATTTCAAGTGTTGAAATTTGAATGAGATTGCATACGTTTTATGAGATAGTTGGATCCTGATACCCACTGCGAGTAAGAGTTACTCCTGAGAGAGTTTTATACATGACAATTAGCCGATCAAGTAGGTGTCTAGAAAGGTGTTAACGGGGTTAAGCTTCTGGGAAAATGAGATTTATTTTAATTAGGTCCGTGTGAAAGCAAGGGGAACCTCCCTCAAAGTACCAACACTGATCTGGCTGAAATATTGGCGAACTTGTATGGTGTAATTAATCCCGGCTAGTCTTACCTTTTAGGGTTTGAAGGAAGATTTGATGAAAACAGTGGGAGTCATCCTGATTAGATAAGATAATAACCAATGTAATCTTGCAAGAGCATACGCTAAAGTGTTTTCTTCTCTCTCTCTATAGGTAGCGACCATGTCAGATCTTAATCAAGATAATAATATGGATGTATTGACTAAACCCACTTGTTATACTGAGCAGGGGAACGTTGGTCCCGTTCTTTCTTATAAACGTTATAAGACTGAGCAAGGAATAGGGACATATCCAGATTCTCATGCCGCCCAAATGAAGAATAAGCATATTGATGCATCTTCTTCGGGTGTGTTTGTTATCGAGAACTGTTTCTCAGTTCACTCTACATCCTGGATATTAGATCCCGGATCGGGATCCCATATATATAATATGTTACATGGGCTAAGGAAAGGTAGTTAACTGGGAATGGGTGATCATTCCATAAGAGTAGAGAATGGTGCAAATATTGCAGCCAAAGCAGTTGGCGAATATCACCTTGTATTACCAAATGGTAATACATTGATTCTGAACGAATGCTATTACATTCCGACCCTGATATGCAATCTTATATCAGTTTCTTTATTAAGTAAAGAAGGATATAATTTTGTAGTACAGGATAATATTATGAACATCTTCCTGAATCAAAAGTTGATTGGATGAGGCTCGTTAAATAATGGCATATACGTTCTAAACCAAACCACAGTTCTTCATGTAAAGAACACACAAGAGGAAGAGTTCAAAAATGAACGAATCCTTCTTGTGGCATTGTTGACTAGGTCATATCAATGCGACACGACTAGCTAAGTTACATAAAGATGGATATTTGAATCCGTTCGAATTTTCATCTTATGACACTTGCCAGTCATGTCTCAAAGGTAAAATGACCAAAACTCTGTTTAGTGGACACGGAGAAAGAGTTACGGGACTCTTAGGACTATACATAGTGATGTATATGGTCCCATGTCTACACATGCCAGGAATGGTTCCTCGTACTTCATTACATTCACTAACGATCTTTCAAGATACAGACATGTATTCCTGTCGAAACACAAGTCTGAAGATTTTGAGAGATTCAAAGAATATAAGAACGAAGTCGAGAACAAAATGGGTAAAAGTATTAAGATCCTTCAATCTGATCGAGGAGGAGAATACTTGAGCAATGAGTTCCTGGATTATCTAAAGGAGAATGGGATTCTCTCTCAGCTTACTCCTCCCTATACACCACAGCACAATGGTGTATTGGAACGGAGGAATTGCACCCTATTAGATATGGTGCGCTCTATGATGAGCACTACTGAGTTGCCTATTTCCTTTTGGGGGTATACGCTTGAGACAGCCATATACCTATTGAATAAAGTTCCAACCAAATCAGTACCTACCACTCCATATGAGATATGGGAGGGGAAGAGACGGTGTCTTAATTTTGTTAAGATATGGGTGTTGGAGATAGTGCCCTCAGAGTCAATTATTAGGTCACAGGTACGTGATTGTAATGATTGAGGGAGGACCTATCCCGGTAGGACAGTCTTACTCGAGATGATAGTATGCTATCTGGTTTACCTTTATCATCGTGTACTGCTTTAGGTGACATGACACGTCGCTATTACACGTTGATAGAGCCCCTAGGATTCTTGCTTGACCACCAGCAGTATGAGGGCGATCATATAAGTGGGAGCTGGGGGTCTACAAGCATATCCTTAAAAGGTCCCTAGTCGTGGGAGTTTCGAGACCGGGCATCGATACTCCATTAGTAGACTAGTGTATACAGTCGAGACCCCGACGAGGGGCGGTGGCCGGTCTCACAAGCCACTGGTGTCAGTTGGATCACCTAAGATGTATACAGGTGCTCATTGGGTTATGAGTACACCGGACAGGACTCGCCGGGAACCTGCTAGTTGGTCATATACCAGACGTCAGATGGCAGTTCCCTGGTGACATGTGTGCAGGTTAGTTCATCGACCTGGGGATCGTCATTTGTCTCGTGTGAGTTCCCACTGTACTTTGATTACTACCCTACCACGGCTCAAAGGAGTCGTGCAAACAGGTTTTAGTTGGGTACAGTCCCGAGCCACATGGAGGCAGTGAGCGTATCTTCAGGGGTTCGTCTCTCCCGGTATTGGGGGTGAGGTCGTGCTGTGTCTAGGAGAGCCATTACACAAAGTCCTTGGCCAAGGCAAGGAGATTTACTGGTAGGTATTCCAGTAGTATCTCAGGGTGTTCTGGGCTACACTCCGACACGACTTGTACCGCTTTTGGGGGTCTGACTTTTACCAACCCCCTAGGCCCGCCATGCGATACTCATAGACGAACGGACCGGACTGCACGGATATTGTCACTGACAGGCTCAGTAGGGTTGTCGGGCTAAGTTCGCTCACAGACGTCCCTTTTAGTCAGTACCTGGTAGCCCGTCACGTATTGGCTTATACCTCTGACGTGCTAGTGGTTAAATCCACAACCAAGGTGTTGACGAGTCTTTAGAGTCCCCCACATTCAGTTACTCAGCTTTCGGGCGAAAGGTTGTAGAGGCCGTATGGAGATATGGCAAGGTCCGATCAGATACGTGCGGTATTGCACGGATCAGGATCGGACAGTCTGTACTATAGGCCGTATGGTTATATGGCAGGGTTCGATCAGATACGTACGGTATTGCACGGATCAGGATCGAACAGACATTACTGGCCGGTTTTGGTATAAGCCGGATCCTGGTATAGTACAGTGTAGATTTTGTCTCATTGCATTTGTATTTCGGTCGAAATACAGATGCGGGTGTGTATGCACAGTATCGGGGTTTTCCTGTAATTTATTACGGGACCAGTTTTCTGGAGTTGCCAGTTTGCTTTTCGTTTTGGCCGATTTCCATTGTTCCGTTCATTGGCCGAAGTTTGGTGGAGGAGGGCTTATTTGCATTGTTGCAAATAAGCATTTGTGGAGGGGGTCTTTTGCTTATTTCCATGTCATGATCACTTGACTTTTTGACTTCATCATGGTTGCTCCATACCTTGACTTCTTGTTATGATGGCATGACTTTTGTGGACATGATTGTTGATGATGAGAGATGATTTGTTTGTTGAGTGTGGGTTTTATTTTGTGATGATTCCTTTTGCATGATAGCCCTCTCTCTCTCTCTCTCCATGGTATTATGGGATGGCTCTCTTATTCTATCACCTCTCTCTCATTCTCACTCACTTCCCCACCAAGAGAGGCCGGCCAAATTAGGCAAGGGCTGTCCAAGTTTTTGAGGGTGAAAATCTTGTTCATTTCATGCTCCAAAAACCCCCTAGTTCCTCCACATGATTCTTGTATCATCCCTCCACCAAAATGGCATCTCCATGAACCCCAAATGAGACTTCTTCACTACACATTCCACAGCGAATCTTGGGCACGTCGAGTAGCCGGCTTCGTGCCCGAGTTGCCTCGGCATTGAGGTGGGAGCCCGTAAACGATGTAGGCAACGTGGTGCACTTCCGGCGACGAGGAGGAGACGGACGGAGATCCCGCGAGGAGATCGGATTGGAGATGAAGACCGGAGGACTTGGATCGTCGGTATATCTCTATTCCCATTCTTGTAGATAGCTTAGACTAGTTAATGGTTCGATCCGGTTAAAGTGCGCGGTGGTGCCGGTTTGCTAAGTCCGCAAAAATTTAAGTTATTCACCGCTTCCGCATTCCGGCGTCGGATTGACGGCCGGGGCGCCGCCGCGGACTTACAGTGGTATCAGAGCCTCGCCATTAACTTAGTCTAGCTTTGTGTAATGTGTTTGCATTTCCGATTGATCAAAAAGTTCCAAAACTGCATTTTAGTTCGCATCAGTTTCTGTTGAAAATTTTTGGTCTCGAAAAATTTTTCAGGTTGTAGAATATTGATGTACTGGATAATCTAAGAGTTCTGTAAAAATTTGATGAAGTAACTCCACAGTTGGAGCGCGGAACCGCCGCGAAAACCCCATTAGTGCGGCCCTTCCGCCGCGCACTATTCACATCACTTCACCATTTTTTTACAGAGGCCTTCTGGGCTTAAAATATGGGCTTTGGAATATTAAAGTTGGGCCAATTGTTTCTGTGAGTGCTACAGTTTTCTTTGGGGCCCACTTGTTAATTGTTTGATCAATCGGAAATTTTTTAAACACATTTTTCACAGTATTTACATTATATCTGCGACCGTGAATGTCACTCGATCGGTAAATCCGGTCTAACTGCTATAGCCCGGTTAGACGAATTTGCGAACGTGACTTTCATGTTGATGTTCTATGTTTATGCTGTGATGTTGCGGATCGGTCGTGGGGATAGCCTGGATGCAATGCTAGTACTGTGCTGTTGTATTATGTACATTTGATATTGCGGGGCGAGCGTCCGACATGTGGACTGCCGTCACTGCCTGATTGTATTATTATTTTGGGGCACGACCTGGTTGCGGTCGATGTACCCGGTGTATGTATATTTTACTTTCTGTACTAGGATTGCCCCGCGGAGGGGCGCACGGATAGCCGGGTTCTGGAGGGCAACAAGCCCGCATCTCATGGCATTGAGACGGAGGGGGCTTCACTCTAGGATTGGCGGGCTATTCGCCGCACTCGTAGGGGGTACAGGTTGACCCAGGAGGGGTGCCCAAGTTGCCGGATTCCGTGAAGTGCTGGGTGGTCCATTCACGGTGCTGAAGGGGGCTGCCTCGCTTCAGGTTTTGGCGGGTGACTTGCCGCGCCCGTAGGGGTCTAGGATTTCATTGCACAGGCTATCCACACGACCAGGGGAACGTCGGGTTTCAGCAGTGGCTCTGTGAAACCCGGGAATCCCAGATATCTGTATTGTTTCTGTGATGCTGTTCATTCTCTGTGATGTTGCATTTCTTTCACGCCTTGAGCGAAATATAATATATTGGTATATATATTAGTAGATGTTGTATATGTTTTACATCCGCGCTAGTCCAGTCCCCGCTCTGTCGTTAGTTAGCTAACCTAACGGGTAATGACGGGACCCAGTGGCGAATGCGGATGGCATATACGTACATCAGTATATTTTCGTTCTTTTTGGTGTGATCAATTGATGGGACTGCATTGATTCGGATCAATGCAAAGTTTAAAACAAACCTAATCTGATGTTGTTGGAACACTTTTTCAAAAGCTGTTATTGCAAGGACGTTTACTTTTGTTTTGCATCGTGGTATTCATTAGAATATCCTGCTCCTCAGTCGACGAGGCAAGGGCCGAGATCCCTTCACCGGGAGTGACCCCTTGGACAAAAGTTTGCGTCAGGGCAATGACTTCACTATAGCCGATTACTTTTGCTTTGCACAGTGATATTCGGTTATGAATATCCAGCACCCCATTCTACGGGGAAAGAGCCGAGATCCCTTCACCGGGAGTGACCTCTTTAGTAAAGGTTTTCGTCACTATATTTTCTAAAAAGCTATCCGTTCCTTCAACGATATCAAGTTCATTACGTTAAAGGTTTTCGCCAGAAACCATTCGTAGCCCTCCGTCGTTTCATATGGGTAGTCAATAGTATTCAAGCTGTGTTTGTTGGCCAAAGTCAAGGCACAGTGTTTGGTAGCTGTTGGTTATTCATATGCAGCATAGATAGATGCGTTGGTTTGGGACAGTCGTATAGCCTTGTTGGCCAAAGTCAAGGGCTTGTGCGGGTGGATTCGAATCAACCTGGAGAATGACGGGTAGAACTTGACATGTGACTTATGATTTGTTGGCCAAAGTCAAGGTCATAAGAGCATGGGGCAGAAATCACATCGGGAGTTTCAAAAGAACTGAAACTTGCCAGATATGCGCATACCTTCTGGAGTGTGATGACGTGAGCGGATTCCGTCACGTTATCATGCGATGAGAGTTGGATCCCGATTCCCACTGATGAGTTAGTTTACTCCTCGGGTGACCCCGACTAATTCTTCTTTCAGGTTTGGAGGAGAATTTGACGGTACAGTGGGAGGATTCCAGATTAGATAAATTGGTAACCATTCTGATCTAGGTTAGAGTGCACGCTGAGTGTTTCTTTTCTCTCTCTCTTTGGCAGCGACCATTGACCCGACCCTAAGACTTTGACTCAGTGACCAAGTTGACCGAACCTTCTTAACACTGGCTTTTGGATTATCAGAGTTGCAGACCTCATTGCCACTCCTACTTTTACCCTTTTCTCCAGGACACCCCGTATTACTACGAACGTCCACTTCCATTGGACAAAACCATCGTATGGTTAGATACGAACTCGAAGGAATTTATTCGAGGATGGTTTCAGGTTCTGGAGAAAACGGATAGGATTATTCAGTTGTCTTTTCCTTTTACCCTCTCTCAGGTTACGAGTACTCCTTGGTTTAGGGGTAGTACACCTATTACGCAAATTGGATTGTCTTCTTCCAAACCTTAGGCTGGTGCCGACCGGTAGGGAATGAAGAAAACCAATTAGCATAACGATGGTGTGCAGAAGGTATTAAGTTCAGACAAAGCAAGGGATTAGTAAGAGGGCAAAGTAAATTGCAACAGATTTTCACGACCAAACCAAATATTTCGTTACCACTCCCACATCACCTTTGTATTTCTCCAGGACACTCCGTATCACTACGAAGATCCACAGTTTATTTGGATACTCCATCGTATGGTTATATACGAACTCGAATGGAACTTGTTCCAGTTCGGGGATGGATTCTGGTTCAGGAGAAATAGGAATAAGGTTTATTCGGTTGTCTTTTATCTTCACCCTCTCTCATTGCGAGTGTTCCTAGGATTGGGACAGTACACCCATTATGCTTATTGGATAGTCTTCTTCCAAACCATAGGCTGGTGCCGAACGGTAGGGAAGGAAGAAAACCATTTGGCCTAAAAGGGTGTGCAGAAGGTAAAGACTAAAGACATATGAAGGGATTTGGAGAGGTGGCAGAGAACTATACGGTTACAGTCGTGAATCTGGAAGAGGCATTACTAGGAATACCAGAATACCCCATCGGAACATTTCAATGTTTCAGTTTCACTGTGTAATGTTAAAGGAAGACTGATTTCCCGATTAGATACTTACTCCAGGGTATGTATTTACCAGGTACGATTCTCACATCTGTATGGTTTTACAGATGATGAGGGGGAGTAAGTTATTGGGAATTGGGTGATTATCCTCATTATATCGGGATTCGTTGTAATCGGTGATATTTGAGGAAATCACCTGGGCTGTTTGCCGGTCGGCAAATATTTGGTTTTGAATATCCGCTGTTATGCACCAATTTCAAATTGATATATCTGTACGTCTATTTTCATAGAGTGAGATATACCTTTCTGAAATTATGTCTACGACATTTACCTATATCAGTTGATGGTTAGGTAAGGAGCATTAAACAGCGGTATAATTCTTCTTAACCATAAGTATAGTTTTCAACCTACGACACACAGTGAATGAGTTATCAGACTCAAGGGACTTATACAGAGTATTGTATGTTGTCCAGGGTCCATCAGGACAGAGGGGTAGGTCCTCGTACTATATTCGGTTTACTTATGACTTCTCTAGTTTTTAGACCGGTGTTTCGTGGAAACACAGGGTCCGAATTTTGAGAGGTTGCAGGTATTTGAATAGAGTAGAGAACCAGGTGTAGCAAGTATCGGGATTCTTCAAAGAGATCGAAGATGTAGATACTTGTGGTATTCAGTTGATAGTAATGATAAAGAGATCTTGCTTTTCTTTCAGGTTACTCATAATTGGAAGTATTCCTAAGTTGAGTAACGCTGATCGGCCTCCTTCCATTTAGTTGACATGCGCTGGGGACAGCTGCATGATTTGAATCTGGTTCAATTAAATCAGTGCCTCTGTTTCTATATTGGATATAGAACAGTTCATATCTTAACGATGTTAAGGTACGGGGAGTTGTCCGGTTTATGATTAAAACCAGACACTGGACAACTCAAGGCACGTTTCTGTAATGGCTGTTTGTGGGTTGACCCAGGCTATGACGCGGGTTGACTTTCTACCATCTGGAAGATCAATAGCAATATTGTTCTTGACTCGCCACAGTTTTAAATTAAAAATGGATTTTTTCAGGAAAACAGTAGTGGGAGTATGGTAGAACTGGAAGTGATTCCAGAACCACAAACGATTACTGAAGATTTGATAAGGAACCTAAAGATTCAATCTGAATTGACATTCCATTGGCCACTCCGCAGACAAGGTGGGTAACTTCAGGCACCCGAGAGGCACTACGGTAGCCTCAAGGACGGTGACAGGGAAGTTCTTGTTTACCCACAATTGCCATTGTTGTTGTTCCAGGTTACGAGACCCGGCGGGAGGATGAGTATAGCGTCGTTCTAAACCAGTTTTAGAAGTGTACGTCTATATGACTCTGCCAGAGGGTTGTCGTAGTCAGTGGGAGCAGCGGAAGCATTGGTGGACAGGTTGCTTATGTCTATTTATAGACTAGAGCAGATGTAGCGGAGAAAGATCATCTATTTCTGACGTGACAGTCATGGGTTTGACTTCATCAGAATAGGGGATTGATCTGTTGAGAAGGTAGTAGGGTGTGATATCCTAGTATTTGGATGATATACACAGAGTAGGAAAGGAAACTCCTACACTACGATCGGTTATACTTTGGTCGTCACACAGTTGTTTCTCCACAAAGGAAATGGATTTTATATCAGACATACTGGTTACTAGATCTATGGTTTTAGATCTAGATTTGGGTGGTTTCCCAATCAGGGTACTTGACTGCATTCTAAGAGTATTTAGGATGGTAGACTCCTGGCAAGGTAGTGTACCTGCAGGTAATGGAGTCACCCTCTCCAAAGGTGTCTTACAGACTAAGTGGGAGAGGGGTGGGCATGATTGGCAGATCACTTGCTCAGGCAATTGAGTCAATCGTGAGATGTCAAGTACCACACCAGATGTTGTTCTTGCACTAGATGCAATAAGTTGACATTAATCCAATCCTGGAGAAACGGTAGGAAGCAGTTTTAGAACATAAGTGGATGTTCTAGGGATATGATAACGACAGCCTTATTCGGGAGACAGTTATCATTCCAGGCTTCCAAGGTGACATGGACGACAAGAAGGTTGTCCGAGTTATAGTTTTTCCTTCTGATGAGGGGCAGTATTTTGGACGGGTGGTCCAAGGCAATACTGAGGGAGGCATGGCGCAGGATACTGATTAAGTTCAGTTGGCGATACAGTCTAAGAAGTTTGGATTTGGAGTTCATTTATGAGCTATGTCCCATCAGACATCCAGACACATTCTAAGACAGGTATTGCTCATTTCGGGAGATGGGTTTCTCCGCGAACTTGAGATATAGAGAGACATAGAAAGAAACAACTAAGCGGATCCACTCACTGAGGCTATTCCTCGAACGTAATAGTTTCGCAAACGAGCTTTGTGAGACTGACTAGTAGAGGAGTTGGGTGTTCGGTATCACACGGGCTGTGAGTATGCGACATCGCAATAAATAGCCTTGAGTGCAAGTGGGAGATTGTTGGAGATAGTGCCCTCAGAGTCAATTATTAGGTCACAGGTACGTGATTGTAATGATTGAGGGAGGACCTATCCCGGTAGGACAGTCTTACTCGAGATGATAGTATGCTATCTGGTTTACCTTTATCATCGTGTACTGCTTTAGGTGACATGACACGTCGCTATTACACGTTGATAGAGCCCCTAGGATTCTTGCTTGACCACCAGCAGTATGAGGGCGATCATATAAGTGGGAGCTGGGGGTCTACAAGCATATCCTTAAAAGGTCCCTAGTCGTGGGAGTTTCGAGACCGGGCATCGATACTCCATTAGTAGACTAGTGTATACAGTCGAGACCCCGACGAGGGGCGGTGGCCGGTCTCACAAGCCACTGGTGTCAGTTGGATCACCTAAGATGTATACAGGTGCTCATTGGGTTATGAGTACACCGGACAGGACTCGCCGGGAACCTGCTAGTTGGTCATATACCAGACGTCAGATGGCAGTTCCCTGGTGACATGTGTGCAGGTTAGTTCATCGACCTGGGGATCGTCATTTGTCTCGTGTGAGTTCCCACTGTACTTTGATTACTACCCTACCATGGCTCAAAGGAGTCGTGCAAACAGGTTTTAGTTGGGTACAGTCCCGAGCCACATGGAGGCAGTGAGCGTATCTTCAGGGGTTCGTCTCTCCCGGTATTGGGGGTGAGGTCGTGCTGTGTCTAGGAGAGCCATTACACAAAGTCCTTGGCCAAGGCAAGGAGATTTACTGGTAGGTATTCCAGTAGTATCTCAGGGTGTTCTGGGCTACACTCCGACACGACTTGTACCGCTTTTGGGGGTCTGACTTTTACCAACCCCCTAGGCCCGCCATGCGATACTCATAGACGAACGGACCGGACTGCACGGATATTGTCACTGACAGGCTCAGTAGGGTTGTCGGGCTAAGTTCGCTCACAGACGTCCCTTTTAGTCAGTACCTGGTAGCCCGTCACGTATTGGCTTATACCTCTGACGTGCTAGTGGTTAAATCCACAACCAAGGTGTTGACGAGTCTTTAGAGTCCCCCACATTCAGTTACTCAGCTTTCGGGCGAAAGGTTGTAGAGGCCGTATGGAGATATGGCAAGGTCCGATCAGATACGTGCGGTATTGCACGGATCAGGATCGGACAGTCTGTACTATAGGCCGTATGGTTATATGGCAGGGTTCGATCAGATACGTACGGTATTGCACGGATCAGGATCGAACAGACATTACTGGCCGGTTTTGGTATAAGCCGGATCCTGGTATAGTACAGTGTAGATTTTTTCTCATTGCATTTGTATTTCGGTCGAAATACAGATGCGGGTGTGTATGCACAGTATCGGGGTTTTCCTGTAATTTATTACGGGACCAATTTTCTGGAGTTGCCAGTTTGCTTTTCGTTTTGGCCGATTTCCATTGTTCCGTTCATTGGCCGAAGTTTGGTGGAGGAGGGCTTATTTGCATTGTTGCAAATAAGCATTTGTGGAGGGGGGCTTTTGCTTATTGCCATGTCATGATCACTTGACTTTTTGACTTCATCATGGTTGCTCCATACCTTGACTTCTTGTTATGATGGCATGACTTTTGTGGACATGATTGTTGATGATGAGAGATGATTTGTTTGTTGAGTGTGGGTTTTATTTTGTGATGATTCCTTTTGCATGATAGCCCTCTATCTCTCTCTCTCCATGGTATTATGGGATGGCTCTCTTATTCTATCACCTCTCTCTCATTCTCACTCACTTCCCCACCAAGAGAGGCCGGCCAAATTAGGCAAGGGCTGTCCAAGTTTTTGAGGGTGAAAATCTTGTTCATTTCATGCTCCAAAAACCCCCTAGTTCCTCCACATGATTCTTGTATCATCCCTCCACCAAAATGGCATCTCCATGAACCCCAAATGAGACTTCTTCACTACACATTCTACAGCGAATCTTGGGCACGTCGAGTAGCCGGCTTCGTGCCCGAGTTGCCTCGGCATTGAGGTGGGAGCCCGTAAACGATGTAGGCAACGTGGTGCACTTCCGGCGACGAGCAGGAGACGGACGGAGATCCCGCGAGGAGATCGGATTGGAGATGAAGACCGGAGGACTTGGATCGTCGGTATATCTCTATTCCCATTCTTGTAGATAGCTTAGACTAGTTAATGGTTCGATCCGGTTAAAGTGCGCGGTGGTGCCGGTTTGCTAAGTCCGCAAAAATTTAAATTATTCACCGCTTCCGCATTCCGGCGTCGGATTGACGGCCGGGGCGCCGCCGCGGACTTACAATGGGGTTTCCCGGCCTATGTTAAAAAGAAAAATATGGACAAGCTTGAGGCAAGATCAGTTCTGTGCAAGTTTGTAGGATATCCCAAGCATTCGCAAGGACATATCTTCTACCACCCTGAGGAACAAAAGGTGTTTGTTGCTCAGCATGCCACCTTTTTAGAAAATGAATTTCTTGAAAAAGAAATTAGTGGCAATGAGGTAGAACTGGAAGAAGTTCCAGCTACACAAACTGCAACAGAAGATTTGGTAGAACCAGAGGATTCAGTAGTTCCTGACGAACCCTAGCCTCTCCGCCTATCTAGTAGGGTTCCTCATCTACCTGAGAGGTACTACGGTTTTCTCATAGACGGTGGGAGCGAGGATTGCATCATGGAAGATGATGACCCGACTAGCTTTGCGCAGGCCATCACCAGTGGAGACTCTGTGAAGTGGCTGGATGCAATGCGATCTGAGATGGAATCCATGTACAACAACAAAGTATGGACTTTAGAAGTTGCTCCTGAAGGGGTAAAACCCATTGGGAGCAAATGGATCTTTAAGAAGAAACTTGGTGTAGATGGAAAAGTTGAGACATTCAAAGCTAGACTTATTGCAAAGGGTTTTCGTCAACGAACAAGTGTGGATTATGACGAAACCTTTTTCTCCAGTAGCTATGCTTAAGTCCATCCGGATCCTACTTGCCATTGCTGCATACCATGACTACAAAATCTGGCAGATGGATGTTAAGACCGCCTTTCTAAATGGTGATTTAGAGGAGTGCATGTACATGACTCAGCCAGAGGGCTTCGTAGATAGTGGGAGCAGCGGAAAGGTGTGCAAGCTGCTTAAATCCATCTACGGGTTAAAGCAGACATCGCGGAGTTGGAACATCTGTTTTGATGTGGTAGTCAAAGAGTTTGACATCATCAAGAACGTAGATGAACCTTGTATCTACAAGAAGGTTGAAGGGAGTAAGGTTGTCTTCCTCGTATTGTACGTGGATGACATACTCTTGATAGGAAATGATGTTCCTATGCTGCACTCGGTCAAGCTCTTCTTATCACATAGATTCTCAATGAAAGATCTAGGTGATACCTCTTGCATATTGGGGATTAAGATCTATAGAGCTAGATCTAAAAGGATACTGGGATTGTCCCAATTCAGGTACATTGACACCATACTAAAGAGGTTTAGTATGGAAGAATCCAAGCGTGGGTATTTACCCATGATCTCTGGACTCACTCTCTCCAAAGAGATGTCTCCTAAGACTGATTTGGAGAGAGCTTGCATGCAAGGGATACCCTATGCTTCGGTAGTAGGCTCTATCATGTACGCGATGCTATATACCAAACCCGATGTAGCATACTCACTAATTGTAGTAAGTAGGTATCAAGCTGATCCAGGAGAGAATCACTGGACAGCTGTGAAGAACATTCTCAAGTACTTGTGAAGGACTAAGGAGATGTTCATGGTGTATGGTAACGGAGAACTCCAGGTGGAGTCGTTTACTGATTCGAGCTTCCAAAGTGATAAGGACGACTCTAAGTCGCACTCGAGATTTTTCTTTACCCTAAATAGAGGGGCGGTTTGTTGGAAGAGTTCCAAATAGGAAACCATGGCAGAATCGACGATGGAGGTTGAATACATTGCTGCCAACGATTCTGCCAAAGAGGCTGTCTTGATTAAGAAGTTCATAACTGAATTTGGAGTGGTTCCGTCCATTGAGCATACAATACCTTTGTATTGTGATAACAATGGAGCTGTGGTTTTGGCCAAGGAACCCAGATCCCATCAGAGATCCAGACATATTCTGAGGCGGTATCACCTGATCCGGGAGATAGTTGATCGCCGAGAGATTGAGGCCAGGAGAGTTGACACGAAGGACAACACTGCAGATCTACTCATGAAGGCCATACCCCAGATACACTTTGAGAGAATCTTCGGGATGTTGGGTATGAGATACTACAACAGCTGGCTTTAGTGCAAGTGGGAGATTGTTAGTTGTATATATGCCCTAGAGGCCATTATTATACATATGATGTATATTATAGTGGATGCTTGGATATATATAGAGAGGATTTTCTTGCTCGACTTGATAGTATGCTATCTGGTTTCACTTCATCTTAACATGTTAATTTGTATTGGTTTACTATCTTGCTCTCATATGTTGATAAGGCCTTTAGGATATGTACTCGACTACTAGGACTATGATGCAGATCATACTAGTGGGGCCAGGGTAGTCCAAGAGTACGCCCTATAACTGTTCCTAGTCGAGGGTGTATCGAGACAGAGCATCGATACTCCAAAGTAGACTAGCGTATACGCATCTTAACCCATATGATGGGCGATGGATGATCCCATATCCATCGGTGTTTGAAATCAATGATGGTGTAGGGTGCTCAGTGGAGACTGGGTACACTGAACGAACTCGCCGAGAACTCCTAAATGGTATTATACCTATCGTCAGGTAGCAGTTCTCTGGTAATACTGGTACAGGTTAGTCTATAGACCCGAGATCGTCATAGAGTCTTATGTGATTCCCACTTTGCTTTGATTTCCACCTTACCCCGTTCATGAGAACGTGCAAAACGGTGGCTTTTGGGTACAGTCCCAAATCACATGGAGGCAATAAGCGATAAGAGGGGTTTCGTCTCTCCCGGTTTTGGGAGTTGATGTTGCGCTGTGTTCAATTGGCTATAACTGGATGTCCCTAGCCAGGGCTGATATGGAGATCTACTGGTAAGAGTTATCAGTAATTTCTCCACCCGTTATGAGCCTCACATCAACACGACTTATCGGTTACTGGGGTCTGACGTATACCACCCCTAGACTAGATATGCGACATATCAGACGAAGAGACCGGACTGTACGGTAGTGTTACTGATTGGATTCACAGGAGTGTATACAGGCTTGCTTGTTGATCTTCTGATCGCTCAATACCTGGGTGACTGTTACGTTTAGGTGACTTCTTGCAGCTAGTGGGTGTTTGATATGATCATCACCTACTGCCGGCATATTGACGAGTCTTTAGAGTCCTACACAGAGGTTTCCTGGCTCAGGCGAAACGAAGTAGGAGCACATATGTGATATGTGCGGGACCGAGATTAATACGATATGAGATACTATATTCTATTCTCGCAATATGTAATATCGGCCGGTGTAATATTTCAGAAAAATAAAATATTATTTTGGGAATTTTTATAATTAAATAATAAATATTATGTATATTTTATTAGTGCGGTATAATTAAATACCGATAAATTGGGAAATATTTGGAAACTTATACGAATTTCTGAATTGAGAGTGTTTTATAAGATTTAAGCAAATTATAAATTCCTTATGATTAATTATATTCCATTTTAATGCTAATCGCGATTAAATATTGATAATCATGCATTAAGATAGTTTTGTGCATGTGACATGCACCAAGTCATTTTTCACACTTGTTACATTTTCCTCCATGGCTTTTCTTTTCAAATGTTTTGGTTTGGTTTTAAATGAGAGAAAAGAAAAGAGAAGAGAAAAGTAAAGAAAAGAAAAAGAAAAGAAAAGAGTAAACAATAGAGAATGGGCGAGAGAGAGAGAGAGGTGAGGGGTCTTGACTTGTCTCCCATTGATTTCCCTCCTTGTTCCTTCATCTTTTCCTCTCCTCTCCTCAAACATGGCTGCCCTCTCCTTCCCCCATTTCTACACCCTCACAAACAACCCAAAAACAACATCAAAACTTCATCTCCACTTCACAAAAAGCATGCACAAGCTCATCACAAGCTCTTTGGACCAAGAAAGTTTGGATTTTGAGCACTTGGGGCAACTCAAGAATTTTCTTGAGTTGCCAAATGAGGTAATTCCTTCATCATATGTATTGTATTTCATTCACCTTAGCACCTATACATGTTTAGAACCGATTTAGTGTGGATATGTGAACTTTGAAAATTCCTAGAAAGGGTTAGGGTTTGAATTGAATTGAGAAGGTGTAATTGAGGTTAGTAGAGTCTATACAACCCCTGTGATGATGGTTTAATGGACTAAACTAGAGACTAGAACCCTATTTAGAAAACTTAGAAAACCACGATATCGGGAATTTGTGGAAATTCTGAGGTTATTTAGAGATCTGCCGGGGACACTAGGATTTATTTTGCAAACACGGAGAGATGTGCAAGCAAAGTGGAGCATACCCTTGAGACGCGAGCCCCTAACCCTCTGCCCTGGCCATAAATATATTCATTCTGGCCGCAATTTGTGGCAAGAGCAGTGGTGTTGGGATCCGTGTTTTTTTCCATAGCTTTATATCCAGTAAAGTAGACCCTCCACATATGCAAATTTGGTTAATTGCACCTAGGGTAAAATCTGGAAGTGTTTTACGTAGTTTCTGATTTCGGTTTGCGGTTTTTTAATGAATTGGGATTTGGTATTTGATTTAAATTCTGTCGTATGGAGTTTGAACGTCAACAACGAGGGTTATTTGATAGTGTCTTGCATGTGAGATCATTGGTTTTAACCTATAACCGATTTGCATGCCGTTTTGGTTTTCATGTTCGATTCTTGATACTATATGATGCATTGGAAATTCTAGATGCCCCCATGTAGACGTCGTACGATGAGGATGAGCATGGTGACATCGACTTCGGTAAACGAGGATCAAGGTGCGTAGATATATATCTACGGGGAAAGTTGGGTGGATGGCGTATAGCACCCCCGCAGTTTCGTAGTATAGAACGTGAATGCGTTATGATATATATATATATATACATATATCTATATATATTTATATGTTATTATAAGATGTGTATACATTGCTAGAAATGCTTTAGTGGACTTTGGGTTAGTGTAAGTGTACTTGGTAGTTATTGCTATAGTTTAGTGTTAGTCGTGAAACCCTAGAATAAGGTTTACACCCACACGCGCGCGCACACACACACTTACATTGTTTTATTTGTGCGTATATGGGGATATATACATACATATATATATATATACATATAGGTATGTGAATATGTGTATTTGTGTTTGTGTGTGTGTGTGTGTATGTATGTATGTATACATATACTTGGATATGAGGATAGTATTTGATATTTGGAGATGAGTCGATGAGATTGGGCATGATGCCATGAGATCAGTGATGTGATTTGGTTCATATTATCAGATACGACATGATGTTATAGCGGGTCCTTAGGCGTTGTGTTTTCATACACACGCATATATATTGTAAATGGTATCAGTATGTACTAGACTTTAGATTAGAACCCCAGTTCATGATATGATGATAAGGATACAAGATAAATGTGATATTCTTCCCGTACCCAGATTGGGATGCCGTATAATGGATTTACCGTAAGAGCTATATATTGAAGATAGATCCACACTCTTGACTCGAGAATGTCATATTATATATTGTATCGTATGTGATACTATCGAGGCGGGATTACCGACTATTATATTTATATATATCGACTCAGATTTAGGTGGTTTCATTACCTTTTCGATTAGCATGTTAGTTTAGTCCTGTAGTTTACTTGTAGATGTTAGACTAGACTAGAGTCATACCTATTTCAAAACTAACGAATCGTGAGTATTTTAAAGGCAGGTCAAGGCATTCTACGGATATTTCAAAGGACGTACCTTTTCCTAAAAACACCGTAGCCCTTATTTTCTAAACACCACGATTCGTGTTATTTCAAATGGCAAAACTGTATGACACTTATATATTAATGTAGATTCCTTATTGTTGCGCTTATTATTCATTTCCCACATATTCTTGCTATTCGCATCGCATTACATGTTTAAATGTGTCTTTATTGTTATATTGAACCCATGTTATCAGGACACCGGCACCATTACCGATGATGCGTATGTCTACGAACACTTACTTGCCGGCTCACACACATCATCATCGGTAATTGACATGTCACGCACACTCTAGAGAATATTAATTCATTGATATCGCTTGTTAACTGATAGTTCCGATATATTATTAGTGTGCTAGATTAGATATTGCATTTATTTACTGTGTTATCCCATGCATGTATTTTCAAATATTCATTTGCCATGTGATAGTATGGGCCAGTCCGGATTGCCGGAGCCCAGTATTCATTATTTATTTACATCGTGATTTATGATTTCGGATTTCCATGAGATTTCTTGATTTAAGGAAACCGCAAAGATTTTATAAACTGATTATCATTTTAAATGAAAGTTGCGGTTTTCTCATGATATGATATGAGATATGTCCACCATGAGTTTTCTCGGCTCTTGAGCGATATCATACACCCGATTCGAGGAGGAGGGGGAACCGTCTATGGGTGCATGGTGGACCCGGTGCGGTACCCCGGGGCAAGATGGTCGCAGATGATGGCGTTGAGCCTGGCAGGGGAGCACTACCGACCGGTGATTTTATTGTGACTCGACGGATATCCGGAGGATACCAATCGGAGTATAGGCCAGTCCGGATAGCCGGAGCCTGAGGTTTTGAGATTTGATGATATGGGCTAGTCCGGATAGCCAGAGCCCTAGCTATTGAGATTATAGACGGAGCCTAAGGTTTTGAGATTTGATGATATTGGCCAGTCCGGATTGCCGGAGCCCTAGATATTGAGATTCGAGGATACAGGCCAGTCCGGGTTGCCAGAGCCTGAGATATTAAGATATTAGGATTTATATATATTTTGTGTCGATGCTAGACACCGATTCCCTGTTGATTTCATTGATGATACCTTGATTTATTTATACAGATATCTCATTATATAAAGAAAACAATTTTCTCATTTAGATGTATTATGTTTTCATGCATTCATACATCATATATATGATACGTTGCTACCTGAGGCACTGACACGAGCACTTGGTATTACACTTATGTATAGATGTTTACTCTTGCCATTTTATCATGCTTCAGGCCATATTATTTGAGGATATTATGATCGTATTAACCTAGGATTGAGTCATACATACGATTTCTGCTCTGTGATGTTTTCTACTCACGAGTTAGCAACTCACCCCCGTCGTGCCACAGTTTCTTACCGGTTTTGCCGTACAGGTTTTCCTTGGCGGCTTTGCTGGCACATTACTTCATTCCGAGTGATTTCTTTGGTAGGTGGGTTCACTCGCACCGTGACCACCATTGTACTTATTTATTTCAGTTGTATCTAGAAACTCCATCAACCAGACCTGTATATTTATTAGACTTAGAAGACCAGTGTATATTATTTCGACCTTAGAGTCACGCGTTGTATTATTATGGTTTTCTTGATGATTTTGAGTTTCCTTTTAGGTTTTGATCATCGCCCTTCGGTGTTGTATATTATATTCTTGCGTGGTTGTTACCACCAATTGGCGAAGAGCTAGCTCCCTCTTAGGGATGACTTTATTCATATTATGCATGTTGTAACCGTTTGGGGCCAGTATTTACAAAGGAAACTCTGCCGAAATTTTTTAAAAAGACCTAATGTTTTAAAAATGCATACTTCGGCTTATGCTATTAAAACCACTTGCTTTAAAATTAAGTTTTCTTCACTCCTTCCTTAAAATGGTTTAGATTTCTGGGATTTTTGGCTTACTTGAATTAGATAGGGTCCTATAGACATCATATGATTCAAGTGCCAGTCACGTACTATTTCGGGCCGTGACAAAGTTGGTATCAGAGCGCTAGGTTAACCTTGGTTCGAGACTATGTTTGACTATGCGGAGTCTAGGGCGTATATATATATTCAGAACCTAGGCTTGACCTTACGGAACTTAGACTTGGTCGAGGGGGTATTAGACCCGAACTTTCGTCACATAGGTTGACCTTGGTTGATGGAGTAGGTGACTTAAGGAGAGTGACATACCGTGTGTATGTTCCGCGGCATACTTACGATACGCTACTCCACTTAAGAAACCTTAGGATGTACATTTCCTTGCACAATATTATATTCATTCCTATGATCTATCCTCATCAATATCGGTTTATGGTTTTTTGCTGCTACGATTACACGGGTAGAGAGAGAGCTATGGCTAGAGTTGCGTCAGCATGAGCTCATCACGGATGAGGACTGACCAGGGCATGATTCCAGGGACACATGATTGCATAGATGTATCGTCCTATTGTGTTTTCGCGCCATGAGCGTTTGATGGATCGCTTTTACAAGATTTCTCGGAAGTGCAGATCAGCACCAGAGGATTGGGCCACTGCTAGAGGCCAGCCAGAATGTGATGACCGTCAATGCACCGATTATACTTGATGATTGAGGCACTGTCAGCGTGCGGGCGAATGATTCAGTTGTTGTTGCGACTGACGAGATGTCGCCCAGATGTTTGAAGCTAACGCCGCACGAGTTGTACTTAGAGATATGATAGAAGATCGCTAGTCACCCTAGGAGGAATGACTATGACATATGATTCGTTGCCTACCCTGATACGAGGTCATTAGATTAATTGATTCCAACTTGAGACGACTTCACGCGGGTATGTTGAGAGTCGATAGAAGACGATCGAATGTCAGAAACCCATTTTCCAAGTTTAAAGTATTCGGAAAAACATGTAAGTAATTCCGTGGAACCTCTAGAAGAATGAAACCCTAAGTCGATATAATGACCATAAGAACGCTTTGAAACCTTAGGGTTTGCAGCAGTTCAGCGGTGCCATTAATAAGGCTTGGGTTTGCCCTTCTACGGCTGGTCCATAGGTGTTGTGGCATGTACTCGATATTATTAAACTGTACTCAAGATGTTGAGCTCTTGAGGGATTATGAGACTTTGACAAATCGATCGAAAAGTTCGACGTCGTTCGGATATTATGTGATGGGATACATTGCTTGGGAGACTCCAGATACGAGTATAGCCGTTGGAGCGCAGTCCATGCATCCACGAAGAGACGAGTTCGAATCAGTCGACATTAGAGAAAAGTGGAGTAAGAGGTTCGTACGAGATCTTGATGAGATGACGTTCCACTCCGCTGACATCAGAGATGTGATATACATGCAGAGGCGCTGTACATGGATATATCTTCCAGAAAGAGTCGTGATGAGTATGTAGCCGTTCCGGAACAAGAAATAGATTTAGTAAAAGGTGATAACTTCCGGGCAGTTCGGCAGAAACGAGATTTGGGGGAGACTTCGACAGAACCTTCTGGAATACTACATGAGAAGACTTGGAGCCAGGATCGGTCATATTATGCACACCCAGTAAGCCAGAGTTCGGCATCGTCGACGAGACATGTTATGAGTGACATGACAGTTGGCCAGAGATCTTTAGAGGATATGCTAGAGTGGGACTGTTTCCGCCATCTTTGATTTCGGTATTTTGGGTGATTTATTTGCATGATTGTGATTTTGTGCACTACAATTGCACTTGACTTCGATTTGATGTCATTAGAGATGTTGATTTTGATTTCATACCTATGGTATGCATGTGATTTGACATGTGATTTGACTTGTGCTTTCGGAATAGTTTCCATGCACTTTTAATATTTTGATTCGATTTGTGCACCCTGATGCATATTGTAACGTTTTAAAAATAATTAAATAAATAATTAAATGAATAAAATTGTTTAAGTGAATTTTATGAATTTCGGTAAAGTAAAATGTATTTTTCGTAAAATTAAACCGTGATTGTTTTTCATTATAATTTCAAAAATACATATTTTAATTATGTAATTACTAGTAAATGGTGTTTATTTAGCCACTTATAAATTTTTATTTTAATTAAATATTTTTCCTAAATTAAATATTTTAAATATTAACATAAGCTTTATTTTTTACACTAAATTAGTGTAAATTACAAATTTGAATGGTTTTAATTTGTAAAAATGAGCCATGGTATATTAGAATCAAGTGTGTAATATGCAAAACCTTTTCCAAAATCTCTCCATGGTTCTAGAAATTTCTAGGAAAAGGGTTAAATTGAAAAAGTTAGATAATAAAGGGTTTAAGTGAAAAAAATGCATTATTTATGAACTTTCTACACAATACCACACATTTTTTCTCTCTCTCCACCCTCCTCCCTCTCCATGGCCGGCCTCCCCTCCATGGGTAGCCCCAAAATTTTCCCCCCATCATTTTTGCATTAAAAATCATCAAAATTCATCAAAAATTCCAAAAATAAATCTCAAAAATCAACATTCAACCTCTACCATTTTCCTTTGACCTATTTAGCATGGATTTTGGAGATGGAAAGCATGCATTTTGGAGGCTTATTTCATGTTTGGGTTTCATATTTTGGAGGTATAAATTTCCTTCTTTTGATTTATTGTTATTAGATGTTCATTTAAGCATAATTAGATTTAATATATTAATTCTATTTGCTACTTTTAAAATTCAAGTTAGGGTTTGAAAAATCAAGTTGTTATTTTTATTGATTAAATAAGGTTATAATAGCTAGTTTAACATTTTTAGAGTGGAAAAATCTTGCATGTTTGTTGAATTGTAAATTTTTTCATTTAAAATTGTTTAAATGAAGCTATTTAGCTAACTAGTTTTTGTAAAATATATATGTGGGTGATATAAAATTCCAATTAAGGTGGCTATTATTAGATTGTAGTTTTAGTGAGAACTTTAGCATGTTAATGGAAAGAAAAACTTAGTTTGATTGCTAGTTTCTATTGATAATTGATAAATTATGATAAAAATTGCTATTTTGTAAACTAGATTTTAGAAATTTCTAAATAAATGTGATTAAAAATATAATTTATGGTTTCATTAAATCATTATCATTATGAATTATGGTTTAATACATTAATTCATGAAAAATCACGTTTTGTGGTGGAATTGTGGTATTTTGCTTGAAAAATGTTAAAAATTGTTAAAAGTTGCAAACTAGAAATTTCAAATAAATGCAAAATTGTGTAATAAAAATAAAGTAAGGGGTTGTATAGTCTAGTTATGCTATTTAATGAGTTTTATAACCATTGGTTTTATTTAAATGTCAAGTTTTGATGAAAAACGGTAAATTGGCATTTTCGGGTTTTACGAAATCGGGCGATTTGATGGATTTTAGGGTTTCGATGGATTTAATCATGTTTTATAATATAAGTAATGCGTTTTAAAACTACGAGTTATTTGTTAATGTTTATCTTGATCCATCGGAATTTGTACGCCGATATCGAGCGATATTTGGTGCTTTTGCGTGGATGGAACATAGGTTTTAACCTATGCTTGTTCCTTGTATCGTTTGACTTTCGTATGTGATTCAGTTTACGATGCTATTTATATGTTTGCGTCTAGGTACCCCTTACGTGGACTGCGGGCGATGAAGAGGAGGATGGCGACACTGTCGTCGGCAGACATGGACCAGGTGAGTAGATGCATATCTACGGGGGGAAGTCGGGTGGATGGCGTTTAGCACCCCCGCAACGTAGAATAGGAATAGTACTTATTGACATTAGGAAACAGGATGTGACCCTAGTAGGACCCTAGTATTGACCCTAGGCTGGACTGGACTGATTTAGGAAAACCATATCAGAGGATGGGTACCTTGGAAGAGATTCGTAGGTTTCAGATAGAAACACACCCACGCACACACTGAAACTCGACATGGGGTATACGTGTATGTGTATATATATAGAACTAGGTATAGGTATATACACATATATACAACACGTATATGTGATTCATTGATGTGATATGATATCCGAGGTATGATGAAATAGTGTAACTGGGCTTGATGCCGTGATTCTTGGCTATACAGTCGTATTAAGTGTTAGCGGATCATTAGAGAATGAGATAATGAACATGTATATTTAAATTATAAGGGGTAGTGATGATATTGACATACATGGGACTCTAAAATAGTACCCGGACTATAACTTGTGATTGATCTCGATATGGGATATGTATGACTTGATTACGATATGATACATATGACATGATATTTCTGAGGATAAACTAATGATGCATATTATGAGGGCAATGATATATGATTGATGTAGGCGATTACAGTTTAGTACCTTGATCATGAGATGTGTTGGTGATGACATTATACGAATGATGAGACACCTAGGAGATACTTGACCCGTACTCCGATATTGGGATGCCGTACGATGGATTTTACCGTACGAGGCATAAATATGATGATTGATCCGCACTCTTGATTCGAGGAAGCCGTACTACGTACGTGACGCTATTGAGGCCGGATCGCCGACTATTCGAGATATTGATTCAGACCTTAGGTAGACTCTTGTTTCTTATTGACTAGTTTCTTAGGTTAAGTTCTTTAGGAGGTTAGATGGACACTAGTTTAGGTTCGATTCATATAGTGGTAGTGATAATTGTATATCAAATGAGTGGATAATGCACATCTGTCTTTGCATTCATACTGTAATCATCATGGTGCATGTTCTTTCATATGTTGCTATAATCAGTATAAACTTTACCTGTTAGGACACCAGCACCATTACCGATGATGCGCATATTCCACGCACACTTATTTGCCGGCTCACACACATCATCATCGGTAATTGCTATGTCACGTATACTTTAGATCATATTGTCTTTTATGGATAGAATCAGTTAACAACTAGACCGATATAATATTGTGATTATTCTCTGATGTTAGTATAGACATGATATTTATTACTTAGACATTCATGCATTCATATTTTCATGTTATCATGCAGTATTATGGGCATATGCCGACACTTATCATATAGTTACTTATGATTTTATGATTTGGATTTCTATGAGATTTTTGGATTTTGGGGAAAACCGCAAGAATATAGAAACAAACTTCTCTCTCTCTCCTCTTCTCTTTTTTTAAAATAAGATGCGGTTTTCTCGTGATGTATGTGTCGTCCACCATGAGATTTCATGTTTTCTGATGGATTTCGAGACCCGATTCGAGGAGTGGATGAACCGTCTCGGGTACATGGTGGGCCCGGTATGGTACCCCGGGGCAAGAAGATCGAGTTGTAGATGATGAGCCTGGCAGGGGAAGGCTACCTACCGGTGATGTCTGGCGCGGCGGATATCCGGAGGATACCGACCGTTGTCGTGAGATTTGATGATATGGGCCGATCCGGACTGACGGAGCCCGAGATATTGAGACTATGAGACTTGAGATTTACATGTTTGTGTCGATGCTTGACACGGATTTCCATGGATTTCATTGTTGATATTTCCGGTTTCTATACCCGTTTTACTATGATAACAGCTAAAGATTTCTTATACAGATATACCTGGATTTCAGGATTTGTTTATTTTACATTCATGGTGCATGCATATCCATTCATATGACATAGTACTACATGAGGCACTGACACGACACGGAGTATTTGCACTTACACGTAGTATTACCCTGCTATTACTAGATGATTGAGATATAGTAGTGTATTATTATGACCTAGGATAGCGTCGTGCATTCGATTTCTTTTCGTAGATGTCTTCTACTCACGAGTTGGCAACTCACCCCCGTTGTGCCAAATTTTATTACAGGTTCGATGTACAGGTTTCCGTGGCAGCTTGTTGGCACATCTTTTCTTCAGGGTGATTTGCACGGTAGGTTGGTTCACTTGTATCCGAACCACCATTGTACTTTTATTCACTCATTTGTATCTAGTAAGCTCCATCAACCATATTTGTATTACTTGATAAGTTTATTGGACCGGTCTTTTATTTCGACCTTAGAGTCGCGCGTGTATTATTCTGATCTGGTGGTTTTGTTTTCTTTTGAGTTTTGAGCCTCGCCCTTTGGCGTTGTATATTATTGTGCTTGTTGTGGTTGTTTCCGCCTGTTGGCGTTGAGTTAGCTCCCGTTTGGGGATGCTTTTTATTGTTGTTTATGTATATTATATTTGTTGTACCCGTTTGGGGGCCAGTTTTTACAGAGGAGACTCTGCCGAAATTTTTGGGAAAAATTGATGATATTTTTAAACTTGTTTTTCTTCATGTTCTTTTACTTCTTCTTCTTCTTTATGGTTCAGATTTCTAGGCTTCGGCTTACTTAGGTTATGTTGCGCCTCTAGACGCTTCGTAATCTAAGTGCCGGTCACATTCCGTACTTTCGGGTCGTGACAAAGTTGGTATCAGAGCGCTAGGTTTAACCTTGTATAAATCTAGGTGACCCTTGGTTGATGGAGTAGGCGATTTAGATAGAGTAACGTACCGTGGGTATGGTCCGCGGCATACTTACGATACGCTACTCTGCTTAAGGAGCCTTAGGATGTATATTGTTTGCACCGTATTTCATTCGTTCCTTTAATCTGTCTTCGTCGATGTCGGATGGTGGTTTCTGTTACCACGGGCAGAGGGAGCTGCGGCTCGAATGCGATAACCATTAGAGTATTGGTTATTATTGAGGATTGAAGCATTGTTTAGCGTGCGGATGAAGGGTATTCACATGCCGTCTGGATGAAGTTAAAGGGTTCGAACGATTATCAGAAAACCATTTTCCCAAGTTTAAAGTATTCGGAAGAACATGCAGGTATTTCGATGGACCCTCTAGAAGAATGAAACCCTAACTCGACATAATGACCACGAGAACGCCCTTGAACCTTAGGGTTTACGGCAGTTCCGCTGTGCCATTAGTGAGGCTTGGGTTTGCCCTTCTACGGCTGGATCATCGATTGCTGGGGTATGTACCGGATATTTTTTAAAACTGTACTTGAGTGTTGAGCTCTCGGGGAATTATGGGATTTTGATGGATCGATCGAAAAGTTTAATATAGTCCGGATATCAAGTGAAGGGATCGGCTATGTGGGAGGCTCTAGACATGAGTATTGCCGTTGGTAGCGCAGTCAGCACACCTATGAAAGAACGAGTTCGAAGCAGTCGACATCAGAGGAAAGAGGCGCACATTGACGATAGTGTTTACAATTGTGATTTAGTGATTTGAATTTCATATTTTCATTGATTGGATTTTTGTATTTTGAGGATTTTGTTCTACGATTGGTATTTCATGTGTGTACCTTCATTCTATTTGTGTTTCATATATCAGTTGTATTGATATTGTTTAGTACACACCCAGTACACTTGATTTGGTTTTATATATATTTTGTAATTTTTGATTGATTTCGTGCATAGGGGTTACACATGATTTTTACATATGTTTCGACTTAGTTTTCATGCATTTTTGTACTGTGATTTCGATTTTGATATTCAATGTATGTTTTCGTGCACCATGTGCACCTGATTAGGATTCTTGCGCATACTTGGCGCACTTGATGCGATTTTGTGCACACCAGATGCACTAAATCGGGGTTTTGTGCAGATTAGATGCACCTGATAGTGAGTCGTGCACGCCCGTTGCACTTGACAGATGTTTTGGTGCACACCTGTTGCACTTATTTTGTTTTTGTGTGTATTCATGGTATCTGTATTTGGTTTCGATTTCAGTGCGTACCGGACGCACATGATATTTTATTGATGTGATTAGGATTGATTTCAGTTTGAGCAGTATGTTTCATAGTCATTATTATTTGATTTAGTAACCAGGTGGGACGTGTATGTTAAATAAAAGATATATATATATATAGTTATTTTTTTTAAAATAAACGTCCGCTACTTATGCCGTGACACGTGCATTGCACGGCGATTTTCAAGAGGGGTTTTCGTATGCTTCTTTATTATGATATTTAGGTGATTTCACTATGATGCACACTATATATAAGTTGTAGATTGATGTATATTATGTTGGTTTTCATATTGGGTTTTGATATTTTATTCTCGCCATAACTCCGATGATTGCGTTATGCTTGACGGAGTTGATTTTTGTATTGTATTGATGATTTCGGAGCCCCGACGATTTGAGTGTTTTGCTAAATATTTTAGTATTTGGAGGGGGATTTTTAATTTAAATTCGGGGACCGAATTTCTTAAAGGGGGGAAGATTGTAACGTTTTAAAAATAATTAAATAAATAATTAAATGAATAAAATTGTTTAAGTGAATTTTATGAATTTCGGTAAAGTAAAATGTATTTTTCGTAAAATTAAACCGTGATTGTTTTTCATTATAATTTCAAAAATACATATTTTAATTATGTAATTACTAGTAAATGGTGTTTATTTAGCCACTTATAAATTTTTATTTTAATTAAATATTTTTCCTAAATTAAATATTTTAAATATTAACATAAGCTTTATTTTTTACACTAAATTAGTGTAAATTACAAATTTGAATGGTTTTAATTTGTAAAAATGAGCCATGGTATATTTGAATCAAGTGTGTAATATGCAAAATCTTTTCCAAAATCTCTCCATGGTTCTAGAAATTTCTAGGAAAAGGGTTAAATTGAAAAAGTTAGATAATAAAGGGTTTAAGTGAAAAAAATGCATTATTTATGAACTTTCTACACAATACCACACATTTTTTCTCTCTCTCCACCCTCCTCCCTCTCCATGGCCGGCCTCCCCTCCATGGGTAGCCCCAAAATTTTCCCCCCATCATTTTTGCATTAAAAATCATCAAAATTCATCAAAAATTCCAAAAATAAATCTCAAAAATCAACATTCAACCTCTACCATTTTCCTTTGACCTATTTAGCATGGATTTTGGAGATGGAAAGCATGCATTTTGGAGGCTTATTTCATGTTTGGGTTTCATATTTTGGAGGTATAAATTTCCTTCTTTTGATTTATTGTTATTAGATGTTCATTTAAGCATAATTAGATTTAATATATTAATTCTATTTGCTACTTTTAAAATTCAAGTTAGGGTTTGAAAAATCAAGTTGTTATTTTTATTGATTAAATAAGGTTATAATAGCTAGTTTAACATTTTTAGAGTGGAAAAATCTTGCATGTTTGTTGAATTGTAAATTTTTTCATTTAAAATTGTTTAAATGAAGCTATTTAGCTAACTAGTTTTTGTAAAATATATATGTGGGTGATATAAAATTCCAATTAAGGTGGCTATTATTAGATTGTAGTTTTAGTGAGAACTTTAGCATGTTAATGGAAAGAAAAACTTAGTTTGATTGCTAGTTTCTATTGATAATTGATAAATTATGATAAAAATTGCTATTTTGTAAACTAGATTTTAGAAATTTCTAAATAAATGTGATTAAAAATATAATTTATGGTTTCATTAAATCATTATCATTATGAATTATGGTTTAATACATTAATTCATGAAAAATCACGTTTTGTGGTGGAATTGTGGTATTTTGCTTGAAAAATATAAAAAATTGTTAAAAGTTGCAAACTAGAAATTTCAAATAAATGCAAAATTGTGTAATAAAAATAAAGTAAGGGGTTGTATAGTCTAGTTATGCTATTTAATGAGTTTTATAACCATTGGTTTCATTTAAATGTCAAGTTTTGATGAAAAACGATAAATTGGCATTTTCGGGTTTTACGAAATCGGGCGATTTGATGGATTTTAGGGTTTCGATGGATTTAATCATGTTTTATAATATAAGTAATGTGTTTTAAAACTATGAGTTATTTGTTAATGTTTATCTCGATCCATCGGAGTTTGTACGCCGATATCGAGCGATATTTGGTGCTTTTGCGTGGACGGGACAAAGGTTTTAACCTATGCTTGTTCCTTGTATCGTTTGACTTTCGTATGTGATTCAGTTTACGATGCTATTTATATGTTTGCGTCTAGGTACCCCTCACGTGGACTGCAGGCGATGAAGAGGAGGATGGCGACACTGTCGTCGGCAGACATGGACCAGGTGAGTAGATGCATATCTACGGGGGGAAGTCGGGTGGATGGCGTTTAGCACCCCCGCAACGTAGAATAGGAATATTACTTATTGACATTAGGAAACAGGATGTGACCCTAGTAGGACCCTAGTATTGACCCTAGGCTGGACTGGACTGATTTAGGAAAACTATATCAGAGGATGAGTACCTTGGAAGAGATTCGTAGGTTTCAGATAGAAACACACCCACGCACACACTGAAACTCGACATGGGGTATACGTGTATGTGTATATATATAGAACTAGGTATAGGTATATACACATATATACAACACGTATATGTGATTCATTGATGTGATATGATATCCGAGGTATGATGAAATAGTGTAACTGGGCTTGATGCCGTGATTCTTAGCTATACAGTCGTATTAAGTGTTAGCGGATCATTAGAGAATGAGATAATGAACATGTATATTTAAATTATAAGGGGTAGTGATGATATTGAGGTACATGGGACTCTAAAATAGTACCCGGACTATAACTTGTGATTGATCTCGATATGGGATATGTATGACTTGATTACGATATGATACATATGACATGATATTTCTGATGATAAACTAATGATGCATATTATGAGGGCAATGATATATGATTTTTGTAGGCGATTACAGTTTAGTACCTTGATCATGAGATGTGTTGGTGATGACATTATACGAATGATGAGACACCTAGGAGATACTTGACCCGTACTCCGATATTGGGATGCCGTACGATGGATTTTACCGTACGAGGCATAAATATGATGATTGATCCGCACTCTTGATTCGAGGAAGCCGTACTACGTACGTGACGCTATTGAGGCCGGATCGCCGACTATTCGAGATATTGATTCAGACCTTAGGTAGACTCTTGTTTCTTATTGACTAGTTTCTTAGGTTAAGTTCTTTAGGAGGTTAGATGGACACTAGTTTAGGTTCGATTCATATAGTGGTAGTGATAATTGTATATCAAATGAGTGGATAATGCACATCTGTCTTTGCATTCATACTGTAATCATCATGGTGCATGTTCTTTCATATGTTGCTATAATCAGTATAAACTTTACCTGTTAGGACACCAGCACCATTACCGATGATGCGCATATTCCACGCACACTTATTTGCCGGCTCACACACATCATCATCGGTAATTGCTATGTCACGTACACTTTAGATCATATTGTCTTTTATGGATAGAATCAGTTAACAACTAGACCGATATAATATTGTGATTATTCTCTGATGTTAGTATAGACATGATATTTATTACTTAGACATTCATGCATTCATATTTTCATGTTATCATGCAGTATTATGGGCATACGCCGACACTTATCATATAGTTACTTATGATTTTAAGATTTGGATTTCTATGAGATTTTTGGATTTTGGGGAAAACCGCAAGAATATAGAAACAAACTTCTCTCTCTCTCCTCTTCTCTTTTTTTAAAATAAGATGCGGTTTTCTCGTGATGTATGTGTCGTCCACCATAAGATTTCATGTTTTCTGATGGATTTCGAGACCCGATTCGAGGAGTGGATGAACCGTCTCGGGTACATGGAGGGCCCGGTATGGTACCCCGGGGCAAGAAGATCGAGTTGTAGATGATGAGCCTGGCAGGGGAAGGCTACCTACCGGTGATGTCTGGCGCGGCGGATATCCGGAGGATACCGACCGTTGTCGTGAGATTTGATGATATGGGCCGATCCGGACTGACGGAGCCCGAGATATTGAGACTATGAGACTTGAGATTTACATGTTTGTGTCGATGCTTGACACGGATTTCCATGGATTTAATTGTTGATATTTCCGGTTTCTATACCCGTTTTACTATGATAACAGCTAAAGATTTCTTATACAGATATACCTGGATTTCAGGATTTGTTTATTTTACATTCATGGTGCATGCATATCCATTCATATGACATAGTACTACATGAGGCACTGACACGACACGGAGTATTTGCACTTACACGTAGTATTACCCTGCTATTACTAGATGATTGAGATATAGTAGTGTATTATTATGACCTAGGATAGCGTCGTGCATTCGATTTTTTTTCGTAGATGTCTTCTACTCACGAGTTGGCAACTCAACCCCGTTGTGCCGAATTTTATTACAGGTTCGATGTACAGGTTTCCGTGGCAGCTTGTTGGCACATCTTTTCTTCAGGGTGATTTGCACGGTAGGTTGGTTCACTTGTATCCGAACCACCATTGTACTTTTATTCACACATTTGTATATAGTAAGCTCCATCAACCATATTTGTATTACTTGATATGTTTATTGGACCAGTCTTTTATTTCGACCTTAGAGTCGCGCGTGTATTATTCTGATCTGGTGGTTTTGTTTTCTTTTGAGTTTTGAGCCTCGCCCTTTGGCGTTGTATATTATTGTGCTTGTTGTGGTTGTTTCCGCCTGTTGGCGTTGAGTTAGCTCCCGTTTGGGGATACTTTTTATTGTTGTTTATGTATATTATATTTGTTGTACCCGTTTGGGGGCCAGTTTTTACAGAGGAGACTCTGCCAAAATTTTAAATTGCTGATATTTTTAAACTTGTTTTTCTTCATGTTCTTTTACTTCTTCTTCTTTATGGTTTAGATTTTTGGGCTTCGGCTTACTTAGGTTACGTTGCGCCTCTAGACGCTTCGTAATCTAAGTGCCGGTCACGTTCCGTACTTTCGGGTCGTGACACATATGGTTGTGAGATTATATACCACGGTATACCTGATTTGGATTTGGATTGAGATGTGTTGTATACCGTCGATTTCGATTGTGATATTCTATATTTGTTTTCCTGCACCTTATGCACTTGATTTGGATTCTTGCGCACACTTGACGCGCTTGATGCGATTTTGGTGCACACCAGATGCACTAAATCGAGATTCTTCGTGCATATCAGATGCACCTGATATTGCTGTCAGGCACACCCGTTGCCTTTGACATGTGTTTCGTGCACGCCCGTTGCACTTAGAGTTTGTTTCTGTGCACATGTATGACACATTCATGGATTTCTATTTCCGTGCGTACCAGACGTACGTGGCATTCTTATGCACATTTTAGGATTGATTTCCACGAGCAGTATGTTTTATGATGTTTACTATTTAGTATAGTAGCTGAGCAGGACTAGTCCGAGGACAGTACCTGAATATATTTTTGCATGTATTGATAGTTATCGAAGGAATTTCCAAAAAGTATCTATAGTCTCAGTATTTACATACGTGTCCGAGATGACACAAGACATTTAACAAAGGAAAACCTTCTAAAGTATTTTCAAAATGGCGGGACGTGTATGTTAAACAAAGGGTACATATATATATAGTTATTTTCTTACAATAAATGTCTGCCACTGTGCAGTGAAACGCGCATCGCACAGCGACTTAAAAAGGTTTGGCATGCATTTCTTTCAGATGTTTTAACGATATTTACATGTATAGTTTTATATATACCGTGATGGTTTTCGTATTGGGCTTTGACATTGTTGTCTTCGCCATAACTCCGATGATTGCGGGATGCTTGACGGAGTTTTGATTTTGGATTATATACTCGTTTTTCATGCGCATGCATTGCGCTACGATGTGTTTTATGTATTTATGATTTTGGAACCCCGACGACTTGATCTTTTTACTGAAATGTTTTAGAAATTGGGGGAGTTTAAATTTAAACTCGGGGACCGAATTTCTTTTAGGGGGGAAAACTATAACATTTTAGAAAAATAAAATATTATTTTGGGAATTTTTATAATTAAATAATAAATATTATGTATATTTTGTTAGTGCGGTATAATTAAATACCGATAAATTGGGAAATATTTGGAAAATTATACGAATTTCTGAAATGAGAGTGTTTTATATGATTTAAGCAAATTATAAATTCCTTATGATTAATTATATTCCATTTTAATGCTAATCGCGAATAAATATCGCTAATCGTGCATTAAGCTAGTTTTGTGCATGTGACATGCACCAAGTCATTTTTCACACTTGTTACATTTTCCTCCATAGCTTTTCTTTTCAAATGTTTTGGTTTGGTTTTAAATGAGAGAAAAGAAAAAAGAAGAGAAAAGAAAAGAAAAGAAAAAGAAAAGAAAAAGAGTAAACAATAGAGTATGGGCAAGAGAGAGAGAGAGAGGTGACGGGTCTTGACTTGTCTCCTATTGTTTTCCCTCCTTGTTCCTTCATCTTTTCCTCTCCTCTCCTCAATCATGGTTGCCCTCTCCCTCCCCCATCTCTACACCCTCACAAACAACCCCAAAACAACATCAAAACTTCATCTCCACTTCATAAAAAACATGCACAAGCTCATCACAAGCTCTATGGACCAAGAAAGTTTGGATTTTGAGCACTTGGGGCAACTCAAGAATTTTGTTGAGTTGGAAAATGAGGTAATTCGTTCATCATTTGTATTGTATTTCATTCACCTTAGCATCTATACATGTTTAGAACCGATTTAGTGTGGATATGTGAACTTTGAAAATTCCTAGAAAGGGTTAGGGTTTGATTTGAATTATGAAGGTGTAATTGAGGTTAATAGAGGTTATACAACCCCTGTGGTGATGGTTTATTGAACTAAACCAGAGACTAGAACCCCATTTAGAAAACTTTAAAAACCCTGATATCGGGAATTTGTGGAAATTGTGAGGTTATTTGGAGATCTGTAAACACCCGGGGATACTAGGAATTATTTTGCAAACACGGAGAGATGTGCAGGCAAAGTGGAGCATACCCTTGAGATCCGAGCCCCTAACCCTCTGCCCTGGCCGCAAATATATTCATTCTGGCCTCAATTTGCAGCTAGAGCAGTGGTTTTGGGATCCGTGTTTGTTCCATAGCTTTATCTCCAGTAAATTAGACCCTCCACATTTGCAAATTTGGCTAATTGCACCTAGGGTAAAATCTGTAAGTGTTTTTCGTAGTTTCTGATTTTGTTTTGTCGTTTTTTAATGAATTAGGATTTGGTATTTGATTTAAATTCTGTCGTGTGGAATTTGAACGTCAACAACGAGGGATATTTGATAGTGTCTTGCATGCGAGATCATAGGTTTTAACCTATAAGCGATTCGCATGCCGTTTTGGTTTTCATGTTCGATTCTTGATACTATATGACGCATTGGAAATTGTAGGTACCCCCATGTGGACGTCGTATGATGAGGATGAGCATGGAGATATCGACTTCGGCAAGAGAGGATCAAGGTGAGTAGATATATATCTATGGGGGAAGTCGGGTGGATTGTGTATAGCATCCCCGCAGTTTCGTGTATACAACGCAAATGCGTTATGGTATATATATATATATGTTATTATAAGATGTGTATACATTGCTAGAAATGCTTTAGTGGACTTTGGGTTAGTGTAAGCGTATTTGGTAGTTATTGCTATAGTTTAGTGTTAGTCGCGAAACCCTAGAATAAGGTTTACACCCACACGCGCGCGCACACACACACTTACATTGTTTTACTTGTGCGTATATGGGGATATATACATACATATATATATTTATATATACATATAGGTATGTGAATGTGTGTGTGTGTGTGTACTTGGATATAAGGATAGTATATGATATTTGGAGATGAGTCGATGAGATTGGGCGTGATACCATCAGATCGGTGATGTGATTTGGTTCGTATTATGAGATACGGCATGATGTTATAGCAGGTCCTTAGGCATTGTGTTTTCATATACACACATATATATTGTAGATGGTATCAGTATGTACTAGACTTTAAACCAGTACCCCAATTCATGATATGATGATAATGATACCACATAAATGATGAGATAAATGTGATATTCGACCCGTACCCAGATTGGGATGCTGTACGATGGATTTACCGTACGAGCTATATATTGATGATAGATCCGCACTCTTGACTCGAGGATGTCATATTATATATTGTATCGTATGTGATACTATTGAAGCGGGATCACCGACTATTATATTTATATATATCGACTCAGATTTAGGTGGTTTCCTTACATTTTCGATTAGCCTGTTAGTTTAGTCCTGTAGTTTACTTGTAGATGTTAGAATAGACTCGAGTCATACTTATTTCAAAACTAACGAATCGAGAGTATTTTCAAGACAGGCAAAGAGATTCTACAGATATTTCAAAGGACGTACATTTTCTTAAAAACAACGTAGCCCTTATTTTCTAAACACCACGATTCGTGTTATTTCAAATGGAAAAACTGTATGACATATATATAGTAATATAGATTCCTTATTGTTGCGCTTATTATTCATTTCCCGCATATTCTTTCTATTCACATCACATTGCATGTTTAAATGTGTCTTTATTGTTATATTGAACCCATATTATTAGGACACCGGCACCATTACCGATGATGCGTATGTCTACGAACACTTACTTGCCGGTTCACACAGATCATCATCGGTAATTGCCATTTCACGCACACTTTAGAGAATATTAATTCATTGATATCACTTGTTAGCTGATAGTTCTGATATATTATTAGTGTGCTAGATTAGATATTGCATTTATTTACTGTGTTATCCCATGCATGTATATTCATATATTCATTTGCCATGCGATAGTATGGGCCAGTCCGGTTTGCCGGAGCCCAGTATTCATTATTTATTTACATCGTGATTTATGATTTCGGATTTCCATGAGATTTCTGGATTTAGAGAAACCACAAAGATTTTATAAACTGATTATCATTTTAAATGAAAGTTGTGGTTTTCTCATGATATGATATGAGATATGTCCACCATGAGTTTTCTTGTCTCTTGTGCGATATCATATACCCGATTCGAGGAGGAGGAGGAACCGTCTGTGGGTGCATGGTGGACCCGGTGCGGTACCCCGGGGCAAGATGGTCGCAGATTATGGCGTTGAGCCTGGCAGGGCAGCACTACCGACCAGTGATTTTATTGTGACTCTACGGATATCCGGAGGATACCGATCGAAGTATAGGCCGGTCCCGATAGCCGGAGCTTGAGGTTTTAAGATTTGATTATATGGGCCAGTCCGGATAGCCGGAGCCCTAGATATTGAGATTCGAGGATACAGGCCAGTCCGGATTGCCGGAGCCTGAGATATTGAGATATTGGGATTTATATATTTTTTGTGTCGATGCTAGACACTGATTCCCTGTTAATTTCATTGATGATACCTCGATTTATTTATACAGATATCTCATTATATAAAGAAAACAATTTTCTCATTTAGATGTACTCTGTTTTCATGCATTCATACATCATATATATGATACGTTGCTACCTGAGGCACTGACACGAGCACTTGGTATCACACTTATGTATAGATGTTTACCCTTGCCATTTTATCATGCTTCAGGCCATATTATTTGAGGATATTATGATCGTATTGATCTAGGATTGAGTCATACATACGATTTCTGCTCTGTGATGTTTTCGACTCACGAGTTGGCAACTCACCCCCGTTGTTCCACAGTTTCCTGCAGGTTTTGCCGTACTGGTTTTCGTTGGTGGCTTTGTTGGCACATTACTTCATTCCGGGTGATTTCTTTGGTAGGTGGGTTCACTCGCATCGTGACCACCATTATACTTATTTATTTCAGTTGTATCTAGAAACTCCATCAACCAGACTTGTATATTTATTAGACTTAGAAGATCGGTGTATATTATTTCGACCGTAGAGTCGCGCGTTGTATTATTAGGGTTTTCTTAATGATTTTGAGTTTCCTTTTGGGTTTTGATCCTCGCCCTTCGGCGTTGTATATTATATTGCTTGCGTAGTTGTGACCGCCAATTGGCGAAGAGCTAGCTCCCGCCTTGGGATGCCTTTAATCATATTATGCATGTTGTACTTGTTTGGGGCCAGTATTTAAAAAGGAAACTCTGCCGAAATTTTCAGAAAAGGCTTAATGTTTTAAAAATGCATACTTCGGCTTATGCTATTAAAACCACTTGCTTTAAAAATAAGTTTTCTTCACTCCTTCCTTAAAATGTTTTAGATTTCTGGGATTTTTGGCTTACTTGAATCAGATGGTGTCCTATAGACTTCATATGATTTAAGTGCCAGTCACATACTATTTCGGGCTGTGACAGCCAGGTATATGTTATATAGCTGGGTTATCAGATCAAGTGTTAATTTGATAAATGATACATATTCTATTACTCGGTTATATGTAATATAGCCGGATTATCGGATCAAGTGTTGATTCGATAATTTAATGTATAATTATATATTTGATATATTACATTATATTAACTAATATAAGCTCACTTAAATGATTCTTTTTCTCACTTAAGATGCATTGATATATATATGTAATATATGTTAAATGTATTCTTTTCTTTTGTTGCAAAATTATATATATGTGATATGTATAATTGTAACATGCTTGGTTATACAAGCAACTAGGGTTTATGAGAATCATACCATACTTGAATTAGGGTTAGGTTTTTTAAATTCTTTTTAGATAATTCAAAATGTGGATTTATGCTAAGATTTTTCTTCTTGTTGTCTAAGTCCACCATTTGGATATTTCTAAGATATTTATTAACCTAACCCTAACCCCAGCCTATGGTTTATTCTCTACATGAGTTAGCCATGATATTTACTAACTCACCATGGTTGCATTATTAACCAAAGCTCATTTTTTTATTTCTTCATCACTTCATCTTCTTCTTCCTCCATAAAAAGCTTGCTTTCATCATTCTCTTCTATACTAGCCATATAAATTAGTGTGTTAGCTTCACTAATCTCTAATTAGTGAAGTGAAAGCTTGGGCTTGTGATTTCTCAAGGTAGATCATCTTGGACTGTGAAGACTTCAAGCAAGGATGCCTCATTCACCTCATGGAGGCTCTCTTGAGTCTAGGAGCATGATGATCACAATGAAAGGACCTCAACTCGGAGCTTATGAAACAAAGGAACGGACTACAAAGGTTGTAATCCCTCTTACTTAGAAGTAAAATAGTTTACTTGGTGTTTTAGTTTGATTCTCTAGTTAAAGATCTAGGGTTAGGGTTATTTAGAATGGCAAAATTTTAAACTTGGCATGGGTGATGCCTCCCGAAACCTTGCTGCCGTTGTTGGTAAACCAACACAAGGGATACCCTATGCTTCGGCACTAGGCTCTATCATGCATGTGATGTTATGTACCAGACCAGATGTAGCTGACTCACTAGGTGTAGTGATCAGGAATCAATCGGATCTTGGGAGAAGCACTGGACAGCTGTAGAGGACATTCTTAAGTACTTGAGAAGCACTAAATGAATGTTCTTGGTTCCAACTCACAGAGTGATAAGGAAGATTGAAATTCAATCATAGGCATTGTCTTTACCCTCAGTGGAGTGACGGTATGTTGGAAGAGTTCCATGCTAGATACCCTGGCATAATAGAAAATAAAGGTTGAATACATCGCTACCAATGATGCTACCAAAGAGATTGTCTGGACATTTCTTGTTCATGAGATAAACAAGGTTTCTACCACTGAGCATCCAATAACTGTTATTGAGACAACAATGGAGTTGTGGCTTTGGATTAGGAACGTCGTTCCCATCAGCGATCCAGACATATTCTAAGGACAGTATCACCTGATCAGGGAGATGGTTGATCTCTAGGGGATCAAGGTAAGGAGAGTTGACGCGAAAGATAACACTGTGGATCCACTCACAGAGGCCTTTCCTTAGAGAAACTTTATGGGGCATTGGGTATGAGATACTGCAACAAATGGCCTTAGTGCAAGTGGGAGATTATTAGTTATATGTATGCCCTAGAGGCCATTACTGTACATGCGATGTATATTGTAGTGGATTCTTGGACATATATAGGGAGGACTTTCTTGCTCGACATGATAGTATGCTATCTGGTTACTCTTTATCTTAACATGTACACTGATTGTCTCTCTATTACATGTTGATAAAGCCCTTAGGATGAGTACTTGGCTAACAGGATTATGATGGAGATCATACTAGCGGGGACAAGGGTAGTCGGTAAGTACATCCTTCAAATGTTCCTATTCGTGGGAGTATCGAGACGGGGCATCGATATTCCAGAGTAGACTAGCGTATACGCTTCTCGACCTATATGATGGGCAATAGATGATCCTATATCCATTGGTGTTTGACATCAGAGATGGTCTACGGGTGCTCAGTGGAGACTGGGTACACTGAACGGACTCGCCGAGAACTCCTAAATGGTAATATATCTATCGTTATATAACAGTTCTCTGGTGACATTGGTATAGGCTAGTCTGTCGACCCGAGATCGTCATAGAGTCTTGTGTGATTCCCACTGTGCTTTGATTTCCACTTTACCACGTTCAAGAGATCGTGCAAAACGGTTGTTTTTGGGTACAGTCCCGAGTCATATGGAGGCAATGAGCGATAGGAGGGGATTTCGTCTCTCCCGGTATTGGGGGTTGATGTTGCGCTATGCTCGATTGGCCATAACAGGAAATCCCTGGCCAGGGTTGCTGAAATTTTCTGGTAAGTGTTATCGGTAGTTTCTGTTAGTTATATGTATGCCTTAGAGGCCATTACTATACATAGGATGTATATTGTAGTGGATGCTGGGACATATATAGGGAGGACTTTCTTGCTCGACATGATAGTATGCTATCTGGTTGAACTTTACCTTAACGTGTATACTGATTGTCTCTCTGTTATATGTTGGTAAAGCCCTTAGGATGTGTACTTGACTACCTGGACTATGATGCGGATCATACTAGTGGGGACATGGTAGTCCATAAGTACATCCTTCAAAGTCCCTAGTCGTGGGTGTATCGAGACGGGGCATCGATATACCAGAGTAGACTAGCGTATACCTTCTCGACCCATACAGATGGGCGATGGATGATCCCATATCCATTGGTGTTTGACATCAGAGATGATATACGGGTGCTCAGTGGAGACTGGGTACACTGGACGGACTCGCCGAGAACTCCCAGATGGTATTATACCTTACGTCAGATGGCAGTTCTCTGGTGACACTGGTACAGAGTAGTCTGTTGACCCGAGATCGTCATAGAGTCTTGTGTGGTTCCCACTGTGCTTTGATTTTCATCTTACCACGTCCAAGAGGGCGTGAAAAACGGTGGTTTTTGGGTACAGTCCCGAGTCACATGGAGGCAATGAGCGATAGGAGGGGATTCGTCTCTCCCGGTATAGGGAGTTGATGTTGCGCTGTGTCCGATTGGCTATAACCGGAAATCCCTGGCCAGGGTTGCTGAGATTTACTGGTAAGTGTTACCAGTAGTTTCTCAAACTGTTATAGACCTCATATCGACACGACTTATCGAGCTATTGGTGTCTGACGTTTACCACCCCTAGGCGAGATATGCGACATATCAGACGATCAGACCGGACTGTACGGTAGTGTTACTGGTTGGATTCACTGGAGTGTGAGCGGGCTTGATCGTCGATCTTCTGATCGCTCAATACCAGGGTGGCCGTTACGTTTAGCAGACCGCTTGCGGCTTGTGGATGTTTGATATGATCATCATCCGCTGCCGGCGTATTGACGAGTCTTTAGAGTCCTACACAGAGGTTTCCTGGCTCAAGCGAAACGAAATAGGAGCGCATATGAGATATGTGCGGGACCGAGAATAACGCGTGTATGTGATACCGTATTTCATTCTCGCGATGAATGTGTCGAATGGTTATATGCGATATAACCTAGTTATCGAATCAAGGATTGATTCGATAAAACGATACATTGTATACTAGTCGGTTGTGTGCGACATGACCGGATCATTGAATCAAGTGTTGATTTAATGATTTAATGCATAATTATATATTTGATATATTACTTTGCACTAACTAGTATTGGTTCACTTTAAATGGATTTTCTCACTTGGTTTGTGCACATTGTATATGTGATATACTTTTGTACACAAGTTTGTATCATGTTTGATGATGCATGCTTACTTGGGTTTGTGTAAAGACTAAACCATGGTTATATGAATGGTTAGGGTTTTGTTTTCTTTTTGATTTATCTTATTTAGTTATTCATTTTGAAAATGATAAGCATAAAGGGAAAATGGTGGCTTAATTTGTTTTCTAGTTGAAGCTTCTTGAACATTTGACCAAGGTGACCATTTTGTCTCATGCTTAACCCTAACCACTCCTTTTAACCCTAGTCTATTCTTTACACTTGACCATGGTTTGAACATGATAAGTATTCTTATTATTTTCTTTTTAAGAAAATAACTTATCATATTATCTTCTTCTTCATCTTCTACTTGAAGAAAAAGCTTGCCTCATCAATGGCAACTTGATGAAAAGAGTGAGAAATCCAATTCTAAAGTGAACCCACCTCCTATTTCTTCATCCTCTACCTCTTGCCAAGTAGTAGAGTGTGTTTTCTTCACAAGTTTCATGACTTGGTGAAGTGGGAGCTTGATCTTGTGATGCTTCGACGTAGATCATCTTCGGCACGAAGTCGACGACCTTGCCCGCCCATTTCTCTGATGAAGCCGACGCTAGAGCCCGGATTTCGATTTGGACAGTGGAGAGGACTTCATCATGGAGCTATGGAGGTGGAGAACCGGATCTACAAAGGTTGTATTTTCCGTTCTCTTAGTAAAGTAGTTTACTAGTTGCATCTTTCGCCTAGATATCTAGTTAACGATCCGTATTAGGGTTTCTCGGCACCCGTAAAATTTGAAATTGGCATGGTTGATGCCTTGTGAGACCTCATTAGTGTGCCTAGGAACCCTACAGTGGTATCATAGCCTAGCTAGAGCCTTAGGCGATGCGTAGACGGAGTTTGAAGTCCGATTAAACCGAAACCCTAACACAAATTTGCTCTCTGGACTTTTTCCAAAAATTGGGTTTTTTCAAGATTAAAAATATGCAGAAAATTCAGCAGGAAATTCTAAGAATTACGGTACAAAAATTACCTAATGATCTGTCTAAAGTGCGGCGGAACCGCGGCATTAGCGTGCTAATACGGCTGTTCCGCGGCCATTTTGTCTCTTCTCCCATTGAATTTTGCACAGTAATTCCTATTTTGCAGTGCTGGTTTTCCTGGGATATTTTTTTTTCTGAACTCAAGAGTTGAGTTTTCTGGGTTGTATTGGGGACTCGGTGTTACGATCGGATTGTCTAATTTTGTCTATGTGGCTTTCCGGATATTTTAGAATATGTTAAAAAGTTCGACCGGATATAAATACCCAACTTTTCCCCTGTCGGGAAATTTCCAAGTGTTGGATCTTTCCGTGGTTTAATAACGTTCTAAGTAGTGCAAGTAACGCGATGGTCCCTCTAGAAGACAACAAACCTTAACTCGATTATGTGACCGTCTTGAACTGCCCTTTGAACCTTAGGGTTTAGGGCAGTACGGCGTGCCACATGTGAGGCGTTGGCTTGACCCTTCTACGGCTGGACCGTTGGTACTGAGGCATGAACTGGATGTTTTTAAACTTGTTTCATGTGTTGATCTGTTTCGGGAAAACTTGGGTGTTTGACTGTTCGATCGAAAAGTTTAACATTTTCTATTTATCCGGAATGTGATACAATACTTGGAATCCACAAGTAGTTATGAGATAACTGAATGAATGTTATAAACATAGCAGTTTAGTCTCACTTGATCGGTTGCCACGGAATTTTGAAGTGATCAAAAGTCCGTCGCAATCACGTAGCGTACGCGGATACTCGCCGGATAAACTTAATAGACAGCTACATCCTTTAGCCCCGACCAAGTGACTGTAGGAGAACCCCGTCGCCAAAAACATCCGTCTGGGTGCTCGCGGCAGCGGTGTTCCGCCTTGGTGCACTTCGTCGACGGTATCGGGGGTGCGGCCGTCTACTGAAGTTTGCGACGAGCATTCGATCAGGATGTCGGGAATCTTGTTGAATTGCCCGACTTGATATTGAAAAGAGTTTTCGATTTTGAGACTAAAATGCGGGGTTTATAATTGTTAGGCATGTGATGTCTAAAGAATTCATTTGATTAGGCATGCGATGTCTAAAGAGTTTGCGGATTCCAACTGTTGTAGTTTTACACTTTCTTTTCTGTGACCGTAAGTGTAATATGTGATATCGCCGGTTTCGTTGCTATATGTCAACGACAATTGGGATGCGCATATTTACTTACGTTGATGACATGTGATGTTATGTGTTGCTGGATATGTTATATTGGATCGTCGTGTTTGAATAGCCGGGGGTTTTTATGTGAGATGAGTGTTTTTCATTTTCATTCATATAAAAATCTGTATGTAATATTCTTTTATTGGGGCACTTCCAGGTTGCGGATGATGTCACCATTTGTATATTATTTACTTTTCCGCACTAGGATAGACCCAAGGAGGAGGGCATAAGTAACCGTGTTCTGGAGTCCAGTGGGAGACCAACTCGAGGAGTCGAGTCCGGGTCTCCTAACTCTAGAATTGGTAGGGTTGCTTGCTGCTCTCGTAGGGGTCTAGGGGTGTGGGTTTGGCTATTCATCGCGACCGTGGAATCCGTGTTTTATACTGGCTCGTATTGAAAACACGGACGTCCTAGTATATCCAATATTTCATATGATTCTTCTGCTGCGATATCTGTGATGTGATCATGTGATGTTCTATGATAGATACTGAATATAGTATATATGATATATTATATAGGCGTTACTTATGTTTTACACCCGTGCTAGCCCTGCCCCGCTCTGCCGTTAGTCACCTAACCTAACGGTGCACGAGGGGACATTGAGGCGAACACGGATGGCATAAGTGTACGTCGTATTTATCTGTGATGTTTAGGTGACTTAAATGATGGGACTTCATTAATATGATTAATGAAAATAAAAGAAACCTTAAGATGTTGTAGAATCGAATTTCAAACTAAAACAGGTAGCTACAGTTCTTGCTTTGCACAGCGGTATATATGATATATCCTGCACCTTATTCGATAAGCAAAGGACCGAGATCCCTTCACCGGGAGTGACTCCTTTAGCAATAACTGGAAGATGCTACACACTCGGTTTGTCTTTTGATTGCTTTTAAGAGTTCTGCTTTGCACAGTGATATATATGATATATCCCGCACCTCATTCGACGAGGAAAGGACCGACGATCCCTTCACCGGGAGTGACTCCTTTAGCAAAACTAGAAAAGCCTCAAAGACACTCCATTTTAAAATTCATTCGATCCTACAACAATATCAAGTTCATTACGCAATAGGTTTTCAGAAAAACCTGTCGTAGCCCTCCGTCATTTCAGATAAGTACTAGTTAGTATTCGTGCTACGTTTGTTGATTATGTTAAGGCGTAGTGTGCGGTAGCTAATTAGTGCTTATCTGCATAAGCATATGATGTGATTGGATTAGGGTAGTCGTGCGACTTTGTTGACTATGTTAAGGGTCGTGCGGGTGGGTTTAATTCAATCGGGAAATGACGGGTTGAACTTGACTAGCACTTATGATTTGTTGACTATGTTAAGGTCATATAGCTGCTAGGGGCAAAATATTATCGGGAATTTCAAGTGTTGAAATTTGCAATGAGATTGCATACCTTCTATGAGATAGTTGGATCCCGATACCCGCTGCGAGTAATTGTTACTCCTGGGAGAGTTTTACACATTACAATTAGCCGATCAAGTAGGTGTCTAGAAAGGTGTCAACGGGGTTACGCCTCTGGGAAAACGAGGTTTACATTAATTAGGTTCGTGCGAAAGCACGGGGGACCTCCCTCAAAGTACCGACACTGGCCTGGCTGAAAGATTGGCGAACTTGTAGTGTGTAATTAATCCCGGCTAGTCTTTCCTTTTAGGGTTTGAAGGAAGATTTGATAAAAAGCAGTGGGAGCCATCCTGATTAGATAAAATAATAACCAATCTATTCTTGTAAGAGCGCACGCTGAGTGTTTTCTTCTCTCTCTCTCCAGGTAGCGACTATATTACGCCTTAATCAACATAATAATACGGATATTTGACCGAACCCGCTTGTTATACTGAGCTGGGGAACGTTGGTCCCGCTCCAACTTATAATTGTTATAAGACAGAGCAGGAAATTGGGGATTACCAGAATTCCCGTGCCGCCCAAACGAAGTAAGTGCATGCTGATGCATCATCTTCGGGTGTGTTCATTATATAGAACTGTTTCTTAGTGTCCTTTACGTCCTGGGTATATGATACCGGATCAGGATCCCGCATATGTAAAATGTTACATGGGCTACAGATAGGTAAAGAACTGAGAATGGGTGATAAGTTTCATGAGGCAGAAAACGGGGCAAGAGTTGCAGCCAAGTCTGTTGGTCACTGTCACCCTGTATTACCAATACATTGATTCTGAACGAATGTTATTAGATACCGAACCTGATATACAAAATCATGTCAGTCTCTTTATTAGTAAAGAAATGATAAAATTTTGTATTGTTGGATAATGTTTTGAACATTTCCTATATCAAAAGTTGATCGGTTCAGGCACGTTATCTAAAAGCATTAATGTTCTAAATCAAACTACAGTTCTTAGTATATAGAACACACACAAGAGAAAGAGTTCAGAAATGAATGAATTCTTCTTGGGGCATTGTAGACTAAGTCATATCAATGCGACCCGACTGGCTGAAGTGACATTTAGATGCATATTTAAATTAGTTTGAATTTACATCTTATGAAACTTGCCGGTCATGTCATAAAGATACGATGACCATAGCTCTGTTTATTGGAAACAGAGAAAGAGTTAGTGAACTTTTGGGATGATACATGTTGATGTATGTAAGGTCCCCTGTCTACACATGCCAAGACCGGTTCTTTGTACTTCATTACATTCTCTGATAATCTATTTAGATTCAGACATATGTTCTTGTTGAAACACAAGTCCGAACCTTTTGAGATATTCACAGAATATAAGTTAGAAGTAGAGAACCAAAACGGGTATAAGTATTATGTCCTTTGATGTGATCAAGGAGGAGAATACTTGAGCACGGAATTCTTGGACTTTTCTAAAGGAGAATGAGATTCTCTCTCAGCATTACTCCTCCGTATACACCATAGCACGATGGTATATCGGGGCGGAGCAGATACACCCTATTTGATATGGTGTGCTCTATGATAAGTACTACTAAGTTTCCTATTTTCCTTTTGGGAGTTATGCACTTGAGAAGCTGCATACCTATTGAAAAGGGTTCGAATCAAATCAGTTGCCTACCACTCCATATGAGATATGGTATGGGAAGAGTCCATGTCTTAAGCTAGTTAAGATTTGGGGTTGTCCGGCCTATGTCTAAAAGCAAAATCCGGACAAACTCGAGGCAAGGTCTGTTATGTAGAACTGGAAATGTTCCAGCCATACTAACTACAGCAGATGATTTGATAAAACCAAAGGATTCAATAGTTACCAACGAACCTCAGCCTCTCCGCCGATCTAGTAGGGTTTTCTCACCCACCTGAGAGATACTTCTGTTTCTCTATGATAGTGGGAGCGAGGATTGCATCATGAGATGATGACCTAACTAGTTTCGAGCTGGCCATCAGGAGTGGGACTTTGTAAGAATGGCTGGATGCTTAGCGATCTGAGATGGAATCCTTATACACCAACAAAGTATGGACTTTGGTTGCTATATCTGAAGGGTTAAATCCCCATCAGGAGCAAGTATATCTTGAGAAGATTACTTGGTGTAGTTGGAAAAGTTGAGACTTTCAAAGCTAGACTTGTTAAAGCTTTTCGTCATCGACCAGGCGTGGATAATGATGAAACCTTTTCAAGCAGCTATGCTTAAGTCCATCCAGATCCTACTTGCCACGGCTACATACCATAACTACGATATCTGGCGGTTGGGTGCCATGACTGCTTTTCTAAATGATGTTTTAGAAGAGAACGTCTATAAGTACACAGCCAGAGGGCTTCGTAGACAGTGGGAGCAGCGGAAACGTGTACAAGATGCTTTATAGGATAAAGCATGTATCGCGGAGTTGGAACATCTGTTTTGATGTAGTAGTCAAACAATTTGACATCATCAAAATGGTAGATGAACCTTGTATATACAAAAAGGTAGTAGGGAGTATGGTGACGATCCTCGTAGAGCACGTGGATGACATACTCTTGATAAGAAAGGAGTTTCCTATGCTACGCTCGATCAATCTCCGCTTATCACAATGATTCTCCATAAAGGATCAAAGTGATACCTCCTAAATCCTGGGTTTTTGGATCTATGAGATAGATCTAAATGGATGTTAGGATTCTCACTAGTTGTAGTGAGACGGTATCAACCGATCCTGAGGAGAATCACTGGAAGGGTTCCAGGGTGATAAAGACGACTGAATGTCAGTCACAGGCATTGTCTTTACCCTCAGTAAAGGGACGGTATGTTGGAAGAGTTCCAAGCTAGATACCGTGACATACTAGACGATAAAGGCTGGATACATCGCTACTTAAGATGCTACCAAAGAGGCTGTTTGGGTATATATTGGTTCATGAGATGAACTATGTTCCTCCCATTGTGTGACAATGGAGTTGTGGCTTATGCCAAGGAACACCCGTCCCATCAGGGATCCAGACATATTCTAAGGCAGTATCACCTGATCATGGAGATGGTTGATCTCCAGGGTGATCGAGGTTTGGAGAGTAGACTCAGAGGACAACACAGCTGATCCACTCACAAAGGCCTTTTCCCAGAGTGAGACTTTTATGGGATGGTTGAGTATGAGATACTACAACCACTGCTATCAGATGGCCCTAGTGCAAGTAGGAGATTGTTAGTTATATGTATGCCCTAGAGGCCATTACTATACATAGGATGTATATTGTAGTGGATGCTGGGACATATATAGGGAGGAATTTCTTGCTCGACATGATAGTATGCTATCTGGTTGAACTTTACCTTAACGTGTATACTGATTGTCTCTCTGTTACATGTTGGTAAAGCCCTTAGGATGTGTACTTGACTACCTGGACTATGATGCGGATCATACTAGTGGGGACATGGTAGTCCATAAGTACATCCTTCAAAGTCCCTAGTCGTGGGTGTATCGAGACGGGGCATCGATATACCAGAGTAGACTAGCGTATACCTTCTCGATCCATACAGATGGGCGATGGATGATCCCATATCCATTGGTGTTTGACATCAGAGATGATATACGGGTGCTCAGTGGAGACTGGGTATACTGGACGGACTCGCCGAGAACTCCCAGATGGTATTATACCTTACGTCAGATGGCAGTTCTCTGGTGACACTGGTACAGAGTAGTCTGTTGACCCGAGATCGTCATAGAGTCTTGTGTGGTTCCCACTGTGCTTTGATTTCCATCTTACCACGTCCAAGAGGGCGTGCAAAATGGTGGTTTTTGGGTACAGTCCCGAGTCACAAGGAGGCAATGAGCGATAGGAGGGGATTCGTCTCTCTCGGTATAGGGAGTTGATGTTGCGCTGTGTCCGATTGGCTATAACCGGAAATCCCTGGCCAGGGTTGCTGAGATTTACTTATAAGTGTTACCAGTAGTTTCTCGAACTGTTATAGACCTTATATCGACACGACTTATCGAGCTATTGGGGTCTGACGTTTACCACCCCTAGGCGAGATATGTTGGAGATAGTGCCCTCAGAGTCAATTATTAGGTCACAGGTACGTGATTGTAATGATTGAGGGAGGACCTATCCCGGTAGGACAGTCTTACTCGAGATGATAGTATGCTATCTGGTTTACCTTTATCATCGTGTACTGTTTTAAGTGACCTGACACGTCGCTATTACACGTTGATAGAGCCCCTAGGATTCTTGCTTGACCACCAGCAGTATGAGGGCGATCATATAAGTGGGAGCTGGGGGTCTATAAGCATATCCTTAAAAGGTCCCTAGTCGTAGGAGTTTCGAGACCGGGCATCGATACTCCATTGGTAGACTAGTGTATACAGTCGAGACCCCGACGAGGGGCGGTGGCCGGTCTCACAAGCCACTGGTGTCAGTTGGATCACCTAAGATGTATACAGGTGCTCATTGGGTTATGAGTACACCGGACAGGACTCGCCGGGAACATGCTAGTTGGTCATATACCAGACGTCAGATGGCAGTTCCCTGGTGACATGTGTGCAGGTTAGTTCATCGACCTGGGGATCGTCATTTGTCTCGTGTGAGTTCCCACTGTACTTTGATTACTACCCTACCACGGCTCAAAGGAGTCGTGCAAACAGGTTTTAGTTGGGTACAGTCCCGAGCCACATGGAGGCAGTGAGCGTATCTTCAGGGGTTCGTCTCTCCCGGTATTGGGGGTGAGGTCGTGCTGTGTCTAGGAGAGCCATTACACAAAGTCCTTGGCCAAGGCAAGGAGATTTACTGGTAGGCATTCCAGTAGTATCTCAGGGTGTTCTGGGCTACACTCCGACACGACTTGTACCACTTTTAGGGGTCTGACTTTTACCAACCCCCTAGGCCCGCCATGCGATACTCATAGACGAACGGACCGGACTGCACGGATATTATCACTGACAGGCTCAGTTGGGTGTCGAGGTGAGCTTCCTCATCGACGTCCCATTTGGTCAGTACCTGGTAGCCCGTCACGTATTGGCTTATACCTCTGACGTGCTAGTGGTTAAATCCACAACCAAGGTGTTGACGAGTCTTTAGAGTCCCCCACATTCAGTTACTCAGCTTTCGGGCGAAAGGTTGTAGAGGCCGTATGGAGATATGGCAGGGTCCGATCAGATACGTGCGGTATTGCACGGATCAGGATCGGACAGTCTGTACTATAGGCCGTATGGTTATATGGCAGGGTTCAATCAGATACGTGCGGTATTGCACGGATCAGGATCGAACGGATATTACTAGCCGGCTTTGGTATAAGCCGGATCCTAGTATAGTACAGTGTAGATTTTGTCTCATTGCATTTGTATTTCGGTCGGAATACAAATGCGGGTGTGTATGCACAGTATCGGGGTTTTCCCGTAATTTATTACGGGACCAGTTTTCTGGAGTTGCCAGTTTGCTTTCCGTTTCGGCCAATTTCCATTGTTCCGTTCATTGGCCGAAGATTGGTGGAGGAGGGTTTATTTGCATTGTTGCAAATAGGCATTAGTGGAGGGGGTTCTTTGCATATTTCCTTGCATCATGATGGCTTTCATGATGTGCACCATTCCATTGACTTGCTTGACTTCTCCTTCTCATGATGGTTGTGGTTGTGTGTGGTTTTTGCTTGTGATCATATCCTTTCATGATGCCCTCTTGCATGATTGTTCCACCCACCCCCTTGACCTTGTTCACTCTCTCTCCAATCACATATGATGGGAGGGGGGGCCGGCCATTCCTATGGGAATGGGATTCATTTCATTTTTGGGTGGAAAAATGTTACTCTCATTTTGGTATGCTACATTTTCCCCACCTCTCTCCAAGCTCTCTTTTTCTTCCACCAAATGGCAAAGCTCCAAAACCCCAAATGAGACTTGAGGACTACATATTCTACAGCGAACCTTGGGCACGTCGAGTAGCCGGCTTCGTGCCCGAGTTGCCTCGGCATTGAGGTGGGAGCCCGTAAACGCAGAAGGCGATGTGGTGCACTTCCGGCGACGAGGAGGAGACGGGACTCTTCCGCAGGAGATCGGGACGATGACGAGAAGACCGGAGGACTTGGATCGTCGGTATATCTCTAACCCATCTTCTAGTTAGCTTAGACTTGTTAATGGTTACGATCCGGGTGTTTAGTGCGCGGTGGTGCCGGTTTGCTAAGTCCGCAAAATTTAAGTTTATCACCGCTTCCGCAATTGGCCGTCGGATTGACGGCCGGGGCGCCGCCGTGCACTTACATTGGTATCAGAGCCTCGCCATTAACTTCGTCTAGCTTTGTGTAATGTGTTTTTTAGTTCCGATCGTTCGAAATGTCCAAAAACCCGTATTTGCCCACATCAGTTTTCTGTTGGAAATTTTTGGTGTCGAAAAATTTTTCAGGTTGTAAAATATTGATGTACTGAAAAATCTAAGAGCTCTGTAAAAATTCGACGAAGTAACTCCACAGTGGGAGCGCGGAACCGCCGCGAAAACCACCTTCCCGCCGCCCTTCCGCCGCGCACTGTGGAGATCACTTCACCAATTTTTTACAGAGGCCTTCTGGGCTTAAAATATGGGTTTTGGAATATTAAAATTGGGCTCATGTTTTCTGTGAGTGCTACAGTTTTGATTGGGGGCCCACTTGTTAATATTCGATCGGTCGGATATTTTAAACACATTTTTCACAGTATTTACATTATATCTGCGACCGTGAATGTCACTTGATCGGTAAATCCGGTCTAACTGCTATAGCCCGGTTAGACGGATTTGCGAACGTGACTTTCACGTTGATGTTTTGTTTTTGCTGTGATGTTGCGGATCGGTCGTGGGGGATAGCCTGGATGCAATGCTAGTACAGTTTTGTTGTATTATGTACATTTGATATTGCAGGGCGAGCGTCCGACATGTGGACTGCCGTCACTGCCTGTTTGTATTATTATTTTGGGGCACGACCTGGTTGCGGTCGATGTGCCCGTTGTATGTATATTTTACTTTCTGTACTAGGATTGCCCCGCGGAGGGGTGCACGGATAGCCGGGTTCTGGAGGGCAACAAGCCCGCATCTCATGGCATTGAGATGGAGGGGGCTTCACTCTAGGATTGGCGGGCTATTCGCCGCACTCGTAGGGGGTACAGGTTGACCCAGGAGGGGTGCCCAAGTTACCGGATTCCGTGAAGTGCTGGGTGGTCCATTCACGGAGCTGAAGGGGGCTGCCTCGCTTCAGGTTTTGGCGGGTAACTTGCCGCGCCCGTAGGGGTCTAGGATTTCATTGCACAGGCTATCCACACGACCAGGGGAACGTCGGGTTTCAGCAGTGGCTCTGTGAAACCCGGGGATCCCAGATATCTGTATTGTTTCTGTGATGCTGTTCATTATCTGTGTTGTTGCATTTTATTCACGCCTTGAGCGAATATAATATATTGGTATATATATTAGTAGATGTTGTATATGTTTTACATCCGCGCTAGTCCAGTCCCCGCTCTGTCGTTAGTTAGCTAACCTAACGGGTAATGACGGGACCCAGTGGCGAATGCGGATGGCATATACGTACATCAGTATATTTTCGTTCTTTGTGGTGTGATCAATTGATGGGACTGCATTGATTCGGATCAATGCAAGTTAAAACAAACCTAATCTGATGTTGTTGGAACACTTTTCAAAAAGCTGTTATTGCAAGGACGTTCACTTTTGTTTTGCATCGTGGTATTCAGTTGGAATATCCTGCTCCTCAGTCGACGAGGCAAGGGCCGAGATCCCTTCACCGGGAGTGACCCCTTGGACAAAAGTTTGCGTCAGGGCATTAACTTCATTATAGCCGATTACTTTTGCTTTGCGCCGTGGTATTCATTTGGAATATCCTGCACCCCATTCTACGGGGAAAGAGCCGAGATCCCTTCACCGGGAGTGACCTCTTTAGCAACGGTTTTCGTCACTATATTTCTAAAAAGCTATCCGTTCCTTCGACGATATCAAGTTCTTTACGTTAAAGGTTTTCGCCAGAAACCATTCGTAGCCCTCCGTCGTTTCAGACGGGTAACACGTAGTATTCATGCTATGTTTGTTGACCTTCGTCAAGGCATAGTGTATGGTAGCTGCTTGTTACCTTTCTGCTGCATAGATAGATGCGTTGGTTTGGGACAGTCGTATAGCCTTGTTGACCTTCGTCAAGGGCTTGTACGGGTGGATTCAGATTAACCCTGGATAATGACGGGTAGAACTTGACATGTGACTTATGATTTGTTGACCTTCGCCAAGGTCATAAGAGCATGGGGCAGAAATCACATCGGGAGTTTCAAAAGTACTGAAACTTGCCAGATATGCGCATACCTTCTGGAGTGTGATAGCGTGAGCGGATTCCGTCACGTTATCATGCAATGATAGTTGGATCCCGATTCCCACTGATGAGTTAGTTTACTCCTCGGGTAACCCCGACTAATTCTTCTTTCAGGTTTGGAGGAGAATTTGAGGTACAGTGGGAGGATTCCAGATTAGATAAATTGGTAACCATTCTGATCTAGGTTAGAGTGCACGCTGAGTGTTTCTTTTCTCTCTCTCTCTGGCAGCGACCATTGACCCGACCCTAAGACTTTAACTCAGTGACCAAGTTGACCGAAACTTCTTAAACACCGGCTTTTGGATTGTCAGAGTTGCAAACCTCATTGCCACTCCTACTTTTACCCTTTTCTCCAGGACACCCCGTATTACTACGAACGTCCACTTCCATTGGACAAAGCCATCGTATGGTTAGATACGAACTCGAAAGAATTTATTCGAGGATGGTTTCAGGTTCTGGAGAAAACGGATAGGATTATTCAGTTGTCTTTTCCTTTTACCCTCTCTCAGGTTACGAGTACTCCTTGGTTTAGGGGTAGTACACCTATTACGCAAATTGGATTGTCTTCTTCCAAACCTTAGGCTGGTGCCGACCGGTAGGGAATGAAGAAAACCAATTAGCATAACGATGGTGTGCAGAAGGTATTAAGTTCAGACAAAGCAAGGGATTAGTAAGAGGGCAAAGTAAATTGCAACAGATATTCACGACCAAACCAAATATTTCGTTACCACTCCCACATCACCTTTGTATTTCTCCAGGACACTCCGTATCACTACGAAGATCCACAGTTTATTTGGATACTCCATCGTATGGTTATATACGAACTCGAATGGAACTTGTTCCAGTTCGGGGATGGATTCTGGTTCAGGAGAAATAGGAATAAGGTTTATTCGGTTGTCTTTTATCTTCACCCTCTCTCATTGCGAGTGTTCCTAGGATTGGGACAGTACACCCATTATGCTTATTGGATAGTCTTCTTCCAAACCATAGGCTGGTGCCGAACGGTAGGGAAGGAAGAAAACCATTTGGCCTGAAAGGGTGTGCAGAAGGTAAAGACTAAAGGCATATGAAGGGATTTGGAGAGGTGGCAAAGAATTATAAGGTTACAGTTGTGAATCTGAATAATGGAAAGGGCATTACTAGGAATACCAGGATACCCCATCGAAACATTTCAATGTTTCAGTCTCACTGTGTACTGTTAAAAGAAAACTGTTTTCCCGATTAGACACTTGCTCCAGGGTATGTATTTACCAGGTACGATTCTCACATCTGTATGGTTTTACAGATGATGAGTGGGAGTAAGTTATTAGGAATTGGGTGATTATCCTCATTATATCGGGATTCGTTGTAATCGGTGATATTTGAGGAAATCACCTGGGCTGTTTGCCGGTTGGCAAATATTTGGTTTTGAATATCCGCTGTTATGCACCAATTTCAAATTGATATATCTGTACGTCTATTTTCATAGAGTGAGATATACCTTTATGAAATTATGTCTACAACATTTACCTATATCAGTGGATGGTTAGGTAAGGAGCATTAAACAGCGGTGTAATTCTTCTTAACCATAAGTACAGTTTTCAACCTACGACACACAGTAAATGAGTTATCAGACTCAAGGGACTTATGCAGAGTATTGTATGTTGTCCAGGGTCCATCAGGACAGAGGGGTTGGTCCTCGTACTATATTCGGTTTACTTATGACTTCTCTAGTTTTTAGACAGGTGTTTCGCGGAAACACAGGGTCTGAATTTTGAGAAGTTATAGGTATTTGAATAGAGTAGAGAACCAGGTGTAGCAAGTGTCGGGATTCTTCAAAGTGATCGAAGATGTAGATACTTGTCAATGGTATTCAGTTGATAGTAATGATTAAGAGAAATTGCTTCTCTTTCAGGTTACTCATAATTGGAAGCATTCCTAAGTTGGGTAACGCTGATCAGGCCTTCTTCCATTTAGTTGACATGAACTGGAGACAGCTGCATGATTTGAATCTGGTTCAATTAAATCAGTGCCTCTGTTTCTATATTGGATATAGAACAGTTCATATCTTAACGATGTTAAGGTACGGGGAGTTGTCCGGTTTATGATTAAAACCAGACACTGGACAACTCAAGGCACGTTTCTGTAATGGCTGTTTATGGGTTGACTTTCTACCATCTGGATGAACAATAGCGATATTGTTCTCGACTCGCCACAGTTTTATTAAAAATGGATTTTTTCAGAAAACAGTAGTGGGAGTATGGTAGAACTGGAAGTGATTCCAGAACCACAAACGATTACTGAAGATTTGATAAGGAACCTTAAGATTCAATCTGGATTGACATTCCATTGGCCACTCCGCAGATAAGGTGGGTAACTTCAGGCACCCGAGAGGCACTACGGTAGCCTCAAGGACGGTGACAGGGAAGTTCTTGTTTACCCACAATTGCCATTGCTGTTGTTCCAGGTTACGAGACCCGGCGGGAGGATGAGTATAGCGTCGTTCTAAACTAGTTTTAGAAGTGCACGTCTATATGACTCTGCCAGAGGGTTGTCGTAGTCAGTGGGAGCAGCGGAAGCATTGGTGGACAGGTTGCTTATGTCTATTTATAGACTAGAGCAGATGTAGCGGAGAAAGATCATCTATTTCTGACGTGACAGTCATGGGTTTGACTTCATCAGAATAGGGGATGGATCTGTTGAGAAGGTAGTAGGGTGTGATATCCTGGTATTTGGATGATATACACAAAGTAGGAAAAGAAACTCCTACACTACGATCGGTTATACTTTGGTCGTCACACAGTTGTTTCTCCACAAAGGAAATGGATTTTATATCAGACATACTGGTTACTAGATCTATGGTCTTAGATCTAGATTTGGGTGGTTTCCCAATCAGGGTACTTGACAGCATTCTAAGAGTATTTAGGATGGACGACTCCTGGCACGGTAGTGTACCTGCAGGTAATGGAGTCACCCTCTCCAAAGGTGTCTTACAGACTAAAGGGGAGAGGGACGGGCATGATTGGCAGATCACTTGCTCAGGCAATTGAGTCAACGTGAGATGTCAAGTACCACACCAGATGTTGTTCTTGCACTAGATGCAATAAGTTGACATTAATCCAATCCTGGAGAAACAGTCGGAAGCAGTTTTAGAACATAAGTGGATGTTCTAGGGAGATGATAACGACAGCCTCATTCAGGAGACAGTTATCATTTCAGGCTTCCAAGGTGACATGGACGACAAGGAGGTTGTCAGAGTTATAGTTTTCCTTCTGATGAGGGACAGTATTTTGGACAGGTGGTCCAAGGCAATACTGAGGGTGGCATGGCGCAGGATACTGATTAAGTTCAGTTGACGATACAGTCTAAGAAGTTTGGATTTGGAGTTCATTTATGAGCTAGGTCCCATCAGACATCCAGACATATTCTGAGACAGGTATTGCTCTTTTCGGGAGATGGGTTTCTCCGCGAACTTGAGATATAGAGAGACATAGAAAGAAACAACTAAGCGGATCCACTCACTGAGGCTATTCCTCGAACGCAATAGTTCCGCAAACGAGCTTTGTGAGACTGACTAGTAGAGGAGTTGGATGTTCGGTATCACACGGGCTGTGAGTATGCGACATCGCAATAATTAGCCTTGAGTGCAAGTGGGAGATTGTTGGAGATAGTGCCCTCAGAGTCAATTATTAGGTCACAGGTACGTGATTGTAATGATTGAGGGAGGACCTATCCCGGTAGGACAGTCTTACTCGAGATGATAGTATGCTATCTGGTTTACCTTTATCATCGTGTACTGTTTTAAGTGACCTGACACGTCGCTATTACACGTTGATAGAGCCCCTAGGATTCTTGCTTGACCACCAGCAGTATGAGGGCGATCATATAAGTGGAAGCTGGGGGTCTATAAGCATATCCTTAAAAGGTCCCTAGTCGTAGGAGTTTCGAGACCGGGCATCGATACTCCATTGGTAGACTAGTGTATACAGTCGAGACCCCGACGAGGGGCGGTGGCCGGTCTCACAAGCCACTGGTGTCAGTTGGATCACCTAAGATGTATACAGGTGCTCATTGGGTTATGAGTACACCGGACAGGACTCGCCGGGAACATGCTAGTTGGTCATATACCAGACGTCAGATGGCAGTTCCCTGGTGACATGTGTGCAGGTTAGTTCATCGACCTGGGGATCGTCATTTGTCTCGTGTGAGTTCCCACTGTACTTTGATTACTACCCTACCACGGCTCAAAGGAGTCGTGCAAACAGGTTTTAGTTGGGTACAGTCCCGAGCCACATGGAGGCAGTGAGCGTATCTTCAGGGGTTCGTCTCTCCCGGTATTGGGGGTGAGGTCGTGCTGTGTCTAGGAGAGCCATTACACAAAGTCCTTGGCCAAGGCAAGGAGATTTACTGGTAGGCATTCCAGTAGTATCTTAGGGTGTTCTGGGCTACACTCCGACATGACTTGTACCGCTTTTGGGGGTCTGACTTTTACCAACCCCCTAGGCCCGCCATGCGATACTCATAGACGAACGGACCGGACTGCACGGATATTGTCACTGACAGGCTCAGTTGGGTGTCGAGGTGAGCTTCCTCATCGACGTCCCATTTGGTCAGTACCTGGTAGCCCGTCACGTATTGGCTTATACCTCTGACGTGCTAGTGGTTAAATCCACAACCAAGGTGTTGACGAGTCTTTAGAGTCCCCCACATTCAGTTACTCAGCTTTCGGGCGAAAGGTTGTAGAGGCCGTATGGAGATATGGCAGGGTCCGATCAGATACGTGCGGTATTGCACGGATCAGGATCGGACAGTCTGTACTATAGGCCGTATGGTTATATGGCAGGGTTCGATCAGATACGTGCGGTATTGCACGGATCAGGATCGAACGGATATTACTAGCCGGCTTTGGTATAAGCCGGATCCTAGTATAGTACAGTGTAGATTTTGTCTCATTGCATTTGTATTTCGGTCGGAATACAAATGCGGGTGTGTATGCACAGTATCGGGGTTTTCCCGTAATTTATTACGGGACCAGTTTTCTGGAGTTGCCAGTTTGCTTTCCGTTTCGGCCAATTTCCATTGTTCCGTTCATTGGCCGAAGATTGGTGGAGGAGGGTTTATTTGCATTGTTGCAAATAGGCATTAGTGGAGGGGGTTCTTTGCATATTTCCTTGCATCATGATGGCTTTCATGATGTGCACCATTCCATTGACTTGCTTGACTTCTCCTTCTCATGATGGTTGTGGTTGTGTGTGGTTTTTGCTTGTGATCATATCCTTTCATGATGCCCTCTTGCATGATTGTTCCACCCACCCCCTTGACCTTGTTCACTCTCTCTCCAATCACATATGATGGGAGGGGGGGCCGGCCATTCCTATGGGAATGGGATTCATTTCATTTTTGGGTGGAAAAATGTTACTCTCATTTTGGTATGCTACATTTTCCCCACCTCTCTCCAAGCTCTCTTTTTCTTCCACCAAATGGCAAAGCTCCAAAACCCCAAATGAGACTTGAGGACTACATATTCTACAGCGAACCTTGGGCACGTCGAGTAGCCGGCTTCGTGCCCGAGTTGCCTCGGCATTGAGGTGGGAGCCCGTAAACGCAGAAGGCGATGTGGTGCACTTCCGGCGACGAGGAGGAGACGGGACTCTTCCGCAGGAGATCGGGACGATGACGAGAAGACCGGAGGACTTGGATCGTCGGTATATCTCTAACCCATCTTCTAGTTAGCTTAGACTTGTTAATGGTTACGATCCGGGTGTTTAGTGCGCGGTGGTGCCGGTTTGCTAAGTCCGCAAAATTTAAGTTTATCACCGCTTCCGCAATTGGCCGTCGGATTGACGGCCGGGGCGCCGCCGTGCACTTACAAGATATACGACATATCAGACGATCAGACCGGACTATACGGTAGTGTTACTGGTTGGATTCACTGGAGTGTGAGCGGGCTTGCTCGTCGATCTTCTGATCGCTCAATACCCGGGTGGCCGTTACGTTTAGCAGACCGCTTGCGGCTTGTGGATGTTTGATATGATCATCATCCGCTGCCGGCGTATTGACGAGTCTTTAGAGTCCTACACAGAGGTTTCCTGGCTCAAGCGAAACGAAATAGGAGCGCATATGAGATATGTACGGGACCGAGAATAACGCGTGTATGTGATACCGTATTTCATTCTCGCGATGAATGTGTCGAATGGTTATATGCGATATAACCTAGTTATCGAATCAAGGATTGATTCGATAAAACGATACATTGTATACTAGTCGGTTGTGTGCAACATGACCGGATCATTGAATCAAGTGTTGATTTAATGATTTAATGCATAATTATATATTTGATATATTACTTTGCACTAACTAGTATTGGTTCACTTTAAATGGATTTTCTCACTTGGTTTGTGCACATTGTATATGTGATATACTTTTGTACACAAGTTTGTATCATGTTTGATGATGCATGCTTACTTGGGTTTGTGTAAAGACTAAACCATGGTTATATGAATGGTTAGGGTTTTGTTTTCTTTTTGATTTATCTTATTTAGTTATTCATTTTGAAAATGATAAGCATAAAGGGAAAATGGTGGCTTAATTTGTTTTCTAGTTGAAGCTTCTTGAACATTTGACCAAAGTGACCATTTTGTCTCATGCTTAACCCTAACCACTCCTTTTAACCCTAGTCTATTCTCTACACTTGACCATGGTTTGAACATGATAAGTATTCTTATTATTTTCTTTTTAAGAAAATAACTTATCATATTATCTTCTTCTTCTTCTTCATCTTCTACTTGAAGAAAAAGCTTGCCTCATCAATGGCAACTTGATGAAAAGAGTGAGAAATCCAATTCTAAAGTGAACCCACCTCCTATTTCTTCATCCTCTACCTCTTGCCAAGTAGTAGAGTGTGTTTTCTTCACAAGTTTCATGACTTGGTGAAGTGGGAGCTTGATCTTGTGATGCTTCGACGTAGATCATCTTCGGCACGAAGTCGACGACCTTGCCCGCCCATTTCTCCGATGAAGCCGACGCTAGAGCCCGGATTTCGATTTGGACAGCGGAGAGGACTTCATCATGGAGCTATTGAGGTGGAGAACCGGATCTACAAAGGTTGTATTTTCCGTTCTCTTAGTAAAGTAGTTTACTAGTTGCATCTTTCGCCTAGATATCTAGTTAACGATCCGTATTAGGGTTTCTCGGCACCCGTAAAATTTGAAATTGGCATGGTTGATGCCTTGTGAGACCTCATTAGTGTGCCTAGGAACCCTACAGTTTCTCGAACCCTTATGAGCCTCACATCGGCATGACTTATCAGGCTATTGGGGTTTGACGTTATACCACCCCCAGGCTGTGATATGCGACATATCAGACGAAGAGACCGGACTGTACGGTAGTGTTACTGATTGGATTCGTAGGAGTATGAGCAGGCTTGCTTGTTGATCTTCTGATCGCTCAATATCCGGGTGGCTGTTACGTTTAGCAGACCGCTTGCGGCTTGTGGTTGTTTGATATGATTATCACCTACTACCGGCGTATTAACGAGTCTTTAGAGTCCTACACAGAGGTTTCCTGGTTCATGCGAAATGACGTAGGAGCACATATGTGATATGTGCGGGACCGAGATTAATCCACGTATATGATACTGCATTCTATTTTCACGATATGAGATATCGGTCGGTTATATGTGATATAGCCGGGTTATCAGATCAAGTGTTGATTCGATAAATTGATTCATATGATATTATTCGGTTGTATGTGATATAGCCAGATTATTAAATCAAGTGTTGATTTAATGATTTAATGTATAATTATATATATGATATATTAAGTTACAATAACTAATATTTGCTCAGTTAAGATTTCTTTTCTCACTTTGATTGTGCACTTAGTATATATGTGATATATATTAGTGTACATTATTTTGGGTCTTGCTTGATGCCACATGCTTCATGTGTTTATGAGACTTACACTATACTTAAGATAATATTAGGGTTTTTTTTTATCCAAGTAATTCAAAATTGGTGGAATTATGTCATGGCTAGAAGCTTGGAGAAGCTTAAGCTAACCATTGACTTAGTCCTCTAACTTTGTTTTGCATGAGATATTTATTAACCTAACCATTATCTTTAGCCATCGTTTAGTCTCTACATGAGCTAGTGTATGACATAAACTCACCCATTGTTTCCATTCACACTCTCATGAGATGAGATTCATTTTCACCATTCTTCATCTTCTTCATCTTAAGAAATCTCACTAGCTTTTCTCGAGGTGAAGAAATATTGTGAGAAAATTAAATCTAAAGTGGGCCCAATTCCTAGTTCATCATCCTCTACTAGATTAGCCATTTAGTTTAGGGTGTTAGCTTCACTAATCCTAAATTAGTAAAGAGGTAGCATGAGCTTGAGTCTCCTCGACGTATATCATCTTCGGCCTCGAAGACTTCGAGCAAGCTTGTTCTGTTCATCTTGTGGAGCCTTTCTAGAGTCCGGGAGTTCACTACTTGGAGCGAAGGGACTACTACACAGAGCTATTGAAGTGAAGGACCGGTCAACAAAGGTTGTATTCCATATTCACTTAGATGTAAAGTTGTTTACATGTTGTTTTCGTCGGATTCTCTAGTTAAGATTCTAGGTTAGGGTTCTTTAGTACGGCAAAAATTTGAAATTGGCATGGACGATGCCTCCCGAAACCTTGCTGCCGCGCTAGGGAACCCTACATGTCTAACATACTTCCCCTCATAAGAGGATAAACTTATAACTTTGACAGCCTCTCTGTCATCCATGTCACCTTGGAAGCCTAAAACGATAACCGCCTCCCGCCGTATGCTGTTGTTATCAAATACTAAGAACATCTTCTTATGTTCAAACCTACTTCCCATTGTTTCTCTAGTATTGGATTATACTTGCTAACTGCATTAAATGAAAAGGCAACATTATCCATGTCCTGAGCGGAGAAACCCTTGTGACATCCATAGTTTGACCGATTACAGTATAGGAACCTTACTTTCTATCCGGAGTATGTCATCCATATCCCTGGACAGTACTCCCTACTACCCTCTTACCAAGTTCATCTGTTATTCTGATGAAGTCAAACACCATCACTATTATACCAAAAAATAGATGATCCATCTCTGCTCTTCCTGCTTTAGTCTATAAATAGATATAAGTATCTTGCCCACCATGCTTATGCTGCTCCCACTGACAACAACAACCATTTGGCAGAGTCATATATACATGTACTTCTAAAAAGTCCATTTAGAACAACGTTATACTCATACATCTTCCAGGTCTCATAGTCAAGGACAGCAATAGTGGCAAGCTTGGGTCATCATACCATGATGCAAACCTTCCTGTCACCGTTTATGATGAAACTGAAATACCTCTCTGGTGCTGAGGATACCCTCTAAATCTGCGGAGTGGCTAATGGATTGTCAAATTGAATTGAATCCTTAGGTTGAACTAAATTTTCAATAACCGTTTGTGGTTCTGGAATCACTTCCAGTTCTACCATACTCTCACTTGTGTTTTCTGAAAAGAATCCATTTTACTAAAAATGTGACAAGTCTAGCAAATGGTAGAAAATTATACCCTCGTCAATGCCCGGGATAACCCATAAACCGCCATTACTAAAATATGCCTTGTGTTTATCTGGACTCTAGTTTTAAGTATAAGCCGGACAACTCCATATTCCTTTAATATCGTTAAGATATGAATCCATTCTATATCTAATATAGAAACAAATGCACTAATTTAGATGAAACCAGATTCAAATAGTATACAGTTGTTTCCTGTACACAACCACTTAATAGGAGAGGGTCCTTACAGCAATTCTCATCAAGAAGCGCACCTACGGATAAGTAACTTATCTGAGAAACAAAATTCTCATCATTACTATTGTGGAATACCTAGCACCAGTATCTATATCTTCGATCACCTCTAAGAACCTTGATACTCCCAACGTATGGTTCTCTACTTTATTCTTGTACCTATGAACTTCTCAGAATTTTAGACTTTGCATAAATGCGTGCCTAGAATAAGAGAAGTTATAGGTAAATAGAATATAGTACGAGTACCAACCCTTTGTCCTACTGGATACTGGACAACATACAGTACTTTGAATAAGTCCCCTGAATTTACCAACTCAAACCCTGTGTGTCGTAAGTTGAAAACTGTATTTTGAATAAGAAGAATTACATCGTTATTGAATGCACCTTACCTAATTATCAACTGATAAAGGTAAATGTTATAAACATAATATCAAAAAGTTACATCTCACTTTATGAAATAAATGTACAGATATATTAGTTTGAAATTGGTGCACATCAACGGATATTTAAAACAACTGTTTGCTGTTAGGCTGACCCAGGTGATTTCCTCAAACATCACCAATTACAAAGAATTCTAATACCGAGGATCTAATCACCTAATTCCCAATGTTCTGCTCCTACTCATCATCTCTAACGACATACAGATATGAGAATCGAGTCTGGTAAATACATACCCTGGAGTCAGAATCTGTTGGGAAAGCAGATTTTCAATTACAAGTGTACATGAAAACTGAAACATGAACATATTTTGAGGGGAAGCTGGGTATTCCTAGTAATGTCTCTTCCAATACTAGATCATGACACTAGTTGCAATTTCTATTGCCCTCACTTCAATCCCTTTATATGTCTGTACTTCTTACTTTATGGACACCATACTTAGGCTAATTGGTTTTCTTTCTTCCCTACCTTTCGACACCTGCAAATGGTTTGGAAGAAGACTATCCAATAAGCATAGTTGGTGTACTCTCTTAATACGAGGAGCTCTCGCCATCTAAGAGAAGGTAAATGGCATAGACAACTGAATAATCTTATTCAATTTCTCCAGAACCGGTAGCCATCGTCGAACTGAATCAACTTAGTTCGAGTTCGTATGTAACTATACGAGATGGTTTAATCCAAATATAATGGATCTTCATAGTGATACGGTATGTTCAGGGAGAAAGCTAAGGGTAAAGGAGGAATGGCATGGATACATGTGACTTTATCGTGAATCATGACAATCCAAAACCGAATGGTAAAAAGGTCGGCCAACTAGGTAATGAGTTTTAGTTTAAGGTCAGTCATGGTCGCTGCCAAAGAGAGAGAGAGAGAGAGAGAGAGAGAGAGAGAGAGAGAAAAGAAACATTCAGCGTGCACTCTACCTAGATTAGATTGGTTTTTAATTTATCTAATCAGGATGGCTCCCACCGTTTCCTCGAATTCTCCTTTAAACCCTAAAAGGAGAACTACTCGGGATAACCTGAGGAGTAATATCTACTCATCAGTAGGAATCAGGACCCAAGTATCATCGCATGATAACTTTGATGGAAGCCACTCAAAATCACCACACTCCAGAAGGTATGCGCATACTTGGCAAGTTCTCAATGTTTGAAACTCCCGATATGATTTTTGCCCCTAGCGCTTACGACCTTAACGAAGGCCAAAATATCATAAGATGCAAGTCATGTTCAACCCGTCATTTTCCTGATTAATCTAGACCCATTCGTGCTAACCCTTGACGAAGGACAAAATAGTTGTACGCTTGTCCTAGATTAATGTATCTATCTATACTACAAATGAATATCACCCAGATACCAAACACAATACCTTGGCGAAAGTCAAAATACATAGCTTGAATACTAGATGATACCCATCTGAAACGACGGAGGGCTATGGCTGGTTTTGGTGAAAACCTTTAACGTAATGAACTTGATATCGTTGAAGGTGTAAGTCTACGTTACCTACCCCGGTACTTACGGGGAGGCGGAATAGGTAAAAATCAAATTTTCAACACAACGTAACATAGACTAAAACTTGAGGATCTTTGCCAAACAATTTCTAACAAACTACATGAGGTTCTATCTACTATGCAAAGAGATTATGCCTCATGCTACTAGTCCTTCGGGTCTTCTCCGCTACCCTCCTCATCTCCGTAGGCTCCATAGGTCGATCTGGATCTTGGTCACCTCCGCGGCCTCCTTGAGTCGAAGACGATCCACCCGAGAGTCTGTAGTCCGAGCTCCACCTCAAGCCGAGGTAACTAGGGCAACAAGTTTGCTATTCTTGATATCCTAGGTGGTGTAGAAGATGATGGTGGAGTTGTTTGTCTGTTTTGTTTCTATTTTTCTCTGTTTGATATATGTATGCCCTAGAGGCCATTATATGATAGTGGATGTATTTGTACATGTATATATATTCAGTATACATTCTTTCTCGACATGATAGTATGCTATCTGGTTCTTCTTTATCTGACATGTTGATTTGATCATGCTTTTATTCATTCATACATGCTGATAAAGCCCTGAGGATATCGGCTTGACTACTGTGATTATGATGGAGATCATACTAGTGGGACATCTGTAGTCTATAAGCATATCTTGGAAAGTCCCTAGTCGTAGGTATATCGAGATGGGGCATTGATATACCAGAGTAGACTAGCGTATATGATACTAGACCCATACGATGGGCGATGAATGTTCCCACATTCATCGATGTTTGACATCAAGATCATATACGGGTGCTCAGTGGTGACTGGGTACACTGGATGGACTCACCGAGAACTCCTATATGGAATTATATCTATCTTTGGATAGCAGTTCTCAGGTGACACTGGTACAGGTTAGTCTGTAGACCCAAGATCGTCATAGAGTCTTGTGTGTTCTCCCACTGTACTTTGATTGCCACCCTACCATGGCTCTACTGAGTCGTGCAAACAAGTGGCCGTTGGGTACAGTCCCGAGACACACGAAGGCGATGAGGGATAGGAGGGGTTTCGTCTCTCCCGGTATTGGGAGTTGATGCTGTGCTATGCCCGACTGGTTATATCAGTAAGTCCCTGGCCAGGGCTGCTGAGATTTGCTGATAAGTGTTATCAGTAGTTTCTCGATCTGTTATAGACCATTCACTGGCATGACTTATTGGGTTATTGGGGTCGACGTGACCATCCCTAGGCTCGATATGCAGCATATCTGACGAAGAGACCGGACAGTACGGTAGTGTTGCCGGTTGGCTCGACGAGAGTTGTAGCAGGTTCGCTTGTTTTCTTCTGATCGCTCAATACCCGGGTGGCCGTTACGTTTAGCTGACCGCTTGCGGCTTAGGGGTGCTTGATATGATCATCACCCACTGCCGGTGTATTGACGAGTCTTAGAGTCCCACAAAGGAGTTACCTAGTCCAGGCGAAACGTTGTGGTGCGCGTATGCGATATACGCATGGACCCGATTAAAATGCGCGTATAGGATACCGTATATTGATCGGGCGGCTTGCTTTTGGTGGGGTCATATGTGATATGGCCGGATTCATAAATCAAGTGTTGATTTATCATTTAACCATTAGTTTTCTCACTTGAAATCCTTTCTTGTACATGATGGATGTATGCATGCATGTATGCTTTCTTTCTTTTAGTTTCATGCACATATGGATGTGCATACATACATACATACATACATCATCCTTCATGGTTGATTACACATGGAAAATGGTAGCAATATAAGACTCACACCTTGGTTAAATATATCGATTATTATTTAATTCGTGTTTAAAACAAAATAGAAAAGTAAAGAATAATTCATGACAAGTTTCTACATCCTTCTTTAACCTAACCATCCTCACCTACCCTTAACCATGGATTAAACTTTCCTTCTTTGTTTTAAACTCTAATTAAATAATATCTTAAACATTTAACCATGGTTTGAGATGATAAGGAATAAATATATATACATATATTTTCATTTTTCCTTTCAAGAGTTATCTTTTTACTCTTGTTAAAAAGAAAGCCATCATCTTCTTCCTCCTCCACCATTTGCTCTCTAGACTTTTGTAGTGAGCAATATACTCATCAAGTTTGGTTTTTGAAGTGAGAAAAGCTACCACAACATCATTCTACACAAGTTTAGCCCACTTGTTTAGAGTGTTCTCTTCATTTCTTCTCTTGAAAAGTGAAGTTATAAGCTTGGAATAGGAGCTTCGGGTGGATCGTCGTGGACACTAGAAGGCTTCAAGAGAACCTTCCTCCAACACTCAAGAGGCCAAAGAGTCTAGCGAAGGGAGATACAAATGTTGTAGTCTCGAAACCCTAGTCTTTGTTGCCTTTAATGTTTAGAAACCTTAATTTTCTAGGATCGATCCTATGTATACTTGGTTAGCACCATAAAAACTTGAAATTTGTGACATGTGATGCTTCCAAACTCTACATAGGGTGCTAGGTAAACCTAACATTGGTATCAGAGCCGACCTAGAACATTAGGCGACACTTGTACGAAGTAAAAAATCCGATCGAACCAAAATACAACGTTTCGAGACCTTCTCTGGACATTTTTTAAAATCTGACATTTTTCAGAATTAAAAATACTTAAAAAATACAGCAGGAAGATATAAGAAATACTGTGAAAAACGAACCCATGATCCGTACAAACCGCCGCGGAACCACGGCAAATCCTTGCTTAAGCCGCGGCTCCGCGGCCGTACAGAGGCTTCATGGCTTCCTTTTTGCACTGTAATTCCTACAACCGCTTGTATATTGTTTTAGGTATGTTTAATCTGAATCTAGTACTGTAAATTCTGGAGATGGTTTTGGACTCGACGATTCGATCGGAATTTTCATTTCGTTTCTTTTCCGGGTAAACTAGAAAGTATTGAAGTGTTCGAACGAGTATCATTTGCTCACTTTTCACGGGGTTTAAATCTTTTGGAGATACGTGCAAGTTTTGTGGTGTACCCTCTAGAAGACAACAAACCATAACTTGATTATGTGACCGTCTTGAACTGCCCTTTGAATCTTAGGGTTTGGGGCAGTACGGCGTGCCACATGTGAGGCGTTGGCTTGACCCTTCTACGGCTGGACCGCTACTACTGTGTCACACTTCGGGTTTTTGAACTCTGCTCAAGTGTTGAGCTTTAGTGAATCTTGGGTATTTGATCGTTCATTCGAAAACTTTAATACTGTCTGTTTATCTGGAATGTGATGCAATGTGTGGAATTCATATTACTAGACATGAAATACGAAGTATGTGATATTTCGCATTTGCGATGTCTAAAGAGAATGTGAATTCCAGATATTGCAGTTTTACACTTTCTTTTCTGTGACCGTAAGTGTAGTATGTAGTGGTATTGCCGATTGTCGTTGCTATACGTCGACGACAATCGGTGTATGCATACTTACTTACGTTGATGATATGAGATATTATGTGTTGCTGAGACATGATGTGCAGGATTGTCGCGATTGAATAGCCGGGTTTTTTTTATGTGAGATGAGAGTTTTATGTTTTCATTCATGTAAATTCAAATGTAATGTAATATTCTTTTATTTGGGGCACTTCCGGGTTGAGGTTGCTGCCACCAGTGTTGTATATTATTTACTTTTCCGCATTAGGATGGACCCAAGGAGGGGAGCACAGGTGACCGGGTTCTGGGGTTCAGTGGGAGGCCATCTCGAGGAGTCGAGACCGGGTCTCCTAAACTCCAGAATTGGTAGGGTCGCTTGCCGCTCTCGTAGGGGTCCAGGGTGTGGGCTTGGCTATTCATCGCGACTGTGGAATCCGTATTTTCTATTCTGGCTAAATACTAAATACGGACGTCCTAGTATATCCCACATTATATCTATGTTTCTGCTGCCTGTGTTCTGTGATATCTGAGACGAATGACATATTATATATATGATATATAGTTGACGCTGCTTATGTTTTACACCCGCGCTAGTCCCGTCCCGGTATGCCGTTAGTTAAGTAACCTAACAGTGCATAACGGAACATTGCGGCGAATGCGGATGGCATAAGCGTACGTGTTATTTTCGTTTCTTTTCTGTGATTGGCTTAAGGACTTAAATGATGGGATTACATTAATGTGATTAATGTAAAGAAAATAAACCTAAAAAGATGTTGTAGAATCATATTTGAAAACCACTCGGCTATTTATGAAAAAGCTATATTTCAAAACTGCGGAGCTTAAGCCACTCCTTTTGAAAACCATTTGATTCTACAACGATATCAAGTTCAAAGCGTTAAAGATTTTCTTAAAAAATCATCCGCAACCCTCTGTCATTTTAGGAAGTAGAGTACTTAGTATTCATGCTACGTTTGTTGACTATAGTTAAGGCGTAGTGTACGGTAGCTAAGTGATGTCTTCCTATATTGCATATGATGCAGATTAATTAGGACATTCTTATAACTTTGTTGACCATAGTTAAGGGTTATATGAGTGGATCTAATTAATCAAGAAATGACGGGTAGAACTTGACTGGTACTTATGATTTGTTGACCTTAGTTAAGGTCATAAGTACTAGGGGTAAAAACCACATCAGGAATTTCAATAGTTGAAATTTGCAATGAGATTGCATACCTTCCATGTGATGGTTGGATCCCGATCCCACTGTGGGCAATAGTTGCTCCTAGGAGAGTTTTACAGTTTATAATTAGCTAACTCATTAGGTGTCTAGAAAGGTGTTAACGGGGCTCCACCTCTGGGAAAACGAGGTTTACTCTAATTAGGTCCGTGCGAAAGCATGTGGAACCTCCCTCAAGTACCGACACTGGCCTGGCTGAACGGTTAGCGAAGTTGTAGACTGTAATTAATCCTGGCTAGTTTTTCTTTTTAAGGTTTTAAAGAAAAACTCGATAAAAGCAGTGGGAAACATCGATTAGACAAGATAATAACCAATCTGATCTATGCAAGAGCTTTCGCTGAGTGTATTCTTTTCTCTCTCTTAATGGCAGATACCCATGACTGGACTCAAGATTCTATTAGATAAAAACAAACTGAAGGGGACCAATTATAAAGACTGGCTGAGGAATCTGAAAATAGCCTTGACTTATGATAAAGTATTATATGTCCTCACGGCTTCAGCCCCGCCCGTCCCAGGTCCAAAATCCTCAGTTGCGGACATTGAAGTCCGCAAGACATGGGACGCTGACTGTGCCACGGCCAAATGCCTCGTGCTTGCATCGATGGATAACACACATCAAAAGCAGCACGAGGATATAGACATTCATGGTATATTGCTCCATACAAAGGAGTTGTATGGAGAGCAATCCCGCGTATTACGATAAGAAGCATCAAAGAAACTGTTTCAGATGCGAATAGCCCTTGGCACACCAGTAGGAGACCATGTTCTGAAGATGATAGCTCTTATAGAAGAGCTTGAGGACCTTGGATGGATGATGGACAATGAACAATATACGGATATTATTCTGCAGTCCCTCCCCTCCACCTTTGCTCAATTCATAGTGAACTTCAACATGCATGGCATGGAGAAGGAACTCTCTGAACTCCTTAACATGTTAAGGAGTGCAGAGAGCACTATGAAGTCAGCAAAAACTCCCGTTATGACTGTTGGACAGTCTTCCTCATCTCGCCCGAAATCTAAGGCCAAGGGAAAGAAAAAGAAGAAGCCCACCAATCCTAAGGGAGGAGTTAAGAAGGTGAAGGGAAAGGAAAAGTCCAAAGCTGGAGACTCAGGGAAAGGCGAATGTTTTCATTGCCACAAGACAGGACATTGGAAGCGCAACTGCACGGAGTACTTAAAGCTCAAGAAGAAGCATGGGGATGCTTCTGCTTCAGGTGCGTTTGTGACAGAAAACTGTTTTTCAATAAACTCTGCTTCCTGGGTATTGGATACCGGTTCAGGTTCTCGCATTTGGAATTCTATGCAGGGGCTGAGAAATAGCAAAGTTTTGAAGACAGGTGACCATACTCTCCGCGTTGGAAATGGTTCCAATGTACATACAGTCGCAGTGGGAGAGTATCACTTGGGGTTGCCATCTGGATGTATTTTGGTTTTGAATCCATGTTATTTTGTACCTATTATGCTATGTAATATAATATCCGCTTCTTTGTTGGACAATGAAGGATATAATTTTGTATTGCAGAACAATGTTATGAACATTCACCTGAATCAAATGTTGGTTGGGTATGGTACGCTTAATAACGGGATATATGTCCTAAATCAACACACAGTTTTCAGTATACAACACACTAATAAAAGAAAACTTTCAGAATTAAATGAAGCTTTTCTTTGGCACTGTAGACTTGGTCATATTAACGAAACAAGACTAAACAAGTTACATAAAGATGGATATTTAAATTCTTTTGAATATAAATCTTATGCGACTTGCCAATCTTGTATCAAGGGTAAAATGACCAAAACTCCGTTTACCGGACACGGAGAAGGAGCTACTGAGTTCCTAGGCCTCATACATAGTGATGTTTGCGGGCCAATGTCTACACAGGCTAGAGGCGGTTTTTCATACTTCATTACATTCACTGACGATTTCTCAAGATTCGGTCATGTATTTTTATTAAAGCACAAGTCCGAAGCTTTCGAGAAATTCATTGAACATAAACAAGAAGTAGAAAAACAAACCGGCTTGAGTATCAAGATGCTTCGATCAGATCGAGGTGGTGAGTATCTCAGTACAGAATTTGCAAACTTCCTAAAAGAGAATGGGATTCTCTCTCAGCTCACTCCTCCTTACACACCACAGCACAACGGTGTGTCAGAACGACGGAATAGGACCCTATTAGATATGGTCCGGTCCATGATGAGTGACGCTGAGTTACCCGTCTCGTTTTGGGGGCATGCATTGGAGACTGCGGCATTTCTACTAAACAGGGTTCCAACCAAAGCCGTGTCTACCATGCCATATGAGATATGGCATGGGAAGAGACCATCTCTTAAGAGAATTAAGATTTGGGGTTGCCCGGCCTATGTTAAAAAGCAGAATCCGGACAAACTCGAGACACGGTCAGTCATGTGTAGCTTTGTGGGATATCCAAAGAATTCTTATGGATATCTATTCTACCACAAAGAGGAACAAAAAGTGTTTGTTTCTCAGTATGCCACATTCTTAGAAAAAGAGTTTTTCACAGATAAAGATGATGGCAAGGTGGTGGATCTAGAAGAGGTTCTAGAGACACAAACTACAAATGACGATTTGATTGAACCGGCTGTTGCAACAGAAACTGAGGAACCTCGGCCACTCCGTAGGTCTGGTAGGACTTCTCGCCCACTGGAGAGGTACTACGGTTTCCTCATTGATGGTGACGGAGAAGATTGCATCATGGATGATGATGATCCTACCAGTTTTCAGCAAGATATCACGAGTGGAGACTCTGTCAAGTGGCTGGATGCCATGAGATCAGAAATAGAGTCTATGTACACCAACAAAGTATGGACTTTGGACGTTGTACCCCCTGGGGTAAAACCTGTGGGGTGCAAATGGATCTTTAAAAGAAAGATTGGTGTAGATGGGCAAGTAGAGACCTATAAGGCAAGACTTGTGGCGAAGGGTTTTCGTCAAAGACCAGGTTTGGACTATGACGAGACTTTTTTCCCGTAGCCATGCTTAAATCCATTCGGATCCTACTTGCTATTGCTGCTCACTACGACTATGAAATCTGGCAGATGGACGTTAAAACCGCATTTCTAAATGGAAATTTAGAAGAATGCGTTTATATGGATCAGCCAGAGGGCTTCATTGACAGTGGGAGCAGCGGGAAAGCATGTAAATTGCTTAAATCCATATATGGGTTAAAGCAGGCGTCACGGAGTTGGAACATCTGTTTCGATGATGTCATCAAAGAGTTTGATTTCATCAAAAATCCAGATGAACCGTGTGTTTATAAGAAGGCTGTAGGGAGAGCTGTCACATTCCTCGTATTGTATGTGGACGACATTCTTTTGATAGGAAATGATATTCCTATGCAACAATCGGTCAAATCTTTCTTATCACTGAGGTTCTCCATGAAGGACCTGGGTGATGCCACATACATTCTGGGCATAAGTATCTATAGGGATAGATCCAAAAGGTTATTGGGATTGTCCCAAACCACGTACATTAACACCATCCTAAAAAGGTTTAGTATGGAAGACTCCAAGCGGGGTGCCTTACCCGCTTGCCATGGGGTCACTCCCTCCAAGGATTCTTGCCCAAAGACCGATGAAGAGAGAGATCACATGAGTGTTATACCCTATGCTTCGGCAGTAGGATCTATAATGTATGCGATGTTATGTACACGCCCAGATGTAGCTTATGCACTTAATGTTGTAAGCAGGTATCAATCCAACCCAGGGGAGAATCACTGGACAGCTGTGAAGAACATTCTTAAGTACTTACGAAGGACTAAAGAATTGTTCTTGGTGTATGGTAATGGAGATATCCAAATGGAGGCCTTTACCGATTCGAGCTTCCAGAGCGATAAGGACGACAGCAAATCTATCTCTGGGTTTGTATTTACCCTCAATGGAGGGGCGGTAAGTTGGAAGATGTAGGGTTCCTAGGCACACTAAGGAGGTTCCACAAGCCATCAACCATGCCAAACAAAAATTTTCCGGTGCCGAGAAACCCTAAACTAGATCGTTAACTAGAAGTTAAGGCGAAAAGCAAGCAAGCAAACGACTTTGCTACTAAGTGAAAGGGATTACAACCTTTGTAGATCCGGTCCACCACTTCTTTAGCTCCGTGTTGACGTCCCTCCGCTGCGATCATCGGATCCTGGACTCTAGAAATGGTTTCGTCGGAGAAATGATCGGGCTTGGTCATTGACTTCGAGGCCGAAGATGCTCTACGTCGGGGAGACTCAAACTCAAGCTATTCCTTCACTCGGTCGAAAACTTTGTGAAGAGAACACCCTATACTACATGGCAAGTGGTAGAGGATGATGAAGTAGGAAGGTTGCTCACTTTAAAAATGATTTTCTCACATTTTTCCTCAAGGCACCATTAGAGCTAGAAAGCTTTTCAAGGAGCTTGATGAAGAAGAAGAAGAAGTGAATTATTCATCCAAATGAAAACTTATCCTCTTGAATAATTCACCCATGGTTGAGTTAAGCCCTTATGCTTAACTCATGTAGAGAATTAACTAAGGTATGTGGTTTAAGGGTTAGGTTAAAGAAATATCAAGAGAATTGACAAAAGAGTGGACTTTGTCAAAGTTTCTCCAAGCTTCTTCAAGCTTGACAACTTTGACTAAGTTTAACTCATTTGTTAAATCTTAAGATAATCCAATAACCCTAATCTTAACCCTAATCTTAGTATAAGTCTCATACACCCATCTTGTGTGTATCATCAAGCATGATACATACATGTACACTTGCATATATCACATATAAACAATATGCACAAACTAGTGAGAAAATAAATCTTAAGTGAGCTAATATTAGTTAATGTAATGTAATATATCAAATATATAATTATACATTAAATTATTAAATCAACTCTTGATTTAATAATCCGGCTATAACAGACTAATATCAAAAGTAACAACTTACCGAATCAACACTTGATCCGATAACCCGGCTATATCCATACAACCGATGAATGTCACAAATCGCGAGAATCGAATACGGTATCTCATATCATATCAATCTCGGTCCCGCACATATCACATATGCGCTCCTACTCCGTTTCACTTGAGCCAGGAAACCCCTGTGTAGGACTCTAAAGACTCGTCAGTACGCCGGCAGCAGGTGATGATCATATCAAACACCCACAAGCCGCAAGCGGTCTGCTAAATGTAACGGCCACCCGGGTATTGAGCGATCAGAAGATCAACGAGCAAGCCCGCTCACACTCCTGTGAATCCAACGAGTAACACAACCGTACAGTCCAGTCTATTCGTCTGATATGTCGTATATCTCGTCTAGGGGTGGTAAACGTCAGACCCCAATAACTCAATAAGTCGTGTCGATATGAGCACTACGCAACATCAACTCCCTATACCGGGAGAGACGAAACCCCTCCTATCGCTCATTGCCTCCATGTGATTCGGGACTGTACCAAAAAGCTACCTTTTTGCATGCCCTCTTGGATGTGGTATGATGGAAATCAAAGCACAATGGGAATCACACAAGACTCTATGACGATCTCGGGTCTACAGACTAACCTGTACCGGTGTCACCAGAGAACTGCCATCTGACGTAAGGTATAATACCATCTGGGAGTTCTCGGTGAGTCAGTCCAGTGTACCCAGTCTCCACTGAGCACCCGTATATCATCTCTGATGTCAAACACCAATGGATATGGGATCATCTATCGCCCATCTATATGGGTTGAGAAGGTATACGCTAGTCTACTCTGGTATATCGATGCCCTGTCTCGATACACCCACGACTAGGGACCTTGAAGGATGTACTTATGGACTACCATGTCCCCACTAGTATGATCCGCATCATAGTCCAGGTAGTCAAGTACACATCCTAAGGGCTTTACCAACATGTAACAGAAAGACAATCAGTGTACACGTTAAGGTAAAGAGTAACCAGATAGCATACTATTGTTAGTTATATGTATGCCCTAGAGGCCATTACTGTACATTGGATGTATATTGTAGTGGATGCTGGGACATATATAGGGAGGACTTTCTTGCTCAACATGATAGTATGCTATCTGGTTGATCTTTACCTTAACGTGTACACTGATTGTCTCTCTGTTACATGTTGGTAAAGCCCTTAGGATGTGTACTTGACTACCTGGACTATGATGCGGATCATACTAGTGGGGACATGGTAGTCTATAAGTACATCCTTCAAAGTCCCTAGTCGTGGGTGTATCGAGACAGGGCATCGATATACCAGAGTAGACTAGCGTGTACCTTCTCGACCCATACAGATGGGCGATGGATGATCCCATATCCATTGGTGTTTGACATCAGAGGAGATATACGGGTGCTCAGTAGAGACTGGGTACACTGGACGGACTCGCCGAGAACTCCCAGATGGTATTATACCATACGTCAGATGGCAGTTCTCTGGTGACACTGGTACAGAGTAGTCTGTTGACCCGAGATCGTCATAGAGTCTTTTGTGGTTCCCACTGTGCTTTGATTTCCATCTTACCACGTCCAAGAGGGCGTGCAAAACGGTGGTTTTTGGGTACAGTCCTGAGTCACATGGAGGCAATGAGCGATAGGAGGGGATTCGTCTCTCCCGGTATAGGGAGTTGATGTTGCACTGTGTTCGATTGGCTATAACAGGAAATCCCTGGCCAGGGTTGCTGAGATTTACTGGTAAGTGTTACCAGTAGTTTCTCGAATAGTTATAGACCTCATATCGACACGACTTATCGAGCTATTAGGGTCTGACGTTTACCACCCCTAGGCGAGATATGCGACATATCAGACGATCAGACCGGACTGTACGATAGTGTTTCTGGTTGGATTCACTGGAGTGTGAGCGGGCTTGCTCGTCGATCTTCTGATCGCTCAATACCCGGGTGGCCGTTACGTTTAGCAGACCGCTTGCGGCTTGTGGATGTTTGGTATGATCATCATCTGCTGCCGGCGTATTGACGAGTCTTTAGAGTCCTATACAGAGGTTTCCTGGCTCAAGCGAAACGAAATAGGAGCGCATATGAGATATGTGCGGGACCGAGAGTAATGCGTGTATGTGATACCGTATTTCATTCTCGCGAACAATGTGTCGAATGGTTGTATGCGATATAACCTAGTTATCGAATCGAAGATTGATTCGATAAATCGATACATTGGATATTAGTCGGTTATATGCGATATGACCGGATCGTTAAATCAAGTGTTGATTTAATGATTTAATGCATAATTATATACTTGATATATTACTTTGCATTAACTAGTATCGGTTCACTTTAAATGGATTTTCTCGCTCGGATGTGCGCATTATATATGTGATATGATTTTGTGCACATGCTTGTATCATGTTTGATGGTGCATGTAAAATTGGTTAAGTATAAAGAATTAAACCTTGGTTAATGAAATGGTTAGGGTTTATTATTTGCTTATTTATTTATTCATTCATTTATCTATTTCTTTTTAGATGAAAAGAATGAGAAAAGAAAACAAATGGTTGCTTTCTTAGAAGCTTCTTCAAGCTTCATGCAACTTTGACCAAAGCAACCATTCTTGTCTTCTTCTCTAACCCTAACCATTCCACCTAACTAAAGTTAATTCTCTACACTTTACCATGGTTAAAGTTATGATAAGTATTATATTTCTTTTCTATTTTTATTAACTTATCATAATCATCATCATCTTCTTCTTCATCTTCTTCAATGAAGAAACCTTCACTTCATCAATGGTGATTGATGAAAATGAGTGAGAAATCCAATTCTAAAGTCTACCCACTTCCTATTTCTTCATCCTCTACCTTTTGCCAAGTAGTAGAGTGTGTTTTCTTCACAAGTTTCTTGACTTGGTGAAGTTGGAGCTTGATCTAGCGATGCCTCGACGTAGATCATCTTCGGCATGGACATCGACGACCTAGCTCGCCATTTCTCCGACGAAGCCGACGCTAGAGCCCGGGAATTCATTTGGACAGCGAGGGGACTTCTTTGCGGAGCTATGGAGGTGGAGCACCGGATCTACAAAGGTTGTATTTCCGTTTAAACTTTAGTTAAGTTGTTAACTAGTTTCTTTTTCGCCTAGAAATCTAGCCAACGATCCGTTCTAGGTTTTCTCGGCACCGTTTAAATTTGAAATTGGCATGGTTGATGCCTTGTGAGACCTCATTTGGGTGCCTAGGAACCCTACAGTGGTATCAGAGCCTAGTTAGAGCCTTAGACGAAGGCCAGACGAAGTTTGAAACCCGAACGAACCCGAAACCCCAACTCAAAAGTGCTCTCTGGACTTTTTCTGAAAACGTGGATTTTTCCAAATTAAAAATTCGTAAAAAATTCAGCAGGAAAACCTAAGAATTACGATACAAAATTTTTCCATTGAAGCTTCCAGAGCGCGGCGGAACCGCGGCATAAGCCCTGCTTATGCGGCGGTTCCGCGGCCTTATTATTGTATTGTCCTATAATTTTTGTACAGTAATTCATGGTTTCGGGTGCTGGATTTTCTGGGATTTTTTAATATTTATTATAGAGTTGAATTTTCTGGGATTGTTTTGGGGATTCGGTGTTTCGATCGGAGTATCAGATTTTGTCTATGTGGCTTTCCGGATAAATTTTAGAATATGTTAAAAAGTTCGACCGGATATAAATACCCAATTTTTCCCCTATCGGGAAATTTCCAAGTGTTGGATTTTTCCGAAGTTTAACGACGTTCTAAGTAGTGCAAGTAACGCGATGGACCCTCTAGAAGACAACAAACCTTAACTCGATTATGTGACCGTCTTGAACTGCCCTTTGAACCTTCGGGTTTGGGGCAGTACGGCGTGCCACATGTGAGGCGTTGGCTTGACCCTTCTACGGCTGGACCGTTGGTACTGAGGCACGAACTGAATGTTCTTAGACTTATTTCATGTGTTGAGCTGTATCGGGAAAACTTGGGTGTTCGACTGTTTGATCGAAAAGTTTAACATTTTCTATTTATCCGGAATGTGATACAATAATTGGAATTCACAAGTAGTTATGAGATAACTGAATGAATGTTATAAATATAGCAATTTAGTCTCACTTGATCGGTTGCCACGGAATTTTGATGTGATCAAAAGTCCGTCGCAATCACGTAGCGTACGCGGATACTCGCCGGGTAAACTTAATAGACAGCCTCACCCCATAGCCCCGACCAAGTGACTGTAGGAGAACCCCCTCGCCGAAAGCATCCGTCCGGGTGCTCGCGGTGGCGGTGTTCCGCCTTGGTGCACTTCGTCGACGGTATCGGGGGTGCGACCGTCTACTGAAGTTTGCGACGAGCATTCGATCAGGATGTCGGGAATCTCGTTGAATTGCCCGACTTGATATTGAAAAGTGTTTTCGATGATGAGACTAAAATGCGGGGTTTATAATTGTTAGGCATGCGATGTCTAAAGAATTCATTTGATTAGGCATGCGATGTCTAAAGAGATTGCGGATTCCAACTGTTGTAGTTTTACACTTTCTTTTCTGTGACCGTAAGTGTAATATGTGATATCGCCGGTTTCGTTGCTATATGTCAACGACAATTGGGATGCGCATATTTACTTACGATGATGACATGTGATGTTATGTGTTGCTGGATATGTTATATTGGATCGTCGTATTTGAATAGCCGGGGGTTTTTTATGTAAGATGAGTGTTTTTTCATTTTCATTCATGTAAAAACTTGTATGTAATATTCTTTTATTGGGGCACTTCCAGGTTGCGGAAGTTGTCACCTTTTGTATATTATTTACTTTTCCGCACTAGGATAGACCCAAGGAGGGGAGCACAAGTAACCGGGTTCTGGAGTCCAGTGGGAGACCAACTCGAGGAGTCGAGTCCGGGTCTCCTAACTCTAGAATTGGTAGGGTTGCTTGCCGCTCTCGTAGGGGTCTAGGGGTGTGGGTTTGGCTATTCATCGCTACCGTGGAATCCGTGTTTTATACTGGCTCGTATTGAAAACACGGACATCCTAGTATATCCAATATTTCATATGTTTCTTCTGCTGCGATATCTGTGATGTGATCATGTGATGTTCTGTGATAGATACAGTATATAGTATATATGATATATTATATAGACGTTACTTATGTTTTACACCCACGCTAGCCCTGCCCTGCTCTGCCGTTAGTTACCTAACCTAACGGTGCACGAGGGGACATCGAGGCGAATGCGGATGGCATAAGTGTACGTCGTATTTATCTGTGATGTTTAGGTATATAAATGATGGGACTTCATTAATGTGATTAATGAAATAAAAGAAACCTAAGATGTTGTAGAATCGAATTTCAAAATAAAACAGGTAGCTACAGTTCTTGCTTTGCACAGCGGTATATGTGATATATCCTGCACCTTATTCGATAAGGAAAGGACCGAGATCCCTTCACCGGGAGTGACTCCTTTAGCAATAACTGGCAGATGCTACACACTCGGTTTGTCTTTTGATTGCTTTTAAGAGTTTTTGCTTTGCACAGTGATATATGTGATATATCCCGCACCTCATTCGATGAGGAAAGGACCGACGATCCCTTCACCGGGAGTGACTCCTTTAGCAAAACTAGAAAAGCCTAAAAAACACTCCATTTCAAAATTCATTCGATCCTACAACGATATCAAATTCATTACGCAATAGGTTTTCAGAAAAACCTGTCGTAGCCCTCCGTCATTTCAGATAAGTTGTATATAGTATTCGTGCTGCATTTGTTGGCTTTCGTCAAGGTGCAGTGTGCGGTAGCTATATGCTGCTTATCTGCTAGCATACGATGCGATTGGATTAGGGTAGTCGTGCGGCTTTGTTGGCTTTCGTCAAGGGTCGTGCGGGTGGGTTTAATTCAATCAAGAAATGTACGGGTTGAACTTGACTAGCGGGCTATGGTTTGTTGGCTTTCGTCAAGGTCATAGCACGTTAGGGGCAAAATATTATCGGGAATTTCAAGTGTTGAAATTTGCAATGAGATTGCATACCTTCTATGAGATAGTTGGATCCCGATACCCGCTGCGAGTAAGAGTTACTCCTGGGAGAGTTTTACACATTACAATTAGCCGATCAAGTAGGTGTCTAGAAAGGTGTTAATGAGGTTACGCCTCTGGGAAAACGAGGTTTACATTAATTAGGTTCGTGCGAAAGCACGGGGGACCTCCCTCAAAGTACCGACACTGGCCTGGCTGAAAGATTGGCGAACTTGTAGTGTGTAATTAATCCCGGCTAGTCTTTCCTTTTAGGGTTTGAAGGAAGATTTGATAAAAAGCAGTGGGAGCCATCCTGATTAGATAAAATAAAAACCAATCTATTCTTGCAAGAGCGCACGCTGAGTATTTTCTTCTCTCTCTCTCCAGGTAGCGACCATATCACGCCTTAATCAAGATAATAATACGGATTTTTGACCGAACCCGCTTGTTATACTGAGCTGGGGAACGTTGGTCCCGCTCCAACTTATAATTGTTATAAGACAGAGCAGGAAATTGGGGAATACCAGATTTCCCGTGCCGCCCAAACGAGGAGAGTGCATGATGATGCATCATCTTCGGGTGTGTTCATTATATAGAACTGTTTCTCAGTGTCCTTTACGTCCTGGGTATGTGATACCAGATCAGGATCCCAGATATGTAATCTGTTACATAGGGCTGCAGAAAGGTAGAGAACTGAGAACGGGTGATAAGTTTCATGAGGCAGAAAACGGGGCAAGTGTTGCAGCCAAGTCTGTTGGTCACTGTCACCCTGTATTACCAATACATTGATTCTGAACGAATGTTATTAGATACCGAACCTGATATACAAAATCATATCAGTCTCTTTATTAGTAAAGAAAGGATATAATTTTGTATTGTTGGATAATGTTTTGAACATTTCCTATATCAAAAGTTGATCGGTTCAGGCACGTTATCTAAAAGCGTTGATGTTCTAAATCAAACTACAGTTCTTAGTATATGGAACACACATAAGAGGAAGAGTTCAGAAATGAACGGATCCTTCTTAAGGTATTGTAGACTAGGTCAGATCAATGTGACCCGACTAGCTGAAGTTACATGTAGATGTATATTTAAATCAGTTTGAATCTACATCTTGTGAAACTTGCCAGTCATGTCACAAAGATATAATGACACTAGCTCTGTTTATTGGAAACAGAGAAAGAGTTAGTGAACTCTTGGGATGATACATGTTGATGTATGTAGGTCCCCTGTCTACACATGCCAAGACCGGTTCTTTGTACTTCATTACATTCTCAGATATTCTCTCAAGATTCAGACATATGTTCCTGTTGAAATACAAGTCCGAACCTTTTGAGATATTCATAGAATATAAGTTAGAAGTAGAGAACCAATGAGGGTATAAGTATTATGTCCTTTGATGTGATCGAGGAGGAGAATACTTGAGCGCGGAAATCCTGGACTTTTCTAAAGGAGAATGAGATTCTCTCTCAGCATTACTCCTCCGCATACACCATAGCACGATGGTATATCGGGGTGGAGCAATTACACCCTATGTGATAAGGTGTGCTCTATGATGAGTAATACTGAGCTACCTATTTCCTTTTGGGTGTTATGCACTTGAGAAGTTGCATACCTATTGAATAGGGTTCTAATCAAATCAGTTGCCTACCGCTTCATATGTGATATGGAATTGGAAGAACCCATGTCTTAAGTTAGTTAAGATTTGGAGTTGTCCGGCCTATGTCTGAAAGCAAAATCCGTACAAGCTCGAGGCAAGGTCTGTAATGTAGAACTGGAAAGGTTCCAGCTATACAAACTGCAGCTGATGATTTGAAAGAACCAAAGGATTCGATAGTTACCAACGAACCTCAGCCTCTCCGCCGATCTAGTAGGGTTCCTCACCCACCTGAGAGATACTTCTGTTTCTCTATGACAGTGGGAGCGAGGATTGCATCATGAGATGATGACCCAACTAGTTTCGAGCTGGCCATCAGGAGTAAGACTCTGTAAGAATGGCTGGATGCTTAGTGATCTGAGATGGAATCCATATACACCAACAAAGTATGGACTTTGGTTGCTATATCTGAAGGGTTAAATCCCCATCAGGAGCAAGTATATCTTGAGAAGATTACTTGGTGTACATGGAAGAGTTGAGACTTTCAAAGCTAGACTTGTTAAAGGTCTACATCATTGACCAGGTATGGATGATGATGAAACCTTTTCTAAGTAGCTATGCTTAAGTCCATCCAGATCCTACTTGCCACGGCTACATACCATGACTACGATATTTGGTGGTTGGGTGTCATGACAGCTTTTCTAAATGATGTTTAGAAGAGAGTGTCTATAAGTACACAGCCATAGGGCTTCGTAGACAGTGGGAGCAGCGGAAACGTGTGCAAGATGCTTTATAGGATAAAGCAGGCATCGCGGAGTTGGAACATCTGTTTTGATGAAGCGGTCAAAGAAGTTGACATCATCAAAATGGTAGATGAACCTTGTATAAACAAGAAGGTAGTAGGGAGTATGGTGACGATCCTCGTAGAGTACGTGGATGACATACTCTTGATAGGGAAGGAGTTTCCTATACTACGCTCGATCAATTTCCGCTTATCACAATGATTCTCCATATAGGATCAAAGTGATACCTCCTAAATCCTGGGTTTTTAGATCTATGAGATAGATCTAATTGGATGTTAGGACTCTCACTAGTTGTAGTGAGACGGTATCAACCGATCCTGGGGAGAATCACTGGAAGGGTTCCAGGGTGATAAAGACGACTGAATGTCAGTCACAGGCATTGTCTTTACCCTCAGTGGAGGGACGGTATGTTGGAAGAGTTCCAAGCTAGATACCGTGACATACTAGACGATAAAGGCTGGATACATCGCTACTTAAGATGCTACCAAAGAGGCTGTTTGGGTGTATATTGGTTCATGAGATGAACTGTGTTCCTCCCATTGTGTGACAATGGAGTTGTGGCTTATGCCAAGGAACGCCGGTCCCATCAGTGATCCAGACATATTCTAAGGCAGTATCACTTGATCATGGAGATGGTTGATCTCCAGGGAGATCGAGGTTAGGAGAGTAGACTCAAAGGACTGTTCCCAGAGAGAGACTTTTATGGGATGGTTGAGTATGAGATACTACAACCACTGCTACAGATGGCCCTAGTTCAAGTGGGAGATTGTTAGTTATATGTATGCCCTAGAGGCCATTACTGTACATTGGATGTATATTGTAGTGGATGCTGGGACATATATAGGGAGGATTTTCTTGCTCGACATGATAGTATGCTATCTGGTTGATCTTTACCTTAACGTGTACACTGATTGTCTCTCTGTTACATGTTGGTAAAGCCCTTAGGATGTGTACTTGACTACCTGGACTATGATGCAGATCATACTAGTGGGGACATGGTAGTCTATAAGTACATCCTTCAAAGTCCCTAGTCGTGGGTGTATCGAGACAGGGCATCGATATACCAGAGTAGACTAGCGTGTACCTTCTCGACCCATACAGATGGGCGATGGATGATCCCATATCCATTGGTGTTTGACATCAGAGGAGATATACGGGTGCTCAGTAGAGACTGGGTACACTGGACGGACTCGCCGAGAACTCCCAGATGGTATTATACCATACGTCAGATGGCAGTTCTCTGGTGACACTGGTACAGAGTAGTCTGTTGACCCGAGATCGTCATAGAGTCTTGTGTGGTTCCCACTGTGCTTTGATTTCTATCTTACCACGTCCAAGAGGGCGTGCAAAACGGTGGTTTTTGGGTACAGTCCCGAGTCACATGGAGGCAATGAGCGATAGGAGGGGATTCGTCTCTCCCGGTATAGGGAGTTGATGTTGCACTGTGTTCGATTGGCTATAACAGGAAATCCCTTGCCAGGGTTGCTGAGATTTACTGGTAAGTGTTACCAGTAGTTTCTCGAATAGTTATAGACCTCATATCGACACGACTTATCGAGCTATTGGGGTCTGACGTTTACCACCCCTAGGCGAGATATGCGACATATCAGACGATCAGACCGGACTGTACGGTAGTGTTACTGGTTGGATTCACTGGAGTGTGAGCGGGCTTGCTCGTCGATCTTCTGATCGCTCAATACCCGGGTGGCCGTTACGTTTAGCAGACCGCTTGCGGCTTGTGGATGTTTGATATGATCATCATCTGCTGCCGGCGTATTGACGAGTCTTTAGAGTCCTACACAGAGGTTTCCTGGCTCAAGCGAAACGAAATAGGAGCGCATATGAGATATGTGCGGGACTGAGAGTAATGCGTGTATGTGATACCGTATTTCATTCTCGCGAACAATGTGTCGAATGGTTGTATGCGATATAACCTAGTTATCGAATCGAAGATTGATTCGATAAATCGATACATTGGATATTAGTCGGTTATATGCGATATGACCGGATCGTTAAATCAAGTGTTGATTTAATGATTTAATGCATAATTATATACTTGATATATTACTTTGCATTAACTAGTATCGGTTCACTTTAAATGGATTTTCTCGCTCGGATGTGCGCATTATATATGTGATATGATTTTGTGCACATGCTTGTATCATGTTTGATGGTGCATGTAAAATTGGTTAAGTATAAAGAATTAAACCTTGGTTAATGAAATGGTTAGGGTTTATTATTTGCTTATTTATTTATTCATTCATTTATCTATTTCTTTTTGGATGAAAAGAATGAGAAAAGAAAACAAATGGTTGCTTTCTTAGAAGCTTCTTCAAGCTTCATGCAACTTTGACCAAAGCAACCATTCTTGTCTTCTTCTCTAACCCTAACCATTCCACCTAACTAAAGTTAATTCTCTACACTTTACCATGGTTAAAGTTATGATAAGTATTATATTTCTTTTCTATTTTTATTAACTTATCATAATCATCATCATCTTCTTCTTCATCTTCTTCAATGAAGAAACCTTCACTTCATCAATGGTGATTGATGAAAATGAGTGAGAAATCCAATTCTAAAGTCTACCCACTTCCTATTTCTTCATCCTCTACCTCTTGCCAAGTAATAGAGTGTGTTTTCTTCACAAGTTTCTTGACTTGGTGAAGTTGGAGCTTGATCTAGCGATGCCTCGACGTAGATCATCTTCGGCATGGACATCGACGACCTAGCTCGCCACTTCTCCGACGAAGCCGACGCTAGAGCCCGGGAATTCATTTGGACAGCGAGGGGACTTCGTTGCGGAGCTATGGAGGTGGAGCACCGGATCTACAAAGGTTGTATTTCCGTTTAAACATTAGTTAAGTTGTTAACTAGTTTCTTTTTCGCCTAGAAATCTAGCCAACGATCCGTTCTAGGGTTTCTCGGCACCGTTTAAATTTGAAATTGGCATGGTTGATGCCTTGTGAGACCTCATTAGGGTGCCTAGGAACCCTACAACTATCATATCGAGCAAGGAAGTCATCCCTATATATGTCTAAGCATCCACTACAATATACATCCTATGTATAGTAATGGCCTCTAGGGCATACATATAACTAACAATCTCCCACTTCCACTAGGGCCATCTGATAGCAGTGGTTGCAGTATCTCATACTCAACCATCCCATAATAGTCTCTCTCTGGGAAAAGGCCTTTGTGAGTGGATCCGCCGTGTTGTCCTCTGAGTCTACTCTCCTAACCTCGATCCACTGGAGATCAACCATCTCCACGATCAGGTGATACTGCCTAAGAATATGTCTGGATCACTGATGGGAAGGGCGTTCCTAGGCACAAGCCACAACTCCATTGTCACATAATGGGAGGAACGAAGTTCATCTCATGAACTAATATACACCCAGACTTCCTCTTTGGTAGCATCTTTTGTAGCGATGTATCCAGCCTTTATCGTCTAGTATGCCACGGTATCTAGCTTGGAACTCTTCCAACATACCGTCCCTTTACTGAGGGTAAAGACAATGCCTGCGACTGACATTCAGTCGTCCTTATCACCCTGGAACCTTTCCAGTGATTCTCCCCAGGATCAATTGACACCTTCTCACTACAACTAGTGAGTATCCTAACATCCAATTAGATCTATCTCTTAGATCCAAGATCCAGGATTCAGGAGGTATCATTATGATCCTATATGGAGAATCCTTGTGATAAGCGGAGATTGACCGAGCGTAGCATAGGAAACTCCTTCCCTATCAAGAGTATGTCATCCACGTACTCTACGAGGATTACCAGTATACTCCCTACTACCTTTTTGTATATACAAGGTTCATCTACCATTTTGATGATGTCAAACTCTTTGACTAACTCATCAAAATAGATGTTCCAACTCCGCGATGCCTGCTTTATCATATAAAATATCTTGCACATGTTTCCGCTGCTCCCACTGTCTACGAAGCCCTCTGACCGTGTACTTATAGACTCTGTCTTCTAAATCATTATTTAGAAAAGCAGTCATGACACCCAACCGCCAGATATCGTAGTCATGGTATGTAGCCGTGGCAAGTAGGATCTGGATGGACTTAAGCATAGCTACTTTGAAAAGGTTTCATCATAATCCATACCTTGTCAATGATGCAAACTTTTAACAAGTCTAGCTTTGAAAGTCTCAACTTTTCCATGTACACCAAGTAATCTTCTCAAGATATACTTGCTCCTGATGGGGATTTAACCCTTCAGATAAAGCAACCAAAGTCCATACTTTGTTGGTGTATAAGGATTCCATTTTAGATCGATAAGCATCCAGCCATTCTTACAGAGTCCTACTCCTGATGGCCAGCCCGAAACTAGTTGGGTCATCATCTCATGATGCAATCCTTGCTTCCACTGTCATAGAGAAACCGAAGTATCTCTCAGGTGGGTAAGGAAACCTACTAGATCGGCGGAGAGGCTGAGGTTCGTTGGTCTCTATTGAATCCTTTGGTTCTACCAAATCATCAGCTGCAGTTTGTATAGCTGGAACTGTTTCCAGTTCTACCTCATAACCAATAATTTCTTCACAAGAAATTCCCTTTCACAAAGGTGGCATGCTGAGAAACAAAACATTTTTGTTCCTCGGTTAGGTAGAAGATATTCCCTTGCGTATGCTTGGGATATCCAACAAACTTCCACAGATCTGACATTGCCTCGAGCTTGTCCGGATTTTGCTTTTAGACATAGGCCGGACAACCCCAAATCTTAACTGACTTAAGAGATGGGCTCTTCCCTTTCCATATCTCATATGAAATGGTAGGCAACTGATTTGATCGGAACCCTATTCAATAGGTATGCAACTTCATAAGTGCATAACTCCCTAAAAGGAAATAGGAAACTCAGTAGTACTCATCATAGAGCACACCATATCACATAGGGTGTTATTGCTCCGCCCCGATATACCATCGTGCTATGGTGTATACGGAGGAGTAATGCTGAGAGAGAATCTCATTCTCCTTTAGAATAATCCAGGAATTCCGTGCTCAAGTATTCTCCTCCTTGATCACATCAAAGGACATAATACTTTTACCCGTATTTTGGTTCTCTACTTTTAACTTATATTCTGTGAATATCTCAAAAGGTTCGGACTTGTGTTTCAACAGGAACATACATCTGAATCTTGAGAGATTATTAGAGAATGTAATGAAGTACAAAGAACCGGTCTTGGCATGCGTAGACAGGGGACCTTCATACATCAGCATGTATCCATCCCAAGAGTTCACTAACTCTTTCTCTATTTCCAATAAACAGAGCTAGGGTCATCTTATCTCTGTGACATGACTGGAAAGTTTCATAAGATGTAAATTCAAACTAATTTAAATATGCATCTTAATGTAACTTCAGCTAGTCTGGTCGCATTGATGTGACCTAGTCTACAATGCCTCAAGAAGGATTCGTTCATTTATGAACTCTTCCTCTTGTGTGTGTTCTATATACTAAGAACTATGGTTTGATTTAGAACGTTATTGCTTTTAGATAACGTGCCTGAACCGATCAACTATTGATATAGGAAATGTTCAAAACATTATCCAATCAATTCAAAATTATATCCTTCTTTACTAATAAAGAGACTGATATGATTTCGTATATCAGGTTCGGTATCTAATAACATTTGTTCAGAATCAATGTATTATGGTAATACAGGGTGACAGTGACCAACAGACCTGGCTGCAACACTTGCACCGTTTTCTGTCTCATGAAACTTATCACCCGTTCTCAGTTCTCTACCTTTCTGTAGCCCTATGTAACAAATTACATATGCGGGATCCTGATCTGGTATCATATACCCAGGATGTAAAGGATACTGAGAAATAGTTCTATGTAACGAACGCACCCGAAGATGATGCATCATATGCACTTTCTTCGTTTGGGCGGCACGGGAAATCTGGTATTCCCCAATTTCTTGCTCTGTCTTATAACAATTATAAGTTGGAGCGGGACCAACGTTCCCCGGCTCAGTACAACAAGCGGGTTCGGTCAATATATCCGTTTTATTATCTTGATTAAGGCGTGACATGGTCGCTACCTGGAGAGAGAGAGAAGAAAACACTCTGCGTGCGCTCTTGCAAGATCAGATTGGTTATTATTTTAACTAATCAGGATGGCTCCCACTGTTTTTATCAAATCTTCCTTCAAACCCTAAAAGGAAAGACTAGCCGGGATTAATTACACGCTACAAGTTCGCCAATCTTTCATCCAGGCCAGTGTCGGTACTTTGAGGGAGGTGCCCCGTGCTTTCGCACGAACCTAATTAATGTAAACCTTGTTTTCCCAGAGGCGTAACCCCGTTAACATCTTTCTAGACACCTACTTGATCGGCTAATTGTAATGTGTAAAACTCTCCCAGGAGTAACAATTACTCGCAGTGGGTATCGGGATCCAACTATCTCATAGAAGGTATGCAATCTCATTGCAAATTTCAACACTCGAAATTCCCGATAATATTTTGCCCCTAGCGTCCTATGACCTTGACAGAGGTCAACAAACCATAGGCTGCTAGTCAAGTTCAACCCGTCATTTCCTGATTGAAGTAAACCCACCCGCACGACCCTTGACAGAGGTCAACAAGGTCGCATGACTACCCTAAATCAATCACATCATATGCTTATACAGATAAGCACTAATCATCTACCGCACACTACGCCTTGACAGAGGTCAACAAACGCAGCACGAATACTAACCAGTACTTATCTGAAATGACGGAGGGCTACGACAGGTTTTTCTGAAAACCTATTGCGTAATGAACTTGATATCGTTGTAGAATCAAATGATTTTAAAATGGAGTGCTTTTGAGGCTTTTCTAGTTTTGCTAAAGGGGTCACTCCCGGTGAAGGGATCGTCGGCCCTTTCCTCATCGAATAAGGTGCAGGATATATCATATATACCGCTGTGCAAAGCAAGAACTATAGGAGCAATCAAAAGACAAACCGAGGGTTGTAGCATCTGCCAGTTATTGCTAAAGGAGTCACTCCAGGTGAAGGGATCTCGGTTCTTTTCCTTATCGAATATGGTGCAGGATGTTCTATAAGGAACACCGCGATGCAAAGCAAGAACTGTAGCTACCTGTTTTTGAAAATTCGATTCCACAACATCTTAGGTTTATTTTCTTTCATTAATCATATTAATGAAGTCCCATCATTTAAGTACCTAAACATCACAGATAAATACGACGTATACTTATGCCATCCGCATTCGCCTCGATGTCCCCTCGTGCACCGTTAGGTTAGGTAACTAACGACAGAGCGGGGCAGGGCTAGCGCGAGTGCAAAACATAAGTAACGTCTATATAATATATCATTTATACTATATGCAGTATCTATCACAACATATCAAAAGATCACATCACAGATATCGCAGCAGAAGAATCATATGAAACATTGGATATACTAGGACGTCCGTATTTTCAATACGAGCCAGTATAAAACACGGATTCCACGGTCGTGATGAATAGCCAAACCCACACCCCTAGACCCCTACGAGAGCGGCAAGCAACCCTACCAATTCTAGAGTTAGGAGACCCGGACTCGACTCCTCGAGTTGGTCTCCCACTGGACTCCCGAACCCGGTTACTTATGCTCCCCTCCTTGGGTCTATCCTAGTGCGGAAAAGTAAATAATATACAATGGGTGACATCTTCCGCTACCTGGAAGTGCTCCAATAAAAGAATATTACATACAATAAATTTTACATGAATGAAAATAAAATCTCTCATCTCACATAAAACCCCCGGCTATTCAAAACGCGATGATCCAATATAACATATCCAGCAACACATAACATCACATGTCATCAACGTAAGTAAATGTGCGCATCCCAATTGTCGTTGACGTATAGCAGTGAAACCGGCGATATCACATATTACACTTACAGTTGCAGAAAAGAAAGTGTAAAACTACAACAGTTGGAATCCGCAATCTCCTCAGACATCGCATGCCTGACCAAATGAATTCCTTAGACATCACATGCCTAACAATTATAAACCCCATATTTTAGTCTCTATATCGAAAACACTTTTCAATATCAAGTCGGGCAATTCAACAAGATTCCCGGCATTTTGATCGAATGCCCGTCGCAAACTTTAGTAGACAGTCGCACCCCCAGATGCCGTCGACGAAGTGCACCAAGGCGGAATACCGCTACCGCGAGCATCCGAACGGATGCTTTCGGTGATGGAGTTCTCCTACAGTCACTTGGTCGGGGCTACGGGACATGGCTGTCTATTAAGTTTACCCGGCGAGTATCCGCGTATGCTACGTGATTGCGACGGACTTTTGATCACATCAAAATTCCGTGGCAACCGATCAAGTGAGACTAAAGTGCTATGTTTATAACATCCAAATCAGTTATCTCATAACTACTTGTGGATTCCAAATATTGTATCACATTCCAGATAAATAGAAAATGTTAAACTTTTCGATCGAATTATCAAACATCCAAGTTTTCCCGAAACAACTCAACTCTTGAAATAAGTTCAAAAACATCCAGTTCATGCCTCAGTACCAACGGTCCAGCCGTAGAAGGGTCAAGCCAACGCCTCACATGAGGCACGCCGTACTGCCCCAAACCCGAAGGTTCAAAGGGCAGTTCAAGACGGTCACATAATCGAGTTAAGGTTTGTTGTCTTCTAGAGGGTCCATCGCGTTACTTTCACTACTTAGAACATTTTCAAACTACGGAAAAATCCAACACTTGGAAATTTCCCGACAAGGGAAAAAGTGGGTATTTATACTTTTTAACATATTCAAAAATATCCGGAAAAACATTACGAAATTAAATATTCCGATCGAAACAACGACTACAAAATAAACCCCAAAATACTCAACTCTTGAGTCAGAATAAAAAATACCCAGAAAATATATAAGCAGATATGAAAATTACTGTGCAAAACAGAGCGCATGAATCCACTTTACTGCAGCGGATACGCGGCCCAAGCGCCGTACGTCCGCGGTTCCGCGGCGGTTTGTACTGTTCACCATCTCGTTTTTCACTACAATTCTTAGAAAACCCTGCTGAATTTTTTGGCTATTTTTAATTTAGAAAAATCCCGATTTTGGAAAAATTTACAGAGAAGGGGTTAACTTTGACACGTCGGGGTTCGATCGGAGTTTTAACATCGTAAACACATCGCCTAATGCTCTAGCTAGGCTCTGATACCACTGTAGGGTTCCTAGGCACACTAAGGAGGTTCCACAAGGCATCAACCATGCCAAACAAAAATTTTCCGGTGCCGAGAAACCCTAAACTAGATCGTTAACTAGAAGTTAAGGCGAAAAGCAAGCAAGCAAACGACTTTGCTACTAAGTGAAAGGGATTACAACCTTTGTAGATCCGGTCCACCACTTCTTTAGCTCCGTGTTGACGTCCCTCCGCTGCGATCATCGGATCCCGGACTCTAGAAATGGTTTCGTCGGAGAAATGATCGGGCTTGGTCATTGACTTCGAGGCCGAAGATGATCTACGTCAGGGAGACTCAAACTGAAGCTATTCCTTCACTCGGTCGAAAACTTTATGAAGAGAACACCCTATACTACATGGCAAGTGGTAGAGGATGATGAAGTAGGAAGGTTGCTCACTTTAAAATTGATTTTCTCACATTTTTTTTCAAGGCACCATTAGAGCTAGAAAGCTTTTCAAGGAGCTTGATGAAGAAGAAGAAGAAGTGAATTATTCATCCAAATGAAAACTTATCCTCTTGAATAATTCACCCATGGTTGAGTTAAGCCCTCATGCTTAACTCATGTAGAGAATTAACTAAGGTATGTGGTTTAAAGGTTAGGTTAAATAAATATCAAGAGAATTGACAAAAGAGTGGACTTTGTCAAAGTTTCTCCAAGCTTCTTCAAGCTTGACAACTTTGACTAAGTTTAACTCATTTGTTAAATCTTAAGATAATCCAATAACCCTAATCTTAACCCTAATCTTAGTATAAGTCTCATACACCCATCTTGTGTGTATCATAAAGCATGATACATACATGTACACTTACATATATCACATATAAACAATGTGCACAAACTAGTGAGAAAATAAATCTTAAGTGAGCTAATATTAGTTAATGTAATGTAATATATCAAATATATAATTATACATTAAATTATTAAATCAACTCTTGATTTAATAATCCGGCTATAACCGACTAATATCAAAAGTAACAACTTACCGAATCAACACTTGATCCGATAACCCGGCTATATCCATACAACCGATGAATGTCACAAATCGCGAGAATCGAATATGGTATCTCATATCTTATCAATCTCGGTCCCGCACATATCACATATGTGCTCCTACTCCGTTTCGCTTGAGCCAGGAAACCCCTGTGTAGGACTTTGAAGACTCGTCAATACGCCGGCAGCAGGTGATGATCATATTAAACACCCACAAGCCGCAAGCGGTCTGCTAAACGTAACGGCCACCCGGGTATTGAGCGATCAGAAGATCAACGAGCAAGCCCGCTCACACTCCTGTGAATCTAACGAGTAACACTACCGTACAGTCCGGTCTGTTCGTCTGATATGTCGCATATCTCGTCTAGGGGTGGTAAACGTCAGACCCCAATAACTCGATAAGTCGTGTCGATATGAGGCTCATAACGGGTCGAGAAACTACTGGTAACACTTACCAGTAAATCCCTAAAGCAGCCTTGGCCAAGGACTTCCTGTTATAGCCAATCGAGCACTGCGCAACATCAACTCCCTATACCGGGAGAGACGAAACCCCTCCTATCGCTCATTGCCTCCATGTGATTCGGGTCTGTACCCAAAAGCCACCTTTTTGCACGCCCTCTTGGACGTGGTATGATGGAAATCAAAGCACAGTGGGAATCACACAATACTCTATGACGATCTCGGGTCTACAGACTAACCTGTACCAGTGTCACCAGAGAACTGCCATCTGACGTAAGGTATAATACCATCTGGGAGTTCTCGGTGTGTCCGTCCAGTATACCCAGTCTCCACTGAGCACCCGTATATCATCTCTGATGTCAAACACCAATGGATATGGGATCATCCATCGCCCATCTATATGGGTCGAGAAGGTATACGCTAGTCTACTCTGGTATATCGATGCCCTGTCTCGATACACCCACGACTAGGGACCTTGAAGGATGTACTTATGGACTACCATATCTCCACTAGTATGATCTGCATCATAGTCCAGGTAGTCAAGTACACATCCTAAGGGCTTTACCAACATGTAACAGAGTGACAATCAGTGTACACGTTAAGGTAAAGAGTAACCAGATAGCATACTATCATATCGAGCAAGAAAGTCATCCCTATATATGTCCAAGCATCCACTACAATATACATCCTATGTATAGTAATGGCCTCTAGGGCATACATATATCTAACAGAAGAGTTCCAAACAGGATACCGTTGCAGACTCTACGATGGAAGCTGAGTACATTGCTGCGAATGATGCCGCCAAGGAAGCCGTCTGGATGAAGAAGTTCGTTTCGGAGATAGGAGTAGTTCCAACCATTATTGATCCAATACCTTTGTATAGTGATAATAATGGGGCTATGGCGTAAGCCAAGGAGCCCAGATCCCATCAGCGATCCAGACACATCCTGAGGCATTTTCATTTGATCCGGGAGATTGTAGATCGCCGCGAGATCGAGATTAGGAGAGTAGATACAAATAATAACGCCGCGGATCCATTCACCAAGGCCCTCCCTCAGCCGCAGCATGAGCGACTTTTTGAGATGTTGGGTATGAGATACGCCAATAACTGGCCTTAGTGCAAGTGGGAGATTGTTAGATATATGTATGCCCTAGAGACCATTATATGATAGTGGATGTATTTGTACATGTATATATATTCAGTATACATTCTTGATCGACATGATAGTATGCTATCTGGTTCTTTTTTATCTGACATGTTGATTTGATCATGCTTTTATTCAATCATACATGCTGATAAAGCCCTGAGGATATCGGCTTGACTACTGTGATTATGATGGAGATCATACTAGTGGGACATCTGTAGTCTATAAGCATATCCTGGAAAGTCCCTAGTCGTAGGTATATCGAGACGGGGCATTGATATACCAGAGTAGACTAGCGTATATGATACTAGACCCATACGATGGGCGACGAATGTTCCCACATTCATCGATGTTTGACATCAAGATCATATACGGGTGCTCAGTGGTGACTGGGTACACTGGACGGACTCACCGAGAACTCCTATATGGAATTATATCTATCGTCGGATAGAAGTTCTCAGGTGGCACTGGTACAGGTTTGTCTGTAGACCTGAGATCGTCATAGAGTCTTGTGTGTTCTCCCACTATACTTTGATTGCCACCCTACCACGGCTCTACTGAGTCGTGCAAACAGGTGGCCGTTGGGTATAGTCCCGAGACACACGAAGGCGATGAGTGATAGGAGGTGTTTCGTCTCTCCCGGTATTGGGAGTTGATGATGTGCTGTGCCCGACTGGTTATATCAGTAAGTCCCTGGCCAGGGCTGCTGAGATTTGCTGATAAGTGTTATCAGTAGTTTCTCGATCTGTTATAGACCATTCACCGGCACGACTTATTGGGTTATTGGGGTCGACGTGACCATCCCTAGGCTCGATATGCAGCATATCTGATGAAGAGACCGGACTGTACGGTTGTGTTGCCGGTTGGCTCGACGGGAGTTGTAGCAGGTTCGCTTGTTTTCTTCTGATCGCTCAATACCCGAGTGGCCATTACGTTTAGCTGACCGCTTGCGGCTTGGGGGTGCTTGATATGATCATCACCCACTGCCGGCGTATTGACGAGTCTTAGAGTCCCACAAAGGAGTTACCTAGTCCAGGCGAAACGTTGTGGTACGCGTATGCGATATGCGCATGGACCCGATTAAAATGCGCGTATAGGATACCGTATATTGATCGGGCGGCTTGCTTTTGGTGGGGTCATATGTGATATGGCCGGATTGATAAATCAAGTGTTGATTTATCATTTAACCATTAGTTTTCTCACTTGAAATCCTTACTTGTATATGATGGATGTATGCATGCATGTATGCTTTCTTTCTTTTAGTTTCATGCACATATGGATGTGCATACATACATACATACATACATCATCCTTCATGGTTGATTACACATGGAAAATGGTGGCAATATAAGACTGACACCTTGGTTAAATATATGGATTATTATTTAATTTGTGTTTAAAACAAAATAGAAAAGGAAAGGATAATTCATGACAAGTTTATACATCCTTCTTTAATCTAACCATCCTCACCTACCCTTAACCATGGATTAAACTTTCCTTCTATGTTTTAAACTCTAATTAAATAATATCTTAAACATTTAACCATGGTTTGAGATGAGAAGGAATAAATATATATACATATATTTTCATTTTTCCTTTCAAGAGTTATCTTTTTACTCTTGTTAAAAAGAAAGCCATCATCTTCTTCCTCCTCCACCATTTGCTCTCTAGACTTTTGTAGTGAGCAATATACTCATCAAGTTAGGTTTTTGAAGTGAGAAAAGCCACCACAACATCATTCTACACAAGTTTAGCCCACTTGTTTAGAGTGTTCTCTTCATTTCTTCTCTTGAAAAGTGAAGTTACAAGCTTGGACTAGGAGCTTCGGGTGGATCGTCGTGGACACTAGAAGGCTTCAAGAGAACCTTCCTCCAACACTCAAGAGGCCAAAGAGTCTAGCGAAGGGAGCTACAAAGGTTGTAGTCTCGAAACCCTAGTCTTTGTTGCCTTTAATGTTTAGAAACCTTAATTTTCTAGGATCGATCCTATGTATGCTTGCTTAGCACCATAAAAACTTGAACTTTGTGACATGTGATGCTTCCAAACTCAACATAGGGTGCTAGGTAAACCTAACATTCTCAACACATGAGAGCTATAGAAAAATCAAGAGAGGAAGAAGAAGGAGGAACCATGGGAGTTCTCATTTGGATGAGAGAGAATGAGCTAGAGATAATGATGCATAAGAAAAAATAATTACTAATCTCTTATTATGATGAAGTGTGATGGCTACTTGATTTGACCCTTATCATCTCAAATTAAATCCAAAGCCAAAGAAGAGTCTAGAGCTCACAAGAAAGATCCAAGTCAACAATGGTCAACTAGGTCAAATTGTCAACATGGTCAAATGGTCAAAACAATTAGCCATAACATAATTATCATTAAAAAGATTAGTAAATATTTTCCTCGCCTCATAATGGTTTTGACCGAACCAACGGTCAGAACCCCAATGAGGCACCTCCTTCTTCGCTCCTCACAACCGTGCATACGCACCCGCATCCGCATTCCGTAGAATGCGAATGCACAGAAGACAAAGCTAATCCATCTACACAATACTAGGATCCGGCTTAAAGTCAAAGCCCACTAGTATCATCTGCCCGAACATCATACGCGCACAAGTGTACATAAGTGATCGTATCCTTGCCGTAAAACCATACGACCTCTACACCTTTTGCCCAGTGCAGGGAAACTCTCTGTGTGGGACTCTAAAGACTCGACACTACGCTGGAAGTAGGTTTAACGATAGAACACAAGCGGCACTAGCTGTACGTAACGGTCCCCAGGTAGATGTCAATAAGAAGGCCAATGAGGTAAACCCATCCGAACTCCTACTGAGCCTGAATGTGACAATCTCCGTACAGTCTGGTCTATTTGTCTAAGAGTATCGCATGTCGGGCCTAGGGGGCGGTGAACATCAGACCCCTAATAGCGGTACAAGTCGTGCCGGAGTGTAGCCCAGAACACCCTGAGAAACTACTGGAAACATTACCAGTAATTCTCGCTTGCCCTGGCCAGGGACTTTGTGTAATGGATCTCTTAGACACTGCGCGATATCAACCCCCAATACCGGGAGAGACGAATCCGATCTAACCGCTACTGCCTCCAAGTGCTTCGGGACTGCACCCAACTACTACCTGTTTGCATGACTCTTTTGAGCCGTGGTAGGGTAGTAATCAAAGTATAGTGGGAACATACTCGAGGTGAAGTAGCAGTGTCAAGTCGACGGACTAAGATGTACTCTTATCACCTGGGAACTGTTATCTGACGATAGGTATAGTACCAACCAACAGTTCCCGGCGAGTCCTGTCCAGTGTACTCGTAACCTAATGAGCACCCGCATACTATCTCCAGTACGACGTACTAATGGCTGTGGGACAGACCATCTCCCCTGCTGGGATGAGAAGCGTATACGCTAGTCTACTCCGGAGTATCGATGCCCCGTCTAGATAATCCTATGACTAGGGACCTGTATAAGGATGTGCTTGTAGATTACCCAGCCCCCACTAGTGTGACTGCCATCATAACACTGGTAATCAAGCAAAGATCCTAAGGGCTCCACTAATATGTATAAGCGATATGCTAAAAGAAACATATGCACATATTGAAGTAGAAACAAACCAAGTAGCATACTACCATTTTGAGCAAGATTGTCTATACAACTGTGAATATCCCAAGCTTCCATTAAGTAATATACAAACTAGTATGATACAGTAATGGCCTCTAGGGCATATACACTAACAATCTCCCTCTTGCACTACGGCCATGTACTGGCGTATCAAAGACCTATCATCTCGATCAGTCGCTCGAACTGAGTCTGGGGTATGGCCTTTATGAGTGGATCTGCAGTGTTATTCTTTTAATCTACTCTTCTCACCTTGATCTCCCGGCGATCTACGATCTCCCTGATCAGGTGGTACCGCCTTAAAATTTGTCTGGACTTTTGATGGGACCTGGGTTCCTTCGTTAAAGCTATAGCGCTGTTGTTATCACAATACAGTGGTATTGGATCAACAATGGTAGGAACCACCTGAGGCTTCGTGAGGAACTTCTTTATCCAGACAGCTTCCTTTGTGGCATCGCAAGCATCTATGTACTCCGCTTCTATAGTTGAGTCAGTAACGGTTTCCTGCTTGGAGCTCTTCCAACAGACCGCCCCTCCATTGAGGGTAAAAACATAACCCGACATGGACTTGGAGTCATCCTTGTCACTCTGGAAGCTGGAGTCAGCAAAGGCCTCGATTTGGAAGTCTTTTCCGCCATACACCAAAACATCTCTTTAGTCCTTCTCAGGTACTTGAGAATGTTCTTTACTGCTATCCAGTGTTTCTTCCCTGGGTCCGACTGATACCGGCTTACAACGCTTAATGCGTATGCTACATCTGGTCTAGTACACAACATTGCATACATTATAGAGCCTACCGCAGATGCGTAGGGTATAGATGACATGAGAGCCCTTTCCAAATCAGTATTGGGAGACATCTCTTTGGAGAGAGTGATTCCGTGACAAGCCGGTAGATTACCGCGCTTTGAATCATCCATACTGAATCGTTTCAGTATGGTGTCGATGTACCTAGACTGCGAATGTCCCAACATCCTCTTGGATCTATCACGATAGATCTGGATCCCCAGAATGTAGTTGGCATCGCCTAGGTCCTTCATGGAGAACCTCTATGACAAGAATCATTTAACTGACTGTAGCATAGGAATGTCATTTCCTATTAGGAGAATGTCATCCACGTACAGGATGAGGAATACCACAGTTCTCCCTACAATCTTATTGTAAATGCATGGTTCATCCGGATTTTTGATAAAGTCGAATTCTTTGACAGTATCATCAAAGCAGATGTTCCAACTCCGCGATGGCTGCTTCAGTCCATAAATGGACTTAAGCAACTTGCACACTTTACCGCCGCTCCCACTCTGAACGAAACCCTCCGGTTGATTCATATAGTCGCACTCTTCCAAATTTCTATTTAGAAAAGACGTCTTTACGTCCATCTGCCAGATCTCATAATCGTGGAAGGCAGCAATGGCAAGAAGGATCCGAATGGATTTGAGCATAGCCACTGGAGAAAAGGTTTCGTCATAGTTCAAACCAGGTGTTTGACGAAAACCCTTTGCAACAAGTCTAGCTTTATAGGTTTCAACCTGCCTATCTACACCAATCTTCTTTCTGAAGATCCACTTGCACTCTACTGGTTTTACCCCTTCTGGAGCAATGTCCAAAGTCTAAATTTTGTTGGTGTACATGGACTCCATCTCGGTCCGCATTACATCCAGCCATTTTACTGAGTCACCGCTTTGAATAGCTTGCTGGAAGCTAGTAGGCTCATCATTTTCAATGACGCAATCCTCTCGATCCCCGTCTATGAGAAAACCGTAGTATCTCTCGGGCGGATGAGACTGCCTACTACTCCTGCGGAGTAGCGCTGGGATGTCCGGTTCTCCTGAAATTTCTGGTTCTACCAAGCTTTCAGTAATAGCTTGTGGTTCTGGAATTTCTTCCAGTTCTATTGCACTCCCACTTATCTGATTTTCTAAAAACTCAGTTTCCAAGAAGCGGGCATGACGAGAAACAAAGACCTTTTGCTCCTCTGCGTAATAGAAAACATACCCCTTGGTGTTCTTTGGGTGTCCCACAAACTTACACTGTACTGAGCGTGCCTCGAGCTTGTCCGCATCCCGCTTTTTGACAAAAGCTGGACATCCCCATGTCTTAAAGTATTTAAGACAGGGTTTCTTCCCACTCCACATCTGATATGGTGTGATAGGCACTGACTTAGTAGGAACTTGGTTCAAAAGATATGCAGCTGTTTCTAGTGCATAACCCAGAAAGATCGCGGTAACTCAGCCTTACTCATCATGGAACGAACCATATCCAATAAAGTTTGATTCCGCCTTTCCGATACACTGTTGTGTTGTGGTGTGTATAGAGGAGTAAGTTGAGAGAGAATTCCATTCTCTTTTAAGTAGCTCAGAAACTCGGCACTTAAGTATTCACCACCTCGATCAGATCTCAGTGTCTTGATAATTTTTCCTGTTTGTTTTTCAACTTCATTCTTGTATTCCCGAAATTTCTCAAAGGCCTCGGATTTATGCTTCATTAGGAAGACATGTCCATACTTAGAGAAATCATCCGTAAAAGTAATGAAGTATGAATAACCACTTCGCGCATGTGTAGGCATTGGACCACACACGTCACTGTATATGAGTCCCAAGAGCTCGCTCACTCTTACCCCGTGTCCAGTGAACGGAATCTTTGTCATCTTTCCCATGAGACAAGATTCACAAGTTGCATAAGACTGATAATCGAACAGATTCAAGTATCCCTCTTTATGTAACTTTGTTAACTGTGTCTCATTTATGTGACCCAGTCTACAATGCCATAAGAAAGCCTGATTTGTATCCGGAGACTTTCTTTTAAGTGTGTTCTGGACACTGAAAACCTGAACTTGATTGAGTACGTATATTCTGTTTTCTAATTTACCTGACCCATTCATAACTTGATTTAGGTGGATGTGGACTACATCGCTTACAAAAGTAAAATCATATCCTTCCTTAGAAAGTATGGATACAGATATGATATTACAAGCCATACTAGGTACATACAAACAGTTACACAGAATCAATATCTACCCACTTGTCAATCCAAGGTGATATTCCCTATGAATTTAGCGTCCACGCTCATTCCGTTGGCAACCCTGAGAGTCATATCACCTATCCTGATAACTCTACGGTTTCTCAAAGCCTGTAATGAATTACAGATGTGAGATCCTGATCCGGTATCCAGTACCCAGGAAGTAGGGTTAATTGACATACAGTTTTCTATTACAAACACACCTGAAGCCGAAGCCACAACATGCTTCGAATCCTGGCTACTGGCTTCGCTAGCCCTGCGATCCTTCTGCCAATGTCCTTTCCCGTAACAATAGGAACGTCCCTCCTTTACTATATCTTGTCCCAAAACTTTTGCCCTTCCCTTTCCTTCTACTTTCCTGGTTTCCTTCAGGGTACAAGTAGAGGGCAGAGACCGTAGAATCAAGTCAGTATTTGACTCGTTCTTCAACGTGGTCTTCAGGTCCGTGAGCTCATCAAAATAGCTAGTCTCTGCAAGGACGTTGTCCCCTATAGATGACGCGATAGCCAACCTCACTTGAAGCAATTCGTTCGAGGTCTCATATCTTGCGATACGAGATTGCTCTCCATATAAATCTTTGTTATGGAGGAAGACAGAAACTAAGTCCATATTCTCGTGCTGCCTCTGGTATGCACCATCAACTGAGGCCAACATGAGGCACTTGGCACTCGCACAGTCTTTTTCCGATGTCTTACGGATATCAATATCCGTGACAGGGGAAACTGGTCCTGTGACGGCAGGGGTTGGATTAGTTAAGAGGTGTCCTAATTTGTCATGGGTAATAGACATATGGACAGACCTTTGCCAGTCATTACAGTCAGATCCAATCATTTTATTATCTAGATGTAACCTATGTCTGGTCACTAGGTCGCTGCAATTAAGAGAGAAAGAAGAAAACACTTAGCATGATGCTCTTTCAAGTTTAGATTGGTTTTTAGTTTATCTAAACAGGATGGCTCCCACTGTTTCTCGAATTCTTCCTCAAACCATAAAAGAAGAATTAGTTAGGATTAATCTCACCGTACAATACTTGCTTAACCGTTCAGCCAGGCTAGTGTCGGTACTTCGAAGGAGGTTTTACGACGCTTTCGCGATGTTCCTTAATTAAATAACCTCTTTTCCCTGTGGGCGTAGCCCCGCAAACACCTTTCTAGACACCTACTTGGTTTATAGCATTGATCGTTAAGTGAAAAAGTCTCCCGAGGAGTAGCGGATACTCACAGTAGGATCCGGATCCAAATATCATTGTGTGATAATGCTGAAGGAATCCTACCAACATTATCAAACTCTAAATGGTATGCAGCACTAGCAAGTTTCAATTTCCTTAGAAACTCCCGATGTGGATTTTTGCCCCATGCTCTTATGACATTGACTAAGGCCACAAATCATAAGTCACATGTCAAGTTCTACTCGTCATTGTCCAGGTTGATTAGAACCCACCCGTAAATACCCTTGACTATGGCCAACAAAGTAATACGACTGTCCCAAACCAACACATCTATCTATGCAACATATGAATACCCAGCAGCTACCAATCACTTGTAGGGTTCCTAGGCATGCTAATGAGGTCTCACAAGGCATCAACCATGCCAATTTCAAAAATTACAAGTGCCGAGAAACCCTAGACTACGGATCGTTAACTAGATATTTTAGGCGAAAGATGCAACTAGTTAACAATATAACTAAAAGAACGGAAATACAACCTTTGTAGATCCGGTCCTCCACCGCCATAGCTCCGCAATGAAGTCTCCTCGCTGTCCAAATGGAAACCCGGGCTCTAGCATCGGCTTCATCGGAGAAATGGGCGGGCTAGGTCGTCGGCTTCGTGCCGAAGATGATCTACGTCGAGGCATCACTAGATCAAGCTCCCACTTCACCAAGTCATGAAACTTGTGAAGAGAACACCCTATACTACTTGGCAAGAGGTAGAGGATGAAGAAATAGCAAGTGGGTTCACTTTAGAATTGGATTTCTCACACTTTTGCTCAAATCACCATTGATCAAGCAAGCTTTTCTTCTTGTGAAGAAGAAGAAGAAGAAGATGATAATGTTATGATAAGTTATTTGAAAATAGAAAAGAAAAGCAATACTTATCATAATACAACCATGGTTAGGTGTAGAGAATTAACTAGGATTAGTGAATGGTTGGGTTAAGACATGAAGACAAAATGGTCACTTTAGTCAAACCTTCATGAAGCTTCAACAAGCTTCATCTTTTAAAGCAACCATTTTCTCTTTTTCTTTTGTCAAAACAAAATAAATAAATGCATAAATAAATCAAATGAAACCCTAACCATTAACTAACCATGATTTAATCACACACTTAACCAAGTTAACATGTATCATCAAACATGATACAATCAAGTGCACAAAAGTATATCACATATACAACTTGTGAACTTCAAGTGAGAAAATCCTTTTAAAGTGAACCAATACTAGTTAATGCAAAGTAATATATCAAATATATAATTATGCATTAAATCATTAAATCAACACTTGATTTAACGATCCGGTCATATCGCACATAACCGACTAATATGCAATGTATCGACTTATCGAATCAATCCTTGATTCGATAACTAGGTTATATCGCATACAACCAATCAATACATTCATCGCGAGAATAGAATACGGTATCACATATACGCATTATTCTCGGTCCCGCACATATCTCATATGCGCTCCTATTTCGTTTCGCTTGAGCCAGGAAACCTCTGTGTAGGACTCTAAAGACTCGTCAATACGCCGGTAGCAGATGATGATCATATCAAACACCCACAAGCCGCAAGCGGTCTGCTAAACGTAACGGCCACCCGGGTATTGAGCGATTAGAAGATCGACGAGCAAGCCCGGTCACACTCCTGTGAATCCAACCAGTAACACTTACCGTACAGTCCGGTCTGTTCGTCTGATATGTCGCATATCTCGCCTAGGGGTGGTAAACGTCAAACCCCAATAGCTTGATAAGTCGTGTCGATATGAGGTCTATAACAGTTCGAGAAACTACAGGTAACACTTACCAGTAATTCTCAGCAACCCTGACCAGGGATTTCCGGTTATAGCCAATCGAACACAGCGCAACATCAACTCCCTATACCGGGAGAGACGAATCCCCTCCTATCGCTCATTGCCTCCATGTGATTCGGGACTGTACCCAAAAACCACCGTTTTGCACGCCCTCTTGGACGTGGTAAGGTGGAAATCAAAGCACAATGGGAACCACACAAGACTCTATGACGATCTCGGGTCAACAGACTACTCTGTACCAGTGTCACCAGAGAACTGCCATCTGACGTAAGGTATAATACCATCTGGGAGTTCTCGGCGAGTCCGTCCAGTGTACCCAGTCTCCACTGAGCACCCGTATATCATCTCTGATGTCAAACACCAATGGATATGGGATCATCCATCGCCCATCTGTATGGGTCGAGAAGGTATACGCTAGTCTACTCTGGTATATCGATGCCCCATCTCGATACACCCACGACTAGGGACTTTGAAGGATGTACTTATGGACTACCATATCCCCACTAGTATGATCCGCATCATAGTCCAGGTAGTCAAGCACACATCCTAAGGGCTTTACCAACATGTAACAGAGAGACAAACAGTATACACGTTAAGGTAAAGAGTAACCAGATAGCATACTATCATGTCGAGCGAGAAAGTCCTCCCTATATATATCCCAGCATCCACTACAATGCACATCCAATGTACAGTAATGGCCTCTAGGGCATACATATAACTAACAATCTCCCACTTGCACTAGGGCCATCTGATAGCAGTGGTTGTAGTATCTCATACTCAACCATCCCATAAAAGTCTCTCTCTGGGAACAGGCCTTTGTGAGTGGATCCGCTGTGTTGTCCTCCGAGTCTACTCTCCAAACCTCGATCTCCTTGGAGATCAACCATCTCCATGATCAGGTGATACTGCCTTAGAATATGTCTGGATCACTGATGGCACCGGCGTTCCTTGGCATAAGCCACAACTCCATTGTCTCACAATGGTTGGAACGTAGTTCATCTCATGAACCAATATACACCCAGACTGCCTCTTTGGTAGCATCTTAAGTAGCGATGTATCCAGCCTTTATCGTCTAGTTAGCCACGGTATCTAGCTTGGAACTTTTCCAACATACCGTCCCTTTACTGAGGGTAAAGACAATGCCTGTGACTGACATTCAGTCGTCATTATCACCCTGGAACCCTTCCAGTGATTCTCCCCAGGATCGGTTGATACCATCTCACTACAACTAGTGAGAATACTAACATCCAATTAGATCTATCTCATAGATCCAAAACCCAGGATTTAGGAAGTATCATTATGATCCTTTATGGAGAATCATTGTGATAAGCGGAGACTGACCGAGCGTAGCATAGGAAACTTCTTTCTTATCAAGAGTATGTCATCCACGTACTCTACGAGGATCGCCACCATACTCCCTACTACCTTTTTGTTTATATAAGGTTCATCTACCATTTTGATGATGTCAAACTCTTTGACTAACACATCAAAACAAATGTTCCAACTCCGCGATGCCTGCTTTATCCTATAAAGCAGCTTGCACACGTTTCCGCTGCTCCCACTGTCTACGAAGCCCTCTGGCTGTGTACTTATAGACGCTCTCTTCCAAAACATCATTTAGAAAAGCAGTCATGATACCCAACCACCAGATATCATAGTCATGGTATGTAGCCGTGGTAAGTAGGATCTGGATGGACTTAAGCATAGATACTTGAAAAGGTTTCATCATTATCCACGCCTGGTTGATGACGAAAACCTTTAACAAGTCTAGCCTTGAAAGTCTCAACTTTTCCATCTACACCAAGTAATCTTCTCAAGATTTACTTGCTCCTGATGGGGATTTAACCCTTCAGATATAGCAGCCAAAGTCTATACTTTGCTGGTGTACATGGATTCCATCTCAGATCGCTAAGCAACCAGCCATTCTTACAGAGTCCCACTCCTGATGGCCAGCTCGAAACTAGTTGGGTCATCATCTCATGATGCAATCCTCGCTCCCACTGTCATAGAGAAACCAAAGTATCTCTCAGGTGGGTGAGGAACCCTACTAGATCGGCGGAGAGGCTGAGCTTCGTTGGTTACTACTGAATCCTTCGGTTCTACCAAATCATCAGCTGCTGTTTGTATAGCTGGAACCTTTCCAGTTGTACATAACAGACCTTGCCTCGAGCTTGTCCGGATTTTGCTTTTAGACATAGGCCGGACAATCCCAAATCTTAACTAACTTAAGATATGGGCTCTTCCCTTTCCATATCACATATGAAGCGGTAGGCATAGATTTGATTCGAATCCACTTCAATAGGTATGCAGCTTCTCAAGTGCATAACTGCCAAAAAGGAAATAGGTAACTCAGTAGTACTCATCATAGAGCACACCATATCATATAGGGTGCATCTGCTCCGCCCCGATATACCATCGTGCTTTGGTGTATTCGGAGGAGTAATGCTGAGAGAGAATCTCATTCTCCTTTAGAATAGTCCAGGATTTCCGTGCTCAAGTATTCTCCTCCTTGATCTCATCAAAGGACATAATACTTATACCCGTATTGGTTCTCTACTTCTAACTTATATTCTGTGAATATCTCAAAAGGTTCAGACTTGTGTTTCAACAGGAACATATGTCTGAATCTTGAGAGATTATCAGAGAACGTAATGAAGTACAAAGAACCATTCTTGGCATGTGTAGACAGGGGACCTACATACATCAACATGTATCATCCCAAGAGTTCATTAACTCTTTCTCTGTTTCCAGTAAACGGAGCTATGGTCATCTTATCTCTGTGACATGACTGGCAAGTTTCACAAGATGTAAATTCAAACTGATTTAAATATGCATCTAAATGTAACTTCAGCTAGTCGGGTCGCATTGATATGACCTAGTCTACAATACCTCAAGAAGGATTTGTTCATTTCTGAACTCTTCCTCTTGTGTGTGTTCCGTATACTAAAGAACTGTAGTTTGATTTAGAACATCAATGCTTTTAGATAACGTGCCTGAACCGATCAACTTTTGATATAGGAAATGTTCAAAACATTATCCAACAATACAAAATTTTATCATTTCTTTACTAATAAAGAGATAGATACGATTTTGTATATCAGGTTCGGTATCTAATAACATTCGTTCAGAATCAATGTATTCGTAATACAGGGTGAAAGTGACCAACAGACTTGGCTGCAACACTTGCCCCGTTTTCTGTCTCATGAAACTTATCACCCGTTCTCAGTTCTCTACCTTTCTGTAGACCTATGTAACATATTACATATCTGGGATCCTGATCTGGTATCACATACCCAGGACGTAAAAGATACTGAGAAACAGTTCTTTGTAACGAACACACCCGAAGATGATGCATCAGCATGCACTCTCTTCGTTTGGGCGGCACGGGAAATCTGGTATTCCCCAATTTCCTGCTCTGTCTTATAACAATTATAAGTTGGAGCGGGACCAACGTTCCCCAGCTCAGTATAACAAGCGGGTTCGGTCAATATTCCGTATATTATCTTGATTAAGGCGTGATATGGTCGCTACCTGGAGAGAGAGAGAAGAAAACACTCAGCGTGCGCTCTTGCAAGAATAGATTGGTTATTATTTTATCTAATCAGGATGGCTCCCACTGCTTTTTATCAAATCTTCCTTCAAACCCTAAAAGGAAAGACTAGCCGGGATTAATTACACACTACAAGTTCACCAATCTTTCAGCCAGGCCAGTGTCGGTACTTTGAGGGAGGTCCCCCGTGCTTTCGCACGAACCTAATTAATGTAAACCTCGTTTTCCCAGAGGCGTAACCCCGTTGACACCTTTCTAGACACCTACTTGATCGGCTAATTGTAATGTGTAAAACTCTCCAAGGAGTAACAATTACTCGCAGCGGGTATCGGGATCCAACTATCTCATAGAAGGTATGCAATCTCATTGCAAATTTCAACACTTGAAATTCCCGACAATTTTGCCCCTAGCGTCCTATGACCTTGACGCAGGCCAACAAACCATAGTGCGCTAGTCAAGTTCAACCCGTCATTTCCTGATTGAATTAAACCCACCCGCACGACCCTTGACGCAGGCCAACAAAGTCGCACGACTACCCTTATCCAATCTGCATCATATGCATAAACAGATAAATACTAGTTAGCTACCGCACACTACGCCTTGACGCAGGCCAACAAACGTAGCACGAATACTAACTACCATTTATCTGAAATGACGGAGGGCTACGACAGGTTTTTCTGAAAACCTATTGCGTAATGAACTTGATATCGTTGTAGAATCAAATGATTTTAAAATGGAGTGCTTTTGAGGCTTTTCTAGTTTTGCTAAAGGAGTCACTCCCGGTGAAAGGATCGTCGGTCCTTTCCTCGTCGAATGAGGTGCGGGATATATCATATATATCACTGTGCAAAGCAAAAACACTTAAAAGCAATCAAAAGACAAACCGAGTGTGTAGCATCTGCCAGTTTTTGCTAAAGGAGTCACTCCCGGTGAAGGGATCTCGGTCCTTTCCTTATCGAATAAGGTGCAGGATATATCATATATACCGCTGTGCAAAGCAAGAACTGTAGCTACCTGTTTTATTTTGAAATTCGATTCTACAACATCTTAGGTTTCTTTTCTTTCATTAATCACATTAATGAAGTCCCATCATTTAAGTACCTAAACATCACAGATAAATACGACGTACACTTATGCCATCCGCATTCGCCTCGATGTCCCCTCGTGCACCGTTAGGTTAGGTAACTAACGGCAGAGCGGGGCAGGGCTAGCGTGGGTGTAAAACATAAGTAACGCCTATATAATATATCATATATACTATATACTGTATCTATCACAGAACATCACATGATCACATCACAGATATCGCAGCAGAAGTATCATATGAAATATTGGATATACTAGGACGTCCGTGTTTTTAATACGAGCCAGTATAAAACACGGATTCCACGGTCGCGATGAATAGCCAAACCCACACCCCTAGACCCCTACGAGAGCGGCAAGCAACCCTACCAATTCTAGAGTTAGGAGACCCGGACTCGACTCCTCGAGTTGGTCTCCCAATGGACTCCAGAACCCGGTTACTTGTGCTCCCCTCCTTGGGTCTATCCTAGTGCGGAAAAGTAAATAATATACAAAGGGTGACAACTTCCACAACCTGGAAGTGCCCCAATAAAAAAATATTACATACAAGTTTTTACATGAATGAAAATGAAAAAACACTCATCTCACATAAAAACCCCCCGGCTATTCAAACACGACGATCCAATATAACATATCCAGCAACACATAACATCACATGTCATCAACGTAAGTAAATATGTCCATCCCAATTGTCGTTGACAGATAGCAACGAAACCGGCAATATCACATATTGCACTTACGGTCACAGAAAAGAAAGTGTAAAACTACAACAGTTGGAATCCGCAACCACCTCAGACATCGCATGCCTGACCAAATGAATTCTTTAGACATCGCATGCCTAACAATTATAAACCCCGCATTTTAGTCTCAAAATCGAAAACACTTTTCGATACCAAGTCGGGCAATTCAACAGGATTCCCGACAATTTGATCAAATGCTCGTCGCAAACTTCAGTAGACGGCCGCACCCCTGACGCCGCTGACGAAGTGCACCAAGGCGGAACACCGCTACCGCGAGCACCCGGACGGATGCTTTCGGCGACGGGGTTCTCCTACAGTCACTTGGTCGGGGCTATGGAGTGAGGCTGTCTATTAAGTTTACCCGGCGAGTATCCGCGTACGCTACGTGATTGCGACGGACTTTTGATCACATCAAAATTCCGTAGCAACCGATCAAGTGAGACTAAACTGCTATGTTTATAACATTCATTCTGTTATCTCATAACTACTTGTGAATTCCAATTATTGTATCACATTCCGGATAAATAGAAAATGTTAAACTTTTCGATCAAACAGTCGAACACCCAAGTTTTCCCGATATAGATCAACACATGAAATAAGTCTAACAACATTCAGTTCGTGCCTCAGTACCAACGGTCCAGCCGTAGAAGGGTCAAGCCAACGCCTCACATGTGGCACGCCGTACTGCCCCAAACCCGAAGGTTCAAAGGGCAGTTCAAGACGGTCACATAATCGAGTTAAGGTTTGTTGTCTTCTAGAGGGTCCATCGCGTTACTTGCACTACTTAGAACGTCGTTAAACCACGGAAAAATCCAACACTTGGAAATTTCCCGACAGGGGAAAAATTAGGTATTTATATCCGGTCGAACTTTTTAACATATTCAAAAATTATCCAGAATCCACATAGAAAAAATCTGATAATCCGATCGAATATTCGAATCCCCAAAACATCCCAGAAAATTCAACTCTTGAAAAAATATTAAAAATTCCCAGGAAAACCAGGACTTGAAACTAAGAATTACTGTGCAAAATACATTATATAATGAGGCCGTACGGCCGCGGAACCGTCGCACGAGCCATGCTCGTCCCGCGAAACCGCGGCGACTTTGTGGAATTGGGCTGTCGAATTTCACAGTAATTCTTAGATATTCCTGCTGATTTTTCTGCCTATTTTTAATATCGAAAAACTCCAGATTTTGGAAAAAGTCCAGAGAGCATGTTTGTGTTAGGGTTTCGGGTTCGTTCGGGTTTCAAACTTCGTCTAGACTTCGCCTAAGGCTCTAGCTAGGCTCTGATACCACTGTAGGGTTCCTAGGCACGCTAATGAGGTCTCACAAGGAATCAACCATGCCAATTTCAAAAATTACAAGTGCCGAGAAACCCTAGACTACGGATCGTTAACTAGATATTTTAGGCGAAAGATGCAACTAGTTAACAATATAACTAAAAGAACGGAAATACAACCTTTGTAGATCCGGTCCTCCACCTCCATAGCTCCGCAATGAAGTCTCCTCGCTGTCCAAATGGAAACCCGGGCTCTAGCGCCCGCTTCATCGGAGAAATGGGCGGGCTAGGTCGTCGGCTTCGTGCCGAAGATGATCTACGTCGAGGCATCACTAGATCAAGCTCCCACTTCACCAAGTCATGAAACTTGTGAAGAGAACACCCTATACTACTTGGTAAGAGGTAGAGGATGAAGAAATAGCAAGTGGGTTCACTTTAGAATTGGATTTCTCACACTTTTGCTCAAATCACCATTGATCAAGCAAGCTTTTCTTCTTGTGAAGAAGAAGAAGAAGAAGATGATAATGTTATGATAAGTTATTTGAAAATAGAAAAGAAAAGCAATACTTATCATAATACAACCATGGTTAGGTGTAGAGAATTAACTAGGATTAGTGAATGGTTGGGTTAAGACATGAAGACAAAATGGTCACTTTAGTCAAACCTTCATGAAGCTTCAACAAGCTTCATCTTTTAAAGCAACCATTTTCTCTTTTTCTTTTGTCAAAACAAAATAAATAAATGCATAAATAAATCAAATGAAACCCTAACCATTAACTAACCATGATTTAATCACACACTTAACCAAGTTAACATGTATCATCAAACATGATACAATCAAGTGCACAAAAGTATATCACATATACAACTTGTGAACTTCAAGTGAGAAAATCCTTTTAAAGTGAACCAATACTAGTTAATGCAAAGTAATATATCAAATATATAATTATGCATTAAATCATTAAATCAACACTTGATTTAACGATCCGGTCATATCGCATATAACCGACTAATATGCAATGTATCGACTTATCGAATCAATCCTTGATTCGATAACTAGGTTATATCGCATACAACCAATCAATACATTCATCGCAAGAATAGAATACGGTATCACATATACGCATTATTCTCGGTCCCGCACATATCTCATATGCGCTCCTATTTCGTTTCGCTTGAGCCAGGAAACCTCTGTGTAGGACTCTAAAGACTCGTCAATACGCCGGCAGCAGATGATGATCATATCAAACACCCACAAGCCGCAAGCGGTCTGCTAAACGTAACGGCCACCCGGGTATTGAGCGATCAGAAGATCGACGAGCAAGCCCGCTCACACTCCTGTGAATCCAACCAGTAACACTTACCGTACAGTCCGGTCTGTTCTTCTGATATGTCGCATATCTCGCCTAGGGGTGGTAAACGTCAGACCCCAATAGCTTGATAAGTCGTGTCGATATGAGGTCTATAACAGTTCGAGAAACTACAGATAACACTTACCAGTAATTCTCAGCAACCCTGGCAAGGGATTTCCGGTTATAGCCAATCGAACACAGTGCAACATCAACTCCCTATACCGGGAGAGACGAATCCCCTCCTATCGCTCATTGCCTCCATGTGATTCAGGACTGTACCCAAAAACCACCGTTTTGCACGCCCTCTTGGACGTGGTAAGGTGGAAATCAAAGCACAGTGGGAACCACACAAGACTCTATGACGATCTCGGGTCAACAGACTACTCTGTACCAGTGTCACCAGAGAACTGCCATCTGACGTAAGGTATAATACCATCTGGGAGTTCTCGGCGAGTCCGTCCAGTGTACCCAGTCTCCACTGAGCACCCGTATATCATCTCTGATGTCAAACACCAATGGATATGGGATCATCCATCGCCCATCTGTATGGGTCGAGAAGGTATACGCTAGTCTACTCTGGTATATCGATGCCCCGTCTCGATACACCCACGACTAGGGATTTTGAAGGATGTACTTATGGACTACCATGTCCCCACTAGTATGATCCGCATCATAGTCCAGGTAGTCAAGCACACATCCTAAGGGCTTTACCAACATGTAACAGAGAAACAAACAGTATACACGTTAAGGTAAAGAGTAACCAGATAGCATACTATCATGTCGAGCGAGAAAGTCCTCCCTATATATATCCCAGCATCCACTACAATGCACATCCAATGTACAGTAATGGCCTCTAGGGCATACATATAACTAACATCACTATGCCTTGACTAAGGCCAACAAACATAGTTTGAATACTATTGAATATTCATACGAAATGACGGAGGGCTACGAATGGTTTTGGCAAAACCGTGAACGTAGTGAACTTGATATAATCGAAGGAACCTTGATAGCTTTTAAAAGGAGTGGTTTAAGCTCCGCATTTTTTAAAGTTTTTCTGTTTTGAAAAAACCGAGTGGTTTTGAAATTGTTCCAACGATTTAACTTTGGTTTATTTTCTTTGCATTAATATAATGCGTCCCATCAATTAATCCTACCATTGCAGAAAACAACGAAATATGACGTACAATTATTCCATCCGCATTCGCCACGGGGCCCCGTCATCACCTGTTAGGTTACTTAACTAACGACAGAGCGGGGGCTGGACTAGCGGGGATGCAAAACATAAGCAACGCCTACTAGATATCATATATAGATATATACATTCGTCAGATGCGATGATAGCCATTCCAGATCACAGATGAACACGTTGGATATGGTAGGAATCCACGTTTCGTTCGAGCCTACAACGAAAGACGGATTACACGGTCGCGATGAATAGCCAAACCCCACCCTAGACCCCTACGGATGTGGCAAACTGCCCGCCAAGTACCCGAAGTGAAGCAACCTCCCTCAACAACGTGAGTAGGCCACTCAGCACTTCAAAGTACCCAGTAGTTTGTGCACCCCACGTTGGGTCTATCTTAGGAGCAAAAAATAGTAAAAGAAATAATATACAATGGCGGCTACAACCACAACCCGGATGTGCGGTCATAAAATAATATTACATCAAATTACAAATTTTACATTGAATGAAAAATGAAAACTCCCATCTCACATCCCCGGCTATTCATCATGAAGATCTAACAAGTTCATATACATAAACCAACATTACAGATTACGGATATGCACAACCTCCACTAATCGACGTATAGAGATTAGTGAATGTTCAATACATATATTACATCACAGAAGATCCGATTAGCTAAAGTACTTAGAATTTCGATCGAAAACTTGATTTGAAACTACCCCAAGCACAACACAGTACTCAACTAAATCTGGGCAGAAACAAAGTATCAGAAAAATCACAAAATACAAATCCGGACAAACTACAGGAAAAACGAGTCGACTCGGCGTCGACTCGGCCGCGGATCCACGGCGAAATGCATGGTTTCGCCACGCTTCCGCGGCGGTACAACCGATTCATGACCTCGTTTTTCTTGTGTGTACTTAAAAAAGCCTGCACGTATTTTTAAGGTCCCTGGAAAGATTTTTGGACCAGTTTTTAAAATCGACAGAAAAGTGCAATTTTTGACGTGTTTTGCGATTTTTTCTGGCGATCGAATTTCTAACACTTTGCTAACAAGTTAGTAATAGTTTAGCGTGTCTCTGATACCACTGTAAGTCTACGTTACCTACCCCGGTACTTACGGGGAGGCGGAATAGGTAAAAATCAAATTTTTAACACAAGGTAACATAGACTAAAACTTGAGGATCTTTGTCAAACCATTGATAACAAACTACATGAGGTTCTATCTACTATGCAAGGAGATTATAGCTCATGCTACCAGTCCTTCGGGTCTTCTCCGCTACCCTCCTCGTCTCCGTAGGCTCCATGGGTCGATCTGGATCTTGGTCACCTCCGCGGCCTCCTTGAGTCGAAGACGATCCACCCGAGAGTCTGTAGTCTGAGCTCCACCTCAAGCCGAGGTAACTAGGGAAACAAGTTTGCTATTCTTGATGTCCTAGGTGGTGTAGAAGATGATGGTGGATTTGTTTTTCTATTTTTCTCAACACATGAGAGCTATAGAAAAATCAAGAGAGGAAGAAGAAGGAGGAACCATGGGAGTTCTCATTTGGATGAGAGAGAATGAGCAAGAGATAATGATGCATAAGAAAAAATAATTACTAATCTCTTATCATGATAAAGTGTGATGGCTTCTTGATTTGACCCTTATCATCTCAAATTAAATCCAAAGCCAAAGAGGAGTCTAGAGCTCACAAGAAAAATCCAAGTCAACAATGGTCAACTAGGTCAAATTGTCAACATGGTCAAATGGTCAAAACAATTAGCCATAACACAATTATCATTAAAAAGATTAGTAAATATTTTCCTTACCTCATAATGGTTTTGACCGAACCAACGGTCAGAACCCCAATAAGGCACTACCTTCTTCGCTCCTCACAACCGTGCATACACACCCGCATCTACATTCCGTAGAATGCGAATGCACAGAAGACAAAGCTAATCCATCTATACAATACTAGGATCCGACTTCAACTAAAGCCCACTAGTATCGTCTGCCCGAACATCATACGCGCACAAGTGTACATAAGTGATCGTAGCCTTACCGTAAAACCATACGGCCTCTACACCTTTTGCCCAGTGCAGGGAAACTCTCTGTGTGGGACTCTAAAGACTCGACACTACGCTGGCAGTGGGTTTAACCACAGACCGCAAGCGGCACTAGCTGTACATAATGGTCCCCAGGTAGATGTCGATAAGAAGGCCGATGAGGTAAACCCATCCGAACTCCTACTGAGCCTGAATGTGACAATCTCCGTACAGTCCGGTCTGTTCGTCTAAGAGTATCGCATGTCGGGCCTAGGGGCGGTAAACGTCAGACCCCTAATAGTGGTACAAGTCATGCCGGAGTGTTGCTCAGAACACCCTGAGAAACTACTGGAAACATTGCCAGTAATTCTCGCGTGCCCTGGCCAGGGACTTTATGTAATGGCTCTCCTAGACACTGCGCGATATCAACCCCCAATACCGAGAGAGACGAATCCAATCTAACCGCTACTGCCTCCAAGTGCTTCGGGACTGCACCCAACTACTACCTGTTTGCACGACTCCTTTGAGCCGTGGTAGGGTAGTAATCAAAGTACAGTGGGAACACACTCGAGGCGAAGTAGCAGTGTCAAGTCGACGGACTAAGCTGTACTCCTGTCACCTGGGAACTGTTATCTGACGATAGGTATAGTACCAACCAACAGTTCTCGACGAGTCCTGTCCAGTGTACTCGTAACCTAACGAGCACCCGCATACTATCTCCAGTACGACGTACTAATGGCTGTGGGACAGACCATCTCCCTGCTGGGATGACAAGCATATACGCTAGTCTACTCCGGAGTATCGATGCCTCGTCTCGATAATCCTACGACTAAGGACCTGTATAAGGATGTGCTTGTAGATTACCCAGCCCCCACTAGTGTGACTGCCATCACAACTGGTAATCAAGCAAAGATCCTAAGGGCTCCACTAATATGTATAAGCGATATGCTAAAAGAAACATATGAACATATTGAAGTAGAAACAAACCAAGTAGTATACTACCATTTTGAGCAATATTGTCTATACAACTGTGAATATCCCAATCTTCCATTAACTAATATACAAACTAGTATGATACAGTAATGGCCTCTAGGGCATATACACTGACAGAAGGAACCGAATAGCTTTGAAAAAGAGTGGTTTAGGCTCCACAATTAAAAGTTTGATTTTGAAGAAAACTGAGTGGGTAATAGTAAGGCAAACTTTTTCTCAAGAGTTCATTCCCTGTGAAGAGATCTCGGCTCTTGGCTCATCGAATGAAGTGCAAGATATTCCAAACCAAATACCGCTATGCAAAGCAAAAGGTTATGGCAATTAGTTTTCAAATTGTTCCAAGAACATAAAATTAAGTTTGTTATCTTGCATTAACCAAATAACGCAGTCCCATCAATTCAAAATATCATGCCAGAAAGAAAAAAAATTAATCACGCACATATTTGCCATCCGCATTCGCCACAGGGTCCCCGATCTTCACTGTAAGGTTACTTAATTTACGGGAGGATGGGGACAGGACTAACGTGGATGCAAAACATATATAGCGTCTAATAAATAAATATATATAGGCATTTGTCTCACGCATGATATATCACAAACACAGCATCACAGCATAAGCAAATAGACAATATGGAAAAGCGGACAATCTAGGAACACTACATTTCATTTGAGCTCCAAATGAAACCGCAACGTTCCCCGGTCATGTGGATAGCCTGTAGTATTAAACCCTAGACCCCTACGAGCATGGCAAGCCACCCCCCAATCCCATAAGCGAGGCAACCCCAATCTGCAATGTGAGTGGGCCACCCAGCGCTTTCAAAATCCGGTGAACTCGAGCAGCCCTCCGCGGGTCAATCCTATACCCTATACGAGTGTGATGAGTAGCCTGCCAATTCTAGAGTAAGGCACCCCGGTCTCAACGCCATGAGATGGTTTTCGTTGCCCTCTAGAACCCGGTTACTCGAGCACTTCACCGTGGGGTAATCTTAGTGCATGTAATGAACACCTGAATATAAAACGGTGACTACGTCCGCAACCAGGACGTGCCCCAATGAATAATATACATGAAACGGAAATGGCAGCCACTTGTTGGAGCTCATCCCGCGATAAGAATATACATTACATCACAAAATATCTATACCCTACTTCGATCTAGCTATCACGACAATTCAAATATCCATAAATATATAGAATAAACATCATAGAATATCACATAAAAACAATGCGAGTATCAACTTCGTAACCCCGTCTAATTAATACCTATAGCAATTAGACAACGTTTTACTAAATGTTATGATACTCACACATGCAAGAACTCCAAAGAAAACTACGATATCTAAATCCCACAACCAATTAGCCAACACTTCAAATTTCCAAACACCGAAAAATCAAGTGTGCTAAAAATTCCCAAAAATTACAATCTGTTTTCCTAAACCAAGAGCCCGAATCGACTTTATACTCACAGGAGTGCCTAAGGGGACACCCGGCAACATACCATAGGGAACTTGGGAAGCGTAGGGAGGGGACCCATCCACTAGGACTACTACGAAATGGTATTGGGGGCCTTGCCATGGCCGAGAGCACCATAAAGGTGCTCTCGGCCATGGCAGCCCCTAAGATCACTTCGTTGTGGTCTTGGGGTTCGGGTCTTCTCTCTCAACCTCTCAGGAACACCTCGGGGTACCCACAATGCATCCTACGGATTCTTGGTTCAAACCATGAATCCGCGGGCATCAAAACATATCAAAAACATTAGAATTGGGACTGATTTTTAGGGCTGGAAATTCAGCCACAAAAACGACGGATTCGGACATGGTTGAATGTTAGTTTAGGGTGATGGCTAGGCTCTGATACCATATAAGTATCGGGTTACGCCAGCGCCCCGGCCATCAATCCGTGGCCAAATGTGGAACAAAAGCTTTTAAAAACCGGCGCTAACGGAACCCGATTCCCGGATCGACCATTAACCCAACACTAGATGTTATGAAAAGGAGTTTAGAAAGGTTATACCGAATGATCCAAGTCCTTCGGTCTTCAACCCTCATCCCAAGCTCCTCGCAGCTTCCTTGATCAAGTTTGATCTCCGGTCTCCCCCCATCGAGGACGATCCACCTTGAGAGTATATAATACGGGCTCCCGCCTCAAAACCGAGGCAACTCGAGTATCTAGTATACTACCCTAGATAGTCAAGATGAAATAGAGAGTGTGTAAGTGTCACGACCCAAAAGTAGCATGTGACCGGCACTTAAAACACGTGACATCTAAAGACATCAACGTAATCTAAGTAAGCCGAAACCCGGAATCTAAACCCTTTTTGAAGATATTGGAGGTGAGGTTTAAATAATCAACCGATAAAATCAAGTTAAAATAACATCTAATTTTAACTAAGTATGTTGGAAAGCATTTATGACGTTTTGAAACTTGTCATCACCTCCTTTGCATTTTTATAAAAACCCGTTAAAACATAATAAAATAGCATCCCAACGGAAGCTAGTCTCCATGTCCAAACAATGGAGCAACCAAACAAGCTAAATCAGAAGTCGACTCCAAAGAGTGTGACAACTCAAGACACCACTCTAATCCTCATTTCTAAGTCCATAATCTATCATTTCTAAGTTGATGGAGTTTCCGATAGATACAAAAATATATGAATAATCAAGAGTGAGTATGATACAATAATAACTCACTTACCCATCAATCCCCAAAAGAATGTGTGCCCAAACCGCTGATAATCCAAGCGGTAAAACCTGCAAGAAACTGTGGCACAACGGGGATGAGTTGCCAACTCAGTGAATAAAAGTACATCTAAAGGTAGAAATCGAAATGCATGACGATCCTTAAATCATAAGAATAGTGTAAGTCCATGTCACGTACCCCACGAGCTTGCGGGGAGGCGGAATTTATGAAAAACAATTATTAAAGCTTCATAACACGGACTTAAGCACACGGATCGTGTCTAAACCATTACTACCAAACTATGAAAGGTTTAACTACACGGATTCGAAGTTATACCTCACGTTACTTGTCCTTATGGTCTTCATCGCTGTCCTCCACACCTCGTAGGCTCTATGGAACGTCGGCAGCTCAACGGCCTCCTCGAGTCAAAGACGATCCACCCGAGAGTCTATAGTCCGAGCTTCTATCTCGAATCTGAGATAACTAAGGCTTCTAGATCGCTAATCTAGAAGTCCTAGAGGGTGTAGAGTAATAAGATGAATTACTTAAAGTCACTTAAACCCTAGGTTTCTTAACTCATGAGAGCTATTAGGGTTTTGAGGAAGAAGATGAAGAAGTGAGGAGAGTGAAAGCTTTTGTGTTAATGATATGAATAATAACTCATGAAAGAATAATATCAAGCATACAAATATCTCTTTGATAAATATCTAGAAATATCTTGTAAGCATGATTTAATTCTAAATGGTGAATCACCTCATGAGTCATTTGTTAGTTGTATGTATGCCCTAGAGGCCAGTATTGTACAGATGATGTATATTATATTGGATGCTTGGACATATATAGAGATGACTTTCTTGCTCGATATGATAGTATGTTATCTGGTTGCACTTTATCTTAACATGTATACTAGTCTCTTTAAACTGTCTTATAGCTACATGTTGATAAAGCCCTTAGGATGTGTACTTGACTACCTGGACTATGACGCGGATCATACTAGTGGGGACATGGTAGTCTATAGGTACATCCTTCAAGGTCCTTAGTTATGGGTGTATCGAGACGGGGCATCGATATACCAGTGTAGACTAGCGTATACGCTTCTCGACCCATGAGATGGGCGATGGATGATCCCATATCCATTAGTGTTTGACATCAGAGATGGTATACGGGTGCTCAGTGGAGACTGGGTACACTGGACGGACACGCCGAGAACTCCCAGATGGTATTATACCTCACGTCAGATGGCAGTTCTCAGGTGACACTTGTGCAGGTTAGTCTGTAGACCCGAGATCGTCATAGAGTCTTGTGTGATTCCCACCGTGCTTTGATCTCCACCTTACCACGTCCATGAGGGCGTGCAAAACGGTGGTCTTTGGGTACAGTCCCGAGTCACATGGAGGCAATGAACGATAGGAGGGGTTTCGTCTCTCCCGGTATTGGGGGTTGATGTTGCGCTGTGCTCGATTGGCTGTAACAGGGAAGTCCCTGGCCAGGGCTGATCAGAGATTTGCTGGTAAGAGTTACCGGTAGTTTCTCGACCCGTTATGAGCCTCACATTGGCACGACTTATCGGTTACTGGGGTCTGACGTTTACCACCCCTAGACTTGATATGCGACATATCAGACGAACAGACCGGACTGTACGGTAAGTGTTACTGGTTAGATTCACAGGAGTGTGAGCGGGCTGGCTCGTCGATCTTCTGATCGCTCAATACCCGGATGGCCGTTACGTTTAGCAGACCTCTTGCGGCTTGTGGGTGCTTGATATGATCATCATCTGCTACCGGCGTATTGACGAGTCTTTAGAGTCTTACACAGGGGTTTCCTGGCTCAAGCGAAATGAAATAGGAGCGCATATGAGATATGTACGGGACCGAGAATAATGTGAGTATGTGATACCGTATTTTATTCTCGCGATGAATGTTTCGATTGGTTGTATGCGATATAACCTAGTTATCGAATCGTTGATTCGAAAAATCAATACATTGTATACTAGTCGGTTATGTGCGACATGACCGGATCGTTAAATCAAGTGTTGATTTAATGATTTAATGTATAATTATATATTTGATATATTACTTTGCATTAACTAGTATTGGTTCACTTTGAATGGATTTTCTCACTTGATGTGCAAGTTGTATATGTGATATACTTTTGTGCACATGTTTGTATCATGTTTGATGATACTTGCTCATTTGGTTAAGTGTAAAGAATTAAACCTTGGTTAAGTAAATGGTTAAGGTTTTTATTTATTCATTCTTTTATCTTTTTAATATGGATTAAAAAGAAATTGCAAAAGAAAACAAAGTGGTTGCTTTCATTCTTGAAGCTTGTTGAAGCTTCATGAAGCTTTGACCAAAGTGACCATTTTGTCTTCATGCTTAACCCTAACCATTCATCTAACCTTAGTCAATTCTCTACACCTAACCATGGTTCCTATTATGATAAGTATTCATTTCTTTTGCATTTTAAAACAACTTATCATAATCATCTTCATCTTCTTCTTCTTCTTCATGAGATAAAGAAAAAGCTTGCCACCATTAATGGCATGTTGTGCAAAAGTGTGAGAAATCAAATTCTAAAGTGAACCCACCTCCTATTTCTTCACCCTCTACCTCTTGCCAAGTAGTATAGGGTGTTTTCTTCACAAGTTTCACAACTTGGTGAAGTTGGAGCTTGATCTTGTGCAACCTTGATGTAGATCATCTTCGACATCGTAGCCGACGACTTGTCCACTTATTTCTCCGATGAAGCCGATGCGAGAGTCCCGGATCCGAGATGGACAGCGAGGGGACAACTACGAGGAGCTAAGGAAGTGGATAACCGGATCTACAAAGGTTGTAGTTTCCTACTTTTAGTTAAGTTGTTAACTAGTTTTTGTTTCGCCTAAAATTCTAGTTAACGATCCGTATTAGGGTTTCTCGGCACCCATATAATTTGAAATTGGCATGGTTGATGCCTTGTGAGACTTCATTAGCGTGCCTAGGAACCCTACATCATTAAGCATTTAATGAAAACTTATAACTCATCCCTCCACCTCATTTGTGTTTAATCCATAAAGAAAATAAAAACAAATGGTCATCTTCTTCTAGAAGCTTCCCGGCAAATTACGAGACTGCCCCTCCCATCCGTATTTTCGAAAAACACGGATAATCTTTGACTGAATAAATCCATCTGTATAATACTAGAATTTGGCTTAAACCAAAGCCCGTTAGTATTATCTGCCCATCATAATACGTGCACAAGTGTACGTAAGTGATCACGGTCCTGCCGTAAAACCATACGGCCTCTACACTTTTTGCCCGGTGCAGGGAAACTCTCTGTGTGGGACTCTAAAGACTCGACACTACGCTGGAAGTGGGTTTAACCACAGGCCGCAAACGGTACTAGCTGTACGTAACGGTCCCCAGGTAGACATCGATAAGAAGGACGATGAGGAAACCCATCCGAACTCCTATTGAGCCTGATGTGACAATCTTGTACGGTCCAGTCTGTTCGTCTAGGACTATCGCATATCGGGTCTAGAGGGTGGTAAACGTCAGACCCCTAATAGTGGTATAAGACTTGTCGGAGTGAAGCCTATTACACCTTGAGAAACTACTGGAAGCTACCAGTAAATCTCGCTTGCCCTGGCCAGGGACTTTGCGTAATGGCTCTCCATACACAGCGCGATATCAACCCCTAAATACCGGGAGAGATGAATCCTGTCTAACCGCCACTGCCTCCAAGTGCTTCGGGACTGCACACAACTACTACCTGTTTGCACGACTCCTTTGAGCCGTGGTAGGGTAGTAATCTAAGTACAGTGGGAACACACCCGATGCGAAGTAGCAGTATCAAGTCGACGGACTAAGCTGTACTCATGTCACCAGGGAATTGCTATCTGACGATGGGTATAAATCCAACCTGCAGTTCCCGGCGAGTCCTGTCCGGTGTACCCGTAACCTACCGAGCACCTGCATACTATCTCCAGTACGACGTACTGATAGCTGTGGGACAGACCATCTCCCTAACTAGGATGAGAAGCGTATACACTAGTCTACTCCGGAGTATCGATGCCCTGTCTTGATAATCCTACGACCAGGGACCTGTATAGGATGTTGCTTATAGACTACCTAGCCACCACTAGTGTGACTGCCATCACAACGCTGGTAATCAAGCAAAGATCCTAAGGGCTCTACTAACATGTATAAGCAATACGTTAAAATAAACATATGCACATATTAAAGTAGTCTCAAACCAAGTAGCATACTACCATTTTTAAGCAAGACTGTCAATACAACTGTGAATATCCCAAGCTTCCATTAAGTAATATACAAACTAGTATGATACAGTAATGGCCTCTAGGGCATAAACACTAACAATCTCCCACTTGCACTAGGGCCATGTACTGGCATATCGCAGACCTATCATCTCGAATAGCCTCTCGAACTGCGTCTGAGGAATGGCCTTTGTGAATGGATTAGCAGTGTTATTCTCTGTATCTACTCTCTTTACCTCGATCTCCCGGCGATCTACGATCTCCCTGATCAGGTGATACCGCCTAAAGATGTGTCTGGACTTCTGATGGGACCTGGGTTCCTTCGCTAAAGCTATAGCGCCGTTGTTGTCGCAATACAGAGGTATTGGATCAATACTGGTAGGAACCACCTGAAGTTCTGTTAGGAACTTCTTGATCCAGACAGCTTCTTTTGCGGCATCGCAAGCAGCTATGTACTCTGCTTCCATCGTTGAGTCAGCAACGGTGTCCTGCTTGGAACTCTTCCAACAGACCGCCCCTCTATTGAAGGTAAAGACATAACCCGACATGGACTTGGAGTCATCCTTGTCACTCTGGAAGCTGGAGTCAGCAAAGGCCTCGATCTGGAGGTCTTTTCCTCCATACACCAAGAACATCTCCTTAGTCCTCCTCAGGTACTTGAGAATGTTCTTTACTGCTACCCAATACTTCTCCCCTGGGTTTGCCTGATATCGGCTTACAACGCTTAATGCGTATGCTACATCTGGTCTGGTACATAACATCGCATACATTATAGAGCCTACCACAGAAGCGTAGGGTATAATCGACATGCGATCCCTTTCCAAATCAGTCTTGGGAGACATCTGTTTGGAGAGGTTGATTCCGGACAAGCCGGTAGGTTACCGCGCTTAGAATCTTCCATACTGAATCTTTTCAATATGGTGTCTATGTACCTGGACTGCGAAAGTCCTAACATCCTCTTTGATCTATCACGATAAATCTGGATCCCCAGAATGTAGGTGGCATCACCCAGGTCCTTCATGGAGAACTTCTGTGACAAGAATCTTTTGACTGACTGTAGCATAGGAATATCATTTCCTATTAGGAGAATGTCATCCACGTACAAGACGAGGAATACTACAAGTCTCCCTACAATTTTACTGTATATGCATGGTTCATCTGGATTCTTTATAAAGTCGAATTCTTTGACAGTATCATCAAAACAGATGTTCCAACTCCGCGATGCCTGCTTTAGCCCATAAATGGATTTAAGCAACTTTCACACTTTACCGCTACTCCCACTCTGAATGAATCCCTCTGGCTGATCCATATAGACGCATTCTTCCAAATTACCATTTAGAAAAGCCGTCTTTACGTCTATCTGCCAGATCTCATAATCGTGGAAGGCAGTAATGGCAAGAAGGACCCGAATGGATTTGAGCATAGCCACTGGAGAAAAGGTTTCGTCATAGTCCAAACCAGGACTTTGACGAAAACCCTTTGCAAAAAGTCTAGCCTTATAGGTTTCAACCTGTCCATCTACACCAATCTTCTTTCTGAAGATCCATTTGCATCCTACGGGTTTTTCCCCATCTGGAGCAATGTCTAAAGTCCATACTTTGTTAGTGTACATGGACTCCATTTCGGTCCGCATTGCATCCAGCCATTTTACCGAGTCGCCGTTCTGAATGGCTTGCTGGAAGCTAGTAGGGTCATCATTATCGATGATGCAATCTTATCGATCCCCGTCTATGAGAAAACTGTAGTATCTCTTGGGCGGATGAGACTGCCTACTACTTCTGCTGATAGGCGCTAGTATGTCCCTTTCTTCTGAAACTTCTGGTTCTACCATACTTTCAGTAACAGCTTGTGGTTCTGGAATTTCTTCCAGTTCTATTGCGCTCCCACTCTTCTGATTTTCTAAAAATTCAGTTTCAAAGAAGTAGGCATGACGAGAAACAAAAACCTTTTGTTCCTCTGCGTAATAGAAATAATACCCCTTGGAGTTCTTTGGATATCCCACAAACTTACACTGTACTGAGCGTGCCTCGAGCTTGTCCGGATGCTGCTTTTTTTACAAAAGCTGGACATCCCCATGTCCTAAAGTGTTTAAGACAGGGTTTCTTCCCACTCCACATCTGATATGGTGTGGTAGGCACAGTCTTGGTTGGAACCTGGTTCAAAAGATATGCAGCTGATTCTAGTGCATAACCCCAGAAAAATCGCGGTAACTCAGCCTTACTCATCATGGAACAAACCATATCCAATAGGGTTCGATTCCTCCTTTCTGATACACCGTTGTGTTGTGGTGTGTATGGAGGAGTAAGCGGAGAGAGAATTCCATTCTCTTTTAAGTAACCCAGGAACTCGGCACTTAAGTATTCACCACCTCGATCAGATCTCAGTGTCTTGATACTTTTGCCTGTTTGGTTTTCCACTTCATTCTTATATTCCTGGAATTTCTCAAAGGCCTCGGATTTATGCTTCATTAAGAAGATATATCCATACCTAGAGAAATCATCTGTAAAAGTAATGAAGTAGGAATAACCACCTCGCGCATGTGTATACATTGGACCGCACACGTCACTGTATACGAGTTCCAAGAGCTCGCTCGCTCTTACTCCATGTCCAGTAAACGGAGTCTTTGTCATCATTCCCAAGAGATAAGATTCACAAGTAGCATAAGATTGATATTCGAATGGATTCAAATATCCTTCTCTATGTAACTTCGTCAACCATGTTTCATTGATGTGACCTAGTCTATAATGCCATAAGAAAGCCTGATTTATTTCTGGAGACTTTCTTTTAATTGTGTTCTGGACGTTAAAAACCTGAGCTTGATTCAATACGTATATACCGTCATCTAATGTACCGGACCCAATCAGAACTTGATTTAGGTGGATGTGAACTACATCGCTTACAAATGTAAAATCATATCCCTCTCTCAAAAGTGAGGATACAGATATGATATTACAAGTCAAACTAGGTACACACAAATAGTTACGTAGAATCAATATCTACCCACTTGTCAAACCTAGGCGATATTCTCCCACGGATTCAGCGTCCACGCTTATTCCGTTCGCAACTCTGAGAGATAAATCGCCTACCGTGATAACTCTACGGTTTCTCAAAGCATGTAATGAATTACAGATATGAGATCCTGCTCCGGTATCAAGTACCCAGGAAGTAGAGTTAATTAACAAACAGTTCTCAATTACAAACACACTCGAGGCCGAAGCCACAACATGCTTCGTATCCTGGCTACTGGCTTCCAAAGCCCTGCAATCCTTCTGCCAATGCCCAATCCCATAACAATAGGAACATCCCTCCTTACCTACACCAAGTCCCGAAACTTTTGCTCTTCCCTTTCCTTCTACTTCACTGATACCGTATATCGGCTTTGTGGAGGTCTTCTTCTTTTCATCCATAGCTTTCGCCCTAGATGCAGAAGAAGAAGGTCCCCCATTAAGCAGAGCGGGTGTCTCCCTGGTTTCTTTCAGGATGTAAGTAAAGGGTAGGGACTGTGGAAATAAGTCAGCGCATGACCTATTTCCCAACATGGTCTATAGATCCTTGAGCTCATCAATATAGCTAGTCATCGTAAGGACGTCGTCCCCTATAGATGACCCGACAGCCAACCTCGCTTGAAATAATTCGTTCGAGGTCTCATATCTTGCGATATGAGATTGCTCTCCATATAAATCTTTGTTATGGTGAAAGATGGAAACTAAGTCCATCTTCTCGTGCTGCTTCTGGTATACACAATCAACTGAAGCCAACACGAGGCACTGGGCATTCGCATTATCCTTTTTCCTTGTTTGACGGATATCCATATCCGCGACGGTGGAAACTGGACCTGGGATGGTGGGGGCTAGAGTAGTAATAGGGTGGTCCGGCTTGTCATAGGCAATGGACATCTGGACAGACCTTTGCCAATCATATAAGTCGGATTCAGTCATTTTGTTATCTAGATGTAACCTAGTCATGGTCACAAGGTCGCTGCAAAGAGAGAGAGAGGGAACACTTTAGCATGATGCTCTTGCAAGTTTAGATTGGTTTTTAGTTTATCTAAACTGGATGGCTCCCACTGTTTCTCGAATCCTTCCTCAAACCATAAAAGAAGAATTAGCCAGGACTAATCTCACCTTACAATACTTGCTTAACCGTTCAGCCAGGCCGGTGTCGGTACTTCGAAGGAGATTTTCCAACGCTTTCACGAAGTTCCTTAATTAAATAACCTCCTTTCTCTAGGGGCGTAGTCCCGCTGACACCTTTCTCGACACCTACTTGGTTTATAGCATTGATCGTTAAGTGACGAATCTCCTGATGAATAGCGAATACTCAGAGTAGGATCGGGATCCAAATATCATCGTGTGATAATGCCGAAGGAATCCTACCAACATTCATCAAACTCTAAATGGTATGCAACACTAGCAAATTTCAGTTTCTTTAGAAACTCCCGATGTGGATTTTTGCCCCATGCTCTTATGACCTTGACTAAGGGCCAACAAATCATAAGTCACATGTCAATTTCTACCCATCATTATCTTGTTAATTTGAACCCATCCGTATATACTCTTGACTAAGGGCCAAATAAAGTAATACGACTTTCCCAAACCAATGCATCTATCTATGCTACATGTGAACACCCCAGCAGCTACCAATCACTATGTCTTGACTAAGGGCCAAACAAACATAGCTTGAATACTACTGACCATTCATATGAAATGACGGAGGGCTACGACTGGTTTTGGTGAAACCGTGAACGTAGTGAACTTGATATAATCGAAGGAACAAGATAGCTTTTTAAAAGATGTGGTTAAATCTCCGCAATTAAAAATTCTGCTCTTTTAAAATAACCGAGTGGTTTCTTTTAAATTTGTTCCAACGATTCAACTTTGGTTTATTTTCTTTGCATTAATATAATGCATCCCATCAATTAACCTATCATTGCAGAAAACAATGAAAATACAATCCTCTTATGCCATCCGCATTCGCTACTGGGTCCCGTCATTCACCCGTTAGGTTACTTAACTAACGACAGAGCGGGGGCTGGGCTAGCACGGGTATAAAACATAAGTAACGTCTAATAACTATCATATATAGATATTATACATTCGTCAGACGCAATAATAGGCATTCCAGATCACAGATGAACATTATTGGATATACAAGCAATCCGCGTTTCCTTTAGCCTGCAACGAAAGACAGATTACACAGTTGTGATGAATAGCCATTACCCCACCCTAGACAACTACGGGTACGGAAAACTACCCGCCAAGTACCCGAAGTGAAGCGGTCTCCCTCAGCAACGTGAGTAGGCCACTAAACACTTCAAAGTACCCGGTAGTTTGTGCACCCCATCTTGGGTGTATCCTAGGAGCAAAAAAACAGTAAATGAAATAATACAACGGTGGCTACAACCTCAGCCCGGATGTTCCCCACAAAAGAATATTACATCATATTACAATTTACATCGAATGAATGAATATAAAATCTCATCTCAAACCCTGGCTAATCATCACAACGATCCAATCAAGTTCATATACACAAACTAGTAAAAACCATTACAGAAATGTGCAACCCCCTGCTAACCGATATAATAGCAATTAGGGGAGGTTTATGAACACATTAAACATTACAGATAAAACCCGATTAGCAAATAACTTAGAATATCGATCGACAACCTTTTTCCATCTCTACCCCAAATGCAAGCCAGCACTGAAGTAATCTGGGCAGAAACAAAATATACAGGACAACAAAACACCAAAATTCAAGAACTAATGTGTAAATCCGAGTCAACTCTTAGTTGACTCGGCCGCGGATGTGCGGCGGATTGCACTAATCCGCCGCGCTTCCGCGGCAGTCCAATCGAGTTACCTCCTCGTATTTCCCCAGTATTCTCAGAATTCTCTGCTGTGAATTTTCATACCTATCAAATAATTTTTTCGACACGTTTAAAATTGACAAAAACTTGAGGGGTCCGGGGTTATGTTTTCGCGTTTTTTCGACGATCGAAGTTCTAATTAGTTGCTAACAAGCTAGTAAAGGCTTAGTAGGCTCCGATACCACTGTAAGTCTATGTCACGCACCCCACGAGCTTGCGGGGAGGCAGAATATATGAAAAACAATTATGAAAGCTTCGTAACACGGACTTAAGCACACGGATCGTGTCTAAACCATTACTACCAAACCATGAAAGGTTTAATTACTCGGATTCGAAGTTATACCTCACGTTACTTGTCCTTCGGGTCTTCATCACTGTCCTCCACACCTCGTAGGCTCTATGGAACATCGGCACCTCAACGGCCTCCTCGAGTCAAAGACGATCCACACGAGAGTCTATAGTCCGAGCTTCTATCTCGAATCTGAGATAACTACGGCTTCTAAATCGCTAATCTAGAAGTTCTAGAGGGTGTAGAGTAATAAGATGAATTACTTAGTCACTTAAACCCTAGGTTTCTCAACTCATGAGAGCTATTAGGTTTTTGAGGAAGAAGATGAAGAAGTGAGGAGAGAGAAAGCTTTTGTGATAATGATATGAATAATAACTCATGAAAGAATAATATCAAGCATACAAATATCTCTTTGATAAATATCTAGAAATATCTTGTAAGCTTGATTTAATTCTAAATGGTGAATCACCTCATGAGTCATTAAGCATTTAATGAAAACTTACAACTCATCTCTCTACCTCATTTATGTTTAATCCATAAAGAAAATAAAAACAAATGAGTCATCTTCTTCTAGAAACTTCCCGACAAATTACGAGACTACCCCTCCCATCCGTATTTCCGAAAAACACAGATAATCTTGGACTGAATAAATCCATCTGTATAATACTAGAATCTGGCTTAAACCAAAGCCCGTTAGTATTATCTGCCCGATCATAATATGTGCACAAGTGTACGTAAGTGATCGCGGCCCTGCTGTAAAACCATACGGCCTCTACACCTTTTGCCCGGTGCAGGGAAACTCTCTGTGTGGAACTCTAAAGACTCGACACTATGCTGGCAGTGGGTTTAACCACAGGCCGCAAGCGGTACTAGCTGTACGTAACTGTCCCCAGGTAGACGTCGATAAGAAGGACGATGAGGAAACCCATCCGAACTCCTACTGAGGCTGATGTGACAATCTCTGTACAGTCCGGTCTGTTCGTCTAGGACTATCGCATATCGGGCCTAGGGGGGCGGTAAACGTCAGACCCCTAATAGCGGTATAAGTCGTGTCGGAGTGAAGCCCATTACATCTTGAGAAACTACTGGAAGCCACCAGTAAATCTCGCTTGCCCTGGCCAGGGACTTTGCGTAATGGCTCTCCATACACAGCGCGATATCAACCCCCAATACCGGGAGAGATGAATCTTGTCTAACCGCCACTGCCTCCAAGTGCTTCGGGACTGCACCCAACTACTACCCGTTTGCACGACTCCTTTGAGCCGTAGTAGGGTAGTAATCTATGTACAGTGGGAACACACCCGAGGCGAAGTAGCAGTATCAAGTCAACGGACTAAGCTGTACTCATGTCACCTGGAAACTGCTATCTGACGATGGGTATAAATCCAACCTGCAGTTCCCGGCGAGTCCTGTCCGGTGTACCCGTAACCTACCGAGCACCTTCATACTATCTCCAGTACGACGTACTGATGGCTGTGGGACAGACTATCTCCCCAACTGGGATGGGAAGCATATACACTAGTCTACTCCGGAGTATCGATGCCCTGTGTCGATAATCCTACGACCAGGGACCTGTATAGGATGTTGCTTATAGACTACCCAGCCCCCACTAGTGTGACTGCCATCACAACGCTGATAATCAAGCAAAGATCCTAAGGGCTCTACTAACATGTATAAGCAATACGTTAAAAGAAACATATGAACATTTTAAAGTAGTCTCAAACCAAGTAGCATACTACCATTTTTTAGCAAGACTGTCAATACAACTGTGAAAACCCCAAGCTTCCATTAAGTAAAATACAAACTAGTATGATACAGTAATGGCCTCTAGGGCATAAACACTAACAAATAGCAGTGTCATAAACTGTACCGGTGTACTATATGATATGCATAAGTGCAATACTAACTATCATGCAATGCCAAGTATACTATCTCAATGTCATATGAGTCAAAATCATGAATCTAGATTCCGTATTGGAATCCCCTTTTTGTCTATGACTGTCTGTATAAATATATACAGGTACTGTCCTCCGGATCTGTCCTGGTAGAATCCAATAAATAATATCTATCGGTGCACCTCATGATAATGATTGTATCAATATACATATAGATGTCTAGCATCGACATCGAAATCCGAAATCTCTCGTGTCCAGCATCGACACGTAAATACAGATACCGTCGACACCATCTCAACAGATGATCGCTACCCGATATTTTGGCTACGATCAGCATCCCCTGGTTATCTGCCGTACTTAATCGAACTCCGGTCAGTGTCCCCTGGATATCTGCCGTGCTCAATTCTATCTCCGGTATCAAGTATCCTCGCTAGGCTCCCCCGCCTCAATGCGACTATCCTGCCCCTCGGTCTCGACCGGGTCCACCATGTATCCAACTGTATATCTCCCCCACTCAGTCTGGATAACGTAAAAATCCTTGACCGTATATCTCCCGCACTCGGTCCGGAATAAAACCAGAAAACACAAAACTCATGGTGGATGTTTTAATCATCATCTCAAAATATCAAGTAAGGAATAATAATAATTGCATAGTTTGTATTGATAATATACTATATATGTATATATATATATAACGGTGTCCCATACCACCGATATATATATCATCAGGAGTAAAATACTCAGAAATCCCAAGAAAATCAAATACATCATCTATAGTACTACAACATGAATAGGAAACGACTACATAATCATATCACATAATATAATGATTTCAATTCTAATGTGTCATGGCACTGCTAATGATGTGTAGTGAAGTATACGCGTCTGTGCTCGCGCAACATGGAAATCTTTAGTATTTTTGCAAGTGTTCTACGGTGTAACAATCTATATATTAACACATATATATCAGAACGATTCTACAGTGACATGGAAGTACCAATGAGGTGTAATGTAACATATATTTGCGTGCTTGTGCAGCATAGTACTCATTGGTATTTGTGCAGTGTTCTATCAGAGTGTGCGTAACGCACAAACATATAATATAGATAATATAATGCAAACTTGTAAAGTAATCTAAACGTACTTATTGTAATTGCTTATTATGAGCTATACCATTATCTTTAGAAATGATCGAAACGTTAAGTTTGAAATAAGGAAGTTGTCTTAGATTTAAAATAGATGTTTGTTTTAAAATAGTTATATGTATGCCCTAGAGGCCATTACTGTACATTGGATGTATATTGTAGTGGATGCTGGGACATATATAGGGAGGACTTTCTTGCTCGACATTATAGTATGCTATCTGGTTGAACTTTACCTTAACGTGTATACTGGGTGTCTCTCTGTTACATGTTGGTAAAGCCCCTAGGATGTGTACTTGACTACCTGGACTATGATGCGGATCATACTAGTGGGGACAGGGTAGTCCATAAGTACATCCTTCAAAGTCCCTAGTCGTGGGTGTATCGAGACGGGGCATCGATATACCAGAGTAGACTAGCGTATACCTTCTCGACCCATACAGATGGGCGATGGATGATCCCATATCCATTGGTGTTTGACATCAGAGATGATATACGGGTGCTCAGTGGAGACTGGGTACACTGGATGGACTCGCCGAGAACTCCCAGATGGTATTATACCTTACATCAGATGGCAGTTCTCTGGTAACACTGGTACAGAGTAGTCTGTTGACCCAAGATCGTCATAGAGTCTTGTGTGGTTCCCACTGTGCTTTGATTTCCATCTTACCACGTCCAAGAGGGCGTGCAAAACGGTGGTTTTTGGGTACAGTCCCGAGTCACATGGAGGCAATGAGCGATAGGAGGGGATTCGTCTCTCCCGGTATAGGGGGTTGATGTTGCGCTGTGTTCGATTGGCTATAACCGGAAATCCCTAGCCAGGGTTGCTGAGATTTACTGGTAAGTGTTACCTGTAGTTTCTCGAACTGTTATAGACCTCATATCAACACGACTTATCGAGCTATTGGGGTCTGACGTTTACCACCCCTAGGCGAGATATACGACATATCAGACGATCAGACCGGACTGTACGGTAAGTGTTACTGGTTGGATTCACAGGAGTGTGAGCGGGCTTGCTCGTCGATCTTCTGATCGCTCAATACCCGGGTGGCCGTTATGTTTAGCAGACCGCTTGCGGCTTGTGGGTGATTGATATGATCATCATCTGCTACCAGCGTATTGACGAGTCTTTGGAGTCCTACACAGAGGTTTCCTGGCTCAAGCGAAACGAAATAGGAGCGCATATGAGATATGTGCGGGACCGACAATAATGCGTGTATGTGATACCTTATTCTATTCTCGCGATCAATGTATCGATTGGTTGTATGCGATATAACCTGGTTATCGAATCAAGCGTTGATTCGATAAACCGATACATTGGATATTAGTCGGTTGTATGCGATATGACCGGATCATTGAATCAAGTGTTGATTTAATGATTTAATGCATAATTATATATTTGATATATTACTTTGCATTAACTAGTATTCTTTCACTTTAAATGGATTTTCTCACTTGAAGTTCACAAGTTGTATATGTGATATACTTTTGTGCACTTGATTGTATCATGTTTGATGATACATGCTTACTTGAGTTTGTGTAAAGTTTAAACCTTGGTTAAGTAAATGGTTAGGGTTTTGTTTAATTTATTTATTCATTTATTGATTTGTTTATTTCATTTTGGCAAAAGGAAAATGGTGGCTTATTTTGTTTCTTTGTTGAAGTTTCATGAAGCTTTGAAAAAGTCCACCATTTTGTTTTATGCCTAACCTAACCATTCACCTAACTATAGTTTGCTCTCTACACATAACCATGGTTGGTTTATGATAAGTATTCTATGATTTTCTTTTTTAAAAGAATAACTTATCATAATTCTATCATCTTCTTCATCTTCTTCTTCTTCTTCTTCAAGAAAAGAAACCTTGCCTTCATCAATGGCAAAGTGAGAAAAAGAGTGAGAAATACAATTCTAAAGTGAACCCACTTCCTATTTCTTCATGCTTTACCTCTTGCCAAGTAGTAGAGTATGTTTTCTTCACAAGTTTCATGACTTGGTGAAGTGGGAGCTTGATCTTGTGATGCCTCGACGTAGATCATCTTCGGCACGAAGCCGACGACCTTGCCCGCCCATTTCTCCGATGAAGCCGACGCTAGAGCCCGGGTTTCCATTTGGACAGCGAGGAGACTTCATTGTGGAGCTATGGAGGTGGAGGACCGGATCTACAAAGGTTGTATTTCCGTTCTTTTAGTTAAATTGTTAACTAGTTGCATGTGTTCGCCTAAAATATCTAGTTAACGATCTAGTCTAGGGTTTCTCGGCACCGTAATTTTTGAAATTGGCATGGTTGATTCCTTGTGAGACCTCTTGAGAGTGCCTAGGAACCCTACAAATACACCCTACGTTTCTCAACACATGAGACATGTAGGGTGGAGGTAGAAGAAGATGCCAATGGGTGAAAGTGTGAGGCAAAGAAAAAGGTAAGTGAAGAAAAGTGTCTGCCTATTTCTTGTGTGTGTTGTGAGATATTGTGTAGTGAGCAACTCAAGAAAAATCCCTACATGAAAAGATCTACCAACCCTCACAAATATCTCACAACTCATCAAAACAAAACATCATTGCACCATGACTCACCATATGACTCATTACCATGAGTTACCAAGTGCATGTACTAGATACAATGCATAACAATGACTCACACTTTCCTACACATAAACATTTAAACTAAAATGTTTATCACAAATGTAATGGCATCTGCTAAAGTAAACTTGTAACATAATTACAAGAATAACCCTCATCCGTATATATAAACCCGCATCCGTATTTCGAATGAATACGAATACAACGAGACGAAAATAATCTAACAATATAATACTAGGATCCGGCTTAAACCAAAGCCCACTAGTATTATCCGTCCGAATCATGATCCGTGCATAAGTGCACGTATATGTTCGAACCCTGCCATAAAACCATACGGCCTCTATAACGTTTCGCCTGAACCAGGGAAACCCTCTATGTGGGACTCTAAAGACTCGTTAATACGCTGGCAGTAGGTTTAACCACAAACACGTCAGCGGCACTAGCTGTACGTAACGGCTACCCAGGTATTGAGCGAAAGGGAGGTCGACGAGCAAACTCATCCTGAAACCCCTACTGAGCCTGATAGTGGAAATATCCGTACAGTCTGGTCCGTCCGTCAATGAGTATCGCATGTCGAGTCTAGGGGTGGATAAAGTCAGACCCCTAATAACTTAACATTTAGTGTCGGTATGTAACTCATCACTGCCTGAGAAACTACCAATCCTTGATCAGTAATTCTCAACTAGCTTGGCCAAGGATTTCTGGTGATGGACACCCGTGCACAACGCGACATCAACCCCCAATACCGGGAGGGACGAATCCCCTGACAATCCGCTCACTGTCTCCATGTGGTTCGGGACTGTACCCAACTAAAACCTGTTTGCACGACTCCTTTGAGCCGTGGTAGGGTAGTAATCAAAGTACAGTGGTAACTCATACGAGACAAATGACGATCTCAAATCGATAGACTAACCTGTGAACATGTCACCAGGGAACTGCTATCTGACTTGGTATAATACCAATTAGCATGTTCCCGGTGAGTCTGTCCGGTGTACTCATAACCCAATGAGCACTTGTATACATCTTAGGTGAACTAACAGACACCAATGGCTTGTGAGACCGGCCACCACCCTTCGTCGGGGTCTCGATCAGTATACACTAGTCTACTCTGGAGTATCGATACCCAGTCTCGAAACTCCTACGACTAGGGACATTTAAGGATGTGCTTATAGACCACCCAGCTCCCATGTATATGATCGCCATCATACTGCTGGTAGTCAAGCAAGAATCCTATAGGCTCTATCAACGTATAATAGTGATCTGTAATGCCACCTAAAGCAAGTACATGATGATAAAAACAAACCAGATAGCATACTATCATCTCAAGTAAGACTGTTCTACCCGTATAGGTCCTCCCTCAATCATCACAATCGCGTTCCCTCGATCCAATAATTGACTTGAAGGCAGTATAGCCAACAATCTCCCACTTGCACTTAAGGCTAATTATTGCGGTGTCGCATACTCACTGCCCGTGTGATACCAAACACCCAACTTCTCTACTAATCAGTTTCACAAAGCTCTTTTATGAAACTATTGCGTTCGAGAAATAGCCTCAGTGAGTGGATCTGATCAAATGTTTCTTTCTATATCTCTCTTTATCTCAAGTTCGCGGAGAAAGCCATCTCCCGAAATGAGCAATACCATTCTTAGAATATGTCTGGATATCTGATGGGACCCGGTTCACAAATGAACTCCAAATCCAGCAAACATCTTAGACTGTATCGTCCACTGAATTTAATCAGTATCCTGTGCCATGCCTCCCTCAGTATCCGCTTGGACGACCTGTCCAAACTACTTCCCCTCATGTGAGGGAAAACTATAACTCTGACAGTCTCTCTGTCATCCAGGTTACCTTGGAACTGGAATGATAATTGTCTCCCGAAGGAGGATGCCGTTATTATATCCCTAGAACATCCACTTATATTCATAAGCTGCTTCCGAACGTTTCTCCAGGATTGGATTAATATAAACTTATTGCAGCTAGTGCAAAAACAACATCTGGTGTGGTACTTGACATCTCATGATTGAATTAATTGCTTAAGCATGTGATATGCCAATCATGCAACTCCCTCTCCCTTTAATCTGTAAGTCATTCTTTAGAGAGGGTGACTCCATCACCTGCAGGCACACCACCATGCCAGGAGTCGTCCATTTTAAAACACCTATAGAATACCGTCTAAGTACCTACATTGGGAAGCTACCTAAATCTAGATCTAAAACCATAGATCTAGTAACCAGATTGCCTGATATTACATCTATATCCTAAGTGGAGAAACCACTGTGTGACAACTGTAAGTCCATGTCACGCACCCCACGAACTTGCAGGGTGGCGGAATATATGAAAAACGATTATCAAAGCTTCGTAACACGGACTTGAGCGCATGAATCGTTATCTAAACCATTGCTAACTAAATACTAGAGGTTTAACTACTCGGATATGAAGTTTTACCTCACGATACTAGTCCTTCGGGTCTTCATCGCGGTCCTCCACTCCTCGTAGGCTCCTTGGAACATCGGCACCTCAACGGCCTCCTCGAATCAAAGACGATCCACCCGAAAGCTCCTACGCCAAGCTTAATCTCAAACTTGAGATAACTAGGTTGCTTAAAGTGCTAATCTAAGCTACTTAGGGGATATAGAGTGAGGTTATGGATGTATTAGTCTAGCTAACTCTTGATCTCAACACATGAGAGGCTAGGGTTAGGGTTTTAAGAGAGAGTGAGCTTGAGGAGAGAGAAGGTGAAGATGAGAATGAAATGAGATAATGATCTTATCATAATATATATGAAGCATTATTATTTATCCAAAAATCAAATAATAGAATTAACAACCATGCTTCATAAATATCTATGAGTGATTCATCTCCATGAGTCATTAAGCATTTATGATGCATTAATGACTTGGATGAATCACACAAATGAGTCACTAATCTCATTTAATGCAATACCACCTTAACCCCTTAGTCACCACTCTTCTAGAAGCTTCCCGGCAAATTACGAGAATGCCCCTCCAATCCGTGAAAACACGAAAAAATTTAGACTATATAAATCCAGTAACCCGATACTAGAATCTGGTTTAAACCATAGCCGACTAGTAAAAACTGTCCGAAAAAGTCGTACGTGCGTAAACACACGTATGCGTCCGAACCCTTGTCATAAAACCATACGACCTCTATATCGTTTCGCCTGGAGCAGGAAAACTCTCTGTGTGGGACTCTAAAGACTCGACACTACGCTGGCAGTGGGTTTAACCACAGACCGCAAGCGGCACTAGCTGTACGTAACGGTCCCCAGGTAGATGACGATAAGAAGGCCGATGAGGAAAATCATCCGAACTCCCACTGAGCCTGATGTGACAATCTCCATACAGTCCGGTCTGTTCGTCTAAGACTATCGCATATCAAGCCTAGGGGGCGGCAAGCGTCAGTCCCCTAATAGCTGTATAAGTCGTGTCGGAGCGAAGCCCATTACACCTTGAGAAGCTACTGAAACCTACCAGTATATCTCGCTTGCCCTGGCCAGGGACTTTGCACAATGGCTCTCTGACACAGCGCGATATCATCTCCCAATACCGAGAGAAACGAATCCTATCTAACCACTACTGCCTTCAAGTGCTCGGGACTGCACCCAACTGCTACCTGTTTGCACGACTCCTTTGAGCCGTGGTAGGGTAGCAATCTAAGAACAGTGGGACACACTCGAGGCGAAGTAGCAGTGTCCAGTCTGCGGACTATGCTGTACTCATGTCATCTTGGAACTGTTAACTGACGATGGGTATAATACCAACCAATCAGTTCCCCTGCGAGTCCTGTCCGGTGTACCCGTAACCTAACGAGCACCTGCATACTATCTCCAGCACGACGTATTGATGGCTGTGGGACAGACCATCTTCCTAACTGGGATGAGAAGCGTACACACTTAGTCTACTCCGGAATATCGATGCCCTATCTCGATAATCCAATGACCAGGGACCTGTATAGGATGTTGCTTACAGACTACCCAGCCCCCACTAGTCTGACTGCCATCACGACGCTGGTAATCAAGTAAAGATCCTATGGGCTCTACTAATATGTATAAGTGATACGTTACAAGAAACATATGCACATATTAAAGTAGACACAAACCAAGTAGCATACTACCATTTTTAGCAAGACTGTATATATAACTGTGAATATCCCAAGCTTCCATTAAGTAATATACAATCTAGTATGATACAAAAAGGAAGAACTAGTCAGGACTATTCTTACTGTACAATACTTGCTTAACCGTTCAGCCAGGCTAGTGTCGGTACTTCGAGGGAGGTTTTACGACGCTTTCGCGAAGTTCCTTAATTAAATAACCTCTTTTCCCTGGGGGCATAGCCCGGCTGACACCTTTCTTGACACCTACTTGGTTTACAGCATTAATCGTTAAGTGAAAGAATCTCCTGATAGGTAGCATATACTCACAGTAGGATCGGGATCCAAATATCATCGTGTGATAAAGCTGAAGGAATCCTGCCAAAATTATCACACTCCAAATGGTATGCAACTCTAGCAAGTTTCAGTTTCTTTATAAACTCCCGATGTGGATTTTTGCCCCATGCTCTTATGACCTTGACGTTGGCCAAAATGTCATAAGTCACATGTCAAGTTATACCCATCATTATCTTGTTAATTTGAACTCACCCATACATACCCCTGACGTTGGCCAAATGGCAGTACGACTGTCCCAAACCAACTCTTCTATCTATGCAACAGATGAATACCCAGCAGCTACTAAACACTATGCCTTGGCGTTGGTCAAAATACATAGCTTGAATACTACTGAATACCCAAATGAAATGACGGAGGGCTACGAATGGTTTTGGCAAAACCGTGAACGTAGTGAACTTGATATAATCGAAGGAACCTGATAGCTTTTAAAAGGAGTTGTTTAAGCTCCGTAATTAAAAAAATCTGCTGTTTAAAATAACCGAGTGGTTTCTTTTAAACTGTTCCAACGGTTCAACTTTGGTTTATTTTCTTTGCATTAATATAATGCGTCCCATCTTTTAACCTATCATTGCAGAAAACAACGAAAATACAACGTCCGCTTATGCCATCTGCATTCGCCACTGGGCCCCGTCATTCACCCGTTAGGTTACTTAACTAACGACAGAGCGGGGGATGGGCTAGCGCGGATGCAAAACATAAGCAACGCCTACTAGATATCATATATAGATATTGTACATTCGTCAGACGCAATAATAGGCATTCCAGATCACAGATGAACATATTAGATATTCTAGGAATCCGCATTTCATTTGAGCCTGCAATGAAAGACGGATTACATAGTCGTGATGATTAGCCAACCCCACCCTAGACCCCCACGGGTATGGAAAACTACCCATCAAGTACCCAAAGTGAAGTGGTCTCCCTCAACGACGTGAGTAGGCTACTAAGCACTTCAAAGTACCCGATAGTTTGTGCACCCCACCTTGGGTCTATCCTAGGAGCAGAAAACAGTAAATGAAATAATACAACGGTGGCGACAACCTCAACCCGGAAGTGCCCCGCAAAAGAATATTACAACAATTTACAATTTACAAATGAATGAAAGAAACACTCGTCTCACATCCCCGGCTATCCATTCATGACAATCCAACAAGTTCATATCCACAAACATAAAGTAACCATTACAGAAATGTGCAACCCCCTGCTAACCGACATACTAACAATTAGGGGAGCTTTACGAACACATTAATCACAACACAGATATAATCCAGTTAGCCAAACTTCTTAGAATTTCGATCAAGCACCACATACGAATCTACTCCAAAAAATTCTCTGTGCACATAAAACCTAAGCAGAAACAAAATATCCCAGAAAACCCAACATCAACACAGAAGAATAACTTAGCAAATTTGGGTTGACTCGGTGTCAACTCGGCCCCGAATCCACGGCGGATCGCTTGGATCGGCCGCGGTTCCGTAGTGGTTTGTATGAGTCACGATCCCAAATTTCTTCACAATTCTTAAAAAACCCTGCTTGTATTTTTAAGGGTCCCTGAAAAATTTTTAGACCCCAATTTAAAATCGGCAGAAACTTGGTGAAAACGTCGGTTTTTCGGGATTATATTGCGATCGAATTTCTAAAGACTTTGCTAACATGTTCGTTATAGTTTAGCTAGTCCCTGATACTACTGTAAGTCAGCGTTACACACCCCACAAGATGCGGGGAGGCGGAATAGGTAAAACAATCATTTTGTTCAAAGTAACATCGACTATCAAACGGATCTTTGCTAAACCCTAACTAACAAACTATCTAGAAGTAGTTAACTACTATGATAGATGATTTTACCTCAAGATACTAGTCCTTCTTGTTCTTGTTGTTCAGCTCCTCGTCGGCCTCCTCGATGTAATAGAAGATCCACCCAAGAGTTCCTTCTTCAAGCTTTAACCTCTAACTTGAGGTAACTAAGTGGCTAGGATTGCTAATCCAAGTGACCTAGAAGATATAGAGATAGATTAAGGATCTATTAGTCTTGCTAACCCTAGGGTTCTCAACACATGAGAGGATTAGGGTTAGGATGAAGAAGATGAGAGCTTGAGGAGAGAGAATGTGTTTGTTATTATGAATTGAATCTTAAGTCATTTGGATAAATAATGGAGCAAGAAAATATCTAAGCAATAATATATTAAATCAACAACCGTGCTTCATTAATTACTTTGAGATGAATCACCTCATGACTCATGGTGCAATTAACGAAAATTACACATCACCTCTCCACCTCATTAAGTTTAATTCACAAATGAATTAAAACTAAATGAGTCACCTTTCTTCTAGAAGCTTCTCGACTAATTACGAGAATGCCCCTCCCATCCTTATTTACGAAAAACACGGATATACTGAGACAGCATAAATCCAATAATCCAATACTAGAATCTGGCTTAAACCAAAACCTACTAGTATAATCTGTCCGAACATCATACGTGCATAAGTACACGTATATGTCCGAACCATGTCGTAAAACCATACGACCTCTATATCGTTTCGCCTGAAGCAGGGAAACCCTCTGTGTGGGACTCTAAAGACTCGATACTATGCTGGCAGTGGGTTTAACCATAGGCCGCAAGCGGTACTAGCTGTACGTAATGGTCCCCAGGTAGATGTCGATAAGAAGGCCGATGAGGAAACCCATCCGAACTCCTACTGAGTCTGATGTGAAAATCTCCATACAGTCCGGTCTGTTCGTCTAAGACTATCACATATCGGGCCTAGGGGAGGCAAGCGTCAGTCCCCTAATAGCGGTATAAGTCGTGTCGGAGTGAAGCCTATCACACCTTGAGAAGCTACTGGAAAAACTACCAGTAAATCTCGCTTGCCCTGGCCAAGGACCTTGCGTAATGGCTCTCCAAACAGCGCGATATCAATCCCCAACACCGGGAGAGACGAATCCTATCTAACCGCCACTGCCTCCAAGCGCTTCGGGACTGCACCCAACTGCTACCTGTTTGCACGACTCCTTTGAGCCATGGTAGGGTAGCAATCTAAGAATAGTGGGAACACACTCGAGACGAAGAAGCAGTGTCAAGTCTACGGACTATGCTGTACTCATGTCACGTGGGAACTGTTAACTGATGACGGGTATAATACCAGCCAACAGTTCCCTGCGAGTCTTGTCCGGTGTACCCGTAACCCAACGAGCACCTGCATACTATCTCCAATACAACGTACTAATGGCTGTGGGACAGACCATCTCCCCTGTTGGGACGAGAAGCATATACACTAGTCTACTCCGGAGTATCGATGCCCTGTCTCGATAATCCTACGACTAGGGACCTGAAAAAGGATGTGCTTGTAGACTACCCAGCCCCCACTAGTGTGACTGCCATCACAATACTGGTAGTCAAGCAAGATCCTATGGGCTCTATCAATATGTATTCGCGCTATGCTAAAAGAAACATATACACATATTAAGATAGATATAAACCAAGTAGTATACTACTATGTTAAGCAAGACTGTTAATACAACTGTGAATATCCTAAGCTTCCATTAAGTAATATACAAGTTAGTATGATACAATAATGGCCCCTAGGGCATATACACTAACACTCGCTCCCATCATCAACGAGAAAACCGTAGTAACTCTCAGGTGGATGAGGAACCCTACTAGATCGGTGGAGAGGCTGGGGTTCGTTGGGGACCATCGAATCCTTTGGTTCCACTAAATCATCAGTTGTAGTTTGTGCTGCTGGAACTTCTTCCTGCTCTACCACTTTGCCACTAATTTCTTTTACAAGAAATTTCTTTTCTAAAAAGGTGGCATATTGAGAAACAAACACTTTTTGTTCCTCAGCGTGGTAGAAAATATATCCTTGTGAATTCTTTGGATATCCTACAAACTTGCAAAGAACTGATCGTACCTCGAGTTTTTCCTAATTTTGCCTTTTGACATATGTCGGACAACCCATATCTTAACTCGTTTAAAATATGGTCTCTTCCCGCTACATATCTCATATGATGTGGTAGGTACAGATTTAGATGGAACTTGATTCAATAGGTATGCTGTTGTCTCAAGCGCATAACCCCAAAAGGAAATAGTCAACTCAGCGGTGCTCATCATAGAGCGCACCATATCTAATAGGGTGCGATTCCTCCGCTCCGATACACCGTTGTGCTGTGGTGTATACGGGGAGAGAGAATCCCATTCTCTTTTAGATAATCCAGGAATTCATTGCTCAATTATCTCCTCCTCGATCAGATGAAGGGTTTTATTACTTTTTCCCGTTTGGTTCTCGACTTCGGATATATATTCCTTGAATTTCTCAAAAGCTTCAAACTTGTGTTTCATCAGGAACACATGTCCGAATCTTGAAAGACCGTCGATGAATGTAATGAAGTACAAAAAATCATTCCTGGCATGTGTAGACATGGGACCACATACATCACTATGTATTAGTCCCAAGAGTTCCGTAACTCTTTCTCCGTGTCCAGTAAACGGAGTTTTGGTCATTTTACCTTTGAGACATGACTGGCAAGTTTCATATAATGATAATTCGAACGGATTCAAATATCCATCCTTATGTAACTTAGCGAGTCGTGTCGCATTGATATTGCAATTTTTACAATGCCACAAGAAGGATTCGTTCATTTCTGAACTTTTCCTCTTGTGTGTGTTTTGCATGTTAAGAACTGTGGTTTGATTTAGAACATATATGCCATTATTTAACGAGCCTGATCCAATCAACTTTTGATTGAGGAAGATGTTCATAACATTATCCTGTACTACAAAATTATACCCTTCTTTATTTAATAAAGAAACTGATATAAGATTGCATATCAGGGTCGGAATGTAATAGAATTCGTTCAGAATCAATGTATTACCATTTTGTAATACAAGGTGATATTCGCCAACTGCTTTGGCTGCAACATTTGCACCATTCCCTACTCTTACGGAATGATCACCTATTCCCAGTTCTCTACCTTTCCTTAGCCCATATAACATATTACATATATGGGATCCCGTTCCAGTATCTAATACCCAGGACGTAGAGTGTATTGAGAAACAGTTCTCGGTGACTAACACACCTGAAGAAGATGTATCAACATGCTTATTCTTCGTTTCGGTGGCGTAGGAATCCGGATATGTCCCTATTCCCAACAGTTATAAGAAAGAACGGAACCATCGTTCTCTTGCTCAGTATAACAAGCGGGTTCGGTCAATACATCCATATTATTATCTTGATTAAGGCGTGACATGGTCGCTACCGAGAGAGAGAGAGAGAGAAGAAAACACTTAGCGTATGCTCTTGCAAGATCAGATTGGTTATTATTTTATCTAATCAGGATGGCTCCCACTGCTTTTTATCAAATCTTCCTTTAAACCCGAAAAGGTAAGACTAGTCGGGATTAATTACGCCCTATAAGTTCGCCAATCTTTCAGCCAGGCCAGTGCCGGTACTTTGAAGGAGGTTCCCCGTGCTTTCGCACGGACCTAATAAAAATAAACCTCGTTTTCCTAGAGGCATAACCCCGTTGACACCTTTCTAGACACCTACTTGATCGGCTAATTGTGAAGCGCAAGACTCTCCTAGGAGTAACACTTACTCGCAATGGATATCGGGATCCATCTATCACATAGAAGCTATGCAATCTCATTGCAAATTTCAACACTTGAAATTCCCGATGGTATTTTTGCCCCTAGCAACTTATGACCATAACATAGTCAACAAATCATAAGTGCTAGCTAAGTTCAACCCGTCATTTCCTGATTGAATTAAACCCACCGGTACGACTCTTAACATAGTCAACAAAGTCGTACGACTACCTTAATCCAATCGCATCTCATGCTTTAGCAGATAAGCACTAATTAGCTACCGCACACTACGCCTTAACATAGTCAACAAACGTAGCACGAATAATAAGTAGTACTTATCTGAAATGACGGAGGGCTACGTAGGTTTTTAAGAAAACTGTAGCGTTTTGAAAATCGTTTCGGTGAAATTTCGGAAAATCGGTAAAATAAAGGGGTTTTCTGTAAAAAGTCAAAATGCAAATATCTTATTATAAAAATTAAATATACATATTCTAGCTATGTAATTGCTATTATTTGGTGTTTATTGAGCCACTGGTGAAATTTTAAATTTTCTGAAAAATTTTCCGAAATTAATTATTTTAATATTATTTTAAGCCGTCACTAATATATTTAATTAGGGAAAATTACAAATTGGAATGAGTTGAAACAAATTTTATGCATCATAAAACTTTAAATAAAATTTTATCATGTGATTTTTGAAATGAAATCGTTTGCCAAAACGGTTTAGAAAATAACGAAGAAAAAGGCTTTTTTCGGTGAAATTAGTGTTAACGGGAATTGGGGTATAGCATTTATCTTTTCCCTAAACCACAAATCCACACCTCACCCTCTCCCCATGTGGCCGGCCCCACCATGACAGCCCTCCCCCTCTCCCTCTCTCCAATCACTTCTTTTTTTTCAAAAGAAAAGAAAAGAAAAGAGTAGAAAATGACAAGAATAGAGTGGACTTTGACTAAATTCAACTTTACCCACCTCACTCTCACTCCTCCCTCACCCATTCCCCCCCCCCATGCTGGCCGAAACCTGCACATTTTCAGCAGCCCCTCCCCTCTCATTCCTCATCTCATCTCTTCTCCAAAAAAATTCACAAAAAATTTCACGAAAAATCAACTAAAACTCAAAACCGAAATCCAACTCCTACCCATTATTTATTTGCCTATCTAGCATGGATTTTGGGAGCAAGAGAGCAATTTGGGAGGCTTAGATCCTTGCTAGATCTATAATTGGGAGGTATAAATCTTAACCCATATCTTAATTGTTGGTTAATTACTCCAATTTAACTAAATTTGGTGTTTAATTTGTGTACATATTGCAAACTTGAATTGTGGGGTTAATGGTTATATGTGAGATTAAAATCAAGATAGGATTTTATCACATCATTAAGGTTGCCATGAGTATATTGACATGTTAATTCTTGCTAAAACCTAATCTAGTTACTAATTTCAAAATTTGTTAGTTGGAAATTGTGATAAATGTGCTTTTTGCTAACTAGGTTTTTTTGAAATTGTTTTATATTGAGATTAAAATCTAAATTAAGGTTTCATGTCATTATTAATATTATAATGAGTGGTTTAATGATTTTGGATCTTGCAAAACCAAGCTTAATTGATGAATTGTGAATTTTGCTTTAAAAGGTGTTAAAATTTGATATTTTTGCAAACTAGGATTTTGGAAATTATGCAAATTTATGAGATTAAATTATGGAAATGGTTTTTATGATTTATTTAAGATGTTTAATAAGTATTATGGCCATTAGATTTGTTTAAATATCGAGTTTTGTACAAAAACGGGTAATTTGTGCTTGCTAGATTTTCGGAAAAAATGGCTTTTAAAGTGAATTTGGGGTTTTTGTGAATTTTAAGCTATTTTATATTATAATTAGTACTTGTGATTGTACAAATGAGTGTGTTTAGGTTTTTCTCGATGGTTTGGCATTTGTACGCCGACGTCGAGTGTTTTTGGGTTGATTTGTGAAAGCAACCATAGGTGTTGACCTATGTGGGACGTTTTGGTCATGAGTCGGATTTTAATGCGATATGGTGCGTTATGATGTGTAGGTACCCCATGTGGACTTTGAGACGACAAGCAAGCGCGTGGCGACGTCGGCACCGGCGAGCGAGGACCAGGTGAGTAGATTTATATCTACGGGGAGAAGTCGGGTGGATGGCGTATAGCACCCCCGCAGTTCGTGGTGATGTATACGAATACGTATACACACATTATTGATTATATTTTGTTTGAGTTTATTGATGATAAATATGGATGGTTTAGTATCGCGAAACCCTAGAGTAGTGGTCGAACCATACATGCGCACACCCACCCATACTTGCATACATTCTTCTTCCATTTGTGTTTACGGGAATATATATAGTTATGTGTTCACATGGGTATGGGACTATGTGTTCACATACGGATTTGAGGATGATACTTGGGATTGAGATGAGTCGATGAGATTTGTGTTGAGGTTGTGATATCGGTGATATGGCAGGATTCGTACTTGAGGTACGTCCTGGTGTCATAGCGGATCTTGGGGCGGCGATACGGGTGAATAGTGTTATAAATAAAATGGTTGACATGTGATCGTGATATGAGGCATGATATGCTAGGATATTGATATTAGGCCGTATCGGGCGGTGTATACCCCTTGATGATGATATGTGTTGACGATATCGGTTTGTACGAGATTGTCGATCAGTAGTCAGATCATGAGTATATTGAGGATATTAGTATTGTACTAGACATAGGTCAGTACCCTAGACTATGATCTTGGATAAAGAGGATACCAGAGGAATAGTGTGAGGAATATGATATTGACCCGTACCCAGATTTGGGGATGACGTACGACGGATTTACGTACGAGCTATATCTTGATGACTGATCCGCACTCTTGACTTGGGATGTCTGATTATAGATATGGTATCGAATATGATATTATTGAGGCGGGATCACCGACTAATATATATACAGGTATGTATATGTATCGACTCAGATGTTAGGCGGTTTCCTTACCTGTAGTCTAGCTTGTAGCTTAGCCCTTTAGTTTAGTTAGTTGATAGATTAGATTCAGTTCCTACCTATTTCAAAGCTTACGAATCGTGCGTATTTTAAAAGACAAGTCAAGAGATTCTACGGATATTTAAAAAAACGTATCTTTTCTTAAAAACACCGTAGCCCCTATTTTCAAAACCCCACGATTCGAGTTATTTCAAAAGGCACCATTGTAGGACTTATATTAAGTTAATGCAGATTAGTTATCGTTGCGTCTAGTATTCAGCTCCCGCTCATTATTGTTGTTCGCTCCGCATCACATGCTTATATTATGCTTCATATTCTACTGTTGATATCTTGTGGTTAGGACACCAGCACCATTACCGATGATGCGTATGTACCACGTACACTTACTTGCCGGCTCACACACATCTTCATCGGTAATTGCCATGTCACGTACACCTTAGAAAATATTATTACTTGACATAGCCTGTTAGCTAGTAGTTTAGACATGATATTAGTGTACTTGCCTTATATGTTAGTCTAGACATTATAGTTATTACCTGCTACTTCATGCATACTGTTATTCATTGTTATGCCGCATTCATGGATTCTCATGCATATATTCACTTTTTATGTGCTATTGAGGTTTTGGATTCGGATTTCCATGAGATTTTATGGATTTGGGGAAAACCGAAAAACATATACAAACTTCTTCTTTCTCTTTTTAAATGAAAAGCGTGGTTTTTCCCATGACGTATGAGTCGTCTACCATGAGTTTGCGGATGGATTTCGAGACCCGATTCGAGGAGTTGGATGAACCGTTTCGGGTATATGGTGGACCCGGTAAGGTACCCTGGGGCAAGAAGCTCGTGGTAATGACGATGAGCCTGGCAGGGGGAGACTACCTACCGGTGATTTTACCCGACGCGTCGGATATCCGGAGGATACCGTCGTGGTCTTGAGATGGATGGTAGGGGCCGGTCTGGACTGACGGCGCCCTAGATATTGAGATTGAGACATTGAGATTTCGAGATATTGAGGCACTGAGATTTGATGATACAGGCCAGTCCGGATAGCCGGAGCCTGAGGTTTTGAGACATTGAGATTTATGTTTTGTGTCGATGCTAGACACTGTTGATGCTGATTTCATTTATGATACCTCATTTTAAAAATACAAAGGAAATCTCACTAATTTATGAAAACGGTTTCTTCATTTACATGTATTCTGTTTTCATGCATTCATACCTCATTCATATGATATATTGCTACCTGAGGCACTGACATGGGCACATGAGATCACACCCGGGTTAGATATTACCCTAGCCATTGTTATAGGCTGCATGTTATTCATATATTTGAGGATATATTATGATCATTGACCTAGGTTGCATTATTTATGCGATTTATGTGCGTAGATGTTTTTTCTATTCACGAGTTGGCAACTCACCCCCGTTGTGCCCCAGTTTCTTGCAGGTTTGCCGTACAGGTTTCTTTACGGCTTGCGGGCATAGTTTCCTTCGGGTGATTTGCTAGTAGGTGGGTTTACTTGTATCGTACCCCCATTATATATCTTGTATATTATTATTCTGTTGTATCTAGAAGTTCCATCAACCAAACTTGTATTTATCTCAGATAGAGACCTGTGATGTTTATTCTTTCGACCTTAGAGTCGCGCGTTGTATTTCTTTGGATTTCTTGCTGTTTTGAGTTTCCTTTTGAGTTTTGATACTCGCCCTTGGCGTTGTATATTATATTGCTTGTGTGGTTGTGACCGTCGATTGACGAAGAGCTAGCTCCCGCTTGGGGATGCCTTTTTATTGATTTCGTATACTATTCATGTTGTATCCCGTTTGGGAGCCAGTATTTACAAAGGAGACTCTGCCGAAATTTTCAGTAAATACTTGATGTTTTTAAAACCGCATAACTCGGCTTATGCTATTAAAACTACTTGATTTTAAATTGGTTTTCCTTCACTCTACTACTTTCCTTGGTTTGGATTTCTGGGTTTTCGGCTTACTTAGATTACGTACGCCTCGAGACGTTTCGTAGTTTAAGTGCCGGTCATATTCCGTACTTTCGGGACGTGACAAAGTTGGTTTCAGAGCGTTAGGTTTTACCTTCGGAGCGTAGAATGACCCTTGGTTGATGGAATAGGTGACTAAAGTAGAGTGACGTACCGTGGGTATGTTCCGCGGCATACTTACGACACGCCACTCCGCTTAAGGAGCCTTAGGATGTACATTTCTTTGCTCAGTATTATATTCATTCCGATCTAGCCTCATCAGTACCAGTTATGGTTTTGCTGCCACGATTACGGGCAGGGAGAGCTACAGCTAGAGTTGTGGTCAGCACGAGCTCGTCGCGAACGAGGACTGACCAGGGCGAAATTCCGGCGACACACGATTGCGGAGATGTGTCTTTTTACTGTGTTTCCGCGCCACGAGCGTTTGGCGGATCGCCTTTATGAGGTTGCTCGGATGTGCTGATCGACACTAGAGGATTGAGCCACTGACAGAGGCCAGCCAGATTTTGATGACCGTTGGTGTATTGCTTACTCATGATGATTGAGGCCCTATTCAGCGTGCGGACGAGTGAGCCAGTTGTTGCTGCGGACGACGAGATATCGCCCAGGTGTTGGAGCTATTGCGGTACGAGTTGTACTATGAGATGATAAAAGGTCGCTAGTCACCGAGGATCGCCTACCCCGATGCGAGGTCATCAGATAGATTGATTCCAGCTAGAGACGACTTCACGCGGAGACGTTGGGAGTCGACAGAGACGATCGAATGTCAGAAACCTATTATTCCAAGTTTAAAGTAGTCGGAAAGACATGCAGGCAATTCTATGGTCCCTCTAGAAGAATGAAACCCTAACTCGACTTAATGACCGTGTGAAAGCCTTTGAACCTTCGGGTTTGCGGCAGTTCTACGGCACCATTAGTGAGGCTTGGGTTTGCCCTTCTACGGCAGGACCACCGATGCTGTGGTATGTACTCGATACCATTAAACTGTGCCCAAGATGTTGAGCTCTTGGGGGATTATGAGGTTTTGACGACTCGATCGGATGGCTCGACTTAATTCGGATGCTAGGTGGTGAGATGCATTTCTTGGGAGACTCCCGATACGAGGATAGTCGTTGGAGCTCAGTCAATGCAGCCACGATGAGACGAGTCCGAAGCGGTCGACATTAGAGAAAGGTGAAGTAAGAGGTTCGTACCAGATCTAGATGAAACGACGTTCCACTCCGCCGACATCAGAGATGCGATACGTATGCCGAGGCATTGTACTTGGATATACCTTCCAGAAGGAGTCGCGTTGAGTATGCAGCCGTTCCAGAACGAGAACAGATCTAGTAAGGGACGATGACTTCCGGACGTTCGGCAGATACGAGATTGGGAGAGATCTCGATAGGACCTTTCTGGAATAAATTACGAGAAGACTTGGACCCAGTAGTGGTCATGTTATGCACACCGCCAGGCCAGAGTTCAGGATCGTCGACGAGACATGCTATGAGTGACCACGGCAGTTGGCCAGAGATTCTTGGAGGATGTGCTTGAGCGGGACTATTCCGCCATACTTGATTTTGCGTATTTTGGGCGGTCTATTCGCATGATTGATTTTGATGATTGAGTTTCATGATATTTGTTTTCATGGACCATGGTTGCACCTACTGAGTATTTACGATTTTTGCACAGTTGTTGCACTTGATATCATTTTCGTGCCCTGGTTTCGCATGTTTATGATTTTATGGGTTTCATACAGTTGAATTGATTTTGTGCGTATGTACGCATACGAATTGGTTTTTGCACTCAGTATAGTTCACATATGCTTGCAGTGCAGTGATACGCATTTTGTGCACTTAGATGCACTGGGCTTCGATTTCGATTGTGATACTCGATATTTGTTTTATGCACCTTGTGCACCTGATTTGATTTTACGCATGTTCGGCGCTTGATATTGGATTTCATGATTTCGTGCATGATGGATGCCCCTGGTTTTGGGTTTTCGCGCATGTTGAGCGCAGGTTTTGAGATACGATTTTGGTGCACACCAGATGCACTAAATCGAGATTCTTCGTGCATGTCAGATGCACCTGTTTTGCTGTCAGGCACACCTGTTGCTGTTGACAGATGTTTCGTGCACACCCGATGCACTTAGCTATTGTTTCTGCGCGCAGGTATGGCACATTCATGGATTTTGATTTCCGTGCGCACCAGACGCATGTAGTATTCATACGCGTATTTTGGGATTGATTTTTCTTATAGAGCAGTACGTTTTTATGATATTGCTATGTGTTTTCGTACTGAGCAGGACTAGTCAAAGGACAGTACCTGAATATATTTTGCATGCATTGATAGTTATTGAAGGGATTTCCAAAAAGCGAGCTAAAGCCGCAGCATTTACCTACGTGTCTGATATGACACGAAATGTTTAAAACAAGGAGACCCTTCTAAATTGTTTCCAAAACGGCGGAACGTACATTTCAAACAAACGTATATATGTATATAGTTATTTTCTTATGATAGACGTCCGCCATTGTGCAGTGTTATACGCGTTGCACAGCGACTTAAAGAGATTTGGCATGCATTTCCTTCAGATACTTACATATATAGATTCGATATTTACATGTATAGTTTCGAGTTATATCATATTGGTTTTGCTTTGGATTTGGCATTGATGTCTTGTCCATGACTCCGATGATTGCGGGGTGCTTGACGGAGTTTTGATTTGAGTTATATGCTCATTTTTCATGCGCATGCGCTGCGCTACGATTTGTTTTATGTATTTACAAATTCGGAGCCCCGAAGACTTGATGGTTTTGGTTTAGATGTTTTAGTATTTTGGGGGAGTTTTACTTTAAATTCGGGGACCGAATTTTTTTAAGGGGGGAAGATTGTAGCGTATTGAAAATCGTTTCGGTGAAATTTCGGAAAATCGGTAAAATAAGAAAGTTTTCTGTAAAAGGTCAAAATACAAATATCTTATTATAAAAATTAAATATACATATTCTAGCTATGTAATTGCTATTATTTGGTGTTTATTGAGCCACTGGTGAAATTTTAAATTTTCTGATAAATTTTCCGAAATTAATTATTTTAATATTATTTTAAGCCGTCACTAATATATTTAATTAGGGAAAATTACAAATTGGAATGAGTTGAAACAAATTTTGTGCATCATAAAATTTTAAATAAAATTTTATCATGAAGTTTTTGAAATGAAATCGTTTCCCAAAACGGTTTAGAAAATATCGAAGAAAAAGGCTTTTTTCGGTGAAATTAGTGTTAATGGGAATTGGGGTATAGCATTTATCTTTTTCCTAACCCACACACCCACACCTCACCCTCTCCCCATGTGGCCGTCCCCACCATGATAGCCCTCCCCCTCTCCCTCTCTCCAATCACTTCTTTTTTTTCAAAAGAAAAGAAAAGAAAAGAGTAGAAAATGACAAGAATAGAGTGGACTTTGACTAAATTCAACTTTCCCCACCTCACTCTCTCTCCTCCCTCACCCATTCCCCCCCCCATGCTGGCCGAAACCTGCACATTTTCAGCAGCCCCTCCCCTCTCATTCCTCATCTCATCTCTTCTCCAAAAAAATTCATAAAAAATTTCATGAAAAATCAACTAAAACTCAAAACCGAAATCCAACTCCTACCCATTATTTATTTGCCTATCTAGCATGGATTTTGGGAGCAAGAGAGAAATTTGGGAGGCTTAGATCCTTGCTAGATCTCTAATTGGGAGGTATAAATCTTAACCCATGTCTTAATTGTTGGTTAATTACTCCAATTTAACTAAATTTGGTGTTTAATCTGTGTACATATTGCAAACTTGAATTGTGGGGTTAATGGTTATATGTGAGATTAAAATCAAGATAGGGTTTTATCACATCATTAAGGTTGCCATGAGTATATTGACATGTTAATTCTTGCTAAAACCTAATCTAGTTACTAATTTCAAAATTTGTTAGCTGGAAATTGTGATAAATGTGCTTTTTGCTAACTAGGTTTTTTTGAAATTGTTTTATATTGGGATTAAAACCTAAATTAAGGTTTCATGTTATTATTAATATTATAATGAGTGGTTTAATGATTTTGGATCATGCAAAACCAAGCTTAATTGATGAATTGTGAATTTTGCTTTAAAAGGTGTTAAAAATTGATATTTTTGCAAACTAGGATTTTGGAAATTATGCAAATTTATGAGATTAAATTATGGAAATGGTTTTTATGATTTATTTAAGATGTTTAATAAGTATTATGGCCATTAGATTTGTTTAAACATCGAGTTTTGTACAAAAACGGGTAATTTGTGCTTGCTAGATTTTCGGAAAAATGGCTTTTAAAGTGAATTTGGGGTTTTTGTGAATTTTAAGCTATTTTATATTATAATTAGTGCTTATGATTGTATAAATGAGTGTGTTTAGGTTTTTCTCGAAGGTTTGGCGTTTGTACGCCGACGTCGAGGGTTTTTGGGTTGATTTGTGAAAGCAACCATAGGTTTTGACCTATGTGGGACGTTTTGGTCATGAGTCGGATTTTAATGCGATATGGTGCGTTATGATGTGTAGGTACCCCATGTGGACTTCGAGACGACAAGCAAGCGCATGGCGACGTCGGCACCGGCGAGCGAGGACCAGGTGAGTAGATTTATATCTACGGGGAGAAGTCGGGTGGATGGCGTATAGCACCCCCGCAGTTCGTGGTGATGTATACGAATACGTATACACACATTATTGATTATATTTTGTTTGAGTTTACTGATGATAAATATGGATGGTTTAGTATCGCGAAACCCTAGAGTAGTGGTCGCACCATATATGCACACACCCACCCATACTTGCATACATTTTTCTTCCATTTGTGTTTACGGGAATATATATAGTTATGTGTTCACATGGGTATGGGACAATGTGTTCACATACGGATTTGAGGATGATACTTGGGATTGAAATGAGTCGATGAGATTTGTGTTGAGGTTGTGATATCGGTGATATGGCAGGATTCGTACTTGAGGTACGTCCTGGTGTCATAGCGGATCTTGGGACGGCGATACGGGTGAATAGTGTTATAAATAAAATGGTCGACATGTGATCGTGATATGAGGCATGATATGCTAGGATATTGATATTAGGCCGTATCGGGCGATGTATACCCCTTGATGATGATATGTGCTGACGATATCGGTTTGTACGAGATTGTCGATCAGTAGTCAGATCATGAGTATATTGAGGATATTAGTATTGTACTAGACATAGGTCAGTACCCTAGACTATGATCTTGGATAAAGAGGATACCAGAGGAATATTGTGAGGAATATGATATTGACCCGTACCCAGATTTGGGGATGACGTACGACGGATTTACGTACGAGCTATATCTTGATGATTGATCCGCACTCTTGACTTGGGATGTCTGATTATAAATATGGTATCGGATATGATATTATTGAGGCGGGATCACCGACTAATATATATACAGGTATGTATATGTATCGACTCAGATGTTAGGCGGTTTCCTTACCTGTAGTCTAGCTTGTAGCTTAGCCCTTTAGTTTAGTTAGTTGATAGATTAGATTCGGTTCCTACCTATTTCAAAGCTTACGAATCGTGTGTATTTTAAAAGACAAGTCAAGCGATTCTACGGATATTTCAAAAAATGTATCTTTTCTTAAAAACACCGTAGCCCCTATTTTCAAAACCCCACGATTCGTGTTATTTCAAAAGGCACCATTGTAGGACTTATATTAGGTTAATGCAGATTAGTTATCGTTGCGTCTAGTATTCAGCTCCCGCTCATTATTGTTGTTCGCTCCGCATCACATGCTTATATTATGCTTCATATTCTACTGTTGATATCTTGTGGTTAGGACACCAGCACCATTACCGATGATGCGTATGTACCACGTACACTTACTTGCCGGCTCACACACATCTTCATCGGTAATTGCCATGTCACGTACACCTTAGAAAATATTATTGCTTGACATAGCCTGTTTGCTAGTAGTTTAGACACGATATTAGTGTACTTGCCTTATATGTTAGTCTAGACATTGTAGTTATTACCTGCTACTTCATGCATGCTGTTATTCATTGTTATGCCGCATTCATGGATTCTCATGCATATATTCACTTTTTACGTGCTATTGAGGTTTTGGATTTGGATTTTCATGAGATTTTCTGGATTTGAGGAAAACCGCAAAACATATACAAACTTCTTCTTTCTCTTTTTAAATGAAAAGCGCGGTTTTTCCCATGATGTATGAGTCGTCCACCATGAGTTTGCGGATGGATTTTGATACCCAATTCGAGGAGTTGGATGAACCGTTTCGGGTACATGGTGGACCCGGTAAGGTACCTCGGGGCAAGAAGCTCTTGGTGATGACAATGAGCCTGGCAGGGGGAGACTACCTACCGGTGATTTTACCCGACGCGTCGGATATCCGGAGGATACCGTCGTGGTCTTGAGATGGATGGTAGGGGCCGGTCTGGACTAACGGCGCCCTAGATATTGAGATTGAGACATTGAGATTTCGAGATATTGAGGTACTGAGATTTGATGATACAGGCCAGTCCGGATAGCCGGAGCCTGAGGTTTTGAGACATTGAGATTTATGTTTTGTGTCAATGCTATACACTGTTGATGCTGATTTCATTTATGATACCTCATTTTAAAAATACAATGGAAATCTCACTAATTTATGAAAACAGTTTCTTCATTTACATGTATTCTGTTTTCATGCATTCATACCTCATTCATATGATATATTGCTACCTGAGGCACTGACACGGGCACATGAGATCACACTCGGGTTAGATATTACCCTAGCCATTGTTATAGGCTGCATGTTATTCATATATTTGAGGATATATTATGATCATTGACCTAGGTTGCGTTATTTATGCGATTTCTGTGCGTAGATGTTTTTTCGATTCACGAGTTGGCAACTCACCCCCGTTGTGCCCCAGTTTCTTGCAGGTTTGCCGTACAGGTTTCTTTACGGCTTGCGGGCATAGTTTCCTTCGGGTGATTTGCTATTAGGTGGGTTTACTTGTATCGTACCCCCATTATATATCTTGTATATTATTATTCTGTTGTATCTAGAAGTTCCATCAACCAAACTTGTATTTATCTCAGATAGAGACCAGTGATGTTTATTCTTTCGACCTTAGAGTCGCGCGTTGTATTTCTTTGGATTTCTTGCTGTTTTGAGTTTCCTTTTGAGTTTTGATCCTCGCCCTTGGCGTTGTATATTATATTGCTTGTGTGGTTGTGACCGTCGATTGACGAAGAGCTAGCTCCCGCTTGGGGATGCTTTTTTATTGATTTCGTATACTATTCATGTTGTATCCCGTTTGGGAGCCAGTATTTACAAAGGAGACTCTGCCGAAATTTTCAGGAAATACTTGATGTTTTTAAAACCGCATAACTCGATCGGCTTATGCTATTAAAACTACTTGATTTTAAATTGGTTTTCCTTCACTCTACTACTTTTCTTGGTTTGGATTTCTGGGTTTTCGGCTTACTTAGATTACGTACGCCTCGAGACGTTTCGTAGTTTAAGTGCCGGTCATATTCCGTAATTTCGGGACGTGACAAAAGCCATGAGCGTAATGTACTTGATATCGTTGTAGAATCGAGTGATTTTGAAAAGAAGTGTTTTTGAGGCTTTTTCTAGTTTCGCTAAAGATGTCACTCCCGGTGAAGGGATCTCGGCTCTTTCCTCATCGAATGAGGTGCAGGATATTTCACAAATACCGCTATGCAAAGTAAGAACTAGAAAGAAATCAAAAACAAAACCGAGTGAGTTATAGCATCTGCTAGTTTTGCTAAAGAGGTCACTCCCGGTGAAGGGATCTCTGCTCTTTCCTCGTCGAATGAGGTGTAGGATATTCACAATACCGCTATGCAAAGCAAAAACTAGAGCTACCCTTTTTAAAAAATTGATTCTACAACATCTTTTAGGTTTCTTTTCTTTCATTAATCACATTAATGAAGGTCCCATCATTTTAAGCTTCCTAAGCATCACAGATAAATACCTTATTCCATCCGCATTCGCCACAGGGTCCCGTCATTCACCGTTAGGTTAGATAACTAACGGCAGAGCGGGGGCAAGACTAGCGCGGGTATAAAACATAAGCAACGTCTATAATATATCATATATATGATATATAGTATTTATCTCATCATATGAAGTGATCACATCACAGAATATCCGCAGCAGAATATAACATATGAAATATTGGATATTCTAGGATTTGCAGGTTTTATTTTAAGCCAGTATAAAACACGGATTCCACGGTCATGATGAATAGCCAAACCCACATCCCTAGACCCCTACGAGAGCGGTAAGCAACCCTACCAATTCTAGAGTTAGGAGACCCGGACTGGACTCCTCGAGATGGTCTCCCAGTGGACTATAGAACCCGGTTACTTGTGCTCCCCATCTTGGGTCTATCCTAATGTGGAAAAGTAAATAATATACAACAATGGTGACATCATCCTCATCCCGGAAGTGCCCTAATAAAAGAATATTATATACAATGAATTTTACATGAATGAAAATAAAATCTCACATCTCACATAAAACCCCGGCTATTCATATCATGTCGATCCAACATAACATATCACAGCAACACATAACATCACATGTCATCAACGTAAGTAAATATGCGTATCCCAATTGTCTTTGACATATAGCAACAAAACTGGTGATACTCCGCATATTACACTTACGGTCGCAGAAAAGAAAGTGTAAAACTACAACATTCAGAATCCACAAACTCTTTAGACATCAAAAACCCGACATATCATATACCTCAGATTTCATGCCTAACAATATGAATTCTAAATATTGTATCTCATTACAGAAAACTAGACGACGTTAAACAATTCGATCGAATCAACGAATTTCCAAAATTTCCAGAGAGCTCAACACTTAAGCAGAATTAAAAGTTCCCAGAAGCATACCACAGTACCTGCGGACCAACCGTTGAAGTGTTGTCAATTGCCTCCATAGTGGCGCCGCAGAACCACGACCAAAACCATGTTTTGGCCGCGGTTCCGCGGTCACTATAGCGAGTAAGTGAGTCGTTCTTCAAGAGGGTCCATAAAATTAGCTGCATGATTTTCTGAATAATTTTAATATGAAAAATTTCAAGTTTTTGAAAAATTTCCAGAAAGTGGGAAAATTTGGTTATTCGGAGTTCGTTCGGACTTTTAATTTCGCCTACACAATGCCTAATACTCTAGTTAGGCTATGATATCACTGTAAGGTTCTTAAGCACTAGAACAAGGTTCTACAAGGCATCAAACATACCGTATTTAAAATTTTTCAAGTGCCAAACAACCTAAGCAAGGATCTTTACTAGAGAATTAGGGTTAGAAGCTAAGTGATTAGGGATTACAACCTTTGTAGATCCGATCCTTCACTTCAAATGCTCCGTGTAGATGTCCCTTCACTCCAAGTAGTGGTGATGCAGACTCTCCGTAGGCTCCACTAGTCGAAATGAACGATCTTGCTCACCGATCTTCAAGGCCGAAGATGATCTACGTCAAGGAAAACCTAACCCAAGCTATCTCTTCACTAATGTAGAATTAGTGAAGCAAACACCTAATACTAAAAGGAAAGTAGTAGAGGATGATGAAGTAGGAGTTTTTCTCACTTTAGATTTATTTTTCTCACAATTTTATTCTCCTTTTCTAAAACCTAGAGAACTCAAGCTCAAGGATGAAGAAGATGAAGAGATGAGAGAGTGGAGTTAGAAATGCAACCATAGGTGATTATATGTCTCACTAACCCTTGTAGAGACAAAACCATGATTAATTGCCGAGGGTTTAGTTAATAAATATCTTAGGAAAAACAAAATTAATGGACTAAGTCAATACATCTACTAGCTTCCACAAGATTCATGCATTTGTCCAAATTCCACCTAATTTTGAATTACCTTAAATAATTATAAACCCACAATTATCAATAGCATGGTGTATGTCTCATACACCCAAGTTGCATGTATAACCAAGCATGTCACAATAATAATATATATCACATATATATTAATAATGTAACAAAATAAAACAATACAATAAACATATATCGCATATATGTTAAATGTATCCAAAGTGAGAAAAAGAAATACTTAAGTGAGCAATTATTAGTTAATGTAATTTAATATATCAAATATATTATTATACATTAAATTATTAAATCAACACTTGATTTTATAATCCGGCTATATCACATATAAACGACTAATATAATAGGTAACATATCATCGAATCAACACTTGATTCGATAACCCGGCTATATAGAATATAACCAGCCGATATCACATATCGCGAGAATAGAATACGGTATCACATACATGTATTAGTCTCGGTCCCGCACATATCACATATGTGCTCCTACTTCATTTCTCTTGAGCCAGGAAACCTCTGTGTAGGACTCTAAACACTCGTCAATACGCCGACAGTAGGTGATGATCATATCAAACACCCACAAGCCGCAAGCGGTCTGATAAACGTAACGGCCACCAGGGTATTGAGCAATCAGAAGATCAACAAGAAAGCCTTCTCATACTCCTGTGAATCCAATCAGTAACACTACCTGTACAGTCCGGTCTCTTCGTTTGATATGTCGAATATCTCGCCTAGGGGGTGGTAAACGTCGGACCCCCAATAGTTTGATAAGTCGTGCTGATATGAGGCTCATAACAGATCGAGAAACTACTGATAACACTTATCATTAAATCTTGGAATCAGCCCTGACAAGGGACTTCCTGTTATAGCCAATCAAACACAGCGCAACATCAACCCTCAATACCGGGAGAGACGAAACCCCTCCTATTGCTCATTGCCTCCATGTGACTCGGGATTGTACCCAAAAACCACCATTTTGCATGTTCTCTTGGACGCGGTAAGATGGAAATCAAAGCACAGTGGGAATCACACAAGACAATATGACGATCTCGGGTCTACAGACTAACATGTACCAGTGTCACCAGAGAACTGCTATCTAACGTCAGGTATAATACCATCTAGGAGTTCTCGGCGAGTCTGTCAAGTGTACCCAGTCTCCTCTGAGCATCCGTATACTGTCACTTAGGTCAAACACCAATGGATATGGGATCATCCATCGCCCATCTATATGGGTCGAGAAGCGTATACGCTAGTCTAATCTGGAATATCGATGCCCCGTCTCGATACACCTACGACTAGGGACAATTAAAGGATGGACTTATAGACTACCCTGGCCCCATTAGTATGATCTTGTCACGACCCGAAATAGCTCGTGACTGGCCCTTGAATCATATGAAGTCTATAGGACCTCATCTAATTCAAGTAAGCCAAAATCCCAGAAATCTAAAACTATTTTAATGAGTAAATAAAGAAAACTAGTTTTTAAGAGGTAAAGAAAACATGTTTAAAAACAAGGTTTTTAAATAAGTAAGCCGAATATGAATTTTTAAAATCTCTAGTCTTTTCTGAAAATTTCAGCAGAGTTTCCTTTGTAAATACTGACCTCAAACGGGGTACAATATGGATAATATATATACAATGATAAAAGGCATCCCCAAGCGGGAGCTAGCTCTTCGTTAATCGACGGTCACAACCAAGCAGCAATGTAATATACAACGCCGAAGGGCGAGGATCAAAACTCATAAAGAAACTCAAAAACATCATGAAAACCGTAATACTACAATGCGCGACTCTAAGGTCGAAATAATACGCAACTGGTTTTCTAAGTCTGAAACAATATACATGTTTGGTTGATGGAATTACTAGATACAACTGAATAAAATAAATACAAGGTTGGTCACGATGCGAGTGAACCCACCTACCAATGCAATCACCCAGAAAGGAAGCAGTGTGCCAGGAAAGCTGCCATGAAACCTGTACGGCAAAATCTGCAAGAACTGTGGCACAATGGGGGTGAGTTTCCAACTCGTGAATAGAAAACATCACAGAGCAGAAATCGTATGTATGACTCAATCCTAGGTCAATACGATCAGATATATATATAAACCTCAAATGAATAAGTTTGAAGCATGATAAGGTAGGAAAGGTAAACATCTATACATAAGTGTAGTACCAAGTGCTCGTGCCAGTGCCTCAGGTAACAACATATCGTAATGTGAGGTATGATCAATGTAATCAGTGTCAACTATATCATGAAGTCTATGAGTATGTGGATATCATCCAACTATGTGATCAATGTCATCAATATCAAGTATATGTATGTATGTATGTGTGTGGATCTCGTCCACGTGTCACCCAATGACAATAAGCATCATGCATGTAAATATCATAAAGCATATGCATGGAAGTATGAGGATGTAAATCAACATGTGTCGCTCACGACATATCAAAATCATAGAACCTGAGTGTCTAGCATCGACACTCGAAAACATCATGAAACCTGTGCCTAGCATCGGCACGTAAATCTTTATATATATATATAGGGCTCCGTCAGTCCGGATCGGCCCGTCTCATCTCTCAACTCCGGTCGGTATTCTCTGGATATCCGCCGAGCTCAAATACAATCACCGGTAGGTAGTACTCCCTTGCCAGGCTTACCGTTTAATATATACGAGTCTTCTTGCCCCAGGGTACCTCACCGGGTCCACCATGTACCCGCGGACGGTGCCTATCTCTCCTCGAATCGGGTTTCACATATCGCTCTCAGAACCGAGAAAACACATGGTGGACACACTGAAATATTATATCAAGGGTAACCGTGGCTTTAAAATAATACATACTCTCTTTTGAAATACCCACGGTTCCCAAATCCAGAAATATCATGGAAACAACATATCTCAATGCTTATAAACATAAAGCATTATGTATGCGACATGTAAAAGAAATGTAAGCATATCAGTATAACATGCAACATGGAATAGTAATATGCACATGTTGAGGGAAACCGCTCTTTTAAAATGAATCAGTTTTAAAGAGTATCTTGCGGTTCCCAAATCTCCAAATCAAGCCAGAATCATTTATGTATGTGCAATTACGTATGTATACAAGCATGAGTGTACAACAGGTAGGTTCCCAAATCTCCAAATCAAGCCAGAATCATTTATGTATATGCAATTACGTATGTATACAAGTATGAGTGTACAACAGGTAGGTGCACAAGTATGAGTGTACAACAGGGTGGTGCATAAGTATGAGTGTACAATATGTAAGTACACAAGTATGAATGTACAATATGTGTGTGCACAAGTATGAGTGTACAATAGGTATGTGCACAAGTATGAGTGTACAATATGTAAGTACATGAGTATGAGTGTACAATAGGTATGTGCACAAGTATGAGTGTACAATATGTATGTGCACAAGTATGAGTGTACAATAGGTATGTGCACAAGTATGCCATGCAAGGGATCATATCTTGATGCAATAATCCTACTGTGTAGTGACATGGCAATTATCGATGATGAAGTGTGTGAGCCGGCAAGCAGGTGTACGTGGAACATATGCATCATCGATAATGGTGCTGGTGTCCTAACAGCATGGTTTCAATATAACAATAAACATATTTAAACATGCAATGCGATGCAAATAGCAAGAATATGCGGCAAACGAATAATAACCACAACAGTGCAAAATCTACATCAATGTATCTATGTCATACTGTTTTGCCATTTGAAAGAAGACGAATCGGGGTTTTTAGGAAAATAGGGGCTACGGCATTTTTAAGAAAAGATGTGTCTTTTGAAAATATCCGTAGAATTCATTTGCCTGTCTTTAAAATACTCCCGATTCGTTAGTTTTTGAAATAGGTATGACTCGGGTCTAGTCTAGCATCTACTATGCAAACTACGGATCTAACTAACAATCTAATCGGGAGGGGTATGGAAACCACATAAATCTGAGTCGATATATATATATATAATAGTCGGTGATCCCGCCTCAAAGGTACCACGTACGATACAATATCATATGACATCCTCGAGTCATGAGTGCGGATCTTATCATCAAATAAAGCCCGTACGGTAAATCATCGTACGACATCTCAAATCTGGGTACGGGTCAATATCACATTCATCTCATCAATTATTCGGTATCCTTATCGTATCTCATGAACTGGGGTACTGATCTAAGTCTAGTACAACTGATACCATCTATATAAATGCGTGTGTAAAACACACGTCCAAAGGCCCGCTAAAATCTCATGTCGTATCCCAAATACGAATCACATCATATCACCGATCTCATGGCACTATGCCCAATCTCATTGACTCATTGATTAGTCGAAAATAATGCATATTTTACACGGCAATTTCCTCATCATTTGCATTCATATAGAAGTGTTCGGCATTCATATCTCATATATTAGCAAAATTGTCGCAAAATATCAGATTACATGTGTTAGACTCTAAAACCGGCACTATAAAGGAAATTGACTACATTTCATGGCATCGCATCATCCCTACATTTGTGCAACACTTGTTTTGAGATCTGTGCAGGAAAATCCAGCAGAAAGGCCAAAACTTACAGGGTACTACGTCAACTCAATGATTTCAGATATGGTATCAATCAGAAAGGGAAAATACAAATCAACATATCAGAGGAAGCCCAAAATATGAGCCAAAGACCATTGCAAAAAGATCAAAGCCCAAGCCTCCAACATGGCCGCGGAACCGCGGTCGGAGCCTGCTTGAGCCGCGGTTCCGCGGCCGTATTGCCACGTCAGCCATAAATTTTTGCTGCACAATGCTTCACTCTGGGCTCACATTCAGCTCATATACTTCAAACTCCAGAAGACTCCAGAGACTTCTACCAGATCAGCGAACTTTATGATCTACACTAAACTAGCCTATCATTCTAGAACCTTCTCCCTAAACCCTAGCTTAAACCCTAAGCTAAGCCTAACAAACTCTTTCTAGAAGTCTTTCAACAAACTTTTGGAGGGAAGTCAAAGACTTAGGGTTTGGGAGATCTATAAATAAGACCCTAGGCTCACTTGTAGGGAGGAACTTGATCTTTTGATTAGTTGATTTTAGTAGTCAATTTAGAGCCATTCTCTCTCTCTCTTTCTTCCACAAATCTAATGAGAGGATTTGTGTGAAACCCTAACCCTAATTCCAATCAAAAGCCAAGATCCCGATTACCCATTCAAGCAAGAAGCCTTGCAACCTTTTAGGAGCCGAGCCGGTCTTCAACAGAGCAAGTGGTCCAAGCCGATTCGCGACTCACGGAACCGAGCAAAGCCAAGTCGACAATTTAATTCTTCCTCTTGTAGTTCTTGAGCGACTGTAATCAAATTGTTGATATAAATAAAAGGTGATATTCTTTTATCTTGTTCTCTTTAAATTCTTGCATCATGAGTCAATCTAAATTTCGAGTTATAATTCTTGTTGTGATGTCTGAGTAAAACTCCGCTCGTCGAGGAGTTGAGACGATCAATAGAATGATGATGTAATATACTGTAAATCGATTCTTGAATCCCACGAGTTTTGTAAACCCTAGCAAGATCAAGAATCGACAACCCAATTCATTGCGATGCTTTCTTGATTGATATCGCTCGAGATTGGGGAGTTACGATTGTTTCTTGAAATTGCTAGAGGCTAGAATGTGAATGATAATCGATGAAAGAACAAGGGTTAAACAATGAAACCCTAGTTTCATCAAGAAAGCCCTAACTCTCATCGACCGTCATCGATCTAGTATCAATCCTTCGAAGGACAAGAACACGAAATCTTGATATTACATCACGTCTATAGATCCGATCGATTCCTACGAGCCTCATTTAGATTCTTGGCATTTTTGGTTGGAAATATTATCGAAACCCAATTCTTGATTGTTTATCAGTTTCTTGATTCTTGATTAAACATCGTGACACCTGAATCAATTGATAAATTCTTGAATCATGTTTTCTTTTCTTTTCAATTAACTTTTCGATTTAAACAAAGCAAATATAAAAACGAATCGCACAATCCCTGTGGACGATCCGCACTCGCTTACGATCTACAACTGACGCCGTAGTTGATTGCGGTCAAATATAATTCTTTGATAGTGAGTTCTTTATACAATTTTCTAAATACCGATTCAAAATACTATTATCGATCAAATGAAACCGTTATCGGGAAACAATTGATTCGATACTTACTTTCTACAAACACATCCGAGAATCGCATTAAATCACTCATTTCCAATTATCATCCACTATCTTCATCGTCCAGGTATAAGTATAACAGATAAGCATGTGTGTGCATGTGGGTGTAAACCTATTCTAGGATTCGCAACTAGGAAACTATGCTAGTTTACTTCTAAACCCTAATCTATCCATAGTACACCTAATCACATCTAGAATATCCATATCACACTTAACGCTATCATACATATATATATAGTATAGTAAATATCGAACTGCGGGCGTGCTATACGCCATCCACCCGACTTCCCCCGTAAATATAATCTACTCACCTTGCATCATGCGTGTCGGTGTCGATGTCGCCTTCATCTTCTTCTTCGTATGAAGCCCTCGAGAAAGTACCTACAAGATAACACAATCGCAAATGCACCTTAAAATCACATCTAGAAAACCAAACGACGCGCTAAGGCCTATAGGTTAGAACCTATGGACTACGCTTTGAAAACCATTAAACAATCCTCGATATTGTCGTACAAATGTCAAGTGATCGAGGTAAAACAAAATACTAGAATTCCAGAATTCAAAATACGCAAAACGAAACCCGAATCAAAACAGCCACTATTGAAAATGGTCCCAGATTTCACCCTAAGTCAAATTGGTCAATTTTGCATATACCAAGGGTCTAGTTTACATGAAATAAAGCTACAGAACCAACACAGATCAAAATGGTGGGACCCAGGCCGCAATTTGCGGCCATACAGATTAAATTTGTGGCCAGAATTGGGAGATAGGGGCTGGGGTTTTGGGGTTAGTTTCGTGGGTGCCTGCACATCTCTCTGTGTTTGCAAAATAACTTTCAGAGTCTCCGAGTGATAGCAGATTTCAATTAACCCTCACAGAATCCACAATTTTTTGATATCGGCTTTTCTAAATCCATATTCCGGGGTTCTAGTCTCTGGTTTAGGTCTGAATTCTAGCACTAGGGGGTTTGTGTGGCCTGTACTGAGCTTAATTACACATTACAACTCAAAGTTTCCCTAAACCCTAACTAGAGTTTTCAAAGTTCACCCAAACCACACGATATCGGTTCTAATCTAACATGGGGGTAAAAGTAATGGAAATACCAAGCTAAAGGTTCAGAAAATACATCATTTAGAAACTCAAGCCCCCAAGTGTCCAAAATTTGATTTTTCTTGGTCCAATGTGCTTCCCTTGAGCTTGTGCATCTTTTTAATGAAATGGGATTTGGGTTTTGAGGTTTGTACCATGGAGTTTGGGGGGGTTTTGTGGAGGAGGAAGATGGAGCAGCAGCAGCAGCTAGGGGAAGAGGGAGAGGAGAGAGATGTGTGAATAATGAAAGGGAATGGCTCAAGACCCATGTTGACCCTCATCCACTCTTTCTCTCTCTTACCCATACTTGCATATTCTATTCTTTTCTTTTTTCCCTTTTCTTTTCTTTTCTCCTTCTCTCATCAATAGTAACCCCAAAGCAAAAGGCATGCACAAAAGTAACAAGTGTAAAAAAAGATATAGTGCAAGTTTGCACAAAATACGCTTAAGGCCCGATTAGCGATTTTTAATCGCGATTAGCACTAAATTAGCGTATAATTAATCATAAAAACTTAAAATTTGCATAATTCACATAAAACACCCTCTTTTATATAATTTCTATAATTTTCCAAATTTTTTCCAAATTTATCGGTATTTAATTATACCGTCTTATTAAAATATTCAATATTATATTATTAAATTATAAAAATTCCCAAAAATAATATTTTATTTTTTTGAAATGCTAAAAATCTCTATCATAAGTCCTGGGAGTCAAGTACATATCCTACGGGCTTTACCAACATGTAACTATGAGACAGTATTAAGAGACAAGTATACATGTTAAGATAAAGAGTAACCAGATAGCATACTATCATGTCGAGCAAGAAAGTCCTCTGTGTGTGTGTGTGTGTGTGTGTCTGTATATATATATATATATCCAAGCATCCATTATATATATATATATATATATATATATATCCAAGCATCCATTATAATATACATCAAATGTACAATAATAGCATCTAGGGCATATATATAACTAACAAAATCCACATCGGGAGTTTCAAACATAAAGAACTTTCCAGGCATGCGCATATTTTCTGGAGTGTGGTGACTTGAGTCGCTTCCATCAAGTTATCACACGGTGATAGTTGGGTCCCGATTCTCACTGCGAGTAGGTATTACTCTTTGGAAGATTTTCACTTCACAATTAGCTAACCTATTAGGTGTCTACAAAGTGTTAACGAGGTTATGACTCTGCAGAAATGAGGTTATTTAATTAGGTTCGTGCGAAGGCACGGGGAGCCTCCCTCGGAGCACCAACACTATCCTAACTGAACGATTAGCGAACTTGTGAGATGCAAATGATCCCTACTAGTTCTCCTTTTAGGGTTTGAAAGAGAATTTAAGGAAATAGTGGGAGCAATCCTGATTAGATAAAGTGATTAATAAATCTAATCTAGGTTAGATTACACGCTGAATGTTTCTTTTCTCTCTCTCTTTGGCAGTGATTATGATCTGCCTTAAACTAAAACTTTTAAACCAAGTTGACCGAAACCTTTTTACAAACCTGGTTTTGTTTTGTCATGATTCACGACAAAGTCACATATATCCACGCCACTCCTTCTTCACCCTATGCTTTCTCCAAAATATTCTGTATCGCTATGAAGATCCACATAGAATGGATATAACCATCACATATAGTTACATACAAACTTGTAGAAATTTATTTCAGTTCGAGGATGGATTCCGGTTCTGGAGAAATAGATTAGGATTATTCGATTGCCTTTTCTCTTTACCTTCTCTTAGGTTGCAAGAGCTCCTAGTATTAGAAGAGTACAACTATTACGCTTATTGGATAGTCTTCTTACAAACCATAGACATGTGTCGAAAGGTAAGGAAAGAAGAAAACCAATTAGCCTAAGTAAGGTGTACAAATGGTAAGAAGTAAAAACATATAAAGGGATTGGAGTAAGGGACATGGAAATTGTAAATAATGTTATGAATCTAGTATTGGAAAAGGCATTACTAGGAATACCCTGCCACCCCCTCGAAACATTTTCATGTTTCAGTTATACTGTGCCGACAAAAACTGTTCCGAAAAAATTTGTTTTAAGATATTTACACACCCCGCGGGCTCACGGTTTGAGACGAGAAGCCGCAGGGAGGAGCATGGGAACCTCGGGGATACTCTGGGGGGACCCAAGGCTAGGCCCACCCCTTAAGACCACTACAAGGTGTCCTTAGGGGCTGGTGACCCGAGAGCACCCCAAAATGGTGCTCTAGGGTCTGCCTCCCCTTGGGGGCCACCTTGTGGTGGCCCCCAGGGGTGGGTTCCCCCCTAAGGCCCTCGGATCGACAGTTAATTTTTTCCCTTCGCCTTTGCGAAGGTTCGGATGGGTTTCGAGTTCTTTTCGACTCCCGGACTGGCTTAAAAAGAATTTTTTGGTGACTTTAGTGGACAGTTTTTCCGAGTCTTGGAAAGCTAGTTTCATTCGCTAATGGTTTGCGGATTTTATAACATCATGGTTTTCTTTACAAGCTTTATGATGTGAATATGTGTTTGTAAACGTCGACAAATTTCTATACGTTCATTAGTCGGGGTTGCACATATTTATGATGTTGGTTTGTGGATATGGACTTTTGGATCGTCGTGGATGAATAGCCGGGGGATGTGAGAAGTGTGTTTTCTTTTATTTCATTCAATGTAAATTTGTAAATTGATGTAATATTCTTTTGCGGGGCACATCCGGGTTGAGGTTGTAGCCACTGTTGTATTATTTCATTTACTGTTCTTGCTCCAAGGATAGACCTAAGGTGGGGTGCACAAACTACCGGTTTCTTGAAGTGCCGAGTGGCCTACTCATTTCTTTGAGGGAGATTGCTTCACTTCGGAAATTTGGCGGGTAGTTTGCCGCACCCATAGGGGTTTAGGGTGGGTTTTGTCTATTCATCACGACCGTGGAATCCGTATTTCGTTATAGGCTTAAACTGTTGGATATAGTGCCCTCAGAGTCAATTATTGGATCACAGGCACGTGATTGCAATGATTGAGAGAGGACCTATGCCGGTAGGACAGTCTTACTCGAGATGATAATATGCTATCTGGTTTATCTTTATCATCGTGTACTGCTTTAGGTGACCTTACAAGTCGCTATTACACGTTGATAGAGGCCTTAGGATTCTTGCTTGACTGCCAGCAATATGATGGCGATCATATACGTGGGAGCTGGGGTCTATAAGCACATCCTTAAAGTGGTCCCTAGTCGTGGGAGTTTTCAAGACAGGGCATCGATACTCCAGAGTAGACTAGTGTATACAGTCGAGACCCCGACGAGGGGCGGTGGCCGGTCTCACAAGTCATTGGTGTCAGTTGGATGACCTAAGATGTATACAGGTGCTCATTGGGTTATGAATACACCGGACAGGACTCGCCGGGAACATGCTAGTTGGTTTTATACCTAACGTCAGATAGCAGTTCCCTGGTGACATGTGTACAGGTTAGTTCATCGACCTGAGATCGTCATTTGTCTCGTGTGAGTTCCCACTGTGCTTTGATTACTACCCTACCACGGCTCAAAGGAGTCGTGCAAACAGGTTTTAGTTGGGTACAGTCCCGAGCCACATGGAGGCAGTGAGCGGATCGGCAGAGGTTTTGTCTCTCCCGGTATTAGGGGTGAGATCGCGCTGTGTCTAGGAGAGCCATTACACGAAGTTCTTGGCCAAGGCAGGCGATTTACTGGTAGGTATTCCATTAGTATCTCAGGGTGTTCTGGGCTACACTCCGACATGACTTGTACCGCTTTTGGGGGTCTGACTTTTACCAACCCCCTAGTCCCGCCATGCGATGCTCATAGACGAATGGACCGGACTTTACGGATATTGTCACTGACAGGCTCAGAGTAGGGTGTCAGGATGAGCTCGCTCATCGACCTCCTTTTTGGTCAATACCTGGCAGCCCGTTACGTACGGCTAGTACCTCTGACGTGCTAGTGGTTAAATCCACAGCCAATGTATTGACGAGTCTTTAGAGTCCCCCACAGACAGTTTCTTAAGTTTCGGGCGAAACGTTGTAGAGGCCGTATGATATATGGCAGGGTCCGATCATATACATGCAGTAGTGCACGGATCATGATCGGGCGGATCATACTAGTGGGCTTTGGTTTAAGCCGGATCCTAGTATTATATTTGTTGGATTACTTTAGTCTCATCGCATTCGCATTCAGTCGGAATGCAGATGTAGGTTTGTACATACAGGTGAGGGGTATCCTTGTGATCCATTACGAGTTTACTTTAGATGTTGCCATATCTTTTTGTTGTAAACATTTGGGTTAATGTTTGCAAGTGGAAAATGTGAGTGGAAGTCATCATGAAGAGGATGGTTCTTCGTACTTAGTGATGTATGCGGTCCAATGTCTACACATGCCAGGGATGGTTCTTCGTACTTTATTACATTCACTGACGATCTCTCAAGATACGGACATGTGTACTTAATAAGACACAAGTATGAAGCTTTTGAGAAATTTAGAGAATATAAACAAGAAGTCGAGAACCAAACCGGAAAAAGTATTAAAATCCTTCGATCTGATCGAGGAGGTGAATACTTGAGCAATGAATTCCTGGACTTCCTAAAAGAGAATGGGATTCTCTCTCAGCTGACTCCTCCATATACACCACAGCACAACGGTGTATCAGAACGGAGGAACCGCACCCTATTAGATATGGTGCGCTCTATGATGAGCACAGCTGAGTTACCTATTTCCTTCTGGGGGTATGCGCTTGAGACAGCCATACATCTATTAAATATGGTCCCAACCAAATCTGTGCCTACCACTCCATATGAGATATGGAAAGGAAAGAGACCAAGTCTTAACTATGTTAAGATATGGGGTTGTCCAGCCTATGTCAAACGACAAAATCCGGACAAACTCGAGGCACGGTCTGTTCTATGCAAATTTGTAGGATATCCCAAGAATTCTCAAGGGTATATCTTCTACCACCCTGAGGAACAAAGAGTGTTTGTTTCTCGGCATGCCACCTTTTTAGAAAAGGAATTTCTTGAAAAAGAGATTAGTGGTCATGAGGTAGAACTGGAAGAGGTTCCAGCTGCAGAAGCTACAACAGAAGATCTGGTGGAACCAGAGGATTCCGTAGTTCCCGATGAACTCCAGCCACTCCGCCGATCTAGTAGGGTTCCTCGCCAACCTGAGAGATACTATGGTTTTCTCATGGATGGAAGGAGCGAGGATTGCATCATGGAGGATGATGACCCAACTAGCTTCGAGCAGGCCATCACGAGTAGGGACTCAGTGAAATGGCTGGATGCTATGCGGTCCGAGATGGAATCCATGTACACCAACAAAGTATGGACTTTGGAAATTGCTCCTGAAGGGGTAAAACCCATTGGGAGCAAGTGGATATTCAAGAAGAAACTTGGTGTAGATGGGAAAGTGGAGACTTTCAAAGCTAGACTTGTTGCAAAAGGTTTTCGCCAAAGACCAGGTGTGGACTATGACGAAACCTTTTCTCCAGTGGCTATGCTTAAATCCATCCGGATCATGCTTGCCATAGCTGCATATCATGATTACGAAATCTGGCAAATGGATGTTAAGACCGCCTTTCTAAATGGTGATTTAGAAGAGTGCGTGTACATGACTCAGCCAGAGGGCTTCGTAGATAGTGGGAGCAGCGGGAAGGTGTGCAAGCTGCTTAAATCCATTTATGGATTAAAGCAAGCATCGCGGAGTTGGAACATCTTCTTTGACGTCGTTATCAAAGAGTTTGATTTCGTCAAAAATCCAGATGAACCTTGTATCTACAAGAAGGTGGCAGAGAGTAAGGTTGTATTCCTCGTATTGTACGTGGACGACATACTCTTGATAGGAAATGATATTCCTATGCTGCAAGCGGTCAAGCTCTTCTTATCACAAAGATTCTCAATGAAAGATCTTGGTGATGCCTCCTGCATATTGGGAATTAGGATCTATAGAGATAGATCCAAACGGATATTGGGATTGTCCCAATCCAGGTACATTGACACCATACTAAAGATGTTTAGTATGGAAGAATCTAAGCGTGGGAACTTACCCACGATCTCTGGAGTCACTCTCTCCAAAGAGATGTCTTCCAAGACTGATTTGGAGAGAGCTCGCATGCAAGGGATACCCTATGCTTCGGCTGTAGGCTCTATCATGTATGCGATGCTATGTACCAGACCCGATGTAGCATACTCACTAAGTGTAGTGAGCAGGTATCAAGCTGATCCTGGAGAGAGTCACTGGACAGCTGTGAAGAGCATTCTCAAGTACTTGCGAAGGACTAAAGAGATGCTCTTGGTGTATGGTAACGGAGAACTCCAAGTGGAGTCCTTTACCGATTCGAGCTTCCAGAGTGATAAGGACGACTCTAAGTCGCAATCGGGATTTGTCTTTACCCTTTACGGAAGGGCGGTTAGCTGGAAGAGTTCCAAGCAGGAAACCGTGGCAGACTCGACGATGGAGGCTGAATACATCGCTGCCAACGATGCTGCCAAAGAGGCTGTCTGGATCAAGAAGTTCATTACTGAACTTGGAGTGGTTCCATCCATTGAGCATCCAATACCTTTGTATTGTGATAACAATGGAGCGGTGGCTTTGGCCAAGGAACCCAGGTCCCATCAGCGATCCAGGCATATTCTGAGGCGGTATCACCAGATCCGGGAGATTGTTGATCGCCGGGAGATCGAGGTCAGGAGGGTTGACACGAAGAACAACACGGCGGATCCACTCACGAAGGCCATTCCCCAGATACAGTTTGAGAGACTCTTCGGGCTGCTCGGTATGCGATACTACAGCAGCTGGCCTTAGTGCAAGTGGGAGATTGTTAGTTGTATGTATGCCCTAGAGGCCAGTATTGTACAGATGATGTATATTATATTGGATGCTTGGACATATATAGAGATGACTTTCTTGCTCGATATGATAGTATGCTATCTGGTTACTCTTTATCTTAACATGTACACTAGTCTCTTTAAACTGTCTTGTAGTTACATGTTGGTAAAGCCCTTAGGATGTGTACTTGACTACCTGGACTATGATGCAGATCATACTAGTGGGGACATGGTAGTCCATAAGTACATCCTTCAAGGTCCCTAGTCGTGGGTGTATCGAGACGGGGCATCGATATACCAGAGTAGACTAGCGTATACGCTTCTCGACCCATGAAATGGGCGATGGATGATCCCATATCCATTGGTGTTTGACATCAGAGATGGTATACGGGTGCTCAGTGGAGACTGGGTACACTGGACGGACTCGCCGAGAACTCCCAGATGGTATTATACCTCACGTCAGATGGCAGTTCTCATGTGACACTTGTACAGGTTAGTCTGTAGACCCGAGATCGTCATAGAGTCTTGTGTGATTCCCACTGTGCTTTGATCTCCACCTTACCACGTCCATGAAGGCGTGCAAAACGGTGGTCTTTGGGTACAGTCCCGAGTCACATGGAGGCAATGAGCGATAGGAGGGGTTTCGTCTCTCCCGGTATTGGGGGTTGATGTTGCGCTGTGCTCGATTGGCCGTAACAGGGAAGTCCCTGGCCAGGGCTGATCTGAGATTTGCTGGTAAGTGTTACCAGTAGTTTCTCGACCAGTTATGAGCCTCACATCGGCACGACTTATCGGTTATTGGGGTCTGATGTATACCACCCCTAGACTTGATATGCGACATATCAGACGAATAGACCGGACTGTACGGTAAGTGTTACTGGTTGGATTCACAGGAGTGTGAGCGGGCTAGCTCGTCGATCTTCTGATCGCTCAATACCCGGATGGCCGTTACGTTTGGCAGACCGCTTGCGGCTTGTGGGTGCTTGATATGATCATCATCTGTTACCGGCGTATTGACGAGTCTTTAGAGTCCTACATAGAGGTTTCCTAGCTCAAGCGAAACGAAATAGGAGCGCATATGAGATATGTGCAGGACCGAGAATAATGCGTGTATGTGATACCGTATTTCATTCTCGCGATATATGTTTCGATTGGTTATATTCAATATGACCTAGTTATCGAATCATTGATTCGATAAATCGATACATTGGATTCTAGTCGGTTATGTGCGACATGGCCGGATCATTGAATCAAATGTTGATTTAATGATTTAATGTATAATTATATATTTGATATATTACTTTGCATTAACTAGTATTGGTTCACTTTAAATGGATTTTCTCACTTGATGTACATGTTGTATATGTGATATATTTTTGTGCACATCTTTGTGTCATGTTTGATGATGCATGTAGTTTGGTTTTGTGTTAAGACTTAAAACCATGGTTATGATAATAGTTAGGGTTTTTATTTATTTACTTATTTATTTATCTATTCTTTTTTGATAAATAAATAAAAGATAGCAAAATGGTTTCTTTCATGAAGCTTGATGAAGCTTCATGAAGCTTTGACTAAAGTGACCATTTTGTCATCATCCTTAACCCTAACCATTCTCATTTGACCATGGTTTATTCTCTACACTTAACCAAGGTTAGAAGATGATAAGTATTGATTTTATTATTCTTTTTAGACAACACTTATCATATTCTATTTACTTCTTCTTCTTCATCTTCAAGAGAGAAAGTTTGATGCCATCAATGGCATCTTGAGTTCTAAAGTGAGAAATCCAATTCTAAAGTGAACCCACCTCCTATTTCTTCATCCTCTACCTCTTGCCAAGTGGTTTTGGGTGTTTTCTTCACAAGTTTCTCAACTTGGTGAAGTTGGAGCTTGAACCTGTGCAACCTCGACGTAGATCATCTTCGGCACGAAGCCGACGACCTATTCCGCTCGTTTTTCCGATGAAGCCGACGATTGAGTCTAGTATCAGAGATGGATAGCGAGAGGACGCCTACGTGGAGCTAAGGAAGTGGAGAACCGGATCTACAAAGGTTGTAGCCTCTCTCCTTTAGATAAGTTGTTAACTAGTTTAGTATATCGCCTAGATTTCTAGTTAACGATCCGTGTTAGGGTTTCTCGGCACACATAAAATTTGAAATTGGCATGATTGATGCCTTGTGAGACCTCTTGAGAGTGCCTAGGAACCCTACACATACCATTTGGAGTTTGATGAATGTTGGTAGCATTCCTTCAACATTATCATACGATGATATTTGGATCCCGATCCTACTGTGAGTATATGATACTTATCAGGAGATTCGTCGCTTAACGATCAATGCTATAAACCAAGTAGGTGTCAAGAAAGGTGTCAGCGGGGTTACGCCCCGAGAGAAAAGAGGTTATTTAATTAAGGAACTTCAGCGTTGGAAAACCTCCCTCGAAGTATCGACACTAGCCTGGCTGAACGGTTAAGCAAGTATTGTACAGTGAGAATAGTCCTGGCTAATTCTTCTTTTATGGTTTGAGGAAGGATTCGAGAAACAGTGGGAGCCATCCAGTTTAGATAAACTAAAAACCACTCTAAACTTGCAAGAGCATCATGCTAAAGAGTTTTCTTCTCTCTCTCCTAATTGCAGCGACCCTGAAAATGACTGGACTTAAGTTACTTTTAGAGAAAAATATACTGACAGGGCCAAACTATAAAGATTGGCTGCGGAATGTCAAAATGGCTTTGACCTATGACAAATTGGGGTACGTCCTCACTGCTACGGCACCTGCTGTCCCTGGTCCCAAATCCAGCAATGCGGATAAGGAAATCCGCAAAACCTGGGATTTAGATTGCACGAAAGCCAAGTGCATCGTGCTTGCCTCAATGAACAATGAACATCAGAGGAGGCACGAGGATATGAACCTAGATGGCATATTTCTCCATACAAAGGAACTTTATGGAGAGCAATCTCGTATAGCAAGATACGAGACCTCTAAGAACTTGTTTCGAGCGAGGTTGGCTGTCGGGTCATCGGTAGGAGAACATGTCCTAAAGATGATCGGTTATATTGAAGAGCTCGCAGACCTTGGGACGACTTTGGATAATGAGCTCTATACAGACCTTATTCTCCAGTCCCTTCCTCACACCTACGCCCAGTTTATCCTGAACTTCAACCTTCAAAGAAAAGAAGTTGAACTTCCGGAACTCCTGAACATGTTAAGGAGTGTAGAGGGCACCTTGCAGAAAGCAAGGGAAACACCCGCTATGTTTGTTAGCGGTGCATCTTCTTCCGGGTCCAAGGCTAAGGCCAAAGGAAGGAAGAAGAAGGCCGCCACCAAACGTAGAGGAGGTGTTAGTAAGGTGGGAGGGAAGGGAAAGAAAAAGTTTGCGGTACCGGTAGTTGGCCAGGATGAGTGCTTCCATTTTCACAGGAAAGGGCACTGGAAGAAGGATTGCAAGGCATGGAACGCCAAGAACCAGGAACCGAAGCAAGCTGTGGCTTCGACTTCAGGTGTGTTTGTAATTGAGAATTGTCTGTCGATCAACTCTACTTCCTTGGTATTGGATACCGGATCAGGATCTCATATTTGCAATTCATTGCAGGCACTGAGAAACGGTAGAGTGCTGAAGGAAGGTGATATGACCCTAAAGGTTGCTAACGGAGCTAGCGTGGGAGCTGCGTCCGTCGGGGATTATCACCTAGGATTGACAAGTGGACACATTTTGGTTTTACATAACTGTTTTTTTGTACCAAGCTTAACGTGTAATATCATATCAGTTTCCTTGTTATCAAATAAAGGTTATGATTTCACGTTTGTTAGAGATGTTGTTAACATCCACCTTAATCATGGTTTGATTGGGTCCGGTACACTAAATAACGGTATATATATTTTAAACCAACTCCAAATTTTCAATATCCAGAACACACTTAAAAGAAAGTCTCCAGATTTAAATAAAGCTTTCTTATGGCATTGTAGACTGGGTCACATCAATGAGAGAAGGTTGACTAAGTTGCATAGAGAAGGATATTTGGACTCGTTCGAATATCAAACTTATGACACTTGTCAATCTTGTCTCAAAGGAAAGATGACAAAGACTCCATTTACTGGACAAGGAGTAAGAGCGAGCGAGCTCTTAGGACTCATACACAGCGATGTATGCGGTCCAATGTCTACACATGCAAGAGGTGGTTTTTCCTATTTCATTACTTTCACGGATGATTACTCAAGGTACGGATTCATTTATCTGATGAAACATAAATCCGAGGCTTTTGAGAAATTCCAAGAGTATAAGAATGAAGTAGAAAACCAAACCGGCAAAAGTATCAAGACACTTAGATCTGATCGAGGTGGTGAATACTTGAGTGCCGAGTTCCTAGGTTACCTAAAAGAGAAAGGAATTCTCTCTCAGCTTACTCCTCCATACACTCCACAGCATAACGGTGTATCGGAGAGACGGAATCGAACCCTATTGGATATGGTACGATCCATGATGAGTAATGCTGAGTTACCGTGATCTTTTTGGGGTTATGCGCTAGAATCAGCAGCATATCTTCTGAACAGGGCTCCTACCAAGACTGTGCCTACCACTCCATATCAGATGTGGACTGGGAAGAAACCCCATCTTCAGCATATGAAGATTTGGGGATGTCCAGCTTTTGTTAAAAAGCAGCATATGGACAAGCTCGAGGCACGATCAGTAAAATGTATGTTTGTGGGATATCCAAAGAACTCTAAGGGATATTATTTCTATTATGCAGAGGAACAAAAGGTTTTTGTTTCTCGTAATGCCCATTTTCTGGAACATCAGTTTTTAGAAAAAGAAAATAAGTGGGAGCGAAATAGAACTGGAAGAAATTCCAGAACCACAAACTGCTACTGAAAGTTTGGTAGAACCAGAAGTTCAAGAAGAACAGGACATTCCCGCACCCCTCCGCAGGAGTAGTAGGCCGTCTCATCTGCCTGAAAGATACTACGGTTTTCTCATAGATGGGGATAGAGAGGATTGCATCATAGATGATGATGAACCTACTGACTTCTAGCAGGCCATTCAGAGCGGCGACTCGGTACGATGGCTAGATGCAATGCGGACCGAAATGGAGTCCATGTACACCAACAAAGTATGGACTTTGGACTTTGCTCCAGATGGGGTAAAACCCATAGGATGCAAATGGATCTTCAAGAAAAAGATTGGTGTAGATGGACAGGTGGAAACCTATAAGGCTAGACTTGTTGCAAAGGGTTTTCGTCAAAGACCTTGTTTGGACTATGACGAAACTTTTTCTCCAGTGGCTATGCTCAAATCCATTCGGGTCCTTCTTGCTATTGCTGCCTTCCATGATTATGAAATCTGGCAGATGGACGTAAAGACGGCTTTTCTAAATGGAAATTTAGTAGAGTGCGTCTATATGGATCAGCCAGAGGGTTTCAATCAGAGTGGGAGCAGCGGGAAAGTATGCAAGCTGCTTAAGTCCATTTATGGACTAAAGCAGGCATCGCGGAGTTGGAACATCTGTTTTGATGAGATAGTCAAAGAATATGACTTTATCAAAAATCCAGATGAACCGTGCATATATAGTAAAGTTGTAGCCAGAAGTGTCGTATTCCTCGTCTTGTACGTGGATGACATTCTATTAATAGGAAATGACATTCCTATGCTACAATCTGTCAAAGGTTTCTTGTCACACAGGTTCTCCATGAAAGACCTGGGTGATGCCTCATACATTCTGGGGATCCGAATCTATCGTGATAGATCCAAGAGGATGTTAGGACTTTCGCAGTCCAGGTATATCGACACTGTACTGAAAAGATTCAGTATGGAAGATTCTAAGCGCGATAATCTACCGGCTTGTCATGGAATCACCCTCTCCAAAGAGATGTCTCCCAAGCCTGATTTGGAAAGGGAACGCATGTCTATTATACCCTACGCTTCTGCGGTAGGCTCTATAATGTATGCGATGTTGTGCACCAGACCAGATGTAGCTTACGCACTGAGCGTGGTAAGCCGGTATCAGTCAGACCCAGGGGAGAAGCACTGGATAGCAGTAAAGAACATTCTCAAATACCTGAGAAGGACTAAGGAGATGTTCTTGGTTTACGGCGGAAAAGACCTCAGGTTGGAGGCCTTTGCTGATTCCGGCTTTCAGAGTGATAAGGACGATTCCAAGTCCATGTCGGGTTATGTCTTTACCCTCAATGGAGGGGCGGTGTGCTGGAAGAGCTCCAAGCAGGACACCGTTGCTGACTCGACGATGGAAGCGGAGTATATAGCTGCTTGCGATGCCGCAAAAGAAGCAGTCTGGATGAAGAAGTTCCTAACAGAACTTCAGGTGGTTCCTACCATAGTTGATCCAATACCTCTGTATTGCGACAACAACGGAGCTATAGCTTTAGCAAAGGAACCAAGGTCCCATCAGAAGTCCAGACACATCTTAAGGCGGTATCACCTGATCAGGGAGATCATTGATCGTCAGGAGATCGAGGTTCGGAGAGTTGCTTCTGAAGAGAACATTGCTGATCTATTCACAAAGGCCCTACCTCAGATTCAGTTCGAGAGGCTACTCGAGATCATCGGTCTTCGATATGCCAGTACATGGCCCTAGTGCAAGTGGGAGATTGTTAGTGTATATGCCATAGGGGCCATTATTGTATCATACTAGTTTGTATATTACTTAATGGAAGCTTGGGATATTCACATGTATATAACAGTCTTGCTAAATATGGTAGTATGCTACTTGGTTTTTTCTATCTTAATATGTGAGTATACGTATTGATAGAGCTCTTAGGATCTTGCTTGACTACCAGCGTTGTGATGGCAGTCACACTAGTGGGGGCTGGGTAGTCTACAAGCACATCCTTATTCAGGTCCCTGGTCGTTGGATTATCGAGACAGAGCATCGATACTCCAGAGTAGACTAGTGTGTACGCTTCTCATCCCAGTTGGGGAGATGGTCTGTCCCACATCCGTCAGTACGTCGTACTGGAGATAATATGCAGGTGCTCGTTAGGTTACGGGTACACCGGACAGGACTCATAGGGAACTGTTGGTTGGTTTTATACCAGTCGTCAGTGAACAGTTCCCAGGTGACATGAGTACAGCATAGTCCGCAGACTTGACACTGCTACTTCGCCTCGAGTGTGTCCCACTGTTCTTAGATTGCTACCCTACCACGGCTCAAAGGAGTCGTGCAAACAGGTAGCAGTTGGGTGCAGTCCCGAGCACTTGGAGGTAGTGGCGGTTAGACAGGATTCGTCTCTCCCGGTATTGGGGGTTGATATCGCGCTGTGTCAGAGAGCCATTACGCAAAGTCCCTGGCCAGGGCAAGCGAGATTTACTGGTAGGTTCCAGTAGTTTCTCAGGGTGTAATGGGCTTCGCTCCGACACGACTTATACCGCTATTAGGGGACTGACGCTTGCCGCCCCCCTAGGCCCGATATGCGATAGTCTTAGACGAACGCACCGGACTGTACGGAGATTGTCACATCAGACCCAGTAGGAGTTCGGATGGGTTTCCTCATCGGCCTTCTTATCGACATCTACCTGGGGACCGTTACGTACAGCTAGTGCCGCTTGCGGTCTGTGGTTAAACCCACTGCCAGCGTAGTAGTCGAGTCTCTAGAGTCCCACACAGAGAGTTTCCCTACTCCAGGCGAAACGATATAGAGGTCGTATGGTTTTACGACAAGGGTTCGGACGCATACGTGTGTTTACGCACGTACGACTTTCGGACAGTTTTTACCAGTCGGCTTTGGTTTAAGCCAGTTACTGGTATCCGGTTATTGGATTTATACAGTCTAAAGTTTTTTCGTATTTTTGCGGAAAGGAGGGGCGTTCTCGTAATTGCGCGAGAAGCTTCTAGAAGGTGGTGACTAAGGAGGTTTAGGTGGCATATACAATGAATGTGATTAGTGAGTCATATGGATGATTCATCCATGTCATTAATGCATCATAAATGCTTAATGACTTATGGATGTGAATCATCACTAGATATTATCAAGCATGGTTGTTAAATTCATTTCTTTTCTTTTCTTGATAAAAGAAATGCTTGATATATATTATCATAACTCATTATTCTCACTTCATTTTATTATCTTCACCTTCTCTCTCCTCAAGCTCTCCCTCTTCAAACCCTAATCCCCCCCCTCTCATGTGTTGAGTACAAGGATTAGTTAGACTAATTAAACCATAACCCTCACTCTATATCACCTAGCTTCTTTGATTAGCACTTAAAGAAAGTTAGTTGCCTCAAGTTTAGAGGCTTAGCTTGGAGTAAAGCTCTCGGGTGGATCGTCTACTACTTCGAGAAGGCCGAGGAGGAGGTGGAGTTCGTAAAGACGAAGGACACGGTTCTTTAGGTATAATCCCTTTACATAGTAGTTGTTAACAACTATGTTTGATGTTAGTTATCGTTTAGCTTCGATTCATGCGGTTAGTCGATGTTTAAGCAAAGAACAAGATCGTTTTTCATATTTCCGCCTCCCCGCAAGTCGTGGGGTGTTGTACATCGTCTTACAATTGCGGATTTGTCATGGTGGATAGCCTGGATGCAATGTTAGTACAGTTTGGTATTATTTGTACATTTGATATTGCGGGGCCAGCGTACGACATGTGGACTGTCGTCACTGCCTGTTTGTATATTATTCTTTTGGGGCACGACCGGGCTGAGGTCGATGTACCCGTTGTATATATATATTTTTACTTTCTGTACTAGGATTACCCCGCGGTGGGGTGCATGGATAGCCGGGTTCTAGAGGGCAACGGGCCCACATCTCATGGCTTTGAGACGGAGGGGGCTTCACTCTAGAATTGGCGGGCTATTCGCCGCACTCGTAGGGGGTACATGTTGACCCAAGGAGGGGTGCTCAAGTTACCGGATTCCATGAAGTGCTGGGTGGTCCATTCACGTTGCTGAAGGGGGTTGCCTCGCTTCAGGTTTTGGCGGGTAACTTGCCGCGCCCGTAGGGGTCTAGGATTTCTTTGCACAGGCTATCTACACGACCAGGGGAACGTCGGGTTTCAGTAGCGGCTCTATGAAACCCGGGGATCCCAGATTATCTGTATTGTTCTGTGATGCTTATTACATTTCTTTGATGTTGCATTTTATCATGCCATGAGCGAATATTATATATTGATATATATAGTAGTAGATGTTTTATATGTTTTACACCCGCGCTAGTCCTGTCCCCGCTCTGTCGTTAGTTAAGTAACCTAACGGGTGATGACGGGACCCAGTGGCGAATGCGGATGGCATATACGTACATCATATTTTCGTTCTTTTGTGGTGTGATTAATTGATGGGACTGCATTGGTTCGGATCAATGCAAGCTAAACAAACCTGTTTGATGTTGTTGGAACATTTTTCAAAAAGCTGTTATTGCAAGGACGTTCTCTTTTGTTTTGCACAGTGGTATTCGGTTATGAATATCCAGCACCTCAGTCGACAAGGCAAGGGTCGAGATCTCTTCACCTGGAGTGACCCCTTGGACAGAAGTTTGCGTCAGGGTAATAACTTCACTATAGCCGATTTCCTTTTACTTTGCATCGTGGTATTCAGTTGGAATATCCTGCACCTCATTCTACGGAGAAAGAGCCGAGATCCCTTTATCGGGAGTGACCTCTTTAGCAATGGTTTTCGCCACTATATTTTTATAAAAAGCTATGCAGTTCCTTCAAAGATATCAAGTTCATTACGATAAAGGTTTTTCGCTAAAAAACAGCCGTAGCCCTCCATCATTTCTTACAAGTATTACTTAGTATTCGTGCTGCGTTTGTTAACTGTGTCAAGGCGTAGTGTGCGGTAGCTAAGTAGTGTTTGTTTATGGCATATTTGTCACGACCCGAAAGTACGGAACGTGACCGGCACTTAGATTACGAAGTGTCTAGAGGCGCAACGTAACCTAAGAAAGCCGAAGCCCAGAAATCTAAACCATAAAAAGAAGAAGAAGTAAAGGAAAACATGTAGAAAACAAGTTTAAAAGTAACCTCCAATTTTCTAAAAAATTTCGGCAGAGTCTCCTTTATAAAAACTGGACCCAAACGGGTACAAACAAGAATAATATATATACAAACAATAAAAAGCATCCCCAAACGGAAGCTATCTCTACGCCAAAAGGCGGAAACAACCACACCAATGCACAATAGTATACAACGCCAAAGGCAAGGCTCAAACTCAAAAGAAAACAAAACCACCAGATATCATATTAATACAAGCGCAACTCTAAGGTCGAAATAAATAAATGGTCCAGTAAACTATCAAGTAATACAAGTTTGGTTGATGGAGCTTACTAGATACAATGAAATAATAAAAAGTACAACGGCGGTCCAGATACAAGTGAACCAACCTACCGTGCAAATCACCCTGAATGAAATGATGTGCCAGCAAGCTGCCAGGGAAACCTGTACATCGAACCTGTAATAAAATTTGGCACAACGGGGGTGAGTTGCCAACTCGTGAGTAGAAGATATCTGCGAAAAGAAATCGAATGCACAACGCTATCCTAGGTCATAATAAAATACTAATATATTACTAATCATCTAGTAGTGCAGGGTAATAAACTACGTGTAAGTGCAAAAACTCCGTGCTCGTGTCAGTACCTCAAGAGTAATATGTCATGTGAATGAGTATGCATGCACCATGAATGTAAAATAACCAATCCTGAAATCTAGATATATCTGTATAAGAAATCTTTAACTTTTATCATGGTAAAATGTGTATAGAAATCTGAAATATCAACGATGAAATCCATGGAAATCCGTGTCAAGCATCGACACAAAACATGTAAATCTCAAGTCTCAATACCTCATAATCTCAATGTTTCATAGTCTCAATATCTCGGGCTCCGTCAGTCCGGATCGGCCCATATCATCAAATCTCACGACAACGGTCGGTATCCTCCGGATATCCGCAGCGCCAGACATCACCAGTAGGTAGTCCTCCCCTGCCGGCTCATCGTCTACAACTCGATCTTCTTGCCCCGGGGTACCATACCGGGCCCACCATGTACCCGAGACGGTTCATCCACTACTCGAATCGGGTCTCGAAATCCAACAGAAAACATGAAATCTCATGGTGGACGATACATACATCACGAGAAAACCGCATCTTATGTTTTAGAAAGAGAGGAGGAGAGAGAGAGAAGTTTTTATATATTCTTGCGGTTTTCCCCAAAAATCCAGAAATCTCAGAGAAATCCAAAATCCCAAAATCATGAGTAGGTATATGATAAGTGTCGGCATATGTCCCATAATACTGCATGATAACATGAAAATGCGAATGCATGAAATGTCTAAGTAATAAATACCATGTCTATACTAACACCAGAGAGTAATCACAATATTATATCGATCTAGCTGTTAGTTGATTGTATCAATAAAAGATAATATGATCTAAAGTGTACGTGACATAGCAATTACCGATGATGATGTGTGTGAGCCGGCAAATAAGTGTGCGTTGAATATGCGCATCATCGGTAATGGTGCTAGTGTCCTAACAGGCAAAGTTTTATTCTGATTATAGAAACATATGAATGAACATGCACCATTATGATTACAGTATGAATGTAAAGACGGATGTGTAATAACCACTCATCTGTGATATACAAGTATAACTACAACTATATTACTTGAGCCTAAACTAGTATCCATCTAACCTCCTAAGGAACTAAACCTAAGAAACTAGTCAATAAGAAATAAGAGTCCACCTAAGGTCTGAATCCATATCTCTAATAGTCAGCGATCCAGCCTCAATAGAGTCACGTACGTAGTACGGCTTCCTCGAATCAAGAGTGCGGATCAATCATCATATCTATGCCTCGTACGGTAAAATCCATCGTACGGCATCCCAATATCGGGGTACGGGTCAAGTATCACCTTCGTGTCTCATCATTCGTATAATATCATCATCAACACATGTCAAGATCAAGGTGCTATACTGTAATCACATACATCAATCATATATCATTGTCAGCATAAATATACATCGTTAATTTATCCTCAGAAATATCATGTCATATGTATCATATTGTGATTAAGTCACACTTAGATCATATCGTAATCAAGTCACACCTATATGATATCGTAATCAAGTCACACATATATGATATCGAAATCAAGTCACACCTATATGATGTCGTAATCAAGTCACACCTATATGATATCATATCAGAATTTCAGGCACAAGTTACGGTCCGGGTTCTATTTTAGAATCCCATATACTTCAATATCATCACCACCCTTTATTATTTATGTATACCTATTCATTATCTCATTTCCTAATGATCCGCTAACATCATAACACGACCGTATAGCCAAAAATCACGGCATCAAGCCCAGTTACATTGTTTCATCCCCGTGTATCATATCACATCCTTGTATCACATATACGTATTATGTATATATATATACCTACACCTAGTCCTATATATGTATATATATATATATATATACACATACACGTATACACCACGTCGAGTCTCAGTGTGTGTGTGTGTGTATCTACCTGAAACCTACGAATCTCTTCCAAGGTATTCATCCTCTGGTATGGTCTTTCTAAATCAGTCTAGTCCAACCTAGGGTCATTACTAGGGTCCTACTCATCAAGAATCTAAGGTCACGTCTGGCTTCCTAATGATAATACGTACTATCCCTATTCTACGTTTGCGGGGGTGCTAAACGCCATCCACCCGACTTCCCCCCGTAGATATACATCTACTCACTTGGTCCTCGTCTGCCCAAGACGGTGTCGCCATCCTCTTCTTCATCGTCCGCAGTCCACGTGAGGGGAACCTATACGCAAACATATATAGTATCGTAAACTGAATCACGGAAAAAAGTCAAAACGACGCACAAAACGCGCATAGGTTAAAACCTATGTCCCGCTCATGCAAAAGAACCAAATATCGCTCGATATCGGCGTACAAACGCCGATTGATCGAGATCAATATCAACAAACAACTTTTAGTTTAAAAACAAGTTACTTATATGATAAAACATGATTTAATCTATCAAAACCCTAAAAATCAATCAAATCGTCCGATTTCGAAAAACCCGAAAACGCCAAATTACCGATTTACTTCAAAACTTGATGTTTAAAAGAAACTAATGGTCATAATATTCATTAATTAGCATAACTATACTATAAAAACCATAACTTAATTTTATAAACCCTAACTTGAATTTTAAAACTTGTAGATAGAAATTATTTATTAAATCTAATTATGCTTAAATGAAACATCTAATAACAATAAATCAAAAGAAGAAAATTTATACCTTCACAACATGAAATCCAAACATGAAAATAAGCCTCCCAAATGAATGCTTTCCATCTCCAAAATCCATGTAAAGATGAGCAAAGAATATAGGGTAAGAATTAATTAGGATTTTGTGGGTTTTTTATTGAATTTTTGATGAATTTTGATGATTTTTAATACAATAATGATGGGGGGAAAATTTTGGGGCTGGCCATGGAGGTTAGGCCGGCCATGAGGTGAGGAAAAGAGAGGAGAGCGAGAAAAGGTGAAGAAAAGTGTAGAAGGTTTCACAAAAATATCACACAATTAAGTCTTTTCATGAATTTCTTTAAAAATTCTTTATTTTCTTCACTCCATTTGACCTAGAATGGTCTAGAACCATTGTAAAATTTTGAAATTAAATTTTGCATGAAACACACTTGATTCTAAGATGCAATGGTTCATTTTTGCAAATTTAACCCATTCAAATTTGTAATTTACACTAATTTAGTGTAAAAATAAAGCTTATGTTAATATTTAAAATAATTAATTTAAGAAAAATATTTAATTAAACTAAAAATTTATAAGTGGATAAATAAACACCATTTACTAGTAATAACATAATTAAAATAGGTATTTTTAAATTTATAGTGAAAAATAATTACGGTTTAGTTTTATGAAAACTACGTTTTAGTTTACCGAAAATTATAAAATTCACTTAAACGATTTTATTTATTTATTTAATTATTTTTAAAACGTTACAATATTAATGCGATTGGTTAGGACAGTCGTGCGGCCTTGTTGACTGTGTCAAGGGCTCGTACGGGTGGGTTTAATGCAATTCAGGAAAATGACAAGTTGTACTTGACTAGGACTCTTTGATTTATTGACTGTGTCAAGGCCACTTGGGTCCTAAGGGTAAAAATCACATCAGGAGTTTCAAAAGAAACTGAAACTTGCCAGATATGCGCATACCTTCTGGAGTGTGATAACGTGAGTGGATTTCATCACGTTATCATGCAATGATAGTTGGATCCCGATTCCCACTGATGAGTTAGTTTACTCCTCGGGTGATCCCGACTAATTCTTCTTTCTGGTTTGGAGGAGAATTTGAGGTTACAGTGGGAGGTTTTCTGGTTAGATAAATTGATAACCATTCTGATCTAGGTTAGAGTGCACGCAGAGTGTTTCTTTTCTCTCTCTCTTTGGCAGCGACCATGACCCGACCCTAGACTTTGACTCAGTGACCAAGTTAACAGAAACTTCTTAAAACACTGGCTTTTGGATTGTCAGAGTTGCATACCTCATTGCCACTCCTACTTTTACCATTTTCTCCAGAACACCCCGTATTACTACAAACGTCCACTTCCATTGGATAAAATCATCGTATAGTTATATTCGAACTCGAAGGAACTTGTTCCAGATTCGAGGATGGTTTCCGGTTCTGGAGAAAATGAATTAGACTATTCAGTTGTCTTTTCCTTTTACCTTCTCTCAGGTTGCGAGTGCTCCTTGGATTAGGATAGTACACCTATTACGCTAATTGGATAGTCTTCTTCCAAACCATAGGCAGGTGCCGAACGGTAGGGAATGAAGAAAACCAATTAGCCTAACAAAGGTGTACAGAAGGTATTAAGTAAAGACAAATAAAGGGATTAGTAAGATAGCAAAGTAAATTGCGACTGCTATTCATGACCAAACCAAGTATTTCTTTGCTAATCCTACTTCACCTTTGTATTTCTCCAGGACACACCGTATCACTACGAAGATCCACGGTTATTTGGATACTCCATCGTATGGTTATATACGAACTCGAAGGAATTTGTTCCAGTTCGGGGATGGATTCTGGTTCAGGAGAAATAGGTATAAGGTTTTATTCAGTTGTCTTTTATCTTCACCTTCTCTCAGGTTATGAGTACTCCTAGGATTAGGAGAGTACACCCATTATACTTAATGGATAGTCTTCTTCCAAACCATAGGCTGGTGCCGAACGGTAGGGAAGGAAGAAAACTATTTAGCCTAAAGAGGTGTACAGAAGGTAATGACTAAAGACATATAAAGGGATTTGAAGAGATGGCAAAGAAATATACGGCGATAGTTGTGAATCTGATAATGGAAGAGGCATTACTGAGAATACCCATATACCCCTTCGAAACATTTACATGTTTCAGTTTCACTGTGTATTGTTAAAAGAAAACTGATTTCCCAATTAGCCTTTGCTCCAGGGTATGTATTTACCAGGTTTGATTCTCACATCCGTATGGTTTTACAGATGATGAGTGGGAGCAAGTTATTGGGAATTGGATGATCATCCTCATTATATCGGGATTCGTTGTAATTGGTGTTATTTGAGGAGATCGCCTGGGTTGTTTGCCGGATGGCAAATATTTGGTTTTGAATATCCGTTGTTATGCACCAATTTCAAATTGATATATCTGTGCGTTTATTTTTATAAAGTGAGATATAACTTTTTGAAATTATGTCTATGACATTTACCTATATCGGTGGATGGTTAGGTAAGGAGCATTAAACAGCGGTGTAATTCTTCTTAACCATAAGTACAGTTTTCATCCTACGACACACAGGAAATGAGTTATTAGACTCAGGGGACTTATACAGAGTATTGTATGTTGTCCAGTGTCCATGAGGACAGAGGGGTTGGTACTCGTAATATATTCTGTCTACTTGTGACTTCTCTAGTTCTTAGACATGTGTTTCGTAGAGATGCAAGGTCTAAGTTTTGAGAAATTAGAGGTATGTGAATAAAGTAGAGAACCAGGTATTGCAAGTATCAGGATTCTTCAAGGTGATCGAAGATGTAGATACTTGTGTATGGTATTCAGTTGATAGTAATGATTAAGAGAACTTGCTTCTCTTTCAGGTTACTCATAATTGGAAGCACTCCTAAGTTGAGTAATGCTGATCGGCCTCTCTCCATTTAGTTGACATGCACTGGAGACAGCTGCATGATTTGGATCTGGTTCCAATTAAATCAGTGCCTCTGTTTCTATATTGGATATAGAATAGTTCATATCTTAACATTGTTAAGGTACGGGGAGTTTTCCGACTTATGCTTAAAATCATACTCTGGATAACTCAAGGCACGTTTCTGTAATGGCTGTTTGTGGGTTGACCCGGGCTATGATGAGGGTTGACTATCTACCATCTGGAAGATCAATAGTGATATTGTTCTTGACTCGCCACAATTTTAATAAAAGTGGATTTTTTCAGAAAACAGTAGTGGGAGTATGGTAGAACTGGAAGTGATTCCAGAACCGCAAACGATTACTGAAAATTTGATAGAACCTAAAGATTCAATCTAGTTTGACATTCCATTGGCCACTCCGTAGATATGGTGGGTAACCTCAGGCAGTCGAGAGGTACTTCGGTATGCTCAAAGACGGTGACAGGGAGGTTCTTGTTTACCCAGACCTGCCATTGCTGTTGTTCTAGACTGTGAGACCCGGCAGGAGGATGAGTATAGCTTCGTTCTAAACTAGCTTTAGAAGTGTACGTGTATATGACTCTGCCAGAGGGTCGTCGTAGTCAGTTGGAGCAGCGGAAGTATAGTGGACAAGTAGCTTATGTCTATTTATAGACTAAAGCAGATATAGAGGAGATAGATCATCTATTTCTGATGTGACAGTCATAGGTTTGACTTCATCAGAATAGGAGATGGATCTGCTAAGAAGGTAGTAGGGTGTGATGTCCTGGTATTTGGATGACATACACAGAATAGGAAGTGAAATTCATATACTACGATCGGTTATACTTTGGTTGTCACACAGTGGTTTCTCCACAAAGGACATGGATTTTATATCAGATATTCTGGTTATTAGATCTATGGTTTTAGATCTAGATTTGGGTAGTTTCCCAATCTGGGTACTCTGACAGCATTCTAAAGGTGTTTTAGAATGGACGACTCCTGGCACGGTAGTATGTACCTGCAGGTGATGGAGTCACCCTTTCTAATGGTGTCTTACAGACTAAAGGGGAGAGGGACGCACATGATTGGCAGATCACTTGCTTAGGCAATTGAGTTGATCATGAGATGTCAAGTACCACACCAGATGTTGTTTTTACCCTAGATGCAATAAGTTGATAGTAATCCTATCCTGGAGAAACATTCGGAAGCAGTTTTGGAACATAAGTGGATGTTCTAGGGATTTGATAACGGCAGCCTCTTTCAAGAGACGGTTATCATTCCAGGCTTCCAAGGTGACCCGGATGACAGAGTGACTGTCAGAGTTATAGTTTTCCCTCTGACGAGAGGCAGTATTTTGGACAGGTGGTCTAAGCAGATACTAAGCGAGGTATGGCTCAGGATACTGATTAAGTTCAGTTAACGATACAGTCTAAGAAGTTTGGATTTGGAGTTCAATTATGAACTAGGTCCCATCAGATATCCAGACATATTCTAAGACAGGTATTGCTCATTTCAGGAGATGGCTTTCTCCGTGAACTTGAGATAAAGAGAGACATAGAAAGAAACATTAGGGCAGATCCACTCACTGAGGCTATTCCTCGAACGCAATAGTTTGGCAAACGGGCTTTATGAAACTTATTAGTAGAGGAGTTGGGTGTTCGGTATCACACGGGCTGTAGGTATGTAACATTGCAATAATTAGCCTTGAGTGCAAGTGGGAGATTGTTGGATATAGTGCCCTCAGAGTCAATTATTGGATCACAGGCACGTGATTGCAATGATTGAGGGAGGACCTATGCCGGTAGGACAGTCTTACTCGAGATGATAGTATACTATCTGGTTTATCTTTATCATCGTGTACTGCTTTAGGTGACCATACAGGTCACTATTACACGTTGATAGAGCCCTTAGGATTCTTGCTTGACTGCCAGCAGTATGATGGCGATCATATACGTGGGAGCTGGGGTCTATAAGCACATCCTTAAAGTGGTCCCTAGTCGTGGGAGTTTTCGAGATAGGGCATCGATACTCCAGAGTAGACTAGTGTATACAGTCGAGACCCCGACGAGGGGCAGTGGCCGATCTCACAAGCCATTGGTGTCAGTGGGATCACCTAAGATGTATACAGGTGCTCATTGAGTTATGAGTACACCGGACAGGACTCACCGGGAACATGCTAGTTGGTTTTATACCTAACGTCAGATAGCAGTTCCCTGGTGACATGTGTACAGGTTAGTTCATCGACCTGAGATCGTCATTTGTCTCGTGTGAGTTCCCACTGTGCTTTGATTACTACCCTACCACGGCTCAAAGGAGTCGTGCAAACAGGTTTTAGTTGGGTACAGTCCCGAGCCACATGGAGGCAGTGAGCGGATCGGTAGGAGTTTCGTCTCTCCCGGTACTGGGGGTGAGATCGCGCTGTGTCTAAGAGAGCCATTACTGTTGGATATAGTGCCCTTAGAGTCAATTATTAGATCGCATGCATATGATTGCAGTGATTGAGGGAGGACCTATACTGGTAGGACAGTCTTACTCGAGATGATTGTATACTATCTGGTTTGTCTCTATCATCGTGTACATGCTTTAGGTGACATTGTGGTTCACTATTACACATTGATGGAGAATAGTATGCTATCGTGGTTTGTCTTTATCATTGTGTACTGCTTTAGGTGACCTTACAGGTCGTTATTGCACGCTGATAGAGCCCTTAGGATTCTTGCTTGACGACCAGCAGTATGATGGCGATCATATACGTGGGAGCTGGGGTCTATAAGCACATCCTTAAAAGGTCCCTAGTCGTGGGAGTTTCGAGATTGGGCATCGTTACTCCATTAGTAGACTAGTGTATACGGTCGAGACCCCGACGAGGGGCGGTGGCCGGTCTCACAAGCCATTGGTGTCAGTTGGTTCACCTAAGATGTATACAGGTGCTCATTGGGTTATGAGTACACCGGACAGGACTCACCGGGAACATGCTAGTTGGTATTATATCTGACGTCAGATAGCAGTTCCCTGGTGATATGTGTACAAGTTAGTTCATCGACCTGAGATCTTCATTTGCCTCATGTGAGTTCCCACTGTGCTTTGATTACTACCCCACCACAGCTCAAAGGAGTCGTGCAAACAGGTTTTAGTTGGGTACAATCTCGAGCCACATGGAGGCAGTGAGCGGATCGGCAGGGGTTCGTCTCTCCCGGTATTGGGTGTGAGATCGCGCTGTGTCTAGGAGAGCCATTACAAAAAGCCCTCGGCCGAGGCAGGAGATTTACTGGTATGTATTCCAGTGGTATCTCAGGGTGTTTTGGGCTACACTCCGACACGACTTGTACCGCTTTTGGGTGTCTGACTTTTACCAACCCCCTAGGCCCGCCATGCGATGCTCATAGACGAACGGACCGGACTGTACGGATATTGTCACTGACAGGCTTAGTAGGGTGTCTGGATGAGTTCGCTCATCGACCTCCCTTTTGGTCAATACTTAGTATCCCGTTACGTACGGCTAATACCTCTGACGTGCTAGTGGTTAAATCCACAGCCAAAGTATTGACGAGTCTTTAGAGTCCCCCATAGACAGTTTCTCAAGTTTCGGGCGAAACGTTGTAGTGGCCGTATGATATATGGCAGGGTTCGATCATATACGTGCGGTATTGCACGGATCATGATCGGACGGATCATACTAGTGGGCTTTGGTTTAAGCCGGATCCTAGTATTAGATTTGTTGGATTACTTTAGTCTTATCGCATTCGCATTCAGTCGGTATGCGGATGCTGGTATGTATATACAGGTGAGGGGTATCCTTATGATCCGTCACGAGTTTACTTTAGATGTTACCGTATCTTCTTATTGTTGTAAACATTTAGATTAATGTTTACAAATGGAAATTATAAGCTAGAAACCATCATTTTGTGCATTAAATGATACATGTACTTCATAGGTGAGTCATGGTATCATTTCTTGTGCAAACATCACATTATGAGATTGATTTGAGTGATGAAATGAGAAGGAGAGAGAAAGGGGCTGCCATATGCAAGCTTGGTCTTGTAATTTTTGACACTCTCTCACTCTCATTATATCACAAGAAAAGAAAAGAAAAGGAAAAAGAAAGATTCTTCTTCTTCTTCCTTCTCTAGCTCCTAATCTCCATCAATGGCAACACCTTCAACCTCCATCCATCTCATGGATGCAAGTGGCAAAGTGATCACAAACATTCTCTACAACACCTTGGACACGTCGGCAAGCACACTTCGTGCCCGAGTTGCTTCGGATGAAGCGGGAGCCCGTAAAAAGAATCGACAATGTGGTGCCCTTTCCAACGAGGAGATCGATCTCAGAGATGCCGCGAGGAGCTTGGGATGGTGGCCGAAGACCGAAGGACACGGATCGATCGGTATAGCCTTCTATCCCTTCTCTAGATAGTTAGTTGGTTCGATCCGGGTTTTAAGCATACGATAGCGCCGGTTTTCAAGTTAAGAAAAATTTTCTTTTCCGCATTTTGTCCTCGGAAAGACGGCCGGGGTGCTACCGTAGTCTTACATGGTATCAGAGGCACGCCATTAACTTTTACTAGCTTGCTCTAACGTGTTTACAAGTTCGATCGAACGAATTTTCTAAAAACCGCATTTTCAAGTCACAGTTTCTGTCGAATTTTTTCTGTGGTCAAAAAAATAATTTAGTGTATTGCAGAAATTCGTGCAGGGTTTTTTAAGAGTTCTGTGAAAATTTGGTAGCTTGTTGCCACTGTTCCGCCGCGGAACCGCGGCCACACCCATGCATTGGCCGCGGTTCCGCCGCCATTATATCTCTTTACTGCACCAAATTTTCTACAGGTGTCTCTGACTTGGAAATGAGGTTTCTGGTAATTTTTGTTTGGGCCCAGATTTGTTTGAGTACTGGGTATTGTGCTTGGGGCCCACTTCGCGAAATTTAGTCGATCAAAAATTTTAAACATGTTAGTTCATAGTATTTACATTATATCTGCGACCGTGAGTGTCATTTGATCGGTAAATCCTGTCTAATTGCTATAGCCCTTTTAGACAGATTTGCGAACGTGACATTCACGTTGATATTCTGTGTTGTGCTGTGATGTTGCGGATTTGTCGTGGTGGATAGCCTGGTTGCAATGGTAGTACAGTTTGGTTGTATTTGTCATTTGATATTGCGGGGCGAGCGTCCGACATGTGGACTGCCGTCACTGCCTGTTTGTATATTATTCTTTTGGGGCACGACCGGGCTGAGGTCGATGTACCCGTTGTATATATTTTACTTTCTATACTAGGATTACCCCGCGGAGGGGTGCACGGGTAGCCGGGTTCTAGAGGGCAACGGGCCTGTATCTCATGGCTTTGAGACGGAGAGGGCACCACTCTAGAATTGGCAGGCTATTCGCCGCACTCGTAGGGGGTACAGGTTGACCCAAGGAGGGGTGCTCAAGTTACCGGATTCCGTGAAGTGCTGGGTGGTCCATTCACGTTATTGAAGGGGGCTGCCTCGCTTCAGGTTTTGGTGGGTAACTTGCCGCGCACGTAGGGGTCTAGGATTTCATTGCACAGGCTATCCACATTACCAGAGGAACGTCGGGTTTCAGTAGCGGCTCTATGAAACCCGGGGATCCTAGATTATCTATATTGTTCTGTGATGCTTATTACATTTCTGTGATGTTGCATTTTATCACGCCTTGAGCGATTATTATATATTGATATATATACTAGTAGATGTTGTATATGTTTTACACCCGCGCTAGTCCAGTCCCCCCTCTATCGTTAGTTAAGTAACCTAACTGGTGTTGACGGGACCCAGTGGCGAATGCGGATGGCATATACGTACATCATATTTTCGTTCTTTATTGGTGTGATCAATTGATGGGACTGCATTGATTCGGATCAATGCAAGCTGAACAAACCTATTCTGATGTTTTTGGAACATTTTTCAAAAAATGTTGTTATTGCAAGGACGTTCTCTTTTGTTTTGCACAGTGGTATTCGGTTATGAATATCCAACACCTCAGTCGACGAGGCAAGGGCCGAGATCTCTTCACCGGGAGTGACCCCTTGGACAGAAGTTTGCGTCAAGGTAATAACTTCACTATAGTCGATTACTTTTTTCTTTGCATCATGGTATTCAGATGGAATATCCTGCACCTCATTCTACGGGGAAAGAGCCGAAATCCCTTCACTGGGAGTGACCTCTTTAGCAAAGGTTTTCGCCACTATATTTTTATAAAAAGCTATCCGGTTCCTTCAACGATATCAAGTTCATTACGTTAAAGGTTTTTCGCCAAAAACCAGCCGTAGCCCTCCATCATTTTAGATTAGTATTGCTTAGTATTCGTGCTACGTATGTCGTGCTTAGCCGAAACGTAGTGTTCGGTAGCTATGTAGTGCTTTTCTGTTGCATGGATATGAGATTGGTTAGGACAGTCGTGCGGTCATTTTGGCTCAGTCAAGGACTCGTGCGGGTAGGTCTAATGCAATCAAGATAATGATGGGTTGAACTTGACTAGGATCCTTTGATATGTTGGCTACGTCAAGGTCACTTGGGTCCTAGGGGTAAAAACACATATCGGGAGTTTCTAAAGAAACTGAAACTTTCCAGGCATGCGCATACTTTCTGGAGTGTAGTGACTTGAGTGGATTCTATCTAGTTATCATGCGATGATAGTTGGATCCTGATTCCTACTGATGAGTTGGTTTACTCCTCGGGTGATCCCGACTAATTCTTCTTTCAGGTTTGGAGGAGAATTTGAGGTTATAGTGGGAGGTTTCCTGATTAGATAAATTGATAAATATTCTTATCTAGGTTAGAGTGCACGCAGAGTGTTTCTTTTCTCTCTCTCTTTGGCAGCGACCATGGCCCGACCCTTGACTATGACTTAGTGACCAAGTTGACCGAACCTTCTTATAACACTGGCTTTTGGATTGTCAAAGTTGCATACCTCATTGCCACTCCTACTTTTACCCTTTTCTTCAGAACACCCCGTATTACTATGAACATCCACTTCCATTAGATAAAACCATCGTATGGTTATATACGAACTCGAAAGAACTTGTTCCAGATTCGAGGATGGTTTCCAGTTCTGGAGAAAACGAATAGGACTATTCAGTTGTCTTTTCCTTTTACCTTCTCTCAGGTTGCGAGTGTTCCTTAGATTAGGACGGTACACCTATTACGCTAATTGGATAGTCTTCTTCAAAACCATGGGCAAGTGTCGAACGGTAGGGAATGAAGAAAATCATTTAGCCTAAAAGGTGTACAGAAGGTATTAAGTAAAGACAAATAAAGGGATTGGTAAGAGGGCAAAGTAAACTGTGACAGCTATTCACGACCAAATCAAGTATTTCATCGCCACTTCTACTTCACCTTTGTATTTCTTCGGGACACTCCATATCACTACGAAGATCCACAGTTATCTGGATACTCCATCGTATGGTTATATACGAACTCGAAGGAACTTGTTCCAGTTCGGGGATGGATTCTGGTTCAGGAGAAATAGGAATAAGTTTTATTCAGTTGTCTTTATCTTTACCTTCTCTCGGGTTGAGAGTACTCATAAGATTAGGAGAGTGCACCCATTATGCTTATTGGAAAGTCTTCTTCCAAACCATAGGCTGGTGCCGAACGGTAGGGACGGAAGAAAACCATTTGGCCTAAAGGGATGTGTAGAAGGTAATGACTAAAGACATATAAAGGGATTTGGAGAGATGACGAAGAAATATACGGTTACAGTTGTGAATCTGATAATGGAAGAGGCATTACTAGGAATCCCGAATCCCCCTTCAAAACATTTGCATGTTTCAGTTTCACTGTGTATTGTTAAAATAAAACCGATTTCCCAATTAGTCCTTACTCCAGGGTATGTATTTACCAGGTTTGATTCTCTCATCTGTATGATTTTACAGATGATGAGTGGGAGTAAGTTATTGGGAATTGGGTGATCATCCTCATTATATCGGGATTCGTTGTAATTGGTGATATTTGAGGAAATCACCTGGGTTGTTTGCCGGACGACAAATATTTGGTTTTGAATATCCGTTGTTATGCACCAATTTCAAATTGACATATCTGTACGTCTATTTTTATAGAGTGAGATATAACTTTTTGAAATTATGCCTATGACATTTACCTATATCAGTGGATGGTTAGGTAAGGAGCATTAAACAGCGGTGTAATTCTTCTTAACCATAAGTACAGTTTTCAACCTACGACACACAGGGAATGAGTTATTAGACTCAAGAGACTTATACAGAGTATTGTATATTGTCCAGTGTCCATTAGGACAGAGGGGTTGATCCTCGTACTATATTCGGTTTACTTATGACTTCTCTAGTTTTTAGACAAGTGTTTCGTAGAAACACAAGGTCTAAGTTTTGAGAAGTTATAGCTATATGAATAAAGTAGAGAACCAGGTGTTGCAAGTATCGGGATTCTTCAAGGTGATCGAAGATGAAGATACTTGTGTATGGTATTCAGTTGATAGTAATGGTTTTGAGAACTTGCTTCTTTTTCAGGTTACTCATATTTGGATGTATTCCTAAGTTGAGTAATGATGATCGGCCTCTCTCCATTTAGTTGACATGCACTGGAGACAGCTGCATGATTTGAATCTGGTTCCAATTAAATCAGTACATCTGTTTCTATATTGGATATAGAATAGTTCATATCTTAACAATGTTAAGGTACGGGGAGTTGTCCGGCTTATGCTTAAAACCAGACTCTGGATAACTCAAAGCACATTTCTGTAATGGTTGTTTGTGGGTTGATCCGAGCTATGACGAGAGTTGACTTTCTACCATCTGGAAGATCAATAGTGATATTGTTCTTGACTCGCCACAGTTTTGATGAAAATGGATTTTTTCAGAAAACAGTAGTGGGAGTATGGTAGAACTGGAAGTGATTCCAGAACCGCAAACGATTGCTGAAAGTTTGATAAGAACCTAAAGATTCAATCAGGTTTGACATTCCATTGGCCACTCCGCAGATATGGTGGGTAACCTCAGGCACCCGAGAGGTACTCCGGTAGCCTGAAGGACGGTGACAGGGAGGTTCTTGTTTACCCAGATTTGACACTACTGTTCTTCCAGGCTATGAGACCCGGCAGGAGGATGAGTATAGCGTCGTTCTAAACTAGGTTTAGAAGTGCACGTGTATATGACTCTGCCAGAGGGTTGTCATAGTCAGTGGGAGCAGCGGAAGCATAGTGGACAAGTAGCTTATGTCTATTTATGGACTAAAGCAGATATAGCGGAGATAGATCATCTACATCTGATGTGACAGTCATAGGTTTGACTTCATCAGAATAGGGGATGGATCTGTTAAGAAGGTAGTAGGGTGTGATGTCCTGGTATTTGGATGACATACACAGAGTAGGAAGTGAAATTCCTATACTACGATCGGTTATACTTTGGTTGTCACACAGTGGTTTCTCCACATAGGATATGGATATTATATCAGATATTCTCTTTACTAGATCTATGATTTTAGATCTAGATTTGGGTAGTTTCCCAATCTGGGTACTTAGATAGCATTCTAAAGGTGTTTTAGAATGGACGACTCCTGGCACGGTAGTGTACCAGCAGGTGACGGAGTCACCATCTCTAAAGGTATCTTACAGACTAAAGGGGAGAGGGATGTGTATGACTGGCAGATCACTTGCTTAGGCAATTGAGTCAATCATGAGATGTCAAGTACCACACTAGATGTTGTTTTTGCACTAGATGCAATAAGTTGATATTAATCCTATCTTCGAAAAACGTTTGGAAGCAGTTTTAGAACATAAGTGGATGTTTTAGGGATATGATAACAACAAACTCTTTCGGGAGACGGTTATCATTCCAGCCTTCCAAGGTGACCTGGATGACAGAGTGGCTGTCAGAGTTATAGTTTTTCCTCTGACGAGGGCAGTATTTTGGACAGGTGGTCCAAGTGGATACTGAGGGAGGCATGGCGCAGGATACTGATTGTTTTCAGCTGATGATACAGTCTAAGAAATTTGGATTTGGAGTTCATTTATGAACTAGGTCCCATCAGATATCCAGGCATATTCTAAGACAGGTATTGCTCATTTCGGGAGATGGCTTTCTCCGCAAACTTAAGATAAAGAGAGATATAGAAAGAAACATCTGGGCGGATCCACTAGCTTAGGTTATTTCTCGAACGCAATAGTTTTGCAAACGGGCTTTGTGAGACTGATCAGTAGAGGAGTTGGGTGTTCGGTATCACACGGGCTGTAAGTATGCGACATCGTAATAATTAGCCTTGAGTGCAAGTGGGAGATTGTTGGATTTAGTGCCCTCAGAGTCAATTATTGGATCGCAGGCACGTGATTGCAGTGACTGAGGGAGGACCTATACCGGTAGGACAGTCTTACTCGAGATGATTGTATACAATCTAGTTTGTCTCTATCATCGTGTACATGCTTTAGGTGACATTGTGGTTGTAGGGTTACTAGGCACACTAACAAGGCTCTACTAGGCATCGACCATGCCAAAATTAAATTTTTATGTGCCGAACAACCCTAAGCAAGATTGTATACTAGAGTTTAGGCGAAACTAATAGTAAGCAAACAACTTTACTTCTAAGGGAACACGAAATACAACCTTTGTAGATCGGTCCTTCACTTCTATTGCTCCTTTTTGAAGTCCCTTCGCTGCGATCGTGGTTCTCCCGGACCCTTGCATGGCTTCACGAGGTGAAAGACGCGTCCTTGCTTGAAGTCTTCGAGGCCGTGGATGATCTACGTCGAGGGGATGCCAACTCAAGCTTCTACTTCACTAACTTGAGAATTAGTGAAGCAAACCCCCTAAACTAAAGTGCTAGTCTAGTAGAGGATGGAGAAATAGGAAGTGGGTTCTCTTTAGAATTTTATTTCTCACAATCTATCTCACTTTGGATCAAACCCTAGCAACCTTTTTCTTTTTCACAATGAAGAAGAAGAAGAAAAGAAAGAGACGAGGATAATCATTAAGTGAGAAGGCTAACCATGGTGAGTGAGTATCATATACTAACTCTTGTAGAGCCATAACCATAGCTAATCTAAATGGTTAGGTTAATAAAAAATCTAAGGTGAAGACAAAGGTAGTGGACTTTGTCAAAGCAAAGCAAGCTTCTACAAGCTTCATGCTCTTTCCAAAATTCCACCAATTTTTTAATTACCTTAAATAATTATAACCCACCATAAAAATAGAATGGTGTATGTCTTGTACACCCATGTCATATGTATCATCAACCATGATACAATAAGAAAAACACATTTTAATATATATCATATATACATTAAAATTGTTCTCATGTGAGAAAAACCCTAAAGTGAACAAGTGTTAGTAAATGTAAATTAGTATATCTAATATACAATTATACACTTAATTATTAAATCAACACTTGACTTAATAATCCGGTCATATCTCATATAACCGGCTAACATCCATTGTATCGACTTATCGAATCAACACTTGATTCGATAACCCGGCTATATCATATATAACCGATCGATACTAAAAGTCACGAGAATAGAATACGGTATCACATACACACATTATTCTCGGTCCTGCACATATCACATATGCGCTCCTATTTCGTTTTGCCTGAGCCAGTAAAACCTCTATGTAGGACTCTAAAGACTCGTCAATACGTCGACAGTAGGTGATGATCACATCAAGCACCCACAAGCCGTCAGCGGTACTAGCTGGACGTAACGGCTACCCGGGTATTGAGCGATCAGAAGATCAGCAAGCAAGCCCGCTCCAACTCCTGTAAAAGCCTGCCGGTAACACTTCCCGTACAGTCCGGTCTCCTCATCTGATATGTCGCATATCAAGTCTAGGGGTGGTGAACGTCAGACCCCAATAACCGATAAGTTGTGCCGATGTGAGGCTCATAACGGGTCGAGAAACTACTGGTAACACTTACCAGTAAATCTCTAAATCAGCCCTGGCCAGGGACTTCCCTGTTACGGCCAATCGAGCACAGCGCAACATCAACCCCCAATACCGGGAGAGACGAAACCCCTCCTATCGTTCATTGCCTCCATGTGACTCGGGAATGAACCCAAAAACCACCGTTTTGCATGCCCTCATGGACGTGGTAAGGTGGAAATCAAAGCACAGTGGGAATCACACAAGACTCTATGACGATCTCGGGTCTACAGACTAACTTGCACAAGTGTCACCAGAGAACTGCCATCTGAAGTGAGGTATAATACCATCTGGGAGTTCTCGGCGAGTCCGTCCAGTGTACCCAGTCTCCACTGAGCACCCGTATACCATCTCTGATGTCAAACACCAATGGATATGGGATCATCCATCGCCCATCTCATGGGTCGAGAAGCGTATACGCTAGTCTACACTGGTATATCGATGCCCCGTCTCGATACACCCATGACTAGGGACCTTGAAGGATGTACTTATGGACTACCATGTCCCCACTAGTATGATCCGCATCATAGTCCAGGTAGTCAAGTACACATCCCAAGGGCTTTACCAACATGTAACGATAAGACAGTATAAACAGACATGTATACATGTTAAAGTAAAGAGCAACCAGATAGCATATTATCATATCGAGCAAGAAAGTCCTCTCTATATATGTCCAAGCATCCATTATAATATACATCATCTGTACAATACTGGCCTCTAGGTCATACATACAACTAACAATCTCCCACTTGCACTAGGGTCAGCTGCTGTAGTATCGCATACCGAGCATCCCGAAGAGTCTCTCAAACTGTATCTGGGGAATGGCCTTCGTGAGTGGATCCGCAGTGTTGTTCTTCGTGTCAACCCTCCTAACCTCGATCTCCCGGCGATCAACTATCTCCCGGATCAGGTGATACCACCTCAGAATATGCCTGGATCGCTGATGGGACCTGGGTTCCTTGGCCAAAGCCACCGCTCCATTGTTATCGCAATACAAAGGTATTGGATGCTCAATGGATGGAACCACTCCAATTTCAGTAATGAACTTCTTGATCCAGACAGCCTCTTTGGCAGCATCGTTGGAAGCGATGTATTCAGCCTCTATCGTCGAGTCTGCCATGGTTTCCTGCTTGGAACTCTTCCAGCTAACCGCCCCTCCGTAAAGGGTAAAGACAAATCCCGACTGCGACTTAGAGTCGTCCTTATCACTCTGGAAGCTGGAATCGGTAAAGGACTCTACTTGGAGTTCTCCGTTACCATACACCAAGAGCATCTCCATAGTCCTTCGCAAGTACTTGAGAATGCTCTTCACAGCTGTCCAGTGACTCTCTCCAGGATCAGCTTGATACCTACTCACTACACTTAGTGAGTATGCTACATCGGGTCTGGTATATAGCATCGCGTACATGATAGAACCTACAGCCGAAGCATAGGGTATCCCTTGCATGCGAGCTCTCTCCAAATCAGTCTTGGGAGACATCTCTTTGGAGAGAGTGAGCCCTGAAATCATGGGTAAAAACCCACGTTTGGACTCTTCCATACTAAACCTCTTTAGTATGGTGTCAATGTACCTGGATTGGGACAATCCCAATATCTGTTTAGATCTATCTCTATAGATCATAATTCCCAATATGCAGGAGGCATCACCAAGATCTTTCATTGAGAATCTTTGTAATAAGAAGAGCTTGACCGATTGCAGCATAGGAATGTCATTTCTTATCAAGAGTATGTCGTCTACGTACAATACGAGGAAGACAACCTTACTCTCTACCACCTTCTTGTAGATACAAGGTTCATCTACGTTTTTGACGAAATCAAACTCTTTGATAACGACGTCAAAGCAGATGTTCCAACTCCGCGATGCTTGCTTTAATCCATAAATGGATTTAAGCAGCTTGCACACCTTCCCGCTGCTCCCACTATCTATGAAGCCCTCTGGCTGAGTCATGTACACACACTCTTCTAAATCACCGTTTAGAAAGGCGGTCTTAACATCCATTTGCCAGATTTCGTAGTCATGGTATGTAGCGATGGCAAGCATGATCTGGATGGATTTAAGCATAGCTACTGGAGAAAAGGTTTCGTCATAGTCCACACCTGGTTTTTGACGAAAACCCTTTGCAACAAGTCTAGCTTTGAAAGTCTCCACTTTCCCATCTACACCAAGTTTTTTCTTGAAGATCCACTTGCTTCCAATGGGTTTTACCGCTTCAGGAGCATCTTCCAAAGTCCATACTTTGTTGGTGTACATGGATTCCATCTCGGACCGCATTGCATCCAGCCATTTCACTGAGTCTCCACTCGTGATGGCCTGCTCGAAGCTAGTTTGGTCATCATCAACCATGATGCAATCCTCGCTCCCACCATCCATGAGAAAACCGTAGTATCTCTCAGGTGGGTGAGGAACCCTACTAGATCGGCGGAGTGGCTGGGGCTCATCGGGAACTATCGAATCCTCTGGTTCTACCAAATCTTCTATTGTGGTTTGTACAGCTGGAACCTCTTCCGGTTCTACCTCAGAGCCACTAATCTCTTTTACAAGAAATTTCTTTTCTAAAAAGGTGGCGTGTTGAGCAACAAACATCCTTTGTTCCTCACTGTGGTAGAAGATATACCCTCGCGAATGCTTGGGATATCCAACAAACTTACACAAAACAGACCTTGCCTCGAGTTTATCCGGTTTTTGTCTTTTGACATAGGCCGGGCAACCCCATATCTTAATAAAATTAAGATATGGTCTCTTCCCCTCTCATATCTCATATGGGGTGGTAGGCACAGATTTGGTAGGAACCCTATTCAGTAGGTATGCTGCTGTCTCCAGTGCATATCCCCAGAAGGAAATAGGTAACTCAGCTATACTCATCATAGAGCGCACCATATCTTAGAGGGTGCGGTTCCTCCATTCCGATACACCGTTGTGCTGTGGTGTATATGGAGGAGTTAGCTGAGAGAGAATCACATTCTCTTTTAGGAAGTCCAGGAATTCATTGCTCAAGTATTCACCTCCTCGATCAGATCGAAGGATTTTAATACTTTTCCCGGTTTGGTTCTCGACTTCTTGTTTATATTCTCTAAATTTCTCAAAAGCTTCTAATTTGTGTTTCATCAGGAACACATATCCGAATCTAGAGAGATCGTCAGTGAATGTAATGAAGTACGCAGAACCATTCCTAGCATGTGTAGACATAGGGCCGCATACATCACTATGTTCTAGTCCCAAGAGTTCCGTAACTCTTTCTCCGTGTCCCGTAAACGGTGTTTTGGTCATCTTGCCTTTGAGACATGACTAGCAAGTGTCATAAGATGAAAATTCAAACGGATTCAAATATCTATCCTTATGCAACTTAGCTAGTCGTGTCTCATTGATGTGACCCAGTCTACAATGCCACAAGAAGGATTCGTTCATTTCTGAACTCTTCCTCTTGTGTGTGTTTGTTATGCTCAGAACTGTTGATTGATTTAGAACATAAATGCCATTGCACATCGTGCCTGATCGAACCAACTTTTGGTTAAGGAAAATGTTAATAACATTATCTTGTAATACAAAATTATATCCCTCTTTACTCAACAAAGAAACCGATATAATGTTGCATATCAGGTTCGGCATGTAATAGCATTCGTTCAGAATCAATGTATTACCAGTTGGCAATACAAGGTGATATTCCCCGACGGTTTTAGCTGCAACAATTGCACCATTTCCAACCCTTATGTCTTTATCATTTTCTCTAAGTTCTCTACCTTTTCTAAGCCCATGTAACTGATTACATATATGGGATCCTGACCCGGTATCTAATACCCAGGACGTAGAGCAAATGGAGAAACAGTTCTCTTTAACGAACACACCCGAAGAAAATGCATCCACATGTACTTTCTTCATTCGGGTGGCATGGGAATCCTGGTATTCCCCTATATCCTGTTCAGTCTTATAACTCTTATAAGAAAGAACGAAACCAACGTTCCCCAGCACAGTATAACATGCGGGTTCGGTCAATACATCTATATTAAGGCATGATATGGTCACTACCTGGAGAGAGAGAGAAGAAAACACTTTAGCGTATGCTCTTGCAAGATCAGATTGGTTATTATTTTATCTAATCAGGATGGCTCCCACTGTTTTTATCAAATCTTCCTTCAAACCCTAAAAGGAAAGACTAGCCGGGATTAATTACACCCTACAACTTCGCCGATCTTTCAGCCAGGCTAGTATCGGTACTTTGAGGGAGGTTCCCCGTGCTTTCGCACGGACCTAATTAAAGTAAACCTCGTTTTCCCAGAGGCGTAACCCCGTTGACACCTTTCTAGACACCTACTTGATCGGCTAATTGTCCTGTGTAAAACTCTCCCAGGAGTAACAATTACTCGCAGTGGGTATCGGGATCCAACTATCTCATAGAAGGTGCGCAATCTCATTGAAAATCTCAACACTTGAAATTCCTGATAATATTTTGCCCCAAGCATCCCATGACCTTGACGGAGGTCAACAATTCATAGGGTGCAAATCAAGTTCAACCCGTCATTTCTTGATTGAATCAAACCCACCCGCACGACCCTTGACGGAGGTCAACAAGGTCGTACGACTACCCTAATCCAATCTGCATCATATGCATAAACAGATAAATACTAGTTAGCTACCGCACACTACGCCTTGACGGAGGTCAACAAACGTAGCACGAATACTAAGTAGGACTTATCTGAAATGACGGAGGGCTACGACAGGTTTTTCTGAAAACCTATTGCGTAATGAACTTGATATCATTGTAGAATCAAGTGAATTTTGAAATGGAGTGATTTTGAGGCTTTTATTAGTTTTGCTAAAAAGGTCACTCCCGGTGAAGGGATCTCGGCTCTTTCCTCATCGAATAAGGTGCAGGACATATCATATATATCACTATGCAAAGCAAAACTCCAAAAGCAATCAAAAACCAAACCGAGTTTTGTAGCATCTTCCAGTTTTGCTAAAGAGGTCACTCCCGGTGAAGGGATCTCGGCTCTTTCCTCATCGAATAAGGTGCAGGATATATCATATATATCACTATGCAAAGAAAAACTGTAGCTACCCTTTTTTTTGAAAAATTTGATTCTACAACATCTTTTAGGTTTCTTTTCTTTCATTAATCACATTAATGAAGTCCTATCATTTAAGTCACCTAAACATCACAGATAAATACGACGTACACTTATGCCATCCGCATTCGCCTCGATGTCCCCTCGTGCACCGTTAGGTTAGGTAACTAACGGCAGAGCAGGGCAGGGCTAGCGCGGGTGTAAAACATAAGTAACGTCTATATAATATATCATATATACTATATACAGTATTTATCACAGCACATCAAATGATCACATCACAGATATCGCAGTAGAAGAAACATATGAAACATTAGATATACTAGGACGTCCGTGTTTTATTTTGAGCCTCTATAAAACAATGATTTCACGGTCGTGATGAATAGCCAAACCCATACCCATAGACCCCTACGAGAGCGGTAAGCAGCCCTACCAATTCTAGAGTTAGGAGACCCGGACTCGACTCCTCGAGTTGGTCCCCTACTGGACTCTAGAACCCGGTTACTTGTGCTCTCCTCCTTGGGTCTATCCTAGTGCGGAAAAGTAAATAATATACAAATGGTGACATCGACCTCATCCCGGAAGTGCACCAATAAAAGAATATTACATACATTTTATTTTACATGAATGAAAAAAACTCTCATCTCACATAAAAAACCCTGGCTATTCAAAACGTGACGATCCAATATAACATATCCAGCAACACATAACATCACATGTCATCAACGTAAGTAAATATGCGCATCCCAATTGTTGTTGACATATAGCAACGAAACCGGCGATATCACATATTACACTTACGGTCCCAGAAAAGAAAGTGTAAAAGTACAACATTTGGAATCCATAATCTCTTTAGACATCGTAAATCCAAAATATCATATATTTCGTATTTCATACCTAACCGTATGAATTCCACATATTGTATCACATTCCAAATAAATAGACAGTATTAAACTTTCCGATCGAATAATCAAATACCCAAGATTTACATAATAGATCAACACTTGAGCGGAGTTCAAAAATTCCAGAATACGTCACAGTAGCAACGGTCCAGCCGTAGAAGGGTCAAGCCAACGCCTCACATATGGCACGCCGTACTGCCCCAAACCCTAAGGTTCAAAAGGCAGTTCAAGACGGTCATTTAACCGAGTTAAGGTTTGTTGTCTTCTAGAGGGTCTATGGCGTCACATGCACGTTTTTCCGAAAGATTTAAACCCGATAAATATTCAACACTTGAAAAAAAAATTCGTGCCGAGAAAAATTGAGTTAATGATATCCATTCGAACATTTTAATACTTTCTAAATTATCCGGAATAACAAAACAAAATTAAATTCTCCGATCGAATCGACGATTTCAAAATAAACCCCAATAATACTCAACACTTGAGTTAATTTAAAAATACCCAGAAAATACAAATAACGGAGATTGTAATTACAGTGCAAATTTTAGTGCATAATTCATCATTACTGCTGCGGATCCGCGGCCCAAGGGAGGTACGGCCGCGGTTCCGCGGCGGCTTGTACGGATGGTGCGCTCAAATTTCACCGTATTTCTTAGAAAACCCTGCTGAATTTTTTAGGTATTTTTAATTCTGAAAATACACAGTTTTGAAAAAATGTACAGAGAGGGGGTTAACTTTGATGTATTCGGGTTCGTTCGGAGTTTTTACTTCGTTAACACATCACCTAATACTCTAGCTAGGCTCTGATACCATTGTAGGGTTACTAGGCACACTAACAAGGCTCTACTAGGTATTGACCATGCCAAAATTAAATTTTTATGTGCCGAACAACCCTAAGCAATATCGTATACTAGAGTTTAGGCAAAACTAATAGTAAGCAAACAACTTTACTTCTAAAGGAACACGAAATACAACCTTTGTAGATCGGTCCTTCAGTTTTATTGCTCCTTGTTGAAGTCCCTTCGCTGCGATCGTGGTTCTCCCGGACCCTTGCATGGCTTCACGAGGCGAAAGACGCATCCTTGCTTGAAGTCTTCGAGGCCGAAGATGATCTACGTCGAGGGGATGCCAACTCAAGCTTCTACTTCACTAACTTGAGAATTAGTGAAGCAAACACCCTAAACTAAAGTGTTAGTCTAGTAGAGGATGGAGAAATAGGAAGTAGGTTCTCTTTAGAATTTTATTTCTCACAATCTATCTCACTTTGGATCAAACCCTAGCAACCTTTTTTCTTTTTCACAATGAAGAAGAAGAAGAAAAGAAAGAGATGAGGATAATCATCAAGTGAGAAGGCTAACAATGGTGAGTGAGTATCATATACTAACTCTTGGAGAGCCATAACCATAGCTAATCTAAATGATTAGGTTAATAAAAAATCTAAAGTGAAGACAAAGGTAGTGGACTTTGTCAAAGCAAAGCAAGCATCTACAAGCTTCATGCTCTTTCCAAAATTCCACCAATTTTGTAATTACCTTAAATAATTATAACCCACTATAAAAATAGAATGGTGTATGTCTTGTACACCCATGTCATGTGTATCATCAACCATGATACAATAAGAAAAACACATTTTAATATATATCATATATACATTAAAATTGTTGTAACGTTTCAGAAATCGTTTTGCGAATTTTCCCGTTTTAGGGCAAAATTGTCGGTTTTTCCCGTTTAACCCGATTTCGATCAAACGTCCGTATAAACATACCGGCATTTTTTTAGCTAAAATAAAGGTTGTGCGCGAACTTTAAGGGTATTTGGGAGGTTTTGGTTCAGATAGATTTTTTCTCAAATAAAATATTATTTTTTAGCCGGTAAAATATGCACGTAAATCGGGAAAAAAATTTCTAAATGAAAATTCTTGGAAATTATCACCACAATTATTTTAGAATTTTCTTTTTAAATATCTAGATTTTTATGGTGAAAGGATTTATTTTTTTTAAAATATTAAAGAAAAAGAAAAGTAGTGTGAACATAAGCTTTGTTTTATTATCCAATTATTCTATTTTCTTCTAGAAAATTCTACAATTCACCAAAAAATCACCCACACTCCCTCATGGCCGGACACATCATTCTCTTGCTGCCCATGAACTTTCTCATCTCATTTCTTCTCATTTTTCTTCAAAATAATCATGAAAAATCCAAGTAAATTCATAGAAATTCAAATAAATTCCAAAACCTTCATTCTTCTTCACAAAAGTTGCTTGGATCTTCATTCTAGTGAGAATTTTGGAGGCTAAAGTTTGGTTTTATCCTTGATTCTAGTGGTGTTCTTGAAGGTATAAAACCTTAACTCTAATCTCTTTTGTAGTTGCTTAATACTTTATGCTAGCTTAGTTAGATATTAGTTTGAGCTTTAAATTTCATGTTTCAAAATTCTAGACATGGTTTTAGAAATTCAAGTTAAGGTTAAAGCTTAATTTAAGTGTTTAATATTTAATTTAAGTGTTTATTTGTGAATTGGAAAAGCTTAATCTAGTAGAAAATGCTAATTTTTGCTAATTACTACTTTGTCTAATTAAGGGTTTTTGCTTACTAGATTTTTGCTAAAACGTAATTAGCGAGTGTTAAAAATATAGGATTGGTTTTGATAGCTTAGTTAAGCTATTTTAAGGTATTTGTAATTGTTAGATTTGTGTTATCTTGAATCTAGTGCGATATATTGCGATAGGTTGCTTACTAGATTTCGGGGTTTTTCCGACGTAGGGTTCGTTTGGTAGTTGTGAGGTTATATCCAGTGTATTCATCGTAATTTTTGTGTTGTGTTGCACGATCGGGACGATCGGGGTCCAGAATTGGTGTTATGTAGTTTAGCGACCCCGATTAGGGTTTTGGCCGGTATCGTGCGCGATAGATGCGCTAAGCGCGCAGTGTAATTTTCGGGGCATTATTCTTGCGTTTCGATGTCTTTTCGTCGATGTAGAATATATGCTTATGTGACGTGTTTGTGAAATTTTAGGTTCGCAAGCGGGGACATCGGACGCTACGACAAGGGGAAAACAGGTGGTAGGCTTCACCTAGCTTGGAGCGTTGGTGAGTAGATTTAACATCTACAGGGGAATCGCCCGCATGGCGTTATGCGTCTGGGCTAGAAATATTTACATTGTCGCATATTCTATGTCATGTTTAGAATTGCGCATTTACCCTATTAGTTAGATTGTAGTGTGCCTGGACTAGTAGTAGTAGGACACTGCACATATTATTGACGATTTATGTTGCACTAACACTGTTTTTATGCTACACACACCGTCAATAATTACCATGTCACACACATAACCACTTATAGATGTTATATTGCTTGGTTAGGGACATTGTGACATTGATTCATATTTCTTATCACATTGACATACAGTTATATGTTTACCTATAGGGTATTGTACCATTAGTGATAGGTACATACACACCTAAGGACATAGCTACAGGTGTACTTGCATTTTATACTTTACTTATACCTGATAGGTATATCACATCATCATATAGGCAGATACATATATTTCTGCTATACCATTCATGTGTTCATTTATATCTGGTGAATGCTATGCTTTTCTTTTATACGCTTTCATTACAGTTTTTATGTTGCGTATACTTTATTCATGGATTATCGCATTGTTATATGGATTTTTCATGATATTTTCTGGATTTGGGAACCGTGGTTGTTCATGAAATTATGCATACATTGAAAAACCCGGTTTCCTTGATATGATATTTTAGCAGCCACCATGAGATTTATCGGTGCTGATATATATACCCTACGCGAGGAAGGGAGGGATCCGTGTATGGGTACATGGTGGGGCCCGGAGGTACCCTGAAGCAAGAATGTTGTCGCTGTGTGAGTCGACATCGCGGTGCTAGGCGATGAGGCTTAGGAGAACCATACTTTCCGGTGACAGGACCATTGACTCATCGGCTATCGAGTGGATACCGACGGGAGTCATGTGCGTATGGATACGTCGAGAGGCGAGGGTCAGAGCTAGGCACTCGAGCTCTCGGGATAGCGTATGATACGTACCCATCAGGGGGGCCAGTCATGGAGACAGCACCTGATGGATCAGCATTTCTGTGTCGATACTTGGCACATTGGTTTCATGATATTTCTAATTACTCCTTTGTATATATAACAGGGGATTGAGCCGCTGTTATATATACCCTTACACCAATATTAGTGGAATGCGACGCTAATATATGTGTATTGCCCTCATCATATTTATTTATGACATTATATTAGGATGTTAGAACTGTGCTGGAGATTTGATTTGGGACTTAAGAGATTCATTGGGATTGGATACTGATATTTTACATACGAGATATGTGAGATCCACTTGCTGTTGTACATTTGATATATGTGAGATATACTGATATTGTACATACGAGATATGTGAGATCCACTTGCTGTTGTACATTTGATCTATGTGAGATATACTGATATTGTACATACGAGATATGTGAGATCCACTTGCTGTTGTACATTTGATATATGTGAGATATGCTGATATTGTACATACGAGATATGTGAGATCCTTTTGATGTTGTACATTTGATATATGTCAGATATACCTGATATTGTACATACTAGATAGGTGAGATCTACTTGATATTGTACATTCGATACATATGCGACATATACTTGATATTGTGCAGTTGAGGCGATGTGACACTTAGATGATATAAGAGCCAATTTGGGGGCTGATTTGAGGAATTGGGATTTTGATTTGTCTTGCTGGATTGTGATCCTACCACGATGTCAGGATTCCGTGGAAATGACATATTTCACTCCATACCTCATCTTTATATACTTGTGCACTGTTCCATGTATTAGGAGTACCTATGAGTGTACCTTTCATGAGTGTTGCACATTTACTTTCTCATATCCCCAGTGCATGATTATTGCATACTGTTGTCATATCATTATTGTTTTATATATTGGTGGTACTTGTTAGTGTACTTTCCATTATTTCGTACTCATGACCTGTTATTACTGCAATTGTCATATATTAGATTCATGCTGTACGTACATTCTTGCGATTACCTGTATATGTTATTTACTATTCACGAGTTGGCAACTCACCCCCGTTGTGCCACAGGTGTTACAGAGTGTTCCCCAGAATAGTCGAGGCTGGCTATTCATCTATCATCTTTTGCTACGGATACCGCATCAGCTCACAGTGTGCAGTTTGCTTAGGTGGGTTTTGTGGTTATTCATTGTATTGTATATTCGTTGTATCGCTGTACTCTCCATCTACTATTTTCATATTGACTTAGAGACTTGGTGAGGACGATGTTGTATATTATATTGGATTTGTTGTCTTTTATATAGTTTCCTTTCTATCGTCTTCTATTTCTTCGCTACGGCGTCGTATATTTGTTGTGGTGGTTGTTTTCCGCCGTTGGGCATGGATTTTGCTCCCGTTTGGGATGCTTTACTTTATATTTATGTTATACCCATTTTTGGGGCTAGCTTTTACAAAGGAGGTGCTACCAAAATTTTAAAGAAAAAGTGGACTCTTTTAAAGAATTTGGGTTGTGATTTCAAATGTTTCAAAAACTTTTTATTATCTTTTCCGTATTTTTATGGTTTAGATTTCTGGGTTTTGGCTTTCTTTTACTGCGTTACGTCTGGAGGCGTTGCGTAGTATTAGGGCCGTCACGTGCCAATTTCGGGTCGTGACAAAGTTGGTATCAGAGCGCGGTTTTACCTTTCGGAGTGTCGGATGACCTTGGTATGATGGAGTAGGTAACCTAAGCGGAATAACGTAGTGTGTGTATGTCTGCAGCATACTCACGATGCAGTATTTTGCTTAAAGTGCCTAAGTACAAATTGCTTGAAATTCCTTCCTTGATGATTCATATCCTTGTGATTCGATTTCCTTGTTCTTATCGAATCCTATCTCTATTTATAGCCTTGCCGCCGATGACTATGGGGACTCAGAGTGGTGCAGCGAGGGCCGAGGTCAGAGTTAGCTCGGGTGAGACGAGCACTGACCAGGATGGCACTTTTGTTGCACAGGTGCAGACGGTTCAGCCTTCGACAGATCAGCTCGCTAGGCTTGTGACAGAGATGCAGGACTTGCGCCAGACGATGAGATCATTGGTTGATGCCATTCGAGCGCAGCGACAGGAGGTTGACACCCCTGTTACTCAGTTGTTCCTTGGGATCAGCATGCAGCAGTCTGTCACCTACGTAGCACCAGTGGATGTCGCCCGAGTCGACGAGACACGTATTCCAGAGACTTTGCGAGTTCCAGGATAGTGGAGGACCCGTACATGTGTGCCAGTCCAGGGACATAGGCCTAGTCGTCGAGATAGATTTCGTGACCATCGCGGGAGCAGCAGAGGCATAGGACGTGGACAGACGTTCAGCTCTTATCCCCAGGAGGGTCAGCAGCGTTATATTGGATGCTATCGATGTGGGAGCCTTCACCACTTCATCAGGGGTTGTTCCTTAGCGCCGCGTCAGAGTCGTGTTCTAAGAGGTCGTGGGCGTAGAAGGTTCGCTCAGAGGGGTCAGTCTGGCAGAGGAAGAGTTTTGACAGTTCCGGGTAGAAGGCAGACACGAGAGTTTATTTTTACTCATCCGGACGCACAGGCGTCCAATGCAGAGTTTTCAGGTATCCTTGTTCATGTTCTTTGATGTACTTGTTGGTTTTTCGCACTTTGTGCCGTGGTTGGGACGAGGATCGTGTTAGTTAGATCAGCCGTTTTGTTGTGTTAACTTCTGTCAGCGATTCTTTTGTTGCGCGACACGTATTTCAGTCGTATGCCAATTGGTGGGGAGATTTTGCCGTCATTGGATCCTTCTAGAGATGTTGGATTTGACGTTCTCCTGGGCATGGATTGGTTAGCTACGTGTTAGGCGTCTGTGGACTACCGTGTGGAAACAGTCAGGAATTGTTTTCCCGGCGAGTCAGTTCTTGTTGTGCAGGTAGATAGTTGTGCCGCCTCTCACAGCTTGAATTCAGCCTTTTTCGCTAGTCAGCTTTGGAGGAGATGTCGTGGATTCTTGGCATTCATTCGAGATACCGGAGCCATAGTGGGATTGTTGGACTGGGTACTTATCGTGCGAGAGTTTTCCGACGATATTCCAGGAGAGCTAGCGAAATTCAGGGAGCTTAAGGATCAGCTGCAGAGTTGTTGTTGGGGAGTTTGTGCGTCTGAGTGATTTCGCCTTGAGGAGCTCCTAATTCTGTTCGTCAAGGAGGAGGACGGCAGTTGAGGTTATGAATTGATAGATCGTCAATTGAACCGGCTTACGGTGCGGTTAGGTATCATTTACCTCGCATTGACGATTTCTCCAATCAGCTCCAGAGTGCGGGACTTTTTCTAAGTTGTTGGGATCAGGTCATCGTCGTTGCGGGTTCGGAGTAATGGCATTCCGAATACTGCTCTTGTGTGTGCTATGGCTTTATGTGTTTTGGTGGTGTCTTTGGACTCGCCAATGCCCTAGCAGCATTCGTGGATATGATGCACCAGATTTCTTCAGGCCGTTCCTCGACCAGTTATTGTTGTGTTATTGACGACATTCTGGTCTATTCTAATGTGTATTGAGGAACAGGAGCAGCACTTGAGAATTTGTTTTTGCAGACATTGGGAGAGCCCCAGCTGTTTGCTAGATTCTCGGAGTGTTCCTTTAGGCTTGTTTGTGTTGACTCCTAGGTCTTGTAGTTACGGAAGACGGTTTTTGTATGGTTTCGAGGGAGATCGTGGCCGTACAGCTTTGGCCCAGACTTGTGTGCTAGACGGAGATCCGCAGATTTTTGGGTTGAGCATCTGAGACCGGCTGGAGAGTTGCAATCTTTAACTGTTCCGAAGTGGGAATGGGAGCAGATCTCCATGAAATTCGTTATAGTGTCTACCCAGGTTTAGTCAGGGTGTGACTCCATTCGGATGCTTGTTGTCCGGTTTTTCTCAGTCTGCTCAGTTGTTCTTTGTTAAGTTTGTGCGTTGCATGGAGTTCCTTCGGGGGTCGTATCCAATGAAGGCACCCTGTTCGCTTGCCGTCTTGGGCAGGAGCTTCAGGAAGCCTTGCGTACTGGTTGAGCTTTAGCTCTGTTTTTCCATCCATAGGATAATGGTTTTGTGAGTGCGGGCTACACCGACTCTGGAGGATATGCTTGTGCGTACGTATTAATTGTTTTCGGCAGTTGGGATTGTCACTTGCCATTGTTCGGATTCTCCTTCGATAGCAGTTTCAGGAGACATTCCAATTGGCAACCTTTAAGTTTTGTTTGTTAGGTGGTGTCGATCATCAGTCTATTTTCTGACTCTGTGTAGTAGGATTTTTGGACCCCAGCTTGTCTAGAGACTTCGGAAATGATCCAGATGTTTCAGGTGAGGATGATGACAGTCCTGTGCGGACAGAGGTCTTATGCCGACCATGGTGGTCGTAGACTTGAGTTTGCAGTGGGAGATCATGTATTCCTACAGATTTTTCCGATGAATGACGTGTTAAGTTTTGGGAAGCTTATCCCAGAATTTTTGGTCCTTTTGAGATCCTTTAAGCGAGTTAGTTCGTTGCCTTTAATTTGGCACTTCCGCCCAGATTATTGAGTATTCACCCCGCATTCTTTGTGTTAATACTTTGCAATTACCTTCATGACCTTTCTCACATGATTCAGCACCAGACCATTAGGTTGGACGCGATCTTTCGTTCACCAGCAGCCAATTGTGTTAATGGCTAGGCAGGTGGAGAAACTTCGGTCAAGGGTCTTGCCATCGGTGGAGAGTTTTCTTGGACGTAGCCGTATAGTGAGGGGATCACTTGGTAGGCTGCGAGCGAGAATTGGGAGTTTTATACTCTTCTCTTTGAAGGTACGCTTAGTAAAAATTTTTAAATTCGGGGACGAATTTTTATAAGGGGGGAGATTGTAACGTTTCAGAAATCGTTTTGCGAATTTTCCCGTTTTAGGGCAAAATTGTCGGTTTTTCCCGTTTTAACCCGATTTCGATCAAACGTCCGTATAAACTTACCGGCATTTTTTTTAGCTAAAATAAAACTTGTGCGCGAACTTTAAGGGTATTTGGGAGGTTTTGGTTCAGATAGATTTTTTCCCAAATAAAATATTATTTTTTAGCCGGTAAAATATGCACGTAAATCGGGAAAATTTCTTCTAAATGAAAATTCTTGGAAATTATCACCACAATTATTTTAGAATCTTCTTTTTAAATATCTAGATTTTTATGGTGAAAGGATTTATTTTTTTTAAAATATTAAAGAAAAAGAATAGTGTGAATTATGCTTTGTTTTATTATCCAATTATTCTATTTTCTTCTAGAAAATTCTACAATTCACCAAAAAATCACCCACACTCCCTCATGGCCGGCCACATCATTCTCTTGCTGCCCATGAACTTTCTCATCTCATTTCTTCTCATTTTTCTTCAAAATAATCATGAAAAATCCAAGTAAATTCATAGAAATTCAAATAAATTCCAAAACCTTCATTCTTCTTCACAAAAGTTGCTTGGATCTTCATTCTAGTGAGAATTTTGGAGGCTAAAGTTTGGTTTTATCCTTGATTCTAGTGGTGTTCTTGAAGGTATAAAACCTTAACTCTAATCTCTTTTTTAGTTGCTTAATACTTTATGCTAGCTTAGTTAGATATTAGTTTGAGCTTTAAATTTCATGTTTCAAAATTCTAGAAATGGTTTTAGAAATTCAAGTTAAGGTTAAAGCTTAATTTAAGTGTTTAATATTTAATTTAAGTGTTAATTTGTGGATTGGAAAAGCTTAATCTAGTAGAAAATGCTAATTTTTGCTAATTACTACTTTGTCTAATTAAGGGTTTTTGCTTACTAGATTTTTGCTAAAACGTAATTAGCGAGTGTTAAAAATATAGGATTGGTTTTGATAGCTTAGTTAAGCTATTTTAAGGTATTTGTAATTGTTAGATTTGTGTTATCTTGAATCTAGTGCGATATATTGCGATAGGTTGCATACTAGATTTCGGGGTTTTTCCGACGTAGGGTTCGTTTGGTAGTTGCGAGGTTATATCCAGTGTATTCCTCATAATTTTTGTGTTGTGTTGCGCGATCGGGACGATCGGGGTCCAGAATTGGTGTTATGTAGTTTAGCGACCCCGATTAGGGTTTTGGCCGGTATCGTGCGCGATAGATGCGCTAAGCGCGCAGTGTAATTTTCGGGGCATTATTCTTGCGTTTCGATGTCTTTTCGTCGATGTAGAATATATGCTTATGTGATGTGTTTGTGAAATTTTAGGTTCGCAAGCGGGGACATCGGACGCTACGACAAGGGGAAAACAGGTGGTAGGCTTCACCTAGCTTGGAGCGTTGGTGAGTAGATTTAACATCTACAGGGGAATCGCCCGCATGGCGTTATGCGTCTGGGCTAGAAATATTTACATTGTCGCATATTCTATGTCATGTTTAGAATTGCGCATTTACCCTATTAGTTAGATTGTAGTGTGCCTGGACTAGTAGTAGTAGGACACTGCACATATTATTGACGATTTATGTTGCACTAACACTGTTTTTATGCTACACACACCGTCAATAATTACCATGTCACACACATAACCACTTATAGATGTTATATTGCTTGGTTAGGGACATTGTGACATTGATTCATATTTCTTATCACATTGACATACAGTTATATGTTTACCTATAGGGTATTGTACCATTAGTGATAGGTACATACACACCTAAGGACATAGCTACAGGTGTACTTGCATTTTATACTTTACTTATACCTGATAGGTATATCACATCATCATATAGGCAGATACATATATTTCTGCTATACCATTCATGTGTTCATTTATATCTGGTGAATGCTATGCTTTTCTTTTATACGCTTTCATTACAGTTTTTATGTTGCGTATACTTTATTCATGGATTATCGCATTGTTATATGGATTTTTCATGATGTTTTCTGGATTTGGGAACCGTGGTTGTTCATGAAATTATGCATACATTGAAAAACCCGGTTTCCTTGATATGATATTATAGCAGCCACCATGAGATTTATCGGTGCTGATATATATACCCTACGCGAGGAAAGGAGGGATCCGTGTATGGGTACATGGTGGGGCCCGGAGGTACCCTGAAGCAAGAACGTTGTCGCTGTGTGAGTCGACATCGCGGTGCTAGGCGATGAGGCTTAGGGGAACCATAATTTCCGGTGACAGGACCATTGACTCATCGGCTATTGAGTGGATACCGACGGGAGTCATGTGCGTATGGATACGTCGAGAGGCGAGGGTCAGAGCTAGGCACTCGAGCTCTCGGGATAGCGTATGATACGTACCCATCAGGGGGGCCAGTCATGGAGACAGCACCTGATGGATCAGCATTTCTGTGTCGATGCTTGGCACATTGGTTTCATGATATTTCTAATTACTCCTTTGTATATATAACAGGGGATTGAGCCGCTGTTATATATACCCTTACACCAATATTAGTGGAATGGGACGCTAATAGATGTGTATTGCCCTCATCATATTTATTTATGACATTATATTAGGATGTTAGAACTGTGCTGGAGATTTGATTTGGGACTTAAGAGATTCATTGGGATTGGATACTGATATTGTATATACGAGATATGTGAGATCCACTTGCTGTTGTATATTTGATATATGTGAGATATACTGATATTGTACATACGAGATATGTGAGATCCACTTGCTTTTGTACATTTGATCTATGTGAGATATACTGATATTGTACATACGAGATATGTGAGATCCACTTGCTGTTTTACATTTGATATATGTGAGATATACTGATATTGTACATACGAGATTTGTGAGATCCACTTGATGTTGTACATTTGATATATGTGAGATATACTTGATATTGTACATACTAGATAGGTGAGATCTACTTGATGTTGTACATTCGATACATATGCGACATATACTTGATATTGTGCAGTTGAGGCGATGTGACACTTAGATGATATGAGAGCCAATTTGGGGATTGTGATCCTACCACGATGTCAGGATTCCGTGGAAATGACATATTTCACTCCATACCTCATCTTTATATACTTGTGCACTGTTCCATGTATTAGGAGTACCTATGAGTGTACCTTTCATGAGTGTTGCACATTTACTTTCTCATATCCCCAGTGCATGATTATTGCATACTGTTGTCATATCATTATTGCTTTATATATTGGTGGTACTTGTTAGTGTACTTTCCATTATTTCGTACTCATGACCTGTTATTACTGCAATTGTCATATATTAGATTCATGGTGTACGTACATTCTTGTGATTACCTGCATATGTTATTTACTATTCACGAGTTGGCAACTCACCCCCGTTGTGCCACAGGTGTTACAGAGTGTTCCCCAGAATAGTCGAGGCTAGCTATTCATCTATCATCTTTTGCTACGGAAACCGCATCAGCTCACAGTGTGCAGTTTGCTTAGGTGGGTTTTGTGGTTATTCATTGTATTGTATATTCGTTGTATCCCTGTACTCTCCATCTACTATTTTCATTTTGACTTAGAGACTTGGTGAGGACGATGTTGTATATTATGTTGGATTTGTTGTCTTTTATACAGTTTCCTTTCTATCGTCTTCTATTTCTTCGCTACGGCGTCGTATATTTGTTGTGGTGGTTGTTTTCCGCCGTTGGGTGTGGATTTTGCTCCCGTTTGGGATGCTTTACTTTATATTTATGTTGTACCCATTTTTGGGGCTAGCTTTTACAAAGGAGGTGCTGCCAAAATTTTAAAGAAAAAGTGGACTCTTTTAAAGAATTTGGGTTGTGATTTCAAATGTTTCAAAAACTTTTTATTATCTTTTCCATATTTTTATGGTTTAGATTTCTGGGTTTTGGCTTTCTTTTACTGCGTTACGTCTGGAGGCGTTGCGTAGTATTATGGCCGTCACGTGCCAATTTCGGGTCGTGACACACGGCCGCCCCAAGAGAATCTTATAAGACGTGTCGGCGTCGATCACGTATATCTTAGCTTCAGTTTGCAGATCCCCGAATTTGATTGGCAGAGCTATGGACCCCAGAACTTGCTGGCAATTTTGGTTGAAGCCTTGAATGACAATCCTTTCCCTTGACAGGTGTCGGACGTCCATTGATAAACTCTTCAGAGTTCGCAAGTTCATGATGTTCACTGAGGACCCCGGATCAATCAATATGCGATTAATTCGATCTCCGTCGCTGTACCCGGTCACGTAAAGCGGCCGATTATGCTCAGCCGTTCCCAGTAGCAAGTCTTCATCCTTAAATGTGACTGCGGCGGCATGCCAAGCATGCTGGGCTTCTTTCATATTAATTTCCGCAAAGTGAGCCTGATACCGCTCGGGGTTTTGTAGAGCGTGAATGAGAACATCTCTAAGCTCCTTAGATAGGACCATGGCGTCGTAGATGCTCAGGAGAGACGGAAGCTTCCGGAGATGTGCCAAGACATTATAGTCCACCGAGGAAGGACTTATGTTTTCATCAGCCGGTTCTCTGCCATCTTCTTCATTAGCGACTTGTTTTTCCTTCCCTTTTGGGGCGTTGCCCTGATTTTGCGGTAGAGCCCTGCCGCTTCTGAGCTGGATTTGATTGGCCTTTGTGGTGAGCTCCTTGTCCTCTTCGGAAAAACAGAGCTCATCCTCGGAGTCGTTGCCAAGATGGATGGCATAGCAGGTCACTACTAGGATCTCTTCATTGGAGTCTTCTTCTAACTCCTCCAGAATTTCAGCCGCTCGTACAGGGAAGAACTCCTTCAATGGAATCAATGTTCTTTCCTTTTGTTCATATTCTTCGAGGGAATCGATATATTTTTGAATGGTTGATCTCCTTGCAGACTCTTTTTCACGCCGAGCTGCACTTTTCTTCTTCTTAAGCTTCTTGGATTTTGAGCCTGATGGAGCCGCATTGGCAGCTGGACTGGTAGGCTTCTTTTGCTCTTCCCATTCCGTCCTGGGTTCTTTCCGAAGTAGCTTTATTATCTTCTTCGTCTTATTAGATATGTGCGTACTCCACGGAGGCCGCGATGAGTCCGTTTCATTTCTCAGGGCAGCGGGTTCGGCTGTCTGCTCCCAGAAGGCTTCAGTTTTTGTCTGTATAAAGTTGGTGGTTGCAACTTGATTGTTCACCAACACGCTTTTGGACAGCTCGATCTCTCCAGCCTTGTACTGCTTCTCGACCCAGTCTTTGAAGATATAGCAATCCTCAATCGCATGGCTCACTACTCGGTGGTACGGGCAATACAGAGGATTGTCGGTCATTTTTGCTTCTTGGGGTCTTTTCGACTCCTGCAATTGTAGGCCGTTGTTCAAGGCATCTTTAAATATCTTGCGGATCTTGTCCCTTCTGAAAGAGTAAACCTTGTTCTTTTTCTCCTCTAGGGAATGCCCATCTCCTTCCAGCAATGGCTTTCGAGACCGGTTAGTTTTGGATTCGGCCGCCCTTCGCTTTTCTTCATTGTCGGACGCATTGAAGACATTGGTACTGCTGGAACTCCCGCTTCTACGGTTGTCGTCCCGCTTGCTTTTCCAAGTTTTGTCTCTCTGAGAATCCGGCAGGGACTCTTGATTCGAGCGTTCCAGCATTTGGACTTTCTTGGTTAGCTCCTGAAATGTCTTGAGGCCCGCCGTACACAAGAATGGGACCATCTAATTGCTGAGGTTCCCAATGAGAAGGCTGACGGACTGGTCCTGCTCCAACGGCGGTTCGCACTTGACTGTGAGATTACGCCATCGAGCGATAAAGTCGGTGTTGCCTTCATTTTTCCCCGGTTTGGTCCTCACAAGGTCGGCAATGGAGATTTTATCACTGACACTCATGAACCTTTGCCGAAACAGAGACTCCATTTGGGCAAAGGTAATGATGGACCCGTCTGGTATGCTCGCGTACCAGTCGAAAGCGACACCGGTCAGGCTGTTGACAAACTGACGAAGAAGGAGCGCGTCATTGCCCCCTGTATTTCCGCACGATGCTTTGAAGTGGGCGACGTGCTGATTTGCATTCCCTGTTCCATCAAATCTTCCGAACTTAGGAATGACATAGCAGCTTGGGAACTCAATCAGATCGTACTGCGCGGAATATGGCCGCCCACTACTGCCGATTTCTTTCTGAGCTTCAGCTTCGGCCACCGATGTTTTAACCTTGCTGGTGACCAAATCCATTATCCGATCCTGTGTTAGCGGGATGGTGCTATCTGGGGCCAAGGCGTCCCCAGAAGCGGAATGTGGCCGGCTTTCATGTGGCTCGACCAGTCTGGGACCCGAAGGAACAGGCATTGGCTGCCTCGGATTGTCATCACCCGGCTGACTACCAGCGGCTTGTGCTTGATTGGGAGGCGCTCAAGAAATTTGAGCCGTAAGCTGCATCACCACGTTCGTTAAGTCGTCAATCTTCGAATAGAGCTTGGCCATCTCTTTATCTTTGCTCCTGAGCTGTTTTCGAAGCTCTTGAAGCAGCTCTTGCTCCGCAGTCCTGTGGCGGAAAGTCGGCTCTTCCTCGCTGTCCGAGCTTGACTCTGCATGGACCGAGGGGTCTTTCTGCCTATCATCCTCATCGAGAGGGTTTTCTTCATCCAGCGGGGGCGGCTGTTCTTGGGCAGCGGCAACCACATTCAGGCTAGATTGGGCCTGGGATGTGGTGGCCCCATCCTTGCTTTTGCTGCGAAGGTTGTCGCTGGGGCGCCCGCCCGCCATATAGACCGTATGGATGATATATCCGGCCGTCTTTCTATCATTGGTGGCTGATTTCATGGATCGTTGTCTTGACCCCCTTGTTTCGGTAGCTGGTAGTCGATTGAAGGCGGCTGACCTAACCAGTTTCTTGAATGGTGATGGCGCTTCTTTTCTGGGTCTGCCCCGCTGCTTTCGTGCGGCACAGAGTGCTTGATAGACTCTTGAAAAGACAGTGTCATACTTTTTCTGTTGGGGCCGGGACACGTCTCTTTGTAGAATCGTTCGGACCGCTGTCTTCTTGATTCTGGCGGTCATGGCATTTTTCTGAACCCACTTCAGAGGCTCGAAGGAATTTCTGATTCTTACGTCCGACTCAGCCGTCGTCGCTGGGCAACCCTGCACTTGGAACTTCACATGATTCCATTTGGCCGAAGCCTTGGCCCTCTTGTTGGCTCGATACCTGAGCCGCTTATGCCTTAACTTTTCTGTTCTAAGCACCTGGCAGACTTCAGCTCTTTAGGAAGACGCCGCAGACCGGGCGATGGAGGGCCTTGGAGATACGCTCGATTGTGCATTTGTTGGATCCATCGCCTAAGCTCGTCCGCAACATTTGATTTTGCCCTTTGTACCGAAGTTCTTGCACCCCGCTGGAGCACCAGAGAATCGTTCAGATACCGTCTTAAGTTTCGGTTGTGGTGCCTTGGCGATCACGACATTCGGCCTCTTACCCCTTGAGACCGGCTTGGCCACCTGTTCCGCCGGGATCTCCGCCAGATGAGCGCTTCCGGCAGGGAAGATGATGACGGAGCCAAACTGGCGGGGCGGTTCCTCCCACTGTCGACTGAGGCTATCGGGGAGAACCACACGAGCGTTGATCTTGACCACGTACGGAATCGGGGTCACGTTGGAAGCTGAATTCGTCTGGGGAGACATTGTCGTCGAAGGTTGATAGCTGCATGGAAGAAAGAACATCATTTCAGTATAGGCAATCGATATGTATATTGATTGAGTTCGCATGAACGTTTAACCCGAAATATGGGAGGAGAGATTGGTCCCACCGGGCGTGCAATAATAGTGTAGGGTGTTTTTCGTCACCCCACTGAGATGGGAATATGCGCACGCTTCTCAGGCGTACTACAGATTCCCCTTGCCTAGGGTAGGGCGGGGTTTAATGATTGTGGGGATCCGAATCTCCGTCAGCCGCGGACTAAGCTACCGTTAATTACCCCTCGCCTTTGGGGCGAGGGAACCTCCGATTAACGGGTTAAACTGGTCATGCGAACTTAATGTGCAGTGTACGTGTGTTTTGTTTCGAAAGGGGGTTTTGGATATATCGGGAGCCACGCAGAGTTTTTTACGGGGGTCCCGCTACCCGGATAGCGGGCTGGGGGTCAAGGGGGCTAGCAGCCCCCTTGCGGGGTACGGGGCAGCGCCCCGTTAGAAATTTTTTTCTAACAGGGACAGTGTCGTGGAGTATGTGTGTATGTAAATATGTATACATATGTACAGATATACATGTGTATATATAAAAAGGGGAAAAGACATCCAAAGGATGCGTGGGGACAGCACCTTGGGCGCTGTGCGCCTAGGTGCTGTGCGCTCAGGCGCTAGAGTGCCACGTGTCGGTACGTGGGCGCTCTGCGCTTGAGCACTGGGCGCTGGAGCGCAAGCGCGCCACGTGTCGGCACGGGGGCGACTTGCGCTCGAGCACTTGCGCTTGAGCGCAAGCGCACCACGTGTCGGCACGGGGGCGCTCTGCGCTGGAGCGCCGGCGAGAAAAAGAGGCTTTTAGCCTAAAAAAATTTCTCAGAAGAGAAATCAGAGATGATTTGGACTCCTGAGTGTGTTTTTTTTTTTGTTTAGTGAACGATGTTCTTTTTCCTCCTCCTCTGTTAGCTGGATCATGAAGATCAAGAGATATGGGATTTCTAAAAATCTCTTCTTTTTGAGATCTAATGGAAGATCTGAGTTCCCCTTTATGGGTTTTGTGGTGAAAAACTAATTTGTTTTATAAAAAGAAGAGTAAAACTCTTGGTTTAATTCAAGAGAAAAAGGAAGGTTTTGGAACCTTGAAGAAGGAGAAAAGATCTCAGATCTGAAGAAAATTTTGAGAGAGAGAAAAAGTTGTTGAGATATTTCATTATCTTTGCCTTTATAGGCTATACACTTTACACATAGCCCCTTGGGCTTCACAAAATGGCATTTTGCCCATCCCATGGCTCATGTGCCACTTCTTTTTGCACATAAGCCATGGGCTTTACAAAAATTTGGCTTTATGCCTATTTTTCTTACATTTATCCATAAAATAAAATAAAAGAAATACAACAAAATTGTTTATTACAAAATTTTTATCTTGGCGTGGAGGGAGGCCTGCCGCTTCATGTTCGGGCTCAACCCGGGCATGGGCCCACTGGATCTGGGCTTGGGCCCACATAGCTTGGAGTTGACTTGGATTTTGACTTGGTCAAGCGGGGTGTAAATTTTTACCCCAACAAATAGCTTTTTGAAAAATGTTCCAACAACATCAGAATAGGTTTGTTTAGCTTGCATTGATCCGAATCAATGCAGTCCCATCAATTAATCACACCACAAAAGAAAGAAAATATGATGTACGTATATGCCATCCGCATTCGCCACTGGGTCCCGTCATCACCCGTTAGCTTACTTAAGTAACGACTGAGCGGGGACTGGACTAGCGCGGGTGTAAAACATATACAACATCTACTAGTATATATATCAATATATAATGATCGCTCAAGGCGTGATAAAAATGCAACATCACAGAAATGTAATAAGCATCACAGAACAATACAGATAATCTGGGATCCCCGGGTTTCATAGAGCCGCTACTGAAACCCGACGTTCCCCTGGTCGTGTGGATAGCCTGTGCAATGAAATCCTAGACCCCTAGGGGTGCGGCAAGTTACCCGCCAAAACCTGAAGCGAGGCAGCCCCCTACAGCAAAGTGAATGGACCACTCAGCACTTGACGGAATCCGGTAACTTGAGCACCCCTCCTTGGGTCAACCTGTACCCCCTACGAGTACGGCGAATAGCCCGCCAATTCTAGAGTGAAGCCCCCTCCGTCTCAAAGTCATGAGATACGGGCCCGTTGCCCTCTAGAACCCGGCTACCCGTGCACCCCTCCACGGGGTAATCCTAGTACAGAAAGTAAAATATATACAACGGGTACATCGACCTCAACCCGGTCGTGCCCCAAAAGAATAATATACAAACAGGAAGTGATGGCGGTCCACATGTCGGACGCCCGCCCCGCAATATCAAATGTACAAATACAACCAAACTATACTACCATTGCATCCAGGCTATCCACCATGACAAATCCGCAACATCACAGCACAACACAGAACATCAACGTGAATGTCACGTTTGCAAATCCGTCTAAAAGAGCTATAGCAATTAGACAAGATTTACCGATCAAATGACATTCACGGTCACAGATATAATGTAAGTACTGTAAACTAACATATTTAAATTTTCGATCGACAAAAATTCCTGAAGTGGGCCCCAAGCACAAATCCAGCACTCAAAATAATCTGGGCCAAAAATAAAAATACCAGAAACCCCAATTCCAAGTCAAAGACCACTGTAGAAAATTTGGTGCAGTGAAGCTACAGAATGGCGGCGGAACCGCGGCCAAAACTTGGGCATGGCCGCGGATCCGCGGCGCTACTGTAGCATCATGCTACCAAATTTTCTCAGATTTCTTAAAAAAGCCTGCATGTTTTTCTGCAACACTCAAAATAATTTTTTTGACCCCAAAAAAATCGACAGAAACTTCATTTTTGAAATTGCTATTTCGGAAATTTTGTTCAATCGATATTTTAAATACGTTAGAACAAGCTAGTAAAGGTTAATGGCGTGGCTCTGATACCATGTAAGACTACGGTAGCGCCCCGGCCGTCGATCCGAGGCCAAAATGCGGAAACGAAAACTTTTTCTAAACTTGAAACCGGCGCTATCGCATACTTTAAAACCCAGATCGAACCATTAACCTATAACTGGCAACTAGAGAAAGGTTAGAAAATCTATACCGATCGATCCGTGTCCTTCGGTCTTTAGCCACCATCCCTAGCTCCTCGCGGCATCTCCGATCTCCGGTCTCCTCGTCGGAAGGGCACCACATCAATGAGTCTTTTCACGGGCTCCCGCTTCATCCGAAGCAACTCGGGCACGAAGTTTGCTAGCCGACCTGTCCAAGGCGTTGTAGAGAATGCGTGTGATAACTTTGTCTCAAGCATCCATTGATTCTCATCACATGAGAGTGTATGGATAGAGGTTGAAGGTGATGCCATTGGTGGAAATGGTGAGCTCAAGAAGCAAGAGGAAGAAGAAGAAGAAGAAGTGCCTTTCTTTTTCTTATGTGTTGGAATGATAATGTGAGAGCAAGAAGTGATAAACACAAGAGCAAAACCAAGCCATATATGGCTGTCCACTCTCTTTCCTCTTATCATTTCAACACATAAATCAATCCTAATGTGACATTAGCACAAGAAAAGAGACCATGAGTCACTAAGCATGTCTATGTCACAATAAATGCACCTCATCATGAAATCCACTCACATTTTCCACCAAAATAAACATTAACCTAAATGTTTATGACAATAAAAAGAACCGCATCATCTAAAGTAAACTCGTGACGGATCACAAGGATACCCCTCACCTGTATATACATACATGCATCCGCATTCCGACTGAATGCGAATGCGATGAGACTAAAGTAATCCAACAAATCTAATACTAGGATCCGGCTTAAACCAAAGCCCACTAGTATGATCCGTCCGATCATAATCCGTGCACTACTGCACGTATATGATCGAACCCTGCCATATAACATACGGCCTCAACAACGATTCGCCCGAAACTTGAGAAACTGTCGGTGGGGGACTCTAAAGACTCGTCAATACTTTGGTTGTGGATTTAACCACTAGCACTTCAGAGGTACTAGCCGTACATAACGGGATACCAGGTATTGACTAAAAGGGAGGTCGATGAGCGGATTCATCCTGACACCCTACTGAGCTTGTCAAGTACAATATCTGTATAGTCCGATCCGTTCGTCTATGAGTATCGCATGTCGGGTTTAGGGGGTTGGTAAAAGTCAGACCCCTAAAAGCGGTACAAGTCGTGTCGGAGTGTAGCCCAGAACACTTGAGATACTACTGGAATACCTACCAGTAAATCTCCTGCCTTGGCCAAGGACTTCGTGTAATGGCTCTCCTAGACACAGCGCGATCTCACCCCCAATACCGGGAGAGACGAAACCCCTGCCGATCCGCTCACTGCCTCCATGTGGCTCGGGACTGTACCCAACTAAAACCTGTTTGCACGACTCCTTTGAGCCGTGGTAGGGTAGTAATCAAAGCACAGTGGGAACTCACAAGAGACAAATGACGATCTCAGGTCGATGAACTAACATGTACACATGTCACCAGGAAACTGCTATCTGACGTCAGGTATAATACCAACTAGCATGTTCCCGGCGACTCCTGTCCGATGTACTCATAACCCAATGAGCACCTGTATACATCTTAGGTGAACCAACTGACACCAATGGCTTGTGAGACCGGCCACCGCCCCTCGTCGGGGTCTCGACTGTATACACTAGTCTACTAATGGAGTATCGATCCCCAGTCTCGAAACTCCCATGACTAGGGACCACTTTAAGGATGTGCTTATAGACTACCCAACTCTCACGTATATGATCGCCATCATACTGCTGGCAGTCAAGCAAGAATTCTATGGGCTCTATCAACGTGCAATAGTGACCTGTAATGTCACCTAAAGCATGTACACGATGATAAAGATAAACCGAATAGCATACTATCACCTTGAGTAAGACCGTCCTATTGGTATAGGTCCTCCCTCAATCATTGCAATCACGTGCCTGTGATCCAATAATTGACTCTGAGGGCACTATATCCAACAAAGTCGTGTCGATGTGAGGCTCATAACGGGTCAAGAAACTACTGATAACACTTACCAGTAGATCTCCATATCAGCCCTAGCCAGGAACTTCCAGTTATAGCCAATCGAACACAGCGCAACATCAACTCCCAATATCGGGAGAGACGAAACCTCTCCTATTGCTCATTGCCTCCATATGATTTGGGACTGTACCCAAAAGCCACCGTTTTGCACGTTCTCGTGAACGTGGTAAGGTGGAAATCAAAGCACAGTGGGAATCACACACGGCTCTTTGACGATCTCGGGTCTACAGACTAACCTGTACGAGTGTCACCAGAGAACTGCTATCTGACGATAGGTATAATACCATCTAGGAGTTCTCGGCGAGTCCGTTCAGTGTACCCAGTCTCCACTGAGCACTCGTACACCATCTTTGATGTCAAATACCAATGGATATGGGATCATCCATCGCCCATCATATGGGTCAAGATGCGTATACGCTAGTCTACTCTGGAGTATCGATGCCCTGTCTCGATACACCCTCGACTAGGAACAGTTATAAGATGTACTATTGGACTACCCTGGCCCCACTAGTATGATCTGCATCATAGTCCTAGTAGTCAAGTACATATCCTAAGGGCTTTATCAACATGTGAGAGCAAGACAGTAAACCAATACAAGTCAACATATTTAGACAAAGTGAAACCAGATAGCATACTATCATATCGAGCAAGAAAGTCCTCTCTATATATATCCAATCATCCACTATAATATACATCATATGTACAATAATGGCCTCTAGGGCATATACATAACTAACAAAAATATTATCGGGAATTTCAAGTGTTGAAATTTGTAATGAGATTGCATACCTTCTATGAGATAGTTGGATCCCGATACCCACTGCAAGTAAAAGTTACTCCTGGGAGAATTTTACACATTACAATTAGCCGATCAAGTTGGTGTCTAGAAAAGTGTTAACGGGGTTACGCCCCTGGGAAAACGAGGTTTATTTTAATTAGGTCCATTTGAAAGAACGGGGAACCTCCCTCAAAGTACCGACACTGGCCTGGCCGAAAGATTGGCAAACATGTAGGGTGTAATTAATCCCGGCTAGTCTTAACTTTTAAGGTTTGAAGGAAGATTTGATAAAAAACAGTGGGAGAAATCCTGATTAGATAAAATAATAACCAATCTGATCTTGCAAGAGCATACGCAGAGTGTTTTCTTCTCTCTCTCTCTCCTGGTAGCGACCATGTCATGCCTTAATCAAGATAATAATATGGATCTATTGACCGAACCTGCTTATTATACTGAGCTGGGGAACGTTGGTTCCGCTCTATCTTATAATTGTTATAAGTCCGAGCAGGAAATAGTGGAATATCCGGATTTCCACGCAACCCAATCGAGGAATGACCATGTTGATGCATATTCTTAGGGTGTGTTCGATTACCAAGAACTGTTTCTCAGTATCCTCTTCGTCCAAGGTATGAGATACCGGATCAGGATCCTATATATGTAATCTGTTACATGGGCTACAGAAAAGTAGAGAACTGGGATTAGGTGATATGTCTCTAAGAGTTAGAGAATGGTGCAATTGTTGCAGCCAAATCAATTGGCAAATATCACCTTGTATTACCAAAAGGTAAATATATTGATTCTGAACAAATGTTATTAGATACCGAACTTGATATACAACATTACATCAGTTTTCTTTATTCAGTTAAAGAAGGATATAATTCTGTATTGGGGATAATGTTGCGAATATTTTCCTGAATCAAGAGCTGATTAGATCAGGCACGTTATGTAATAGCATATATGTTCTAAATCAAACTACAGTTCAAAGTATATAGAACACACACAAAAGGAGTAGTTCAGAAATGAACGAATCCTTCTTGCGGAATTGTAGACTGGGTCATATCAATGCGACACGACTAGCTAGGTTACATAAAGATGAATATTTGAATCCATTCAAATTTTCATCTTATAATACTTGCCGGTCTTGTCACAAAGGTAAAATGACCAATGCTCCGTTTACTAGAAACAGAGATAGAGTTACTGAACTCTGGGAAGGATAGATGATGATGTATACGGTCCTATGTCTACACATGCGAGGCTTGGTTCTTTGTACTTCATTATATTCACTGATCATCTCTCAAGATTCGGACATGTGTTCATGTTGAAACACGAGTCTGAAGCTTTTGAGAAATTCAAGGAATATAAGCTTGAAGTTATGAACCAGACGGGTAAAAAAGTATTAGAGTCCTTTGATGTGATCGGGGAGGTGAATACTTAGGCATGGAGTTCTTGGATTATTTAAAAGAGAATGTGATTCTCTCTCAGCTTACTCCTTCGAGTACACCACAGCACAACGCTGTATCGAGACGCACCCTATGAGATATGGTACGCTCTATGATGAGTACTGCTGAATTGCCTGCTTCCTTTTGGTGTTATGCACTTGAGAAGCTGCATACCTATTGAATAAGGTTCCACCCAAATCAGTGCCTACCACTCCATATAAGATATGGAATGGGAAGAGACCGTGTCTTAAACGAGTTAAGATATGGGGATGTCCGGCATATGTTAAAAAGCAAAATCCGGACAAGCCCAAGGCAAGGTCAGTTCTGTATAAGTTTGTTAGATATCCTAAACATTCGTGAGAGAATATCTTCTACCACACTGAGGAGCAAAAGGTGTTTTGTTTCTCACAATGCCACCTTTTTAGAAAAGGAAATTCTTGTGAAGAAATTTGTGGACATGAAGTAGAACTGGAAGGAGTTCCAACTGTTGGATATATGTATGCCCTAGAGGCCATTATATGTATAGTGGATGCTTGGACATGTATATATATAGATTACTTTCTTGCTCGACATGATAGTATGCTATCTAGTTTACTTTATCTGACATGTTGATTTGATCATGCTTTTACTCATTTGCACATGTTGATAAAGCCCTCAGGATATTTGCTTGACTACTGTGACTATGATGCGGATCATACTAGTAGGGCACGTGTAGTTTATAAGCATATCCTTGAACTGTTCCTAGTCGAGGGTGTATCGAGACGGGGCATCGATATTCCAAAGTAGACTAGCGTATAACATTCTTGTCCCATATGATGGGCGATGGATGTTCCCATATCCATCTGGTGAGGTGACACCAAAGAATGTATGCGGGTGCTCAGTGGAGACTGGGTACACTGAACGGACTTACAGAGAACTCCTATGTAGTATTATATCTATCGTCGGATAGCAGTTCTCAGGTGACACTGGTACAGGTTAGTCTGTAGACCCAAGATCGTCATAGAGTCTTATGTGTCCTCCCACTGTACTTTGATCTCCACCCTACCACGGCTCTACTGAGTCGTGCAAACAGGTGGTCTTTGGGTACAGTCCCGAGGCACATGGAGGAGATGAGCGATAGGAGAGGTTTCGTCGCTCCCGGTATTAGGAGTTGATGTTGTGCTATGCTCGATTGGCTATAACAGGAAGTCCCTGGCCAGGGATGCTGAGATTTACTGATAAGTGTTATCAGTAGTTTCTCCATCTGTTATGAGCCATACACCAGCATGACTTATTGAGTTATTGGGGTCGACGATACCATCCCAAGACTCGATATGCAACTTATCTGACGAGGAGACCGGACTGTACGGTAAGTGTTGCCAGATGGCTCGACGGGAGTTTTGACAGCTTTGCTGGTTTTCTTCTCATCGTTCAATACCCGGATGGCCGTTACGTTTAGCTGACCGCTTGCGGCTTATGGGTGTTTGATATGATCATCACCCACATCCGGCGTATTGACGAGTCTTAGAGTCCCACACAGAAGTTCCCTAGCCCAGGCGAAAAGATGTGGTGTGCATATGTGATATGCGCGGGACCCGATTGAATACGACTATATGATACCGTATGTTAATCGGGCGTTTTTCTATTAGTCAGGCCGTATGCGATGTGACCGGATTGTTAAATCAATTGTTGATTTAACATTTTGACTTTTAGTTTTATTCTTATTCTTTATTCAAACCCTTGTTATTAAAGAGGAAGAATGCATGCATGTATGCACATGTTGATGTGCATGTATGCACATGTTGATGTGCATAGAAACATACATGCAAAGTATCATGGTTGTTGATATAACTTTGGTGGCAATATAAGACTTACATGGTTATATGATATATAGATATATATTTGTATTTGTTTTAAAACAAAAGAAAAGAAAAAGATTAATCCATGGTTATCTTCTACACTCTTCTTGGAGCTAACCTTTGTTCACCCACTTTTTAACCATGAGTTAATTTTCCTTTTGTCTTTTAACTCAAGTGCAATAATATCTATATTATGTAACCATGGTTTGAGATGAAGATTAGAAAATATAAATACTTATCTTTTCTATTATTTATCAAGCTTTATCATTATCAAAAGCTTTTGCCATTATCATCTTCTTCCTCGTTTCTCTTTAATTTTCCAAAGTGAGAGAGAGTTAAAAAGAAAGGGTTTTGATTATAGAAAACACACCACCTCATCATTCTACTCTAATCTAGCCAATTAGATTAGAGTGTTTAGCTTCATCATCTTGTTTGATCATTTGAAGCTAGGAGCTTGGAGCTAGTGAACTTCGGGTGGATTATCGTGGACGTAGGAGCTTACTAACTATTAGTTATATGTATGCCCTAGAGGCCATTACTGTACATGCATTGTATATTGTAGTGGATGCTGGGACATATATAGGGAGGACTTTCTTGCTCGACATGATAGTATGCTATCCGGTTGCTCTTTATCTTAACATGTATTCGGATTGTCTCTATGTTACATGTTGATAAAGCCCTTAGGATATGTGCTCGACTACTGGGACTATGATGAGATCATACTAGTGGGGCCAGGGTAGTCGACGAGTACATCCTATAACAGTTCCTAGTCGAGGGTGTATCGAGAGAGGGCATCGATACACCAGAGTAGACTAGCGTATACGGATCTTGACCCATATGATAGGCGATGGATGATCCTATATCCATCGGTGTTTGACATCAAGGATGGTGTACGGGTGCTCAGTAGAGACTGGGTACACTGGACGGACTCGCCGAGAATTCCCAAATGGTATTATACCTCACGTCAGATGGCAGTTCTCTAGTGACACTTGTACAGGTTAGTCTGTAGACCCGATATTGTCATAGAGTCTTATGTGATTCCCACTGTGCTTTGATTTCCATCATACCACATCCAAGAGGGCGTGCAAAAAGGTGGCTTTTGGGTACAGTCCCGAATCACATAGAGGCAATGAGCGATAGGAGGGGATTCGTCTCTCCCGGTACAGGGAGTTGATGTTGCGCTATGTTCGATTGGCTATAACTGGAAATCCCTGGCCAGGGTTGCTGAGATTTACTGATAAGTGTTATCAGTAGTTTCTCGAACTGTTATAGACCTCATATCGACACGACTTATCAAGCTACTGGGGTCTGACGTTTACCACCCCTAGGCAAGATATGTGACATATCAGACGGAGAGACCGGACTGTACGGGAGTGTTACTGATTGGATTCGCAGGAGAATGTACAGGCTTGCTTGTTGATCTTCTGATCGCTCAATATCTTGGTGGCTGTTACGTTTTGCTGACCGCTTGCAGCTTGCGAGTGTTTGATATAATCATCACCTACTGCCGGCGTATTGACGATTCTTTAGAGTCCTACACAGAGGTTTCTTGGCTCAGGCAAAATAGAGTAGGAGCAAATATATAATATGTGCAGGACCGAGAACAATACGTGTACGTGATACCGTATTAGATTCTCGCGATATGAGATATCGGCCGGGTATATGTGATATAGCCGGGTCATCAGATCAAGTGTTGATTCGATGAACTAATACATATTATATTAGTCGGTTATTTGTGAAATAGCCGGATTATCGGATTAAGTGTTGATTCGATAATTTAATGTATAATTATTTATTTGGAATATTAAATTACATTAACTGATATAAGCTCATTAAAAGATTCTTTTTCTCACTCGGGTAATACATTGATATATATGCGATATATGTTAATTGTATTATTTTATTTTGTTACAATAAATATTGTATATGTGATATATAATATTGTAACATGTTAGGGTTATTAATGCAACATGTTTAGTGGAGATTAAACATGGTTAGGGTTTGGTTTGGGTTAATCTTTTCTAGAACCTTCTAGAAGGTTTTGTTTTGTTTTGTGCAAAGATATTTGTGTTGATATTTTGCATAGATATTTGCTTTAACCCAACCAAACCTTTTAACCTTGGTTAAATCTCTACAAGGGTTAGATATACCATGGTTGCATTTCTAACCTCACACTTGAGTTTCATTATTCATCACAAAAGGATTAGATCTTCTTCTTCCTTCTTCTTCTTTCATGAAAAAGCTTTGTAGCTTTTTATGTTGTGATGAAAATGAGTGAGATTAAGAAAACAAATGAGAGCTAAAATCCTACTTCATCATCCTAATCTATCCTAGCCATTTAGATCAGGGTGTTCACTTCATTAGTGAGTGAGAGCTTGTGTTAAAGAAACTTCAAAGCAGATCATCTTTGTTATCGAAGATCGGAAGCAAGCTTGCATCTTTCTCTTCGTGGAGCCTCTCTAGAGTCCGGATACTCGATGATCGCAGCGAAGGGACCTCAACACGGAGCTTTAGAAGTGAAGGACCGGACTACAAAGGTTGTAATCCCAAACTCTTAGTGTTAAAGTGTTTAACATGCTTTGTTTCGCCTAATATCTAGTTTAAAGATCTTGGTTAGGATTGTTCGGCACGTCTAAATTTTAAATCGGGCATGGTTGATGCCTTGTAGAACCTTGTGAGAGTGTCTAGTAACACTGCAGTGGTATCAGAGCCAAGCTAGAACTTTAGGTGAAGTCTAGGCGAAGTTTAAAGTCCGATCGAACTCCGAATACCCGATAAAACCTAGTTTCTGGAAAAAATTTTAAAATGTTGATTTTTTCGTATTAAAAATACTCAGAAAAATAAGCAGGGAAATTTAAGAAATACTGTGAAGTACGGACCTCCAATTCATTCACATCACCGCGGAACCGCCGCCAAACCTAGGGTTTGGCGGCGGTTCCGCGGCCTAAATTTTGGATTTGGGTCTGGGTTTTCAGGTATTTATTATTGTGTCCTTTTTATTGCTTCTGGGAATTTTTAATTATACTTAAGTGTTGAGTTTTCTGGGTTGTATTGGGAACTCGTTGATTCGATCGGAATGTTTAACTTCGTTTATTTTTTTCTGGGTAATTTTAGAACGTGTTAAAAAGTTCGAACGGATTCAATAACTCACTTTTTCCCCTGTCGGAAATTTTTTCAAAAGTTGGATTTTTTTTTCTCGGGTTTGAAACTTCCGGAAAATCATGCAAGTAACACGGTGGACCCTGTAGAAGAACACAAACCTTAACTCGATTATGTGACCGTCTGAACCGCCTCTGAACCTTAGGGTTTGGGGCAGTACGGCGTTGCCACATGTGAGGCGTTGGCTTGACCCTTCTACGGCTGGACCATCGGTACTGTGGCATGTGATGGATTTTTTTTTGAACTCCGCTCAAGTGTTGAGCTATTTGGGAAATCTTGGGTGTTTGTTTATTTGATCGAAAAGTTTAACATTGTCTATTTATATGGAATGTGATACAATATTTGGAATCCACAAGAAGTTATGAGATAACTAATTTGAATGTTATAAATCTAGCAGTTTAGTCTCATTTAATCGGTTGCCACGGGATTTTGATGTGATCAAAAGTCCGTTGCAATCACGTAGTTTACGCGGATACTCGCCGGGTAAACTTAATAGACAGCCACGCCCCATAGCCCCAACCAAGTGACTGTAGGAGAACCCCGTCGCCAAAAGCATCCGTTCGGATGCTCGCGGCAGCGGTGTTCCGCCTTAATGCACTTCGACGACGACGTCCGGGAGTGCGGCCGTATACTAAAGTTTGCGACGAGCATTCGATCAGGATATTGGGAATCTTGTTGAATTGCACGACTAGATATTGAAGAGAGTTTTCGATAATGAGACTAAAATACGGGGTTTATAGTTTTAGGCATGCGATGTCTAAGGAATTCATTTGTTTAGGCATGCGATGTCTAAGAAGGTTGCGGATTCCAACTGTTGTAGTTTTACACTTTCTTTTCTGTGACCGTAAGCGTAGTATGTGGTGTATCGCCGGCTTCGTTGCTATACATCAACGACAATCGGGATACGCATGCTTGCTTAAGTTGATGATATGAGATATTATGTGTTGCTGTGATATGTTATATTGGATCGTCGTGTTTTGAATAGCCGGGGGTTTTATGTGAGATGAGGTTTTTTATTTTCATTCATGTAAATTTCATTTGTATGTAATATTCTTTTATTGGGGCACTTCCGGGCTGAGGATGATGTCACCATTGTATATTATTTACTTTTCCGCATTAGGTAGACCCAAGGCGGAGAGCACAAGTAACCGGGTTCTAGGGTCCAGTGGGAGACCATCTCGAGGAGTCGAGACCGGGTCTCCTAATCCTAGAATTGGTAGTGTTGCTTGCCGCTCTCGTAGGGGTCTAGGGATGTGGGTTTGGCTATTCATCGCGACCGTGGAATCCGTGTTTTATACAGGCTCGTAATAAAACACGGACGTCCCAGTATATTCAATATTTCATATATGTTCTTCTGCTGCAATGTTCTGTGATGAGATCATATTACTGCCTGAGACGAATGTTTATATTATATATATGAGATATATGTTATATTGCAGATTTCGTTTCAAATGTGATGCTTGTGAAGCATAAGAAAATGGGACTTCATTAATGAGATTAATGAATTAAAAGAAATATAAAGAAGTTGTAGAAACTTGTTTAAAAACTGGTAGCTCTAGTTCTTGCTTTACATAGCGGTGCTCCTTGTAGAACATCCAGCACCTTATTCGATAAGAAAAGAGCCGAGATCCCTTTACTGGGAGTGACCTCTTTAGCGAAACTAGCAGATGCTACAATCTCGGTTTTTCTTTTGATTGTTTCTATAGTTCTTGCTTTGCATAGTAATATTTGTGAAATATCCTACACCTTATTCGAGGAGGAAAGAGCCGACGATCCCTTCACCGGGAGTGACCTCTTTAGCGAAACTAGAAAAGCCTCAAAAACACTCCATTTAAAATCACTCGATTCTACAACGATATCAAGTTCATTACGCAAAGGGTTTTCTTAAAAACCTGTCGTAGCCCTCTGTCATTTCAGATAAGACTCGTTAGTATTCGTGCTGCGTTTGTTGACCTTAGCCAAGGCATAGTGTGCGGTAGCTGATTAGTGCTTATCTGTATAAGCATATGATGCGATTGAGTTAGGGTAGTCGTGCGACTTTGTTGACCTTAGCCAAGGGTCGTGCGGGTGGGTTTAATTCAATCGGGAAATGACGGGTTGAACTTGGCTAGCACTTATGATTTGTTGATCTTAGCCAAGGGTCGTGCGGGTGGATTTAATTCAATCGGGAAATGACGGGTTGAACTTGGCTAGCACTTATGATTTGTTGATCTTAGCCAAGGTCATAAGTTGCTAGGGGTAAAATATTATTGGGAATTTCAAGTGTTGAAATTTGCAATGAGATTGCATACTTTCTATGAGATAGTTGGATCCCGATACCCGCTGCGAGTAAGAGTTACTCCTGGGAGAGTTTTACACATTACAATTAGCCGATCAAGTAGGTGTCTAGAAAGGTGTTAACGGGGTTACACCCCTGGGAAAATGAGGTTTACTTTAATTAGGTCCGTACGAAAGCACGGGGAACCTCCCTCAAAGTACCGACACTGGCCTGGCTGAAAGATTGGCGAACTTGTAGCGTGTAATTAATCCCGGCTAGTCTTTCCTTTTAGGATTTGAAGGAAGATTTGACTAAAACAGTGGGAGACATCCTGATTAGATAAATTGATAACCAATCTAATCTTCTAAAAGCGCATGCTGAGTGTTTTCTTCTCTCTCTCTCCTGGTTGCGACTATGTCACGCCTTAATCAAGATAATAATACGGATGTATTGACCGAACCCGCTTGTTATACTGCGCTAAGGAACGTTGGTCCCGCTCCAACTTATAATTGTTATAAGACAGAGCAGGAAATAAAGGATTACCAGAATTCCCGTGCCGCCCAAACGAAGAAAGTACATGTTGATGCATCTTCTTCGGGTGTGTTCATTATACAGAACTGTTTCTCAATATCGTTTACGTCCTGGGTATTTGATACCGGATCAGGATCCCACATATGTAATTTGTTATATGGGCTACAGATAAGTAGAGAACTGAGAACGGTTGATAAATTTCATGAGATAGAAACGGTGCAAGTGTTGCAGCCAAGTCTGTTGGTAGTTATCACCCTATATTACCAGAAAATATTGATTCTGAACGAATGTTTTTAGATACCGAACCTGAAATACAACATCATATCAGTCTCTTTATAAGTAAAGAAAGAATATAATTTTGTATTGTTGGATAATGTTTTGAACATTTCCTATATCAAGAGTTGATCGGTTCAGGCACGTTATCTAAAAGCTTAGACGTTCTAAATCAAACCACAGTTCTTAATGTACAGAACACACACAAGAGGAAGAGTTCAGAAATGAACGAATCCTTCTTGAGGCATTGTAGACTAGGTCATATCAATGCGGCCCGACTAGCTGAAGTTACATCTAGATGCATATTCAAATTAGTTTGAATTTACATCTTGTGAAACTTGCCGGTCATGTCACAGAGATAAGATGACCACAGCTCCGTTTATTGAAAACAGAGAAAGAGTTAGTGAACTCTTGGGATTGATACATGCTGATGTATGATAGTCCCCTGTCTACACATACCAGGACCGGTTCTTTGTACTTCATTACATTCATTGATGATCTCTCAAGATTCAGACATATGTTCCTGTTGAAACACAAGTCCGAAGCTTTTGAGATATTCACAGAATATAAGTTAGAAGTAGAGAACCAAAAACGGGTATAAGTATTATGTCCTTTGATGAGATCAAGGAGGAGAATACTTGAACACGGGATTCCTGGACTATTCTAAAGGAGAATGAGATTCTCTCTCAGCATTACTCCTCCGTATACACCACAGCACGTCGGTGTATCGGGGCGGAGCAATCACACCCTATTTGATATGGTGCGCTCTATGATGAGTACTACTGAGTTTCCTATTTCCTTTTGGGAGTTATGCACTTGTGAAGCTGCATACCTATTGAATAGGGTTCCAATCAAATCAGTTGCCTGCCACTTCATATGTGATATGGAATGGGAAGAGCCCATATCTTAAGTAAGTTAAGATTTAGGGTTGTCCGGCCTATGTCTAAAAGAAAAATCCGGACAAGCTCGAGGCAAAGTCAGTTCTGTAGAAGTTTGTTGGATATCCCAAGCATTCGCAAGGGAATATCTTCTACCTAACCGAGGAACAAAAGATGTTTTGTTTCTCAACATGCCACCTTTGTGAAAGGGAATTTCTTGTGAAGAAATTAATGGTCATGAGGTAGAACTGGAAGGAGTTCCAGCTATACAAACTGCAGCTGATGATTTGGTAGAACCAATGGATTCAATAGTTTCCAACGAACCTCAGCCTCTCCGCCGATCTAGTAGGGTTCCTCACCTACCAGAGAGATACTTTGGTTACTCTATGACAGTGGGAGCGAGGATTACATCATGAGATGATGACCCAACTAGTTTCGAGCTGGCCATCAGGAGTGGGACTCTGTAAGAATGGCTGGATGCTTAGCGGTCTGAGATGGAATCCTTATACACCAATAAAGTATGGACTTTGGTTGCTTTATCTGAAGAGTTAAATCCCCATCAGGAGCTAGTATATCTTGAGAAGATTACTTGGTGTACATGGAAAAGTTGAGACTTTCAAAGCTATGCTTAAGTCCATCCAGATCCTACTTGCCACGGCTACATACCATGACTACGATATCTGGCGGTTGGGTGTCATGACAGCTTTTCTAAATGATGATTTGGAAGAGAGCGTCTATGTGTACACAGCCAGAGGGCTTCGTAAACAGTGGGAGCAGCGGAAACGTGAGCAAGATGTTTTATGTGATAAATCAGGCATCGCGGAGTTGGAACATCTGTTTTGATATAGTAGTCAAAGAGTTTGACTTCATCAAAATGGTAGATGAACCTTGTATATACAAAAAGGTAGTAGGGAGTATGGTGATGATCTTCGTAGAGTACGTGGATGACATACTCTTGATAGGGAAGGAGTTTCCTATGCTACGCTCGGTCAATCTCCTCTTATCACAAAGATTCTCCATATAGGATCAAGTTGATACCTCCTAAATCCTGAGTTATGGATCTATGAGATAGATCTAAATGGATGTTAGGATTCTGACTAGTTGTAGTGAGACGGTACCAATCGATCCTGGGGAGAATCACTGGAAAGGTTCCAGGGTGATAAGGACGACTGAATGTCAGTCGCAGGCATTGTCTTTACCCTCACAGGAGGGACGATATGTTGGAAAAGTTTCAAGCTAGATATCGTGATTTACTAGACAATTAAAGGCAAGATACATCGTTAACAAGAATGCTACCAAAGAGGCAGTCTGGATATAGATAATAATTCATGAGATGAACATAGTTCCTGCCATTGTGTGACAATGGAGTTATGGCTTTAGCCAAGGAACCACCGTCCCATCAGAAATCCAGATATAATTCTTAGGCAGTATCACCTAATCATGGAGATGGTTGATCTCCAGGGAGATCGAGGTTAGGAGAGTAGACACAGAGGAAAACAGCGCGGATCCACTCACAAAGGCCTTTTTCCCAGTAGAGACTTTTATGGGATGATTGAGTATGAGATACTTCAACCACAGCTTATTGTTGGGTATGCGATACCACAACAGATGGCCCTAGTGCAAGTGAGAGATTGTTAGTTATATGTATGCCCTAGAGGCCATTACTGTACATGCATTGTATATTGTAGTGGATGCTGGGACATATATAGGGAGGACTTTCTTTCTCAACATGATGGTATGCTATCCGGTTGCTCTTTATCTTAACATGTACTCTGATTGTCTCTATGTTACATATTGATAAAGCCCTTAGGATATGTACTCGACTACTGGGACTATTATGAGATCATACTAGTAGGGCCACGGTAGTCGACGAGTACATCCTATAACAGTTCCTAGTCGATGGTGTATCGAGACAGGGCATCGATACACCAGAGTAGACTAGCGTATACGCATCTTGACCCATATGATGGGCGATGGATGATCCCATATCCATCGGTGTTTGATATCAAGGATGGTGTACGGGTGCCCAGTAGAGACTGGGCACACTGGACGGGCTCGCCAAGAACTCCCAGATGGTATTATAGCTCACGTCAGATGGCAGTTCTCTGGTGACACTGGTACAGGTTAGTCTGTAGACCCGAGATCGTCATAGAGTCTTGTGTGATTCCTACTGTGCTTTGATTTCCATTATACCACGTCTAAGAGGGCGTGCAAAAAGGTGGCTTTTGGGTACAGTCCCGAATCACATGGAGGCAATGAGCGATAGGAGGGGATTCGTCTCTCCCGGTACAGGGAGTTGATGTTGCGCTGTGTTCGATTGGCTATAACTGGAAATCTCTGGCCATGGTTGCTGAGATTTACTGGTAAGTGTTATTAGTAGTTTCTCGAACTGTTATAGACCTCATATCGACATGACTTATCAAGCTACTTGGTTCTGACGTTTACCACCCCTAGGCGAGATATACGACATATCAGACGGAGAGACCGGACTGTACGGGAGTGTTACTGATTGGATTCGCAGGAGAATGTACAGGCTTGCTTGTTGATTTTCTGATCGCTCAATACCTGGGTGGCTGTTACGTTTAGCTGACCGCTTGCAGCTTGTGAGTGTTTGATATGATCATCACCTACTGCCGGCGTATTGACGATTCTTTAGAGTCCTACACAGTGGTTTCTTGGCTCAGGCAAAACGGAGTAGGAGCACATATATGATATGTCTGGGACTGAGAACAATACGTGTATGTGATACCATATTAGATTCTCGCGATATGAGATATCGGCCGGGTATATGTGATATAGCCGGGTCATCGGATCAAGTGTTGATTCGATGAACTGATACAGATTTTATTAGTCGGTTATTTGTGAAATAGCCGGATTATCGGATCAAGTGTTGATTCGATAATTTAATGTGTAATTATATATTTGATATATTAAATTACATTAACTGATATAAGCTCACTAAAAGATCTTTTTCTCACTCGGGTAATACATTGATATATATGCGATATATGTTAATTGTATTATTTCATTTTGTTACAATAAATATTGTATATGTGATATATAATATTTTAACATGTTAGGGTTATTAATGCAACATGTTTAGTGGAGATTAAACATGATTAGGGTTTGATTTGGGTTAATCTTTTCTAGAACCTTCTAGAAGGTTTTGTTTTGTTTTGTGCAAAGATATTTGTGTTGATATTTTGCATAGATATTTGTTTTAACCCAACCAAACCTTTTAACCTTGGTTAAATCTATACAAGGGTTAGATATACCATGGTTGCATTTCTAACCTCACACTTGAGTTTCGTTATTCATCACAAAAGGATTAGATCTTCTTCTTCCTTCTTCTTCTTTCATGAAAAAGCTTTCTAGCTTTTCATGTTATGATGAAAATGAGTGAGATTAAGAAAACAAATGAGAGATAAAATCCTACTTCATCATCCTAATCTATCCTACCCATTTAGATTAGGGTGTTCACTTCATTAGTGAGTGAGAGCTTGTGTTAAAGAAACTTTAAAGTAGATCATCTTTGTTATCGAAGATCGGAAGCAAGCTTGCATCTTTCTCTTCGTGGAGCCTCTCTAGAGCCCGGATACTCGATGATCACATCGAAGGGACCTCAACACGGAGCTTTAGAAGTGAAGGACCGGACTACAAAGGTTGTAATCCTAAACTCTTAGTGTTAAAGTGTTTAACATGCTTTGTTTCGCCTAATCTTTAGTTTAAAGATCTTGGTTAGGGTTGTTCGGCACGTCTAAATTTTAAATCGGGCATGGTTGATGCCTTGTAGAACCTTGTGAGAGTGTCTAGTAACCCTGCACTAACAAGCTTTCACAACTCTCAAAGATCCTAGGAGTTACTACAATGAGGACAACAAAGGTTGTATTCCTTACACTTAGTGTAAATAATGTTTAAAGTGTTGTTACCCTAGCTTTTTCTAGTTAAAGATCCTTGCTTTGTTTGCTTTGCATCTCTAAACTTTTAAAGTGGCATGTGTGATGCTTCCATACACTTTAGTAGGTGCAGAGGAAACCTAACAATGGTATCAGAGCCAAGCTAGAATTCTGGACTTGGTGTTATAACAAATATGAAAACGAAACCAACTACGAAAATACGAAATTACATAACCCTAAATTTGCTCTCTGGAAATTTTTAAAAAAGTCGTCTAAAAATTTTTCAAACAGATACAGAGTCATATTTGGACTGACATAAGCACACTAAGCACACAGGTGAAATACGGGGGGTCATCGGTTTTGGACCGACCACCATAGGCATTTTTCCGGCCAGGCCGGCCCCTTCACCCAGAACCCCCCCCCCCGTATTGCTCCAGTGCTCTTTTGGGTTCATTTTGGGTTTTGTGGTATTGTTTGCTTAGCCCAATTTTCATGTGATGATTATTTAGACTTGGGGCTAACTCGTAGTACTTCGAAGTCGTATTTTTTTAACACTAAATTGGTAACCTAGACTATTTTTAGCAGTTCGAACGAACTTCAACACCCCACTTCTTGACCCCACTGAAATTTCCAAGTGTTGTGTTTTTCCTAAGTTACCTTTGTATTCAATAGTCGCGCAAGTGTTCCTATGGGCCCTTTAGAAGATCATAATAACCTTAACTTGATTCTATGCCCACGGAACCGCGATCGAACCTTCGGGTTTGCTGTAGTTCCATGGTGTCATAGGTGAGGCGTTGGTTAACTCCTTCTACGGCTGGACCATAGTCACTGTGGCACGATTTTGGGTACATGTAACTTTGCTCAAGTGTTGAGCTTTTGGGGTAAAATGTGTGGTGTATGTTGATTCGATCGAAACGTTAAACATCGTCTTGATTTCTGTGGTTGCAATTGTTGTTTTTCACTTTCTTTTCTGCGACCGTAAGCATAGTATGTGGTGTATCGCCGGCTTCGTTGCTATACATCAACGACAATCGGGATACGCATACTTGCTTACGTTGATGATATGAGGTATTATGTGTTGCTGAGATATAATGCAGGATTGTCGCGATCGAATAGCCAGGGGTTTTATGTGAGATGAGAGTGTTTATTTTCATTCATGTGAAAGTCAATTGTCTATAATATTCTTTTATTTGGGGCACTTCCGGGTTTAGGATGATGTCACCATTATTGTATATTATTTACTTTTCCGCATTAGGATAGACCCAAGGAGGGGGCATAAGTGATCGGGTTCTAGGGTTCAGTGGGAGGCCATCTCGAGGAGTCGAGACCGAGTCTCCTAAACTCTAGAATTGGCAGGATCACTTGCCGCTCTCGTAGGGGTCTAGGGGTGTGGGCTTGGCTATTCATCGCGACCGTGGAATCCGTATTTTCTATTGCTGGCTGAATACAAAATACGGACCTCCTAGATATCCTTTTTATTTTCATATGTGCTTCTGCTGCTGTTGATATTCTGTAATGTGATTACTTAGTATTTGAGACGAATGGATTATTATTATATATATGATATATAATAAACGATGCTTATATTTTACACCCGTGCTAGTCCCGCCCCGCTATGCCGTTAGTTAAGTAACATAACGGTGCATAACGGGACACTGTGGTGAATGCGGATGGTATAAGTATACGTTCTATTTTTGTTTCTTTTCTGTGATGGCTTAAGAACTTAAATGATGGGATTACATTAATGAGATTAATGTAAAGTAAAAGAAACCTAAAGATGTTGTAGAATCGGATTTGAAACCCACTCGGCCTTTTTATGAAAAATGCAAGTTTTAAAAGATGCGGAGCTTAAGCCACTCTTTTTCTAAACAGTTTTGATTCTACAACGATATTAATTTCAAAGCGTTAAAAGTTTTCATAAAAAACCATCCGCAACCCTCCGTCATTTTAGGAAGCAGAGTACTTAGTATTCGTGCTACGTTTGTCGACCATAGCCGAGGCGTAGTGTACGGTAGCTAATTGATGTCTTCCTACACCGCATATGATGCGATTGGTTAGGACATTCATGTGATTATGTTGATCATAGTCAAGGGTCATATGGGTGGGTCTAGTTAATCTCGAAATGACGGGTAGAACTTGACTAGTGCTTATGATATTTTGACCATAGCCAAGGTCATAAGTTACTAGGGGTAAAAACTATATCGGGAGTTTCAAGAGTTGAAATTTGCAATGAGATTGCATACCATCTATATGATAGCTGGATCCCGATCCCACTGTGAGTAAGAGCTACTCCCAGGAGAGCTTTGCATTTTACAATTAGCTAATCCAGTAGGTGTCTAGAAAGGTGTCAACGGGGTTTGACCTCTGGGAAAATGAGGTTTATTTTAATTAGGTCCGTGCGAAAGTACGGGGAACCTCCCTCAAAGTACCGATACTGGCCTGGCTGATCGGTTACCGAAACTGTAGAATGTAATTAATCCTGGCTAGTTTTCTTTTCAGGTTTTGAAAGAAAATTTGATTAAAGCAGTGGGAGACATCGATTTGATAAGATAATAACCAATCTAATTCTTTGCAAGAGTATTTCGCTGAGTGTATTCTTTTCTCTCTCCTAATGGCAGATACCAATGACGGGACTTAAGCTTCTACTAGAGAAAAACAAACTGACAGGACCGAACTATAAAGAATGGTTGAGGAACTTGAACATTGCACTCACATATGATAAAGTATCTTATGTCCTCACTACCAGCCCCACCCGTCCCAGGACCTGAATCATCTGTTTCGGATTAGGAGATCTGAAAAATATGGGATATTGACTGCAACACGGCCAAGTGCCTCGCGCTTGCTTCTATGGACAACATCCATCAGAAACAACACGAGAAGATGGATGTGCAATCCATCTTTCTTCATACAAAGGAGTTGTATGAAGAGCAATCTCGTACTTTGAGATACGAGGCATCTCGAAAGTTGTTTCAGATGCGAATGGCCCCTGGTGCATCAATAGGAGACCATGTCTTGATGATGATTAGTCTTATTGAAGAACTCGAGTAACTGGGATGGATTATGGATAACGAGCAGTATACAGATATTGTTCTGCAGTCTCCCTCCCCCACCCCCCGCTTTTGCTCCGTTCATAGTGAATTTCAATATGAACGATTTGGAGAAATCATTGCCTGAACTTCTCAATATGTTGAGAAGTGCAGAGAGCACGCTGAAAACAGCGAAGACTCCCGCTCTGATTGCTGGGCCATCTTCTTCTTCTTTCCCAAAAGCCAAGGCCAAGGGAAAGAAGAAGAAGAAACCCATCAAACAGAAAGGTGGAGTTAAAAAGGCAAAGGGGAAAGAAATATCTGGGGCCGCGGGAAGTGGAAAAGGAGAATGTTTTTACTGCCAAGTCGGGACATTGGAAACGCAACTGTGCTGTGTATCTTGATGATCTCAAGAAGAATAAGCATGCTGATGCTTCCGCTTCAAGTGTGTTTGTAACTGAGAATTGTTTTTCAATTAACTCTACATCTTGGGTATTAGATACCGGTTCTGGTTCTCACATCTGCAATTGTGTGTAGGGTTGAGAAACAGTAGAGTTTTGAAGACTGGAGACCATACTCTGCGGGTTGGAAATGGTTCCAATGTACATGCTGTATCCATAGGAAAGTATCATCTGGGTTTGCTTTCGGGTTGTATATTGGTTTTGAACCCGTGTTATTTTGTATCAAGTATGCTATGTGATATAATATCCGTTTCTTTGTTGGACAATGAAGGATATCATTTTGTATTGTAAAATAATGTTGTGAACATTAACTTGAATCAAGAGTTGATTGGGTATAGTATATTAAATAACGGTATTTACGTCCTGAACCAACACACAGTTTTCAATATACAACATACTAATAAAAGAAAGTTTTCAGATATAAATGAAGCTTTTCTTTGGCATTGTAGACTTGGTCATATTAATGAAACAAGACTGAGCAAGCTACATAAAGATGGATATTTAAATCCTTTTGAATATAAATCTTATGCGACTTGCCAGTCCTGTATCAAAGGTAAAATGACCAAAACTCCATTTACTGGACACGGAGAAAGAGCTGTGGAACTCTTAGGCCTCATACATAGTGATGTATGCGGACCAATGTCTACACATGCTAGAGGCGGTTTTTCATACTTCATTACTTTTACTGATGATTTCTCAAGATTTTGACATGTGTTTTTAATAAAGCACAAATCCGAAACTTTCGAGAAATTCAAAGAGTATAAACTTGAAGTAGAAAAACAAACAGGCTTGAGCATCAAGAAACTTCGATCAAATCGAGGTGGAGAGTACTTAAGTACAGAGTTTTCAGACTTCTTAAAAGAGAATGGGATTCTCTCTCAGCTCACTCCTCCTTACACACCACAGCACAACGGTGTGTCAGAACGGAGGAATCGTACCCTATTAGATATGGTACAATCCATGATGTGTGATGCTGAGTTACAGCTTTCCTTTTGGGGACATGCATTGGAGACAAAAATGTATCTGTTAAACAGGGTTCTAACGAAGACCGTGTCTACCACTCCATATGAGATATGGAGTGGAAAGAGACCATATCTTAAAAGAGTAAGGATTTGGGGTTGTCCGGCTTTTGTTAAAAAGCAGAATCCAGACAAACTCGAGACACGATCTGTCATGTGTAAATTTGTGGGATATCCAAAATACTCGTATGGATATCTATTCTACCACAAGGAGGAACAAAAAGTGTTTGTTGCTCAGCATGCCACATTTTTGGAAAATGAAGTCTTTACAGACAGTACTGATGGAAATGCGGTAGAACTAGAAGAGGTTCTAGAGAAATAAATTACTCAGGACGAACTGGTTGAAACTGATGTTGCAATTGAACTTCAAGAACCTCAGCCGCTCCGGAGATCTAGTAGAACTTCTCGCGCACCAGAGAGATACTATGGGTTTCTCATTGATGGTGATAGAGAAGATTGCATCATGGATTATGATGACCCTACTAATTTTCAGCAAGCTATCACGAGTGGTGACTCAGTGAAGTGGCTGGAAGCCATGACATCTGAAATGGAGTCCATGTACACCAACAAAGTATAGACTTTGGATGTTGCGCCTCCTGGGATAAAACCCGTTGGGTGCAAATGGATCTTTAAGAGAAAGATTGGTGTAGATGGACAGGTAGAGACCTTTAAAGCAAGGCTTGTAGCGAAAGGTTTTCGTCAAAGACCAGGATTGGACTATGATGAAACTTTCTCTCCAGTAGCAATGCTTAAATCCATTAGGATCCTACTTGCTATTGTTGCTCACTATGATTATGAAATCTGGCAGATGGACGTTAAAACTGCATTTCTGAATGGTGGTTTAGAAGAATGCGTTTTTATGGATCAGCCAGAGGACTTCATTGACAGTGGGAGCAGCGGGAAAGCATGTAGATTGCTTAAATCCATTTATGGATTAAAGCAGGCCTCACGGAGCTGGAACATCTGTTTTGATGATACAATCAAAGAGTTTGATTTTATCAAAAATATAGATGAACCATGCATTTATAAGAAGATTGTAGGGAGTACTGTCACATTCCTCGTATTGTACGTGGATGATATTATCTTGATAGGAAATGATACTCCTATGCTACAATCGGTCAAATATTCTTATCACAAAGGTTCTCCATGAAGGACCTGGGTGATGCCTCATGCATTTTGGGCATAAGGATCTATAGAGATAGATCCAAGAGGTTATTGAGATTGTCCCAATCAAAGTACATTGACACCATCCTAAAAAGGTTTAGTATGGAAGATTCCAAGCGTGGTGCCTTGCCCGCTTGTCATGGAATCACTCTTTCCAAAGAATTCTGTCTGAAGACTGATGAAGAGAGAGCTCACATGAGCATTATACCCTATGCTTCAGCCGTAGGATCTATAATGTATGCGATGTTATGTACTCGTCCTGATGTAGCTTATGCACAAGCTGTAGTAAGTAGGTATCAATCGAACCCAGGGGAGAAACATTGGATAGCAGTGAAGAACATTCTTAAGTACTTGCGAAGGACTAAAGAATTGTTCTTGGTGTATGGTAATGGGGATCTCCAAATAGAGGCCTTTACCGATTCCATCTTCCAAAGTGATAAGGATGACAGCAAATCTATCTCAGGGTTTGTATTTACCCTCAATGGAGGGGCGGTTAGTTGGAAGAGTTCCAAACAGGATACCGTTGCACACTCCACGATGGAAGCTAAGTATATTGCTGCAAATGATGCTGCCAAGGAAGCCATCTGGATGAAGAAGTTCGTCACGGAACTTGGAGTAGTTCCAACCATTGTTGATCAAATACCATTGTATTGTGATAATAATAGGGCTGTGGCGTTATCCAAAGAACCCAGATCCCATCGGAAGTCCAGACACATCCTAAGGCGATATCATTTGATCCGGGAGATAGTAGATTACCACGAGATCGAGATTCGGAGAGTAGATACAAAGAATAACACAGCGGATCCACTCACCAAGCCTCTTCCACAGCCGCAGCATGAGCGACTTTTTGAGATGTTGGATATGAGATACGCCAATAATTGGCCTTAGTGCAAGTGGGAGATTGTTGGATATATGTATAACCTAGAGGCCATTATATGTATAGTGGATGCTTGGATGTGTGTGTGTGTGTGTGTGTGTGTGTGTGTATTACTTTCTTGCTCGACATGATAATATGCTATCTGGTTTACTTTATCTGACATGTTGATTTGATCATGCTTTTACTTATTTGCACATGTTGATAAAGCCCTCAGGATATTTGCTTGACTACTGTGACTATGATGCGGATCATACTTGTGGGGCACGTGTAGTTTATAAGCATATCCTTGAACTGTTCCTAGTCGAGGGTGTATCGAGACGGGGCATCGATATTCCAGAGTAGACTAGCGTATATCATTCTTGTCCTATATGATGGGCGATGGATGTTCCCATATCCATCTGGTGATGTGACACCAAAGAATGTATGGGGGTGCTCAGTGAAGACTGGGTACACTAAACGGACTCACAGAGAACTCCTATATGGTATTATATCTATCGCCGGATAGCAGTTCTCAAGTGACACTGGTACAGGTTGATCTGTTGACCCAAGATCGTCATAGAGTCTTGTGTGTCCTCCCACTGTACTTTGATCTCCACCCTACCATGGCTCTACTGAGTCGTGCAAACAGGTGGTCTTTAGGTACAGTCCCGAGGCATATGGAGGCGATGAGCAATAGGAGGGGCTTCGTCTCTCCCGGTATTGGGAGTTGATGTTGTGCTATGCTCGATTGGCTATAATAAAAAGTCCATGGCCAGGGCTGCTGAGATTTACTGGTAAGTGTTATCAGTAGTTTCTCGATCTATTATGAGCCATATACCAGCATGACTTATTGAGTTATTGGGGTCGACGATACCATCCCTAGACTCGATATGCAACATATCTGACGAGGAGACCGGACTATACGGTAAGTGTTGCCAGATGGCTCGACGGGAGTTTTGACAGCTTTGCTGGTTTTCTTCTCATCGTTCAATACCCGGGTGGCCGTTACGTTTAGCTGACCGCTTGCGGCTTGTGGGTGTTTGATATGATCATCACCCACTGCCGGCATATTTGACGAGTCTTAGAGTCCCACATAGAAGTTCCCTAGCCCAGGCGAAAAGATGTGGTGTGCATATGTGATATGCGCGGGACCCGATTGAATACGACTATGTGATACCGTATGTTAATCGGGCGTTTTTCTATTAGTCGGGTCGTATGCGATATGACCGGATTGTTAAATCAATTGTTGATTTAACATTTTGACTTTTATTTTTATTCTTATTCTTTATTCAAACCCTTTTTATTAAAGAGGAAGAATGCATGCATGTATGCACATGTTGATGTGCATGTATGCACATGTTGATGTGCATAGAAACATGCATGAAAACTATCATGGTTGTTGATACAACTTTGGTGGCAATATAAGACTTACATGGTTATATAATATATAGATATATATTTGTATTTGTTTTAAAACAAAAGAAAAGAAAAAGATTAATCCATGGTTATCTTCTACACTCTTCTTGGAGCTAATCTTTGTTTGTTCGCCCACTTTTTAACCATGAGTTAATTTTCCTTTTGTCTTTTAACTCAAGTGCAATAATATCTATATTATGTAACCATGGTTTGAGATGAAGAGTAGAAAATATATATACATATCTTTTCTATTATTCACCAAGCTTTATCATTATCAAAAGCTTTTGCCATTATCATCTTCTTCCTCCTTGCTCTCTTGAATTTTCCAAAGTGAGAGAGAGTTAAAAAGAAAGGGTTTTGATTATAGAAAACACACCACCTCATCATTCTACTCTAATCTAGCCAATTAGATTAGAGTGTTTAGCTTCATCATTTTGTTTGATCATTTGAAGCTAGGAGCTTGGAGCTAGTGAACTTCGGGTGGATCATCGTCGACGTAGGAGCTTACTAGCAAACTTTCACAGCTCTCAAAGATCCTAGGAGTCACTACAAAGAGGACTACAAAGGTTGTATTCCTTACACATAGTGTAAATAATGTTTAAAGTGTTGTTACTCTAGCTTTTTCTAGTTAAAGATCCTTGCTTTGTTTGTTTTGCACCTATAAAATTTTAAAGTGGCATGTGTGATGCTTCTATACACCTTAGTAGGTGTAGAGGAAACCCAACTCCAGCTAGACAAACTAACAGCTGATGATTTGGTAAAACCAAAGGATTCAAAAGTCTCCAACGAACCTCAGCCTCTCCGCGAATCTGGTAGGATTCCTCATCCACTTGAGAGATACTGCGGTCTTCTCGGTGACAGTGGGAGCGAGGATTGCATCATGGTAGATGATGACCCAACTAGGTTCAAGCAGGCCATCACGAGTGGAGACTCTGTGAAAATGCTGGATGCTATGCGATCAAATATGGAATCCATGTACACCAATAAAGTATGACTTTGCATGTTGCACCTGAAGGGGTAAAACCTATCGGGAGCAAGTGGATCTTGAGAAGATTCTTGGTGTAAATGGAAAAGTTGAGACTTTCAAAGCTAGACTTGTAGTAAAAGGTTTTCGTCAATAACCAGGTGTGGTTTATGATGAAACCTTTTCTCCAGTGGCTATGCTTAAGTCCATCAGGATTAAAGCACGCATCGTGGAGTTGGAACATCTATTTTGATGTGGCGGTCAAAGAGTTTGACTTCATCAAAAGGGAGATAAACCTTGTATATACAAGAAGGTTGTAGAGAGTAAGGTTGTCTTACACGTATTGTATGTAGATGACATACTCTTGATAGGAAATGGTTTCCTATGCTACACTCGGTCAAGCTCCACTTATCATGAGGATTCTCCAAGGAAGATCTAGATGATACCTACTACATCTTGTGGATTATGATCTATGGTGATAGATCTAAGTGGATGTTGGGAGTGTCCCAAATCCAGGTACATTAACACCAGACTAAAGGGGTTTAGTATGGAGGATTCTAAGCGTGATGGTTCACCCACTTACTCATGAATCACTCTCTCCAAAAAGATGTCTCCCGAGACTGATTTGGAGAGAGCTCGCATGCAAGGGATAACCTATGCTTCGGCAATTGGCTCTATCATGTATGCAATGTTATGTACCAGACCAGATGTAGCTAACTCACTAGGTGTAGTGATCAGGAATCAATCGGATCTTGGGAGAATCACTGGAAAGCTGTGTAGGACATTATTAAGTACTTGAGAAGCACTAAAGAAATGTTCTTGGGTTTTGGTAATAGTGAACTCCAGTGGGAGTCCTTAACCAATTCTAGCTCCAAGAGTGATAAGGTCGACTGAAAGTCAGACACGGGCTTTGTCTTTACCCTTAGTAGAGGGATGGTATGTTGGAAGTGTTTCCAAGCTATATACCATGGCAAACTAGACGATAAAGGCTGAATACATTGCTACCAACGATACTACCAAAGTGGCTGTCTGGACATTTCTTATTCATGAGATGAACAAGGTTCCTACCATTGAGCAACCAATAACTGTTATTGTAACAACAATGGAGTTGTGGCTTTAGCCTAGGAACGCAGGTCCCATCAGCGTTCCAGAAATATATTCTGAGGACAGTATCACCTGATCAGGGCGATGGTTGATCTCAAAGGGATCGAGGTTAGGAGAGTTGACGCGAAGGATAACACGGCGGATACACTCACAAAGGCTTTTCCCTAGAGAGACTTCTATAGGACGTTGAGTATGAGATACTACAACAAATGGCCTTAGTGCAAGTGGGAGATTGTTAGTTATATGTATGCCCTAGAGTCCATTACTGTACATACGATGTATATTGTAGTGGATGCTTGGATATATATAGGGAGGACTTACTCAACATGATAGTATGCTATCTGGTTGCACTTTATCTTAACATGTATACTTATTGTCTCTCTATTATATGTTGATAAAGCCCTTAGGATGAGTACTAGACTACAAGGATTATGATGTGGATCATACTAGTGGGGCAAAGGTAGTCGGTAAGTGCATCCTTCAAATGTTCCTAGTCATGGGAGTATCGAGACAAGCCATCGATATTCCAGAGTAGACTAGCGTATACGCTTCTGACCCATATGATGGGCGATGGATGATCCCATATCTAATGGTGTTTGACATCAAAGATGGTATACGGGTGCTCAGTGGAGACTAGGTACACTGGACGGACTTGCCGAGAACTCCTAGATGGTATTATACCTATCGTCAGATAGCACTCCTCTGGTGACACTGGTACAGGTTAGTCTGTCGACCCGACATCGTCATAGAGTCTTATGTTATTCCCACTGTGCTTTGATTTCCACCTTACCACGTTCAAGAGATCGTGCAAAACGGTGATTTTTGGGTACAGTCCCGAGTCACATGGAGGCAATGAGCGATAGGAAGGGGTTTTTCTCTCCCGGTATTAGAGGTTGATGTTGCGCTATGCTCGATTGGCCATAACAAGAAATCCCTGGCCAGGGTTGCTGAGATTTACAGGTAAGTGTTATCAGTAGTTTCTCGAACCGTTATGGACCATGCATCGGCATGACTTATCAGGCTATTGGGGTCTGACGTTATACCACCCCAAGCTGTGATATGCGACATATCTGACGAAGAGACCGGACTGTACGGTAGTGTTACTGATTGGATTCGCAGGAGTATGAGTAGGCTTGCTTGTTGATATTCTGATCGCTCAATACCCGGGTGGTTGTTACGTTCAGCAGACCGCTTGCGGCTTGTAGGTAACTGATATCATCACCACCTACTGCCGGCGTATTGACGAGTCTTTAGAGTCTTACACAGAGGTTTCCTAGCTCAAGTAAAACGAAATAGGAGTACATATGTGATATATGCGGGACCGAGATTAATACTTGTATGTGATACCGTATTCTATTCTCGTGATATATGATATCGGTCGGTTATATGTGATATAGCCGGGCTGTCGAATCAAGTGTTGATTCGACAAGTTGATACTTTTGATATTAGTCGGTTGTATATGATATAGCCGGATTATTAAATCAAGTGTTGATTTAATAATTTAATGTATAATTATATATTTGATATATTAACTTACATTAACTAATATTAGCTCACTTAAGATTTCTTTTTCTCACTTTTGTACACTTAGCATATATGTGATATATATTAATGTACATTATTTTGTGTCATGCTTGATGCTATATGCTACATGGGTGTATGAGACTCACACCATGCTTATAATAATGTGAGGGGTTTTGTTTATTTAAAGTAAATCAAAAATAGTTGGAAATTGTCACATGGTTGAAGCTTGTGGAACCATTGACCAAGTCCACTCATTTTGTTTTACTTGAAGATATTTATTAACCCAACCATTATTGTTTACCCATGGTTTATTCTCTACATGAGTTAGTGTATAACATTAACTCACCCATGGTTGCTATTCTCACCTCATGAGTTTCATGCTCTTCTCTCTTCATCTTCTTCTTCATCAAGAGCTTAGCTCTCTAGGTTTTATGGGAGATGAAGAAAAATAGTGAGAAAATTATTTCTAAAGTGAGCAAAATTCCTACTTCATCAACCTCTTCTATACTAGCCATTTAGATTGGGTTGTTTCTTCACCAAGTTCATCACTTAGTGAAGAGGTAGCTTGAGTTAGTGTCTCCTCGACATAGATCATCTTCGGCCTCGAAGACTTTAGGCAAGCTTGTTCATTTCACCTTGTGGAGCCTCACTAGAGTCCGGGAGATTACTAATAGGAGCAAAGGGACTACTACACAGAGCTATTGAAGTGAAGGACCGGTCTACAAAGATTGTATTCCTTGTTCACTTAGATGTCAAGATGTTTACATGCTTGTTCGTCTAATTCTCTAGTTTAGATTCTAGCGTTAGGGTTCTTTAGCGTGCTAAAATTTTTAAAATGGCATGGTCGATGCCTCCCGAAACCCAGCGGCGACACAAGGTGTTAGTTATGTATATGCCCTAGAGGCCATTATTGTACATATGATGTATATTATAGTGGATGCTTGGATATATATAGAGAAGACTTTCTTGCTCGACATGATAGTATGCTATTTGGTTTCACTTTATCTTAACATGTTGACTTATATTAGTTTGCTGTCTTGCTCTCACATGTTGATAAAGCCCTTAGGATATGTACTCGACTACTGGGACTATGATGAGATCATACTAGTGGGGCCAGGGTAGTCAACGAGAACATCCTATAACTGTTCCTAGTCGAGGGTGTATCGAGACAGGGCATCGATACACCAGAGTAGACTAGCGTATACGCAACTTGACCCATATGATGGGCGATGGATGTGTTAGGTTTACTTAGCACCTCATGAAGGGTTTGGAAGCATCTCATGTCTCAAAATTAAATTTTTAAGGTTCTAAGTGAACATACAAAGAATCATCACTGGAAAATTAGGGTTTCATAACTTGAACAACATCACAAGTAACAAAGGTTAGGGTTTTAAGAGTACAACCTTTGTAGCTCCCTACGCTAGACTCCTTGGCCACTTGAGGGTTGGAAAAAGGTTCGCTTGAGGTCTTCTAATGTCCACGACGATCCACCCGAAGCTCCTTTGCCCAAAGCTCCTTGCTTTACTCGATGTATCAATGGAGTAGAGCAAACACCCTACACAAATCGGCTAGATGTGTGTAGTATGATGATGTGGTTGTTTTTCTATAATCAAAACTCTTTCTTTTATCAACCTCACTTAAAGAAAATGATCAAGAGAGTAAGAAGAAGATGGCTAAGCTTTTTCTCACACAAGGAAAAAGAAAAATGAGAGAGTGAATAATAATTGAAGTGAGAAGAGAATAATATATCTTAATCCCTTCTCACTTCAACCATAGTTAGAATTATCTAGATCTTTTTCAAAGTGAGTTAAAAGGTAAAAGGATAATTAACTCAAGGTTAATAAGTGGTTGATGCATGGTCAAAGATGATAAACTCTAACCACTTGTGAATTATCCTTTCCTTTTTACAAAATGAAAAATAAATAGATAATTCTACAATGTAAGTCTTGCATTGCCACCAAACTTGTATCAACAACCATGATACAATGTATGCATGTATGTATCCATGCACATCATCATGTGCATACATGTATGCATACAAAATAGAAAAGAGTTTGATTAAAGAATTAATCTAAAAGTCATTTGTTAAATCAACATTTGATTTTGCAAACCGGTCATATCACATACGACCCGACCAATAGAAAATGCCCGATTAATATACGGTATCACATATCCGTATTTAATCGGGTCCCCGCGCATATCTCATATGCACACCACATCTTTTCGCCTGAGCCAGGAAACTTCATTGTGGGACTCTAAGACTCGTCAATACGCCGGCAGTAGGTAATAATCATATCAAATACCTACAAGCCGCAAGCGGTCAGCTAAACGTAACGGCCACCCGGGTATTGAGCGATCAGAAGAAAACAAGCGAACCTGCTACAACTCCAGTCGAGCCAACCAGCAACACTACCGTACAGTCCGGTCTCTTCATCAGATATACTGCATATCGAGTCTAAGGATGGTAACGTCGACCCTAATAACTCAATAAGTCGTGCCGATGAATAGTCTATAACAGATCGAGAAACTACTGATAACACTTATCAGCAAATCCCAACAGCCCTGGCCAGGGACTTACTGATATAGCCAGTCGAGCATAGCACAACATCTACTCCCAATACCGGGAGAGACGAAACCCCTCCTATCGCTCATCGCCTTCGTGTGTCTCAGGACTGTACCCAACGGCCACCTGTTTGCACGACTCAGTAGAGCCGTGGTAGGGTGGTAATCAAAGTACAGTGGGAGAACACACAAGACTCTATGACGATCTCGGGTCTACAGACTAACCTGCACCAGTGTCACCTGAGAACTGCTATCCGACGATAGATATAATTCCATATAGGAGTTCTCGGCGGGTCCGTCCAGTGTACCCAGTCACCACTGAGCACCCGTATACGATATCGATGTCAAACATCGATGAATGTGGGAACATACATCGCCCATCATATGGGTCTAGTATCATATACGCTAGTCTACTCTGGTATATCGATGCCCCGTCTCGATACACCTATGACTAGGGACATTCCAGGATATGCTTATAAACTATAGATGTCCCACTAGTATGATCTCCATCATAATCACAGTAGTCAAGCCTATATCCTTAGGGCTTTATCAACATGTATGAATGAATAAAAGCATGATCAAATCAACATGTCAGATAAAGAAGAACCAGATAGCATACTATCATGTCGAGCAAGAATGTACACTGAATATATATATATATATACATGTATAAATACATCCACTATCACATAATGGCCTCTAGGGCATATATATATCCTATAATCTCCCATTTGCACTAAGGCCAGTTATTGGCGTATCTCATACCCAACATCTCAAAAAGTCGCTCATGCTGCGGCAGAGGGAGGGCCTTGGTGAGTGGATCCACTGCGTTATTCTTTGTGTCTACTCTCTTAATCTCGATCTCGCGGCGATCTACAATCTCCCGGATCAAATGAAAGCGCCTCAGGATGTGTCTGGATCGCTGATGGGACCTGGGCTCCTTGGCTAACGCCATAGCCCCATTATTATCACAATACAATGGTATTGGATCAATAATGGTTGGAACTAGTCCTAGCTCCGAGACGAACTTCCTCATCCAGACGGCTTTCTTGGCGGCATCATTTGTAGCAATGTACTCAGCCTCCATCATAGAGTCTGCAACGGTATCCTGTTTGGAACTCTTCCAACTTACCGCCCCCCCATTGAGGGTAAATACAAACCCAGAGATAGATTTGTTGTCGTCCTTATCGCTCTGGAAGCTTGAATCGGTAAAGGCCTCCATTTGGAGATCTCCATTACCATACACCAAGAACAATTCTTTAGTCCTTCGCAAGTACTTAAGAATATTCTTCACAGCTATCTATTGATTCTCCCCTGGGTTGGATTGATACCTACTTACTACACTAAGTGCATAAGCTACATCTGGGCGTGTACATAACATCGCATACATTATAGATCCTACTGCCGAAGCATAGGTTATAATGCTCATACGAGCTCTCTCTTCATCAGTCTTTGGGCAAGAATCCTTGGAGAGAGTGACCCCATGGCAAGCAGGTAAGGCACCCCGCTTGGAGTCTTCCATACTAAACCTTTATAGGATGGTGTTAATGTACCTGATTTGGGACAATCCCAACAACCTCTTGGATCTATCCCTGTAGACACTAGTAAAATAGGGGGTTGCCCCTACGGATATTGTAATCCGTAGGGGCAGAAATAACTTGGCCCTACGGATTAATCCGTAGGGCTAAAAGGTTGCCCCTACGGGCAAAGACGTCCAAGAATAAAAATATTAATTCTTAATTAGGTGTTTGCCCCTATGGAGCCGCAAACAAAGGACCTACGGATATGTCCGTAGGGGCAAGTAAATATCGATTTAACAAAATCCCAGATCGATCGCCTACGCTCACTTCCCTCTCTCTCTCGATCGCGTGCGAAAATAAGCCCCAAATCGCCATGCCGTCACCGCCAAGGTTGTTCTCCTCGTCGCCACCGCCGGTTTCGTCGCCACTGCAGTTCTCGTCGCCACCGCGGTTCAGGTCGTCGCCACCGCCGTTCAGGTCGTCGCCCCAGCCCCAGCAGCCGTTCAGGTGAGTAAATCTCGAGGTAAGTTAAAGAATTTATTGGATTATTTTGGGCTTAGGGTTCATGGCGCGCGAGTTGGGGTTGGGCTGGGGTCACGGTCGCAGTCGGGGTCGAGTTAGGGTTGGGGCAGGGGCTGGGCTGCGGGGTCGGGTTCGGGGTCGGGGTAGGGTTAGGGTCGGGGTCGGGGTCGGGGAAGGGTCAATTTATCAAATTTTTTATTGGGGGTGCGGCTGGGGCTGCGGGCTGGGGCTAGGGCTGGGCTGCGGCTAGGGCTAGGGTTGGGGCTGGGGTGGGGCTGCGGCTAGGGCTGTGCGTCCTCCAGAGGGCGATCATAGGATCGGTGAAGTGAGGTGGCTGGATATGAGATACGATGGATTTCCATGTGTTCAATGGAATGCTGAGGGTCAGAGTCGGTTATTCATATATCTCCCAAAAAAGAATGAGTTTGTTATCAAAGGTGTATTGACTTCTACATCAAGGAATATCAGTTATATGTCATCCAGTGACTAAGTCTGTTTCTGGCCCAACCATATTTATGAATCGTTTCTTCTTTTTCCTTCTTACGTATATTTACTAGTTCAGACTGTATGCACCTCTGCAATCAACGCCGAGAACTTGTACATTATAGGTTAATAGACATATGCTATGAAATCACGGTGCATATCGAATTCATGATATGTTATAGTCCCTCATTATTTTTACTGTGGTGAGAAAGCAGTCGCTGGTGGCTACAAGCCATAGAATTGGCAGTTGTCCTACCTGCGATAACATCTTACAAATCATCAGTAGACATCTCTGTTATATTAATCTTTTAATGTCTGCATGCATGCATGTTTATTTGCATATTTCCACTTGTTTGTGCCATAGTTTTTGTGTGCATGTGTGCGTGTGTGCCACAGTTATATTTACTTCTACATCAAGGAATATCAGTCGCATGGTAGGATTTAGTCCGGTTTTGGCCTAACCGCATTTATGAATTTGTCTTTTAGATGTTTTCCTGAGTGTCACATCGTTCTCATCCAAGTTTGTAAGCCATGTTCATTATTCTTTCAATTCTTTTAACTTGAGTATGCCAGTTATTGTTCCGTTTACTATAAAGTTGCAACAAAGAGTCTCTGTTAGCACTTCCATGCACCCTTTACATGTTTTTATCATATCCACTCCTATCTATCCAGAAAGTCAACATCTTCTGGTATTTGTTTTCAAAAAGAAAAGATAAGAGAGGAAAAGATATTTGTTCGTCTCATATTTGAGCCATACTTTTGATTTTCTTGCAGATTCTGGGTTGATTTTCTGTGGCAGAAGAAGAAAAAAATGACATTCCTTGTTCTCTGTTTTAGCATCAATCTTCTGATATGAACTAATGATGGCTTTCACATAGGCTTTTCCCTTTAGAGACTTCTTAGTGTCCAATAGAAAGTATACATCAGATTTGTGCAGATCAGGTTCTTCTATGACTTTCAAGAGTCTCAACTGATTCTGTAAATTACACCCTAGTTGGGTGATACTTTTAGCACTGTCTCACTGCAGGTGCGCAGACAGCTCCTGTAGCTCCACCGCCCACTCAGACTCCCGCAGCCGCGGCTCCGCAAGCGACTACCTCGACGGCGGCTGCGCAGACCACATCGCCGGCTCCACATGCCGCTCAGACTCCCGCTCGCGACGAATTGCAGAGTTTATTGACCGAGGAGTAGGCACGCGTTATTCTATCGTTATTCAGAGGTGGAGCTGGACCGAGCTAGGGTAGATTTTTGGTTCTTATTTTTTGAAACATGTATTTATTTATATCATACACATTGTACTACATTTTGAAACGATATTGATATTGGTTTGTATTTATATCATATTCAGTTTTTGTGTTTCTTTTGTATATTATATATATACGTGAGATGTGATTATGAATACTGCAATATATGATTTGATTGATGTATATATTATTGTGCACAGGGCGGGAAAAAATCAAGCAGCCCATTTTTTAAAAAAATTTACAGACAATATGCACCTACGGATTAATCCGTAGGCACACATGTTACCCCTACGGATATGTCCGTAGGGGCAAAATATCAGCAGTAACTGATATTTTCCCCTGATCTCAGTGCCAGGGGGTTGGGAAAGCCCCTACGGATATATCCGTAGGGGCCACTGGCTCTCCCCTACGGCGTTATCCGTAGGGGCAAAATATCAGGAATCCTGAATTTGTGCCCCTACGGAAACGTACCTACGCATATATCCATAGGGGGTAGTACATGCCCCTACGGATATATCCGTAGGTCCAAGTAATTTATTAAAATAAACCGTAAATAATATAAAATCTTATACCCTACGGCTTAATCCTTAGGGGCAAAAGGACCTACACATATATCCGTAGGGGCAAAAATTTGACCGTATGGGCAAGTTCAGGGCCTCAACTTGCACCTGCGGCCTTTGCACCTGTAACCCTTCGAAAATCGTTTAGGCAGTTTTTCGGTAATCGGCTAATTTTTCGGTTTTTTTCCCTAAAAAGTCAAAATAGGTATTTTTCATTGTAGACCTAATTATACAAAATTTAGATAAGATATTACTATAATTTTGTCACTAAAAGTCACTTATAATTTTCTAGTTAAATAAAAAAAATTTCGTAATTAATTATTTTTTTATTATTTTAAGCCTTTTTAAATACATTAAATTAGTGATAAATACAAATGTAATTAGGTAAATTTCATAATTAGGAGTCTTTATAAGCTAAAATATGGTGTTAATAAAATTATATGATGTCTTGCAAACTTTTGGTTTTAGGGTGGGAAAATTTGTGAAAATATGAAGTAAAAATGGGTTTTTTTGTAAAAAGGTTGACATGAAAGCATTAAATGATATTATGGGGTGTTTTGGAACCTAGAAACTTCTCAAAATTTCCCTATTTCCTCTCCCATGCTGCTGGCCGACCCCTCTTGCTGCAGAATTCCCCATTCTCCCCACTTCTTTTTGCTTCTTTTCTTGCTAAAAATTCAACAAAAATTCACAATTTCCATCTCTATTCAAACCAAAACCCTAATCCAACCTTTCCCAAACCCTAATTTGTTTGAGAACTTGATGAAAGGTGGCTCTCTTGGTGACTTGATCATGCTAGGATTCAATTGGTGAGGTAAAAATTCTAAACTAGTTTGCTAACTAGTAGTTTAATTGTGCTAAAATCTAATTTTGAAGTATTAATTTAGTGTAAATCCTTGTTCATGAAAAATCAAGAATGGGTTTTGATGTTGAGTTAGGGTTTGAAACATGGTTGTAAAAATCAAGTTAGGGTTTTGGTTATCTAATTGATTAGAATGGTTAATTGGGTAATGATGTGCTCGCTAAATCGATAAATTTCGATGTTTGCATCGAATCGGCTAGAAAATTGCTTACTAGATTTTTACGAAAAGTGGAATGCGACCAAATTGCGTTATGTTAGCGATATAATTAGCTTCGTATAGGACTATTAGAGTGCGCGAATGCGGGGCTTCGTCTAGTCGGGTTGTAGTTTAGTCGATTTTCCCGAAATGACAATTCTAGTTAAAGGTTAGCGATTTTCGTGCGTTTTTCCGCGCACCGAGTGCATGCTATGATTAATACGAGAGCATGGATAATTGTATGTTGTGACTTGCATTGTGTTAGGTTTTGTAATCTTATGCTTGATATTGTGCAAATATAGGATCGATCGGGGAAACATCGGACACGGCGCGAAAAGGCAAGGCGGTGGCCGGATCAGATTAGCGGAGATTTCAGGTGAGTAGATGTATTCATCTATGGGGGAATCGTCTGAATGGCGCGAGGCGCCCCCTAGTTAGGATTACCCTACTTTGTGCAAGATTCATATTGTTAGCTAGCTTATCCATTCATGTACACTGCATACCCTTATAGCGAACAGTATATTAGATTGCATGGACATTCACCCATACTTATGCGATATCACTTTGTAGGACACGAACACCATTACCATTGGCATCTGTTGCACGTACACTGTTCATGTGACACACACGCCTTTGGTAATTGTCATGCCACGTGCACTATAGAACCGGTTTAACTTAATAATGCCACTTGCATTCATACTTGATATATGAAATTGCATAGCATACGTATACCTCGCATCATCATCATCATATTTATATAGATTTCTAGCAAAATTCACATCATATGCATTGATATCATAGACATTTATCATATATAACATGTGGACATTATGATTTTCTTGATGATTTCAGTATTGCTGCGATTTCTGGATTTTTAGGGAAAGCCGCAAGAATTTAACAAAACCTTATATTTATCATTTTCAAAACAAAGTTGCGGTTTTCTCGTGATGTATGTGTCGTCCACCATGAGTTTTCATATTTTCTGTTGGATTTCGAGACCCGATTCGAGGAGTGGATGAACCGTCTCGGGTACATGGTGGGCCCGGTATGGTACCCCGGGGCAAGAAGATCGAGTTGTAGACGATGAGCCTGGCAGGGGAAGACTACCTACCGGTGATGTCTGGCACGGCGGATATCCGGAGGATACCGACCGTTGTCGTGAGATTTATGATATGGGCCGATCCGGACTGACGGAGCCCGATATTGAGACAGATATGATTCCTATTTGGTGTCGATGCTTGACACGGGTTTTCAGATGATTTCTTGATGGTACTTAGCTACCATACAGATATTCATGTTTTAAAAAGTTAAGAATTCAATACCCTTAGCATTTAAAACACTTAAAGACTTAATAATGACATTGCATACCTGTGCATGCATACTAGAGATATTATATCACATATGGACATGCATGTTGTGGTGCATTGCGTGCATTCTTACGATTGCCTTATTAGATGTTATATTTACTCACGAGCTGGCAACTCACCCCCGTTGTGCCACAGTGTCTTGCAGGTCGGACCCGTCACCCTTGTAGCGGCGGGCTATCTTATCATCAGCTTCTTTTGCTCAGACTCGCGACATCGCCCGTAGGTGGGTTGCGAGTATACTTTATTTCTTTTTGCTTTATCATTGTATCTAGTATTCTCCATCTACCACTTTATATTGTATATGTGACCTAGTGGTGAGACTGAGAGGTTGTATATTTGTGGTTTATTTTGGGTCGAGCTCACTTGAGCCGACGTGTGTTTTCTGGTATTTTGCATTTCTTTTATGCTCTTTTTCTTGATATTACTATTATATTGCATGTGGTTGTGATCCGCCTTGGGCGAAGAGCTAGCTCCCGCTTGGGGATGCCATTTTTATGATTACAGGTTTATTATCTTGTTGTACCCATTTTGGGGGATAGAAAATACAGGGGAGACTCTGTCGAAATTTTCAGAAATTTATGATGTTTTTAAAAAGGGATTCTTTGCAACTAAATTGATTTGAAAATCGTTTTCATTAAAGGTTTTCCTTCACTCTCTTTTGATTTTGGTTTAGATTCTTCTGGGCTTTGGCTGACTTAGGTTACGGTACGCCTTTAGACGTCTCGTAATCTAAGTGCCAGTCGCGTTCCTTACTTTCGGGTCGTGACAAAGTTGGTATCAGAGCGTACGTTTAACCTTTCTGTGTGTAGGACGACCTTGGTAGATGGAGTAGGTGACTTAAGCAGAGTGGCGTAGCGTGGGTATGATCCGCGGCATACTTACGATACGGTACTCCGCCTAAGTGACCTTAGGACATAATTGCTTGTATTTCCTTTCTTGATTCCTTGCATTCCTTGATTCAATTGCAATGATCTTATCAGTCCTGTTTCTTATTCCAGCTTCGATGCCGCCAAAGACTACGAGAGCTCAGCGGGCTGCCGCTAGGGATGAGATTCGGGCAGGCCCGTATGAGGAGAGGATTGAGCGGGATGATACACCTACCCCTCAGGGTCATACTGATCCGCCTTATCCTGACCGTATTGCCAGAGTAGAGGCCGGCATGCAAGAGTTTCGGCAGATGATGGGATCTTTAGTTGAGTCCAGCCGGGCACAGAGATCCGAGGACGTTCCTTCCACCGCACAGACCACGATCGTACCTGCTGCACAGATGGTCACTCCTGCTGCTACTACGGAGACTATCCCTGTTTCACTACAGGAGTTCATGAGATTGAGACCTCCAGCTTTTACCGGTACAGATGCGACAGAGGACCCACAGGCATTTCTTGATAGGATGGCTCGGATTTGCCGTTCGTTGAGGTGTTCTGATGATAGATTGGTGGAGTTTGTGAGTTTTCGTCTGGAGGGTCTTGCCCAGACATGGTACGACTCAGTAGAGAGAGGCCGAGCTGCAGGTCTGCCTTCTATGACCTGGGATGAGTTTACAGCTGCATTTCTTGCCCGTTTTCTTCCGAAGAGTGTCCGAGATGCACGAGCCCGTAGTTTTGAGTCTTTGCGCAAGACTCCTGGGATGACGGTGTCGGAGTATGATATACAGTTTACCCAGTTGTCTCGATATGCTCCGTACCTAGTCGACACAGAAGAGAAGAGAATAAAGAGGTTTGTACGATGGCTTGATACACAGCTATTCCTTGCCATCGGCACCCAGCACTTTGATACATACGCAGCCGCGATGGACGCAGCCTTACTTTTGGAGGAGCGTATTTCTGAGACTCCGGTCGTTTCTGGGCCGAAGAGGATCCGTACTGATACGCCAGCTCAGCGGCGGATGGGCAGACATCGTGATAGATTATTTCCGGGAGATGGTGGAGGCAGAGGATTGAGACGAGGTCAGTTATTTGGTTCATATCCACAGACCCAGCAGTCGTTTCCAGGATGTTTTCGGTGTGGGAGTCAGTACCACCGTGTCAGAGACTGTACCATGGGACGCCAGGGCGCGGCGACAGTCCCGCATGTGACTTTACCACCCTCACCACCTTCTCAGAGAGCTTTACTTCCTACTCCTGATGATGCTTCACGCCAGCCAGATGCTACTAGAGGCCGTGGGCGTGGCGGTCCAGTTCCGAGAGGACGAGTCGACAGAGGCAGAGGCAGAGGCCGAGGTAGAGGCAGAGGACAGCCAGCTATTAGTGGTGGACAGGCCCGAGTGTTCGCGTTGACTCCTCAGGATGCACAGGAATCCAATGCCGTCGTGACAGGTACTCTACCAGTATGTTCCTTTGATGCACGGGTATTATTTGATCCAGGCTCCACACATTCCTATGTATCCACGTACTTTGCACCGAGGTTGGGCCGAGAGTCTTCTCCGTTAGATCAGCCGCTTGTCGTTATTACCCCGGTAGGCGAGTCTTTTGTTGCTCGTTTTGTGTACCGATCGTGTTCCGTTCGTATCGGGGAGAGAGATTCTTCAGTTGATTTGATTCTCCTCGATATGCTAGACTTTGACGTTCTTCTTGGTATGGACTGGCTAGCCACCTGTTATGCATCTGTGGACTGCCGTGGAAAGGCAGTCAGATTCAGTTTTCCTGGTGAGCCGGTTCTTATTATTCAGGGAGATCGTAGTGCTACCCTTCCCAGCTTGATTTCTTCTCTTCGCGCTGGTCAGCTCTTAAGGAAAGGGTGTCAGGGATTCTTAGCCTATATTTGTGATACTAGCTCCACAGAGGTTCCGTTGGACCAGGTCCCTGTTGTGAGAGAGTTTCCTGATGTATTTCCTGACGAGCTGCCTGGTCTGCCACCAGAGCGCGAGATTGAGTTCTGTATTGACTTGATCCCCGGCACGGGGCCTATCTCTATACCGCCTTATCGGATGGCCCCGGCGGAGCTGAGAGAGCTAAAGGATCAGTTACAGGACTTGCTGGACAAAGGGCTTATCCGACCGAGTGTGTCACCTTGGGGTGCTCCCGTCCTGTTTGTTAAGAAGAAGGACGGAAGTATGCGTTTATGCATTGATTATCGTCAGCTGAACCGGGTTACTGTGCGGAACAGGTATCCCCTACCCCGCATTGATGACTTATTTGATCAGCTCCAGGGTGCAGGGTTTTTCTCGAAGGTTGATTTACGGTCAGGTTATCACCAGTTGCGGGTTCGGAAGGAGGATATTCCGAAGACTGCTTTCCGTACTCGTTATGGTCATTTTGAGTTCTTGGTGATGTCGTTCCGGCTCACTAATGCCCCGGCAGCATTTATGGATTTGATGAACCGCGTATTCAGGCCGTATCTCGATCAGTTCATCATTGTGTTCATTGACGACATCTTGGTTTATTCTCGGAGCCGGGAGGAGCATGAGCAGCACTTACGTATCACATTGCAGACTTTGAGAGAGCATCAACTGTTCGCCAAATTTTCCAAATGCGCATTCTGGTTAGACAGTGTCGATTTCTTGGGTCATGTGGTGACGAGAGACGGTATTTGCGTAGACCCGAAGAAGATCGAGGCAGTTCAGCGTTGGCCTAGACCAGTATCAGTTACAGAGGTTCGCAGCTTTCTTGGTCTGGCCGGCTATTATCGACGTTTCGTCCAGGATTTCTCCCGCATTGCTGCACCGTTGACCGGGTTGACCCGGAGGGGGGTTCCTTTTGATTGGACCCAGGCATGTGAGGATAGCTTCCAGCAGTTGAAGAATCGTCTGACTACTGCACCAGTGTTAGCATTGCCTTCAGGATCAGGCGGGTTCGTGGTATATTGTGATGCTTCTAGAGTGGGGTTGGGATGTGTATTGATGCAGCACGACAGAGTTATCGCGTATGCTTCTCGGCAGCTGAGGAAACACGAACAGAACTACCCCACCCATGATTTAGAGATGGCTGCAGTGGTATTTGCACTTAAGATCTGGAGACATTACCTATACGGTGAGTCGTGCCAGATATTCACTGACTACAAGAGTTTGAAGTATATCTTCCAGCAGCGAGATTTGAACCTGAGACAGCGCCGTTGGATGGAGTTAGTGAAGGATTATGACTGCGAGATTCTATACCATCCGGGCAAGGCGAATGTGGTGGCAGATGCTTTGAGTAGGAGGCCCGGAGGTAGTTTATCTTGTTTGAGCGCAGTACAGATGCAGTCGACGGCGGATTGGCAGGTGTTCTGTGATAGCAGAGTGCAGTTCGAGTTTACGCCTACAGGGGGACAGCTGGCCTATTTCAGAGCACGCCCACAGTTACTTGACCGTATCCACGAGGCACAGTCCGGCGATGCCCGTATCTTAGAGATTATTGAGCAGATTCGGCAGGGCAGAGTTTCTGAGTTCGTGATTGATGATCAGGGGATACTTCGATTTGGGACTCGACTGTGCGTGCCAGATTCAGAGGGACTGAGGCGTGATTTTCTCGAGGAGGCACATAGATCAGTATACAGTGTGCATCCGGGTTCCACCAAAATGTACCGTGATTTGAGAGAGGTTTACTGGTGGGACGGGATGAAGAAGGATATTACAGACTTTGTGTCGAGATGCCTGACTTGTCAGCAAGTCAAGGCCGAGCACCAGAGGCCAGTCGGCGAGTTACAGCCTTTGCCTATCCCTGAGTGGAAGTGGGAGCAGGTCTCCATGGACTTCGTTGTGGGTCTACCCAGGACCAGTCGAGGGTACGACTCTATTTGGGTGATTGTGGATCGACTGACGAAAGCAGCTCACTTTCTGCCAGTGAAGACCACTTTTGGATTTTCTCAGTACGCCCAGGTTTATATTGATGAGATCGTGCGACTGCATGGTGTTCCGACTTGCATCGTGTCCGACCGTGGCACCCAGTTTACCAGCCGATTGTGGCAGAAACTTTAGGAAGCATTGGGCACCCGATTGAGTTTTAGCACAGCCTTTCATCCGCAGACTGACGGTCAGTCGGAGCGTACTATTCAGACTCTTGAGGACATGCTCAGAGCTTGTGTTTTAGATTTCGGTGGTAGCTGGGATCGTCATTTGCCTTTGATCGAGTTTTCCTACAATAATAGCTTCCAGGAGACGATTCAGATGGCACCTTTCGAGGCTTTATATGGGAGGAGATGTCGATCGCCTGTATGTTGGACAGAGCTCAGGGAGAGCAGTATTTTGGGGCCGCAGATCGTACAGGAGACGACCGAGAAGATACAGCTGATTCGGGACAGGATGAGAGCGGCACAGAGCAGGCAAAAATCATATGCTGACAAGCGTCGTCGCCGACTCGAGTTCGCTGTTGGCGATCATGTTTTCCTGAAGGTCTCTCCGATGAGGGGTGTGATGAGATTTGGGCGGAAAGGGAAACTGAGTCCTAGATATGTTGGTCCTTTCGAGATCCTAGAGCGTGTTGGTCCAGTCGCTTATCGGTTAGCTCTTCCGCCCAACTTCCCCGATGTTCACCCCGTATTCCATGTCTCGATGCTCCGCAAGTACCTTCATGATCCTTCCCAGACGATTCAGCACCAGACGATCCAGCTAGAGCGTGATCTTTCTTTCACCGAGCAGCCGGTGGTCATTTTGGATCGGCAGCTGAAGAAATTGAGGTCGAAGGTCATACCGTCCGTCAAGGTCCTTTGGCGTGGCCCGAACAGCGAGGAGGTCACCTGGGAGACCGAGGTCGAGATGAGGAAGAGATATCCCCATCTTTTTGAAGGTACGCGTAGTTAAATTCCAAATTCGGGGACCGAATTTCTTTAAGGGGGGAAGATTGTAACCCTTCGAAAATCGTTTAGGCAGTTTTTCGGTAATCGGCTAATTTTTCGGTTTTTTCCGTAAAAAGTCAAAATAGGTATTTTTCATTGTAGACCTAATTATACAAAATTTAGATAAGATATTACTATAATTTTGTCACTAAAATGTCACTTATAATTTTCTAGTTAAATAAAAAAAAATTCGTAATTAATTATTTTTTTAATTTTTTTAAGCATTTTTAAATACATTAAATTAGTGATAAATACAAATGTAATTAGGTAAATTTCATAATTAGGAGTCTTTATAAGCTAAAATATGGGGTTAATAAAATTATATGATGTCTTGCAAACTTTTGGTTTTAGGGTGGGAAAATTTGTGAAAAAATGAAGTAAAAATGGGTTTTTTTGTAAAAAGGTTGACATGAAAGCATTAAATGATATTATGGGGTGTTTTGGAACCTAGAAACTTCTCAAAATTTCCCCATTTCCTCTCCCATGCTGCTGGCCGACCCCTCTTGCTGCAGAATTCCCCATTCTCCCCACTTCTTTTTGCTTCTTTTCTTGCTAAAAATTCAACAAAAATTCACAATTTCCATCTCTATTCAAACCAAAACCCTAATCCAACCTTTCCCAAACCCTAATTTGTTTGAGAACTTGATGAAAGGAGGCTCTCTTGGTGACTTGATCATGCTAGGATTCAATTGGTGAGGTAAAAATTCTAAACTAGTTTGCTAACTAGTAGTTTAATTGTGCTAAAATCTAATTTTGAAGTATTAATTTAGTGTAAATCCTTGTTCATGAAAAATCAAGAATGGGTTTTGGTTATCTAATTGATTAGAATGGTTAATTGGGTAATGATGCGCTCGCTAAATCGATAAATTTCGATGTTTGCATCGAATCGGCTAGAAAATTGCTTACTAGATTTTTACGAAAAGTGGAATGCGACCAAATTGCGTTATGTTAGCGATATAATTAGCTTCGTATAGGACTATTAGAGTGCGCGAACGCGGGGCTTCGTCTAGTCGGGTTGTAGTTTAGTCGATTTTCCCGAAATGACAATTCTAGTTAAAGGTTAGCGATTTTCGTGCGTTTTTCCGCGCACCGAGTGCATGCTATGATTAATACGAGAGCGTGGATAATTGTATGTTGTGACTTGCATTGTGTTAGGTTTTGTAATCTTATGCTTGATATTGTGCAAATATAGGATCGATCGGGGAAACATCGGACACGGCGCGAAAAGGCAAGGCGGTGGCCGGATCAGATTAGCGGAGAATTCAGGTGAGTAGATGTATTCATCTATGGGGGAATCGTCTGAATGGCGCGAGGCGCCCCCTAGTTAGGATTACCCTACTTTGTGCAAGATTCATATTGTTAGCTAGCTTATCCATTCATGTACACTGCATACCCTTATAGCGAACAGTATATTAGATTGCATGGACATTCACCCATACTTATGCGATATCACTTTGTAGGACACGAACACCATTACCATTGGCATCTGTTGCACGCGCACTATTCATGTGACACACACGCCTTTGATAATTGCCATGCCACGTGCACTATAGAACCGGTTTAACTTAATAATGCCACTTGCATTCATACTTGATATATGAAATTGCATAGCATACGTATACCTCGCATCATCATCATATTTATATAGATTTCTAGCAAAATTCACATCGTATGCATTGATATCATAGACATTTATCATATATAACATGTGGACATTATGATTTTCTTGATGATTTCAGTATTGCTGCGATTTCTGGATTTTTGGGGAAAGCCGCAAGAATTTAACAAAACCTTATATTTATCATTTTCAAAACAAAGTTGCGGTTTTCTCGTGATGTATGTGTCGTCCACCATGAGTTTTCATGTTTTCTGTTGGATTTCGAGACCCGATTCGAGGAATGGATGAACCGTCTCGGGTACATGGTGGGCCCGGTATAGTACCCCGGGGCAAGAAGATCGAGTTGTAGACGATGAGCCTGGCAGGGGAAGACTACCTACCGGTGATGTCTGGCACGGCGGATATCCGGAGGATACCGACCGTTGTCGTGAGATTTATGATATGGGCCGATCCGGACTGACGGAGCCCGATATTGAGACAGATATGATTCCTATTTGGTGTCGATGCTTGACACGGGTTTTCAGATGATTTCTTGATGGTACTTAGCTACTATACAGATATTCATGTTTTAAAAAGTTAAGAATTCAATACCCTTAGCATTTAAAACACTTAAAGACTTAATAATGACATTGCATACCTGTGCATGCATACTAGAGATATTATATCATATATGGACATGCATGTTGTGGTGCATTGCGTGCATTCTTACGATTGCCTTATTAGATGTTATATTTACTCACGAGCTGGCAACTCACCCCCGTTGTGCCACAGTGTCTTGCAGGTCGGACCCGTCACCCTTGTAGCGGCGGGCTATCTTATCATCAGCTTCTTTTGCTCAGACTCGCGACATCGCCCGTAGGTGGGTTGCGAGTATACTTTATTTCTTTTTGCTTTATCATTGTATCTAGTATTCTCCATCTACCACTTTATATTGTATATGTGACCTAGTGGTGAGACTGAGAGGTTGTATATTTGTGGTTTATTTTGGGTCGAGCTTACTTGAGCCGACGTGTGTTTTCTGGTATTTTGCATTTCTTTTATGCTCTTTTTCTTGATATTACTATTATATTGCATGTAGTTGTGATCCGCCTTGGGCGAAGAGCTAGCTCCCGCTTGGGGATGCCATTTTTATGATTACAGGTTTATTATCTTGTTGTACCCATTTTGGGGGATAGAAAATACAGGGGAGACTCTGCCGAAATTTTCAGAAATTTATGATGTTTTTAAAAAGGGATTCTTTGCAACTAAATTGATTTGAAAATCGTTTTCATTAAAGGTTTTCCTTCACTCTCTTTTGATTTTGGTTTAGATTCTTCTGGGCTTTGGCTGACTTAGGTTACGGTACGCCTTTAGACGTTTCGTAATCTAAGTGCCAGTCGCGTTCCGTACTTTCGGGTCGTGACAGCACCTACGGTGTATTTTTTCGCCCCTACGTATATATCCGTAGGGGCAGTGTGTTGCCCCTACGGATAAATCCGTAGGGGCAACCCTTCTTTGTAGTAATGAGATCCTAATGCCCAGGATGTATGTGGCATCACCCAGGTCCTTCATGGAGAACCTTAGTGATAAGAAAGATTTGACCGACTGTAGCATAGGAATGTCATTTCCTATCAGAAGAATGTCATCCACGTACAATACGAGGAATGTGACATCTCTCCCTACAGCCTTCTTATAAACACAAGGTTCATCTGGATTTTTGATAAAATCAAACTCTTTGATAACATCATCGAAACAGATGTTCCAACTCCGTGATGCCTGCTTTAACCCATATATGGATTTAAGCAATCTACATGCTTTCCCGCTGCTCCTACTGTCAATGAAGCCCTCTGGCTGATCTATATAAACGCATTCTTCTAAATCCCCATTTAGAAATGCCGTTTTAACGTCCATCTGCCAGATTTCATAGTCGTAGTGAGCATCAATAGCAAGTAGGATCCGAATGGATTTAAGCATGGCTACGGACGAAAAAGTCTCGTCATAGTCCAAACCTGGTCTTTGAAGAAAGCCTTTCGCCACAAGTCTTTCCTTATAGGTCTCTACCTGCCCATCTACACCAATCTTTCTTTTAAAGATCCATTTGCACCCCACAGGTTTTACCCTAGGGGGTACAACGTCTAAATTCCATACTTTGTTGGTGTACATAGACTCCATTTCGGATCTCATGGCATCCAGCCACTTCATAGAGTCTCCACTTGTGATAGCTTGCTGAAAACTGGTAGGATCATCATCCTCCATGATGCAGTCTTCTCTGTCACCATCAATGAGGAAACCGTAGTACCTCTCCAGTGGGCGAGAAGTCCTACCAGACCTACGGAGTGGCTGTGGTTCCTCAGTTTCTATTGCAACAGCCGGTTCAACCAAGTCGTCGTTTGTAGTTTGTGTCTCTAGAACCTCTTCTAAATCCACCACATTGCCATCATCTTTATCTGTGAAAAACTCTTTTTCTAAGAATGTGGCATGCTGAGAAACAAACACCTTTTGTTCCTCCTTGTGGTAGAAAAGATATCCATAAGAGTTCTTTGTGTATCCCACAAAATTACACATGACTGACCGTGTCTCGAGTTTGTCCAGATTCTGCTTTTTAACATAGGCCGGGCAACCCTAAATCTTAATTCTCTTAAGAGTTGGTCTCTTCCCATGCCATATCTCATATGGCGTGGTAGACACGGTTTTGGTTGGAACCCTGTTCAGTAGAAACGCTGCAGTCTCCAATGCATGCCCCCAAAATGAGACGGGTAACTCAGCATCACTCATCATGGAACGGACCATATCTAATAGGGTCCTATTCCGTCGTTCAGACACACCGTTGTGCTGTGGTGTGTAAGGAGGAGTGAGTTGAGAGAGAATCCCATTCTCTTTTAGGAAGTTTGCAAATTCTGTACTGAGGTACTCCCCATCTCGATCTGATCGAAGCATTTTAATACTCAAGCCGGTTTGTTTTCCTACTTCTTGTTTATATTCAGTGAATTTCTCGAAAGCTTCGGATTTGTGCTTTAATAAAAATACATGACCGAATCTTGAGAAATCGTCAGCGAAAGTAATGAAGTAAGAAAAACCGCCTCTAGCCTGTGTAGACATTGGCCCACATACATCACTATGTATGAGTCCCAGGAGCTCGGTAGCTCTTTCTCCGTGTCCAGTAAACGGAGTTTTGGTCATTTTACCCTTGATACAAGACTGGCAAGTCGCATAAGATTTATATTCAAAAGGGTTTAAATATCCATCTTTGTGTAACTTGTTTAGTCTTGTTTCGTTAATATGACCAAGTCTACAGTACCAAAGAAAAGCTTCATTTATTTCTGAAAGTTTTCTTTTATTAGTGTGTTGTATGCTGAAAACTGTGTGTTGATTTAGGACGTATATCCCGTTATTAAGAGTACCATACCCAACCAACATTTGATTCAGGTGAATGTTAATAACATTATTCTGCAATACAAAATTATATCCTTCATTGTCTAACAAAGAAACAGATATTATATTACAAAGCATACTTGGTACAAAATAACATGGGTTCAAAACCAATATACACCCAGATGGCAACCCCAAGTGATACTCTCCCACTGCGACTGTATGTACATTGGAACCATTTCCAACGCGGAAAGTATGGTCACCTGTCTTCAAAACCTTGCTATTTCTCAACCCCTGCATAGAATTGCAAATGTGAGAACCTGAACCGGTATCTAATACCCAGGAAGCAGAGTTTATTGAAAAACAGTTTTCTGTCACAAACACACCTGAAGCGGAAGCATTCCCATGCTTCTTCTTGAGATTCAAGTACTCGGTGCAGTTGCGCTTCCAATGTCCTGTCTTGTGGCAATGAAAACATTCCCCTTTCCTCGATTCTCCAGCTTTGGACTTTTCCTTCCCCTTAACCTTCTTAACTCCACCCTTAGGATTGGTGGGCTTCTTCTTTTTCTTTCCCTTGGCCTTAGCCTTTGGGCGAGAAGAGGAAGATTGTCCAACAGTCATAACGGGAGTTTTCACTGATTTCAGTGTGCTCTCTGCACTCCTTATCATATTAAGGAGTTCAGGTAGTTCCCTCTCCATGTTGTGCATGTTGAAGTTAACTATGAATTGAGCAAAGGTGGAGGGGAGGGACTGCAGAATAATATCCGTATATTGTTCATTGTCCATCGTCCATCCAAGGTCCTCAAGCTCTTCTATGAGAGCTATCATCTTCAGAACATGGTCTCCTACTGATGTGCCAGGGGCCATTCGCATCTGAAACAATTTCTTTGATGTTTCGTATCGTAATACGCGGGATTGCTCTCCATACAACTCCTTTGTATGGAGAAATATGGCTTGAATGTCCATATTCTCGTGCTGCTTTTGATGTGTGTTGTCCATCGATGCAAGCGCGAGGCATTTGGCCGTGGCACAATCAGCTTCCCATGTCTTGCGAACTTCTTTATCCGCAACTGAGGATTTTGGACCTGGGACGGGCGGGGCTGAAGCCGTGAGGACATATGATACTTTATCATAAGTCAAGGCTATTTTCAGATTCCTCAGCCAGTCTTTATAATTGGTCCCATTCAGTTTATTTTTATCTAGTAGAAGCTTGAGTCCAGTCATTGGTATCTGCCATTAAGAGAGAGAAAAGAATACACTCAGCGAAAGCTCTTGCAAAGATTAGATTGGTTATTATCTTTTCTAATCGATGTCTCCCACTGCTTTAATCAAGTTTTTCTTTCAAACCTTAAAAAGAAAACTAGCCAGGATTAATTACAGTCTACAACTTCGCTAACCGTTCAGCCAGGCCAGTGTCGGTACTTGAGGGAGTTCCCCGTGCTTTCGCACGGACCTAATTAAAGTAAACCTCGTTTTCCCAGAGGCGTAGCCCCGTTAACACCTTTCTAGACACCTAATGAGTTAGCTAATTGTAAACTGCAAAACTCTCCTAGGAGCAACTATTGCCTACAGTGGGATCGGGATCCAACCATCATATGGAAGGTATGCAATCTCATTGCAAATCTCAACACTTGAAATTCCCGATGTGATTTTTACCCCTAGTACCTATGACCTTGGCTATGGTCAACAAATCACAAGTACTAGTCAAGTTCAGCCCGTCATTTCTTGATTAATCAGACCCGTTTACATGACCCTTGGCTAAGGTCAACAAAGTCATATGCCCGTCCTAATTAATCTGCATCATATGCATTGTAGGAAGACATCACTTAGCTACCGTACACTACGCCTTGGCTAAGGTCAACAAACGTAGCACGAATACTAAGTACTCTACTTCCTAAAATGACGGAGGGTTGCGGATGATTTTTAAGAAAATCGTTAACGCTTTGAACTTGATATCAACGTAGAATCAAATGGTTTTCAAAAGGAGTGGCTTGAGCTCCGCAGTTTTGAAATATAGCTTTTTCATAAAGAGCCGAGTGGTTTTCAAATCCGATTCTACGACATCTTTTTAGGTTTATTTTCTTTACATTAATCATATTAATGTAGTCCCATCATTTAAATCCTTAAGCCAATCACAGAAAAGAAACGAAAATACAACGTACGCTTATGCCATCCGCATTCGCCGCAATGTTCCGTTAAGCACCGTTAGGTTACTTAACTAACGGCATACCGGGACGGGACTAGCGCGGGTGTAAAACATAAGCAACGTCTACTATATATCTCATATATAATATATCATTCGTCTCAGATATCACAGAACACAGGCAGCAGAAACATATATATAATGTGGGATATACTAGGACGTCCGTATTTAGTATTTAGCCAACAATAGAAAATACGGATTCCACAGTCGCGATGAATAGCCAAGCCCACACCCCTAGACCCCTACGAGAGCGGCAAGCGACCCTACCAATCCTGGAGCTTAGGAGACCCGGTCTCGACTCCTCGAGATGGCCTCCCACTGAACCCCAGAACCCGGTCACTTGTGCTCCCCTCCTGGGTCTATCCTAATGCGGAAAAGTAAATAATATACAACACTGGTGACAGCAACCTCAACCCGGAAGTGCCCTAAATAAAAGAATATTACATTACATTTGAATTTACATGAATGAAAAATAAAACTCTCATCTCACATTAAACCCCCCGGCTATTCAATCGCGACAATCCTGCACATCATATCTCAGCAACACATAATATCATATATCATCAATGTAAGTAAGTATGCGTACCCCGATTGTCGTTGATGTATAGCAACGAAACCGGCGATAAGCGACATACTACACTTACGGTCACAGAAAAGAAAGTGTAAAACTACAATATTTGGAATCCACATTCTCTTTAGACATCGTAAATGCAAAATATCACATACTTCGTATTTCATGCCTAGCTATATGAATTCCACATATTGTATCACATTCCAGATAAACAGACAGTATTAAAGTTTTCGAACGAATGATCAAATACCCAAAATTTCATAAAGCTCAACACTCGAACGGAGTTCAAAAACCCGGAAAGTGTCACAGTAGTAGCGGTCCAGCCGTAGAAGGGTCAAGCCAACGCCTCACATGTGGCACGCCGTACTGCCTCAAACCCTAAGGTTCAAAAGGCAGTTCAAGACGGTCACATAATCGAGTTAAGGTTTGTTGTCTTCTAGAGGGTCCACCACAAAACTTGCACGTATTTTCGAAAGATTTAAACCCCGTGAAAAAGTGAGTTAATGATACTCGTTCGAACATTTTAATACTTTCTTAATTACCCGGAAAAAGGCACGAAATTAAAATTCCGATCGAATCATAGAATCCAAAACAATCTCCAGATCATATATCACTTAAACCAGATTAAAAATACCCAAAAATATCTAAAAGCAGGTAAGAAATTCACTGTATAAAAACGAGGCCTTAATGCCTCTGTACGGCCGCGGAGCCGCGGCCCAAGCAAGCTTTGGCCGCGGTTCCGCGGTGGGATTAACTTATTAGGGCTTCGTTTTTTACAGTGGTTCTTAGAATTCCCTGCTGAATTTTTTACATATTTTTAATTCTGAAAATAACACAGTTTGAAAAAATGTCCAGAGAGTGTTCAAAAAGTCCGTATTTTGGTTCGATCGGAGTTTTAACTTCGCTAAAGTGTCGCCTAAAGTTCTAGGTCGGCTCTGATACCAATGTTAGGTTTACCTAGCACCTCATGAAGGGTTTGGAAGCATCTCATGTCTCAAAATTAAATTTTTAAGGTGCTAAGTGAACATACAAAGAATCATCACTAGAAAATTAGGGTTTCATAACTTCAACAACATCACAAGTAACAAAGGCTAGGGTTTTGAGAGTACAACCTTTGTAGCTTCCTACGCTAGACTCCTTGGCCACTTGAGGGTTGGAAAAAGGTTCGCTTGAAGTCTTCTAATGTCCACGACGATCCACCCGAAGCTCCTTTGCCCAAAGCTCCTTGCTTTACTCGATGTATGTAACGTTTCCAAAATAATAAAATATTATTTTCGGGAATTTTTATAATTTAATATTATTTTAATGAATATTTTAATGTTCGGGTGGAATTAAATACAAATAAATGGGAAAAAAAAATTTGGAAAATTTTGGAAAATTCTAAAATAAGATATTTTATGGAATTATGCCATTTTAAAGTTTTTAAGATTAGTTATATGCTAATTTAGTGCTAATCGCGATTGAGAATCGCTAATTGGATTTTTAGCATTTTTGTGCAAAAATGTGCACATATCATTTTTACACTTGTGTTACATTTTTGTTGCCATGGTTCATTTGGATTCACTATTGGAGTGAGAAGGAAAAGATAAAAGAAAAGAAAAGAAAAGGAAAAATGGTAGGTAATGAGTGAGAGAGAGAGAGACCAAGTCAAACACCCCACTTTTTGAACCATCCCTCATCATTTTTCCCTTCTCATTCTCTCTCCTCTCTTTCCCTTGTTGCTGCAGCTCCCTTTCCCTCTCTCACCCTCTTCACTAAAACCCTAGATCCACCATGAAAACAAAGCCAAAACCCCATTCCCACTTCACAAAACTTACTCCCAAGCTCACTAGCTACACATTGAACCTAGCAAGATTGGATTTGGAGGACTTTGAGCAACTCAAGAATTTTCTTGAGTTGCCAAAGGAGGTAATTTCTGCACCTATTAGAGTAGTATTTCATTTCCTTGTGCATCTATTCTAGTTTCATATCGATATTGTGTTGTTTGTGGACTTTAGAGAATTCAAGTTAGGGTTTAGGGTAAAACTGAAATCAAAGATGGAATTGAGGATTGTGGTGACCTTAGAATCCCTTGTGTGATGCTAATTTGGACCCGAACCCGAACTTGAAACTAGAATACGGAATTACGGAATCGATATCGGGGAAAACTGTAAATCTGGAAGTGTTTTGTGGAATCTGCTATTACCCCGAGACCCCAAAAATAAAACTGAGTTGACAGTGAGATGTGCAGGCACCAATGAACCACCACACCAAACCCTAGCCCCAACTCAAAACTGAGGCCGCCAATTAATTCCTTCTGGCCGCAAATTGCGGCCAGAGCAGGAGGGAATTTCCTCGATTTTTGTGCATGGCCTTATTTCCTATATTCTTGACCCTGGGTATGTCTAGTTTTGACTGATTCCATCTAGGGTGAAATCTGGGTTGATTTTTCCTATGTTGGTGCATGGTTTACGACTTGTGTTAGTATGGATTTTGGTATTTGGTGTTTCGTTCCTGTCGGGTGGCGTTTGGACGTCAACGACAAGTGGATATTGATCGTGTTTGCATGCGAGGTTATAGGTTTTTACCTATAGGCGTAGCGTGTGCCGTTTTGGTTTCCGATGTGATTTTCATGTGCTTTAGCGTTTGTGATATCCTTGTAGGTACCCTACGAGATGTGAGGCAAAGAAGATGAAGATGGCGATATCGGCACCGACACATGAGAAGCAAGGTGAGTAGATTATATCTACGGAGAGAAGTCGGGTGGATGGCATATAGCACCCCCGCAGTCCGTGGTGGTGTATACGAATACGTATACACACATATATTTATTATGTGTTGTTTAGGATTATTGATAATAAGGATGTATTGGTTTAGTAGTGCGACACCTTAGAGTAGTGGTTGCATCCACACTCACACATACACACATACTTGCATACATCCTTTCATATATCTGTGCGCATATGATGGTGTGTATATCTACACATGGGTATGGGACTATGTGTTTATATACGGGTTTTGAGGATGATACGTGGGATTGAGATGAGTCGATAAGATTCGATTGAGGCCGTGAGATTTGGCGACATGACAGAGTTCGTATTGGAGATGTGATATGATGGTAGTGATGCCTGTCATGTGATGAGATATTGTGATATCGACTCAGATTTAGGTGGTTTCCATACCCCTCTCTATTGACTTGATTGTCGGGTTCGTAGTTCGCATAGTAGGCGTTAGGCTAGACACGAGTCATACCTATTTCAAAAGTAACGAATCGGGGATATTTTAAAGATAGGCAAAAAGGGTTTATACGGATATTTTCCAACGACGCATCTTTTCTTAAAACACCGTAGCCCTTATTTTACCCAAAAGCCCTGATTCGTCTTATTTCAAAAGGCAAGGTTGCATGATACAATTATTGAGGCAGGTTCTCTACTGTTGCGTTGATTACTCGATTGCGCACATTCATGCTGTTTGCATTGCATCGCTTATATTGTTGATACATTTCAGTCATGCTGCTAGGACACCAGCACCATTATCGATGATGCATATGTTCCACGTACACTCGTTGCCGGCTCACACACTTATCATCGATAATTGCCATGTCACTACACTGTAGTACTATTGCATTCAGTATATGATCCTTGCATGACACGATGATATGCATACCTTCCTTTACATGTCGCATACTTCATGCTCTTCGATTATACGCATTGAGATATGTTGTTTCTATGATATTTCTGGATTTGGGAACCGAGGGTGTTTCAAAAGAGAATATGTCATTGCTTTAAAAACCCGGTTACCCTTGATATGATATTTCAGTGCGTCCACCATGTGTTTTCTCAGTGCTGAGAGCGACATGTGAAACCCGATTCGAGGAGTGGACGAGCTGATTGCGGGTACATGGTGGACCCGGTATGGTTCCCCTCGGCAAGATGATCGATGAGCTTTGCCGATTGAGCCTGGAGGCGGGCGAGTACCTACCGGTGATTGGTTGGACCTGGCGGTTATCCGGAGGATACTGACCAGTGTCGATAGATGGATATGGGCATACTGCCGGGGCCGAGGGCCGATACCGCAGACAGAGCCCGCGGGCCGATCCGGACTGACGGAGCCCGATATATGAGGATTTACGTGCCGATGCTGGGTACAGTTTTCATGATGTTTTCGAGTGTCGATGCTGGGCACTCCGGTTCCATGATTTTGACGTGTCGCGAGGGACACAGATGGTTTATATCCTCATATTATTCCCATGCACATGATTTATGATATTTACATGCATGGTGGTTATTGTCAGTGGGTGACGAGTGGACGGGATCCACGTGTGTGCAGATTTGATTACTTTGATCATACCTCATATTCATGACATGCTATTACCTGAGGCACTAGCACGAGCACTTGGCACTACACTCATGTATAGAGATTACCTTGCCAGTTTAGCATGTTTCATCTTTATTCATATTGAGGTTTATTTATATCTGATCGTATTGACCAAGGTTGGGTCATGCATTCGATCTCTGCTTGTAGATATTTTCTATTCACGAGTTGGCAACTCACCCCCGTTGTGCCACAGTCCTTGCAGGTTTTTGCCGTACAGATTCTATAGCGGCATTTCTGGCACACTGCTCCTTATGGGTGACTTGCGTTGGTAGGTGGGTTCTTTGTATCAGAACCGCCATTGTTCCTGTATTGTTTATTGTATCTAGAATTCCATCAACCAAAACTTGTATATTGTTTCAGACTTAGAAAACAGTGTTGTATTATTTCGACCTTGGAGTCGCGCTTGTAGTATTACGGTTTTCTGGCTGTTTGAGTTTCTTTTTGGGTTTTGATCCTCGCCCTTTGGCGTTGTATATTATTATTGCTTGCGTGGTTGTGACCGTCGATTGACGAAGAGCTAGCTCCCGCTTGGGGATGCCTTTTATCATTTCTTATATTATTCTTGTTGTACCCCGTTCAGGGCCAGTTTTTACAAAGGAAACTCTGCCGAAATTTTCAGGAAAGGTTACACATTTTTAAATACGCATTCGGCTTAGTTATTTAAAAACTTTGATTTTCGAAACATGATTTCTTTACTTTTCAAAACCAGTTTTCCTTATTTACTCTTTAAATGGTTTTAGATTGCTGGGCTTTTGGCTTACTTGGATCAGATGGGGTCCTATAGACTTCATATGGTTCAAGGGCCAGTCACGTGCTCTTTCGGGTCGTGACAATGTATCAATGGAGTAGAGAAAACACCCTACACAAACCGGCTAGATGTGTGTAGTATGATGATGTGGTTGTTTTTCTATAATCAAAACTCTTTCTTTTATCAACCTCACTTAAAGAAAATGATCAAGAGAGGAAGAAGAAGATGATGGCTAAGCTTTTTCTCACACAAGGAAAAAGAAAAATGAGAGAGTGAATAATAATTGAAGTGAGAAGAGAATAATATATCTTAATCCCTTCTCACTTCAACCATAGTTAGAATTATCTAGATCTTTTTCAAAGTGAGTTAAAAGGTAAAAGGATAATTAACTCAAGGTTAATAAGTGGTTGATGCATGGTCAAAGATGATAAACTCTAACCTCTTGTGAATTATCCTTTCCTTTTTACAAAATGAAAAATAAATAGATAATTCTACAATGTAAGTCTTGCATTGCCACCAAACTTGTATCAACAACCATGATACAATGTATGCATGTATGTATCCATGCACATCATCATGTGCATACATGTATGCATACAAAATAGAAAAGAGTTTGATTAATGAATTAATCTAAAAGTCATTTGTTAAATCAACATTTGATTTTGCAAACCGGTCATATCACATACGACCCGACCAATAGAAAATGCCCGATTAATATACGGTATCACATATCCGTATTTAATCGGGTCCCCGCGCATATCTCATATGCACACTACATCTTTTCGCTTGAGCCAGGAAACTTCATTGTGGGACTCTAAGGCTCGTCAATACGCCGGCAGTAGGTAATGATCATATCAAATACCTACAAACCGCAAGCGGTCAGCTAAACGTAACGGCACCCGGGTATTGAGCGATCAGAAGAAAACAAGCGAACCTGCTACAACTCCCGTCGAGCCAACCAGCAACACTACCGTACAGTCCGGTCTCTTCGTCAGATATGCTGCATATCGAGTCTAGGGATGGTAACGTCGACCCCAATAACTCAATAAGTCATGCCGATGAATGGTCTATAACAGATCGAGAAACTACTGATAACACTTATCAGCAAATCCCAACAGCCCTGGCCAGGGACTTACTGATATAGCCAGTCGAGCACAGCACAACATCTACTCCCAATACCGGGAGAGACGAAACCCCTCCTATCACCCATCGCCTTCGTGTGTCTCGGGACTGTACCCAACGTCCACCTGTTTGCACGACTCAGTAGAGCCGTGGTAGGGTGGTAATCAAAGTACAGTGGGAGAACACACAAGACTCTATGACGATCTTGGGTCTACAGACTAACCAGCACCAGTGTCACCTGAGAACTGCTATCCGAAGATAGATATAATTCCATATAGGAGTTCTCGGCGAGTCCGTCCAGTGTACCCAGTCACCACTGAGCACCCGTATACGATCTCGATGTCAAACATCGATGAATGTGGGAACATCCATCGCCCATCATATGGGTCTAGTATCATATACGCTAGTCTACTCTGGTATATCGATGCCCCGTCTCGATACACCTACGACTAGGGACATTCCAGGATATGCTTATAAACTACAGATGTTCCACTAGTATGATCTCCATCATAATCACAGTAGTCAAGCCTATATCCTCAGGGCTTTATCAACATGTATGAATGAATAAAAGCATGATCAAATCAACATGTCAGATAAAGAAGAACCAGATAGCATACTATCATGTCGAGCAAGAATATACACTGAATATATATATATATATATACATGTATAAATACATCCACTATCACATAATGGCCTCTAGGGCATATATATATCCTATATGATGATCCCATATCCATCGATGTTTGACATCAAAGATGGTGTACGGGTGCTCGGTGGAGACTGGGTACACTGAACAGACTCGCCGAGAACTCCCAGATGGTATTATACTTCACGTCATATGGCAGTTCTCTGGTGACACTGGTACAGGTTAGTCTGTAGACCCGAGATCGTCATAGAGTCTTGTGTGATTCCCACTGTGCTTTGATTTCCATCATACCACGTCCAAAAGAGCGTGCAAAACGGTGGCTTTTGGGTACAGTCCCAAATCACATAGAGGCAATGAGCGATAGGAGGGGTTTTGTCTCTCCCGGTATAGGGAGTTGATGTTATGTTGTGTTCGATTGGCTATAACTGGAAGTCCCTGGCCAGGGCTGATATAGAGTGCTACTGGTAAGTGTTATCAGTAGTTTCTCAACCTGTTATGAGCCTCACATCGACACGACTTATCGGTTACTGGGGTCTGACGTTTACCATCCCTAAACTAAATATGCGACATATCAAACGAAGAGACCGGACTGTACGGTAGTGTTACTGATTGGATTCACAGGAGAATGTACAGGCTTGCTTGTTGATCTTCTGATCGCTCAATACCTGGGTGGCTGTTACGTTTAGCTGACCGCTTGCAGCTTGTGGGTGTTTGATATGATCATCACCTACTGCCGGCGTATTGACGATTCTTTAGAGTCCTACACAGAGATTTCCTGACTCAGGCAAAACGGAGTAGGAGCACATATGTGATATGTGCGGGACCGAGAATAATACGATAGGAGATACCATATTCTATTCTCGCAATATATGATATTGGCCAGGTATATGTGATATAGCCGGGTCATCGGATCAAGTGTTGATTCGATGAATCGGTACATGTTATATTAGTCGGTTATATGTGATATAGCCGGATTGTCGGATCAAGTGATGATTCGATGATTTAATGTATAATTATATATGTGATATATTACATTATGTTAACTAATATAAGCTCGCTTTATTGATTCATTTTCTCATCGGATAATACATTGATATATATGTGATATATGTTAATTGTATTATTTTCTTTTGTTGCAAAATATATTATATATGTAATATATAATATTGTAACAAGTTATGATTACAAATACAACATGATTTGTGGAGATTAAACAAGTTAGGGTTTGATTTGGGTTAGCATTTGGGTTAGCTTTTTCATGAAGCTTCTAGAAGCTTTGTTTTGTTTTAAGCAAAGATACTTTGGAGATATTATTTAACCCAACCCAAACCCTTAACTCTAGTCAATTCTCTACATGAATTAATACTTGATATTATTAACTCAAGATTGTTTTGTAACCATAGTAATAATTCATTATCCATCACAAAAGACTTGATCTTCTTCTTCCTCCTTGAAAAGCTTGCTAGCTTTTTGTAAAGTGATGAATTAGTGTGAGTAATTGATAATAAAAGAGAGCTAAATTCCTACTTCATCATCCTTATCTATTCTAGCCACTTAGATTTGGGTGTTCACTTCACTAATACTTGATTAGAGAAGTGAGAGCTTGAGTTAAAGATTTTTCAAGGTAGATCATCTTCGAAAAGGAAGACTTCAAGCAAGCATGGATCATTCGGCTTGTGGAGCCTCTCTAGAGTCCGGAAGTTCATGGATCGTGGCTAAAGGACTACTAGTCGGTGCTTATGAAGCGAAGGAACGGACTACAAAGTTTGTAATCCCTTTCTCTTAGATGTAAATATGTTTACATGCTTTGTTAACCCTAATTATCTAGCAAAGATCCTCGCTTTAGGTTGTTCGGCACTTGAAAATGTTAATTTTGGCATGGTTGATGCCTTGTAGACCCTTGTGACAGTGCCTAGTAACCCAACACTAGGGAACCCTGCAAATCCATCGTACGGTATCATCAAATCAAAGTATGGATCTATGGTCATGTACATCATATTATCTCATATTCATATATATATATATATTATTTCATATCATATTTTAGCATATGTGTGTGTGTGTGTGTTGTCTTGCATCCTTGTTGGATATAGTGCCCTCAGAGTCAATTATTGGATCACAGGCACGTGATTGCAACGATTGAGAGAGGACCTATGCGGGTAGGACAGTCTTACTCGAGATGATAGTATGCTATCTGGTTTATCTTTATCATCGTGTACTGTTTTAGGTGACCTTACAAGTCGCTATTACATGTTGATAGAGCCCCTAGGATTCTTGCTTGACTGCCAGCAGTATGAGGGTGATCGTATACGTGGGAGCTGGGGTCTATAAGCACATCCTTAAAAGGTCCCTACACGAGGGAGTTTCGAGACAGAGCATCGATACTCCAGAGTAGACTAGTGTATACAGTCGAGACCCCGACGAGGGGCGGTGACCGGTCTCACAAGCCACTGGTGTCAGTTGGTTCACCTAAGATGTATACAGGTGCTCATTGGGTTATGAGTACACCGGACAGGACTCGCCGGGAACCTTCTAGTTGGTCTTATACCAGACGTCAGATGGCAGTTCCCTTGTGACATGTGTGCAGGTTAGTTCATCGACAAGAGAATCGTCATTTGTGTCGTGTGAGTTCCCACTGTACTTTGATTACTACCCTACCACGCTCAAAGGAGTCGTGCAAACAGGTTTTAGTTGGGTACAGTCCTGAGCCACATGGAGGCAGTGAGCGGATCTTCAGGGTTCCGTCTCTCCCGGTATTGGGGGTGAGGTCGCGCTGTGTCTAGGAGAGCCATTACACGAAGTTCTTGGCCAAGGCAGGAGATTTACTGGTAGGTATTCCAGTAATATCTCAGGGTCTTCTGGGCTACACTCCGACACGACTTGTACCGCTTTTGGGGGTCTGACTTTTACAAACCCCCTAGGCCCGCCATGCGATGCTCATAGACGAACGGACCGGACTGTAGGGATATTGTCACTGACAGGCTCAGTAGGGTGTCAGGATGAGTTCGCTCATCGACGTCCCTTTTGGTCAATACCTAGTAGCCCGTTACGTATGGCTAATACCTCTGACGTGCTAGTGGTTAAATCCACAGCCAAAGTATCGAAAAGTCTTTAGAGTCCCCCACAGACCGTTTTCTCAAGTTTCGGGCAAAACGCTGTGGAGGCCGTATGGAGATATGGCAGGATTCGATCTTATACGTGCGGTATTGCACGGATCATGATCGGACAGATAATACTAGCGGGCTTTGGTTTAAGCCGGATCCTAGTATTGTACAGTGTAGATTTTGTCTCATTGCATTTGTATTCGGTCGGAATAAAAATGCGGGTATGTATATACAGTCGCGGGGTTTTCCTGTAATTTATTACGGGATCAGTTTTCTGAAGTTGCCAGTTTGCATTCCGTTTCGGCCAGTTTTCCTTTATTCCTTCACGGCCGGATTTTTCTGATGGAGGGGCTAATTTGCATATTTGCAAATTAGCAATTGTGGAGGGTTCTTTGTGGCATTTGGTTTATATGATAAATCTAGCATCTTTAGATGCTTTTCTTTTTCTATAATGGCTAGCATTAAATGAGATGGAAATATGAAAGGATGTGGATTTGAATTGGTGTGACAATTATACCTCTTTATCATCACATTTCTTATGCTCACCTTGATACTCTCTTGTGCTCACCTCCCTTGTTTTTCTTTTCCTCCACCATTTTTGAGAAGGGCCGGCCACTACTAGGAGAAGATGAGATTCATTTGGTGTGAGAATTTTTTGGCATCTAATTTTTCATTTCATGCTACAAAGAGAGTCCCATTTCAAAGTTCATTTTTTTCTTCACCTCCATCAAATGGCAACTTCAAACCCCAAGAGACAAATCGATTCTACACTTAGTCTACAGCATTTATTGGACACGTCGGCTCGCCAACTTCGTGCCCGAGTTGCCTCGGTTCAGAGGTGGGAGCCCGTAATAGAACCCGGCGATGTGGTGCCCGTTCCGACGAGGAGATGAAGACCGGAGATTCCGCGAGGAGATCGGAGTGGAGGCCGAAGATTGAAGGACACGGATCGCTCGGTATAGCTCTATACCCCATTCTCTTGATTGCTAGTATTAGATTAATGGTTACGACCCGGGTTTTAGTCCACGGTAGCGCCGGTTTTTGTTTTAAGAAAAGTTTTGGTTTCCGCATTTTGTCCTCGGGATGACGGCCGGGGCGCTGCCGTGGCCTAACATGGTATCAGACCCTTGCCATTAACCTAGTCTAGCTTGCTCTAGCGTGTTTAAAACTTCGATCGAACGAATTTTCCAAAACCGTGTTTCCATTTGCATCAGTTTCTGTCGAATTTTATTTGAGCTCTAAAAATTATTTGGTACATTACAGAAATACGTGCAGGGTTTTCTGAGAACACTGCAAAAATTTGGTACCCTGATCTTACTGTAGCACCGCGGAACCGCGGCCATAACCTCATTTTGGCCGCGGTTCCGCCGTGGAACAGTAGACTCACAACACCAAATTTCTACAGTGGGTCTATTACTTGGAAATGGGGTTTTTGGTATATTCCTTTTGGGCCCAGATTTATTTTGTGTACTGAGTATTGTACTTGAGGCCCACTTCGGTAAATTTAGTCGATCGAAAATTTTAAACATGTTAGTTCACAGTATTTACATTATATCTGCGACCGTGAATGTCACTTGATCGGTAAATCCTGTCTAACTGCTATAGCCATTTTAGACGGATTTGCGAACGTGACATTCACGTTGATGTTCTGTGTTGTGCTGTGATGTTGCGGATTTGTCGTAGTGGATAGCCTGGATGCAATGGTAGTACAGTTTGGTTGCATATGTACATTTGATATTGCGGGGCGAGCGTCCGACATGTGGACTGCCGTTACTGCCTGTTTGTATATTATTCTTTTGGGGCACGACCGGGCTGAGGTCGATGTACTTGTTGTATATTTTACTTTCTGTACTAGGATTACCTCGCGGAGGGGTGCACGGGTAGCCGGGTTCTAGAGGGCAACGGGCCCGCATCTCATGGCGTTGAGACGGAGGGGGCTTTACTCTTGAATTGGAGGGCTATTCACCGCACTCGTAGGGGGATAGGTTGACCTAAGGAGGGGTGCCTAAGTTACCGGATTCTTTGAAGTGCTGGGTGGTCCATTCATATTGCTGAAGGGGGCTGCCTCGCTTCAGGTTTTGGCGGGTAACTTGCCACGCCCGTAGAGGTCTAGGATTTCATTGCACAGGCTATCCACACGACCAGGGGAACTTAGGGTTTCAGTAGCGGCTCTGTGAAACCCGGGGATCCCAGATATCTGTATTGTTCTGTGATGCTTATTATATTTCTGTGATGTTGCATTTTATCACGCCTTGAGCGAATATTATATATTGATATATATACTAGTAGATGTTGTATATGTTTTGCATCCGCGCTAGTCCAGTTCCCGCTCTGTCGTTAGTTAAGTAACCTAACGGGTGATGACGGGACCCAGTGGCGAATGCGGATGGCATATACGTACATCATTATTTTCGTTCTTTTGTGGTGTGATCAATTGATGGGATTGCGTTGATTCGGATCAATGCAAGCTATACAAACCTATTCTGATGTTGTTGGAACAATTTTTCAAAAAAAAAAGGCTGTTATTGCAAGGGCGTTCTCTTTTGTTTTGCACAGTGGTATTCGGTTATGAATATCCAGCACCTCAGTCGACGAGGCAAGGGCCGAGATCCCTTCACCGGGAGTGACCCTTTGGACAGAAGTTTGCGTCAGGGCAATAACGTCACTATAGTCGATTACTTTTGCTTTGCATCATGGTATTCAGTTAGAATATCCTACACCTCATTCTACGGGGAAAGAGCCGAGATCCCTTCACCGGGAGTGACCTCTTTAGTAAAGGTTTTCGCTACTATATTTTTATAAAAGCTATCTGGTTCCTTCAACGATATCAAGTTCATTACGTTAAAGGTTTTTTCGCCAAAAACCATTCGTAACCCTCTGTCATTTCATATGGATAGTCAATAGTATTCAAGCTGTGTTTGTTGGCCAAAGTCAAGGCACAGTGTTTGGTAGCTATTGGATATTCATATGCAGCATAGATAGATGCGTTGCTTTGGGACAGTCGTATAGCCTTGTTGGCCAAAGTCAAGGTCTTGTACGGGTGGGTTCAAATTAACCTGGATAATGATGGGTAGAACTTGACATGTGACTTATGATTTGTTGGCCAAAGTCAAGGTCATAAGAGCATGGGGAAAAAATCACATCGGGAGTTTCTAAAGAAACTGAAACTTGCCAGATATGCGCATACCTTCTGGAGTGTGATAACGTGAGCGGATTCCGTCACGTTATCATGCGATGATAGTTGGATCCCGATTCCCACTGATGAGTTGGTTTACTCCTCGGGTGATCCCGACTAATTCTTCTTTCAGGTTTGGAAAAGAATTTGACGTTACAGTGGGAGGTTTCCTGATTAGATAAAGTGATAACCATTCGGATCTAGGTTAGAGTGCATGCTGAGTGTTTCTTTTCTTTCTCTCTTTGGCAGCGACCATGGCCCGACCCTAGACTATGACTCAGTAACCAAGTTGACCGAACCTTCTTAAACACTGGCCTTTGGATTGTCAAAGTTGCAGACCTCATTGCCACTCCTACTTTTACCCTTTTCTCCAGAACACCCCGTATTACTACGAACGTCCAATTCCATTGGATAAAACCATCGTATGGTTATATATGAACTCAAAGGAATTTATTCGAGGATGGTTTCAGGTTCTGGAGAAAACAAATTGGACTATTCAGTTGTCTTTTCCTTTTACCTTCTCTCAAGTTGCGAGTGCTCCTTGGATTAGGACAGTACACCTATTACGCAAATTGGATAGTCTTCTTCCAAACCATAGGCAGGTGCCGACCGGTAGGGAATGAAGAAAACCAATTAGCCTAAATGGTGTACAGAAGGTATTAAGTTAAGACAAATAAAGGGATTAGAAGGAGGGCAAAGTAAACTGCGACTGCTATTCACGACCAAACCAAGTATTTCTTAGCCAATCCTACATCACCTTTGTATTTCTCCATAACACTCCGTATCACTACGAAGATCCATAGTTTATTGGATATTCCATTGTATGGTTATATACGAACTCGAAAGGAACTTGTTCCAGTTCGAGGATGGATTCTGGTTCAGGAGAAATAGGAATAAGGTTTTATTCAGTTGTCTTTTATCTTCACCTTCTCTCGTATTGCGAGTGCTCCTAGGATTAGGGAAGCACACGCATTATGCTTATTGGATAGTCTTCTTCCAAACCATAGGCTGGTGCCGAACGGTAGGGAAGGAAGAAAACCATTCAGCCTAAAGGGGTGTGCAGAAGGTAATGACTAAAGACATATAAAGGGATTTGGAGAGATGGCAAAGAAATATACGGTTACAGTTGTGAATCTGGATAATGGAAGAGGCATTACTATGAATACCCGGATACCCCTACGAAACATTTCAATGTTTCAGTTTCACCGTGTACTGTTAATAGAAAACTGATTTCCCAATTAGACACTTGCTCCAGGGTATGTATTTACCAGGTATGATTCTCACATCTTTATGGTTTTACAGATGATGAGTGGGAGTAAGTTATTGGGAATTAGGTGATCATCCTCATTATATCGGAATTCGTTGTAATTGGTGATATTTGAGGAAATCTCCTGGGCTGTTTGCCGGACAGCAAATATTTGGTTTTGAATATCCGTTGTTATGCACCAATTTCAAATTGATATATCTGTACATCTATTTTTATAGAGTGAGATATACCTTTTTGAAATTATGTCTATGACGTTTACCTATATCAGTGGATGGTTAGGTAAGGAGCATTAAACAGCGGTGTAATTCTTCATAACCATAGTACAGTTTTCAACCTACGACACATAGGGAATGAGAAATTGGACTCGGGGGACTTATACAGAGTATTGTATGTTGTTCAGTGTCCATTAGGACAGAGGGGTTAGTTCTCGTGCTATATTCTGTTTACTTGTGACTTCTCTAGTTCTTAGACATGTGTTTCGTAGAAATACAAGGTCCAAGTTTTGAGAAGTTATAGGTATAAGAGTAAAGCAGAGATCCAGATGTTGCAAGTATCGGGATTCTTCAAGGTGATCGAAGATGTAGATACTTGTGCATGGTATTCAGTTGATAGTAATGATTAAGAGAACTTGATTCTCTTTCAGGTTACTCATAATTGGAAGTACTCCTAAGTTGAGTAATGCTGATCAGCCTCTCTCCATTTAGTTGACATGCACTGGAGACAGATGCATGATTTGAATCTGGTTCAATTAAATCAGTGCCTCTGTTTCTGTATTGGATATAGAACAGTTCGTATCTTGACGATGTTAAGGTACGGGGAGTTGTCCGGCTTATGCTTAAAACCAGACTCTGGATAACTCAAGGCACGTTTCTGTAATGGCTGTTTGTGGGTTGACCCAGGCTATGACGATGGTTGATTTTCTACCATCTGGAAGATCAATAGTGATATTGTTCTTGACTCGCCACAGTTTTAATAAAAATGGATATTTCAGAAAACAGTAGTGGGAGTATGGTAGAACTGGAAGTGATTCCAGAACCGCAAACGATTACTGAAGATTTGATAAGAACCTAAAGATTCACTCTGGTTTGACATTCCATTGGCCACTCCGCGGTTATGGTGGGTAACCTCAGACACTCAAGAGGTACTTCGGTATGCTCAAAGACGATGACAGGGAGGTTCTTGTTTACCTAGACTTAACACTACTGTTGTTCCAGGCTGTGATACCCGGCAGGCGGATGAGTATAGCGTCATTCTGAACTAGCTTTAGAAGTGTACGTCTATATTACTCTGGCAGAGGGTTGTCGTAGTCAGTGGGAGCAGCGGAAGCATAGTGGACAAGTGGCTTATGTCTATTCATAAACATAAGCAGATATAACGAAGATAGATCATCTATTTCTGATGTGACGGTCATAGGTTTGACTTCATCAGAATAGGGGATGGATCTGTTAAGAAGGTAGTAGGGTGTGATGTCCTAGTATTTGGATGACATACACAGAGTAAGAAGTGAAATTCCTATACTACGATCGGTTATACTTTGGTTGTCACACAGTGGTTTCTCCACATAGGATATAGATGTTGTTTTTGCACTAGATGCAATAAGGTGATATTGATCCAATCCTGGAGAAACGTTCGGAAGCAGTTTTAGAACATAAGTGGATGTTCTAGGGATATGATAACGACAGCCTCATTTGGGAGACGGTTATCATTCCAGGCTTCCAAGGTGGCCTGGATGACAGAGTGACTGTCAGAGTTATAGTTTTCCCTCTGACGAGGGGCAGTAGTTTGGACAGGTGGTCCAGGCGGTTACTGAGGGAGGCATGGCGCAGGATACTGATTAAGTTCAGTTGACGATACAGTCTGAGAAGTTTGGATTTGGTGTTCATTTATGAACTAGGTCCCATTAGATATCCAGACATACTCTAAGACAGGTATTGCTCATTTCGGGAGATGGCTTTCTCCGCGAACTTGAGATAAAGAGAGACATAGAAAGAAACATTAGAGCGGATCCACTCATTGAGGCTATTCCACAAACGCATTAGTTTCGCAAACAGGTTTTGTGAGACTGATTAGTAGAGGAGTTGGGTGTTCGGTATCAAACGGGCTGTGAGTATGCGACATCGCAATAATTAGCCTTGAGTGCAAGTGGGAGATTGTTGGATATAGTGCCCTCAGAGTCAATTATTGGATCACAAGCACGTGATTGCAATGATTGAGAGAGGACCTATGCCGGTAGGATAGTCTTACTCGAGATGATAGTATGCTATCTGGTTTATCATTATCATCGTGTACTGTTTTAGGTGACCTTACAGGTCGCTATTACACGTTGATAGAGCCCCTAGGATTCTTGCTTGACTGCCAGCAGTATGAGGGCGATCATATACTTGGGAGCTGGGGTCTATAAGCACATCCTTAAAAGGTCCCTAGTTGAGGGAGTTTCGAGACAGGGCATCGATACTCCAGAGTAGACTAGTGTATAGAGTCGAGACCCCGACGAGGGGCGGTGCTTGTCTCACAAGCCACTAGTGTCAGTTGGTTCACCTAAGATGTATACAGGTGCTCATTGGGTTATGAGTACACCGGACAGGACTCGCCAGGAACCTGCTAGTTGGTCTTATACCAGATGTCAGATGGCAGTTCCCTGGTGACATGTGTGCAGGTTAGTTCATCGACCTGAGAATCGTCATTTGTCTCATGTGAGTTCCCACTGTAATTTGATTACTACCCTACCATGCTCAAAGGAGTCGTGCAAACAGGTTTTAGTTGGATATAGTCCCGAGCCATATGGAGGCAGTGAGCGGATCTTCAGGGGTCCGTCTCTCCCGGTATTGGGGGTGAGGTCGCGCTGTGTTTAGGAGAGCCATTACACGAAGTCCTTGGCCAAGGCAGGAGATTTACTGGTAGGTATTCCAGTAATATCTCGGGGTGTTCTGGGCTACACTCCGAAACGACTTGTACCGCTTTTGGGGGTCTGACTTTTACCAACCCCCTAGGCCCGCCATGCGATGCTCATAGACGAACGGACCGGACTGTAGGGATATTGTCACTGACAGGCTCAGTAGGGTGTCAGGATGAGTTCGCTCATCGACGTCCCTTTTGGTCAATACCTGGTAGCCCGTTACGTATGGCTAATACCTCTGACGTGCTAGTGGTTAAATCCACAGCCAAAGTATTGACGAGTCTTTAGAGTCCCCCACAGACCGTTTTCTCAAGTTTCGGGCGAAACGCTGTAGAGGCCGTAAGGAGATATGGCAGGGTTCGATCTTATACGTGCGGTATTGCACGGATCATGATCGGACAAATAATACTAGCGGGCATTGGTTTAAGCCGGATCCTAGTATTGTACAGTGTATATTTTGTCTCATTGCATTTGTATTCGGTCGGAATAAAAATGCGGGCATGTATATACAGTCGCGGGGTTTTCCGGTAATTTATTACGGGACCAGTTTTCTAAAGTTGCCAGTTTGCATTCTTTTTCGACCAGTTTTCCTTTGTTCCTTCACGTCCGGATTTTTCTGATGGAGGGGCTAATTTGCATATTTGCAAATTAGCAATTATGGAGGGTTCTTTGTGGCATTTGGTTTATATGATAAATCTAGCATCTTTAGATGCTTTTCTTTTTCTATAATGGCTAGCATTAAATGAGATGGAAATATGAAAGGATGTGGATTTGAATTGGTGTGACAATTATACCTCTTTATCATCACATTTCTTATGCTCACCTTGATACTCTCTTGTGCTCACCTCCCTTGTTTTTCTTTTCCTCCACCATTTTTGAGAAGGGCCGACCACTACTAGGAGAAGATGAGATTCATTTGGTGTGAGAATTTTTTGGCATCTCATTTTTCATTTCATGCTACAAAGAGAGTCCCATTTCAAAGTTCATTTTTTTCTTCACCTCCATCAAATGGCAACTTCAAACCCCAAAAGACAAATCGATTCAACACTTAGTCTACAGCATTTCTTGGACACGTCGGCTTGCCAACTTCATGCTCGAGTTGCCTCGGTTCAGAGGTGGGAGCCCGTAATAGAACCCGGAGATTTGGTGCCCGTTCTGACGAAGAGATGAAGACCGGAGATTCCGCGAGGAGATCGGAGTGGAGGCCAAAGACCGAAGGGCTCGGATCGCTCGGTATAGCTCTCTACCCCATTCTTTTGATTGCTAGTATTAGATTAATGGTTACGATCCGGGTTTTAGTCCACGGTAACGCCGGTTTCTATTTTAAGAAAAGTTTTGGTTTCCGCATTTTGGCCTCGGGATGACGGCCGGGGCGCTGCCGTGGCCTAACAATCCTCATATCAAACCTATCGACTGGTGTCATTTTATTCCATCACATTCTCATATCATCATATCATCTCATAATTATCTTTATGGTTATATCTGTATGTATATAAGCGTATGTATCTATATATATACTACATCTTTGATCTCCTATTACTATGGTTGCGGGGGTGCTATACGCCATCCACCCGACTTCCCCTGTAGATATACATCTACTCACCTACTATTCTCGCTCTAGCCGAAGTCGATGAACTCCTTGCTCTCCTTCGTCGTCCCAGAATTCAACGCGGATGTACCAACAATTCAATGCATATCGTAAAGGAATCAAAATCAAATCCGAAAACCGATACGGCACACGAAGTGCACATAGGTTAAGAACCTATGGTCCACGCATGCAAGGACAACCAAAAAACTCCCAACTTTGATGTACGAACGTCAAACGATCGAGTCAAAACTCAAATACCAAAAACCAAGTTTCAAAAGTCGCAAAATGAAATCAGCAACTTCGAAAAACACTCCCAGATTTTACCTCAGGTGAAATTAAGACATTTTGTATTTTGGGAAAGCTTAGTTATCAGATGATTGAGCTATGGACCAAGAACCAAACCCTAATTCCTTGATCAGGCCATAAATTGCGACCATATAGATTAAATTGGCGGCCAAGTGTGGGAGTTGGGGGCTCGGGTTTCTACAGTATCTTTCTACTATCCTGCACATCTCACTGTTTGCAAAATAATTTTCGGAGTCTCCTATTCATCCTGTAAGTCGACGTTGTACACCCCACCCGAGAGCTTCTACTCCAAACTTTGCCTCTAATCTTGAGGCAACTAGGTTACTCAAAATGCTAATCTAAGCAACCCAGGGAATATAGAGTATGATTAAGGATTAATAAGTCTTGCTAACCCTTGATCTCAACACATGAGAGGTTAGGGTTAGGGTTTGAAGAGAGAGAGATTGAGGAGAGAGAAGGTGAAAGTGAGAATGAAATGAAATAATATCTCATCTTGAATATATGAAGCATGATGATTTATTAAATGAATAAATCAAATGATTTATCAACCATGCTTCATTTATTCACTTTGTGTGATTCATCACATGAGTCATTAAACATTAAATGCAACACTAACTCCTTTGTATGAATCTTACCATGAGTCATTAAATCATTTAATGCAAATGCCGCCTTAGCCTCCAAGTCATCATCCTTCTAGAAGCTTCTCGACAATTTACGAGAATGCCCCTCCTATCCGTGAAAACACGGAAAAACTTTAGACTGTATAAATCCAATAATCCGATACTAGAATCTGGCTTAAACCAAAGTCCGCTAGTAAAAACTGTCCGAACATCGTACGTGCATAAATGCACGTGCGTGTCCGAACACTGTCGTAAAACCATACGACCTCTATATCGTTTCGTCCGGAGCAGGGAAACTCTCTGTGTGGGACTCTAAAGACTCGACTACTACGCTGGAAGTGGGTTTAACCACAGACCGCAAGCGGTACTAGCTGTACGTAACGGTCCCCAGGTAGATGTCGATAAGAAGGCCGATGAGGAAACCCATCCGAACTCCTACTGAGCTTGATGTGACAATCTCCGTACAGTCCGGTCTGTTCGTCTAAGACTATCGCATATCGGGCCTAGGGGGCGGCAAGCGTCAGTCCCCTTAAAGCGGTATAAGTCGTGTCGGAGTGAAGCCCATTACACCTTGAGAAACTACTGGAAAACCTACCAGTAAATCTCGCTTGCCCTGGCCAGGGACTTTGCGTGATGGCTCTCTAGACACAGCGCGATATCAACCCCCAATACCGGGAGAGACGAATCCTGTCTAACCACCACTGCCTCCAAGTGCTTCGGGACTGCACCCAACTGCTACATTTTTGCATGACTCCTTTGAGCCATGGTAGGGTAGCAATCTAAAAACAGTGGGAACACACTCGAGGCGAAGTAGCAGTGTCAATTCTGCGGACTATGCTGTACTCATGTCACCTGGGGACTGTTAACTGACAACGGGTATAATACCAACCAACAGTTCCCTGCGAGTCCTGTCCGGTGTACCCGTAACCCAACGAGCACCTGTGTACTATCTCCAGTACGACGTACTGATGGCTGTAGGACAGACCATCTCCCCAACCGGGATAAGAAGCGTACACACTAGTCTACTCCGGAGTATCTATGCCCTGTCTCGATAATCCTACGACTAGGGACCTGAAAAAGGATGTGCTTGTAGACTACCCAGCCCCCACTAGTGTGACTGCCATCACAACGCTAGTAGTCAAGCAAGATCCTAAGGGCTCTATCAATACGTACACATATTAAGATAGATATAAACCAAGTAGCATACTACCATGTTTGGCAAGACTGTTAATATAACTGTGAATATCCCAAGCTTCCATTAAGTAATATACAAGCTAGTATGATACAATAATGGCCCCTAGGGCATATACACTAACAATCTCCCACTTGCACTAGGGCCATGTACCGGCATATCTAAGACCGATCATCTCGAGTAGCCTCTCGAACTGAATCTGAGGTAAGGCCTTTATGAATGGATCAGCAGTGTTCTCCTCTGTAGCAACTCTCCGGACCTCGATCTCCCAGCGATCTATGATCTTCCTGATCAGGTGATACCGCCTTAAGATGTGGCTGGACTTCTGATTGGACCTGGGTTCCTTCGCTAAAGCTATAGCTCCGTTGTTGTCACAATACAGCGGTATTGGATCAACAATGGTAGGAATCACCTGAAGTTCTGTGAGGAACTTCTTCATCCAGACCGCTTCTTTTGCGGCATCGCAAGCAGCAATATATTCCGCTTCCATCGTCGAGTCAGCAACGGTGTCCTGCTTGGAACTCTTCCAGCACACCGCCCCTCCATTGAGGGTAAAGACATAACCTGACATGAACTTAGAGTCATCCTTTTCACTCTGGAAGCCGGAATCAGCAAAGGCCTTGATCTTGAGGTCTTTTCCGCCGTAAACCAAGAACATCTCCTTAGTCCTTCTCAGGTACTTGAGAATGTTCTTTACTGCTATCCAGTGCTTCTCCCCTGGGTCTGACTGATACCGGCTTACCACACTCAGTACGTAAGCTATATCTGGTCTGGTGCACAACATCGCATACATTATAGAGCCCACCGCAGAAGCGTTGGGTATAATAGACACGCGATCCCTTTCCATATCAGTCTTGGGAGACATCTCTTTAGAGAGGGTGATTCCATGACAAGCCGGTAGATTACCGCGCTTAGAATCTTCCATACTGAATCTTTTCAGTATAGTGTTGATATACCTGGACTGCGAAAGTCCCAACATCCTCTTGGATCTATCACGATAGATCCGGATCCCCAGAATGTAAGAGGCATCACCCAGGTCTTTCATGGAGAACCTGTGTGACAAGAATCCTTTGACAGATTGTAGCATAGGAATGTCATTTCCTATCAATAGAATGTCATCCACGTACAAGACGAGGAATACGACAGTTCGTGCTACAATTTTACTATATATACATGGTTCATCTGGATTTTAGATAAAGTCATATTCTTTGACCGTTTCATCAAAATAGATGTTCTAACTCCGCGATGCCTGCTTTAGTCCATAAATGGACTTAAGCAACTTGCACACTTTCCCGCTGCTCCCACTCTGATTGAAGCCTTCTGGCTGATCCATATAGACGCACTCTTCTAAATTACCATTTAGAAAAGCCGTCTTTACGTCCATTTGACAGATCTCATAATCATGGAAGGCGGCAATAGCAAGAAGGACCCGAATGGATTTGAGCATAGCCACTGGAGAAAAAGTTTCGTCATAGTCCAAACCAGGTCTTTGACGAAAACCCTTTGCAACAAGTCTAGCTTTATAGGTTTCCACCTGTCCATCTACACCAATTTTTTTCTTGAAGATCCATTTGCATCCTATGGGTTTTACCCCATCTGGAGCAAAGTCCAAAGTCCATACTTTGTTGGTGTACATGGACTCCATCTCAGTCCGCATTGTATCTAGCCATCGTACCGAGTCGCCGCTCTGGATGGCCTGCTGGAAGCTAGTAGGTTCATCATCATCAATGATGCAATCCTCTCTATCCCCATCTATGAGAAAACCGTAGTATCTCTCAGGCGGATGAGACGGCCTACTACTCCTGCGGAGGGGTGCAGGAATGTCCTGTTCTTCTTGAACTACTAGTTCTACCAAACTTTCAGTAGTAGTTTGTGGTTCTGGAATTTCTTCCAGTTCTATTTCGCTCCCACTTGTTTCCTTTTTCTAAAAACTACTGTTCTAGAAAATGGGCATTACGAGAAACAAAAACCTTTTGTTCCTCTGCGTAATAGAAGTAATAACCCTTAGAGTTCTTTGGATATCCTACAAACTTACACTGCACTGATCGTGCCTCGAGTTTGTCCACATGTTGCTTTTTAACAAAAGCTGGACATCCCCATATCTTCAGATACTGAAGATAGGGTTTCTTCCCACTCCACATCTGATATAGTGTGGTAGGCACAGTCTTGGTAGGAGCCCTGTTCAAAAGATATGCTGCTGATTCTAGCGCATAACCCCAGAAAGATCGCGGTAACTCAGCATTACTCATCATGGAATGTACCATATCCAATAGGGTTCGATTCCGTCTCTCCGATACACCGTTATGCTGTGGAGTGTATGGAGGAGTAAGCTGAAAGAGAATTCCTCTCTTTTAGGTAACCTAGGAACTCGACACTTAAGTATTCACCACCTCGATCAGATCTCAGTGTCTTGATACTTTTGCCGGTTTGGTTTTCTACTTCATTCTTGTACTCTTGGAATTTCTCAAAAGCCTCGGATTTATGTTTCATCAAGAAAATGAATCCGTACCTAGAGTAGTAATCATCCGTAAAAGTAATGAAATAGGAAAAACCACCTCTTGCATGTGTAGACATTGGACCACATACATCGCTGTGTATGAGTCCTAAGAGCTCGCTCGCTCTTACTCTATGTCCAGTGAATGGAGTCTTTGTCATTCTTCTTTTGAGACATGATTGACAAGTGGCATAAGTTTGATATTCGAACGAATCCAAATATCCTTCTCTATGTAACTTAGTTAACCTTGTCTCATTGATGTGACCTAGTCTACAATGCTATAAGAAAGCCTTATTTAAATCTGGAGACTTTCTTTTTTAGTGTGTTCTGGACATTGAAATCTGTAATTGGTTTAAGACATATATACCGTTATCCAGTGTACCGGACCCAATCAAAATATGATTAAGGTGGATGTTAACAACATCGCTTACAAACGTGAAATCATAACCTTCTTTTGATAACAAGGAAACTGATATGATATTACACGTTAAAGTAGGTACACAAAAATAGTTATGCAAAACCAAAATATGTCCACTCGTCAATCCAAGGTGATAATCCCCTACGGACACAGCTCCCATGCTAGCTCCGGTAGCAACCTTTAGGGTCATATCACCAACCTTCAGCACTCTACGGTTTCTCAGTGCCTGCAATGAATTGCATATATGAGATCCTGATCCGGTATCCAATACCCAGGAAGTAGAGTTGATTGACAGACAATTCTCAATTACAAACACACCTGAAGTCGAATCCACAGCTTGCTTCGGTTCCTGGTTCTTGCTAATCCAAGCCTTGCAATCTTTCTTCCAGTGCCCTTTCCTATGACAGTGGAAGCACTCATCCTTTGCCACTACTGGCACCGCAATCTTTTTCTTTCCCTTGACTCCCATCTTACTAACACCTCCTCTAGGTTTGGTGGCGGCCTTATTCTTCCTTCCTTTGGCCCTAGCCTTGGACCTGGAAGAAGAAGCACCGCGAACAAACATAGTGGGTGTATCCCTTGCCTTCTGCAAGGAACCCTCTGCACTCCTCAACATGTTAAGGAGTTCTGGAAGTTCAACTTCTTTTCTTTGAATGTTGAAATTCAGAATAAACTGGGCGTATGTGGAAGGAAGGGACTGGAGAATCAAGTCTGTATAGAGCTCGTTCTCCAAAGTCGTCCCAAGGTCTGTGAGCTCTTCTATATAGCCAATCATCTTTAGGACATGTTCTCCTACCGATGATCCAACGGCCAACCTCGCTTGAAACAAGTTCTTTGAGGTCTCGTATCTTGCTATACGAGATTGCTCTCCATAAAGTTCCTTTGTATGGAGAAATATGGCATCAAGATCCATATCCTCGTGCCTCCTCAGATGTTCATTATTCATCGAGGCAAGCACGATGCACTTGGCCCTCGCACAATCTAACTCCCAGGTCTTGCGGATTTCCTTATCCGCATTACTGGATTTTGGACCAGGGACAGCAGGTGCCTTAGCAGTAAGGACATACCCCAATTTGTCATAAGTCAAAACCATTTTGACATTTCGCAGCCAATCTTTATAGTTTCGCCCTGTCAATATATTTTTCTATAATAGTAACTTAAGGCCTGTCATGTTTTGGGTCACTGCAATGAGAGAGAGAGAGGGAACACTTTAGCATGATGCTTTTGCAAGTTTAGAGTAGTTTTTAGTTTATCTAAACTGGATGGCTCCCACTGTTTCTCGAATCCCTCCTCAAACCAAAAAGAAAGAACAAGCCAGGACTATTCTCACCGTACAATACTTGCTTAACCGTTCAGCCAAGCCGGTGTCGGTACTTCGAGGGAGGTTTTCCAACGCTTTCGCGAAGTTCCTTAATTAAATAACCTCTTTTCTCTGGGGGCGTAGCCCCGCTGACACCTTTCTCGGCACCTACTTGGTTTATAGCATTGATCGTTAAGTGGCGAATCTCCTGATGAGTAGCATATACTCACAGTAGGATTGGGATCCAAATATCATCATGTGATAATGCTGAAGGAATCTTACCAACATTCATCACACTCCAAATGGTATGCATCTCTTTGCAAATTTCAGTTTCTTTAGAAATTCCCGATATAAATTTTTGCCCCATGCTGTTATGACGTTGGCGTTGGTCAAAATGTCATAAGTCGCATGTCAAGTTCTACCCATCATTATCTTGTTAATTTGAACCCATCCGTACATACCCCTGACGTTGGCCAAATGATAATTCGACTGTCCCAAACTAACTCATCTATCTATGCAACAAATGAATACCCAGCAGCTACCAAACATTATGCCTTAGCGTTGGTCAAAATACATAGCTTGAATACTACTGAATACCCAAATGAAATGACGGAGGGTTACGAATGGTTTTGGCGAAACCGTGAACGTAGTGAACTTGATATAATCGAAGAAACCTGATAGCTTTTAAAAGGAGTGGTTAAAGCTTCGCAATTGAAAAAATATCCTCTGTTTTAAAATAACCAAGTGGTTTCTTTTAAACTTTTCCAACGATTCAACTTTGGTTTATTTTCTTTGCATTATTATAATGCGTCCCATCAATTAACCTATCATTGCAGAAAACAACGAAAATACAACATCCTCTTATACCACCCACATTCGCCACTGGGTCCCGTCATCACCCGTTAGCTTACTTAACTAACGACAGAGCGGGGGCTGGGCTAGCGCGGGTGTAAAACATAAGTGACGTCTAAATAGCTATCATATATAGATATTGTACATTCGTCAGATGCAATAATAGGCATTCCAGATCACAGATGAACATTATTTTATATACAAGCAATCCGCGTTTCCTTTGAGCTTGCAACGAAAGAAGGATTGCACAGTTGTGATGAATAGCCATTACCCCACCCTAGACCCCTACGGGTACGGCAAACTACCCGCCAAGTATCCGAAGTGAAGCGGTCTCCCTCAACAACGTGAGTAGGCCACTAAACACTTCAAAGTACCCGGTAGTTTGTGCACCCCATCTTGGGTCTATCCTACGAGCAAAAATCAGTAAAATGAAATAATACAACGGTGGCTACAACCGCAACCTGGATGTGCCCCGTAAAAGAATATTACAACATATTACAATTTACATCGAATGAATGAATATAAAAACCCATCTCAAACCCCGGCTAATCATCACAACGATCCAATCAAGTTCATAAACACAAACAGTAAAATCATTACAGAAATGTGCAACCCCCTGCCAACCGACATACTAGCAGTTAGGGGAGGTTTACGAACACATTATACAAATCACAGATATAATCTAATTAGGCAAACATCGTAGAATTTCGATCGAGCAAACACAATAGATTCTACTCCAAAAACTTCTCTGTGCACCTGAGACTTGAGCAGAAAATAAACATTCCAGAAAGAACAAAATAATCACAGAAGAGTTACTGGGGAATTTTGGGGTGAATCGGCTTCAACTCGGCCACGGATCCGCGGCGGATCGCTTGGATTGGCCGCGGTTCCGCGGCTGTTTGGCCGATTCAGGAACCCAAATTTCTCCAGTATTCTTATATTTTCCTGCATGTAATTTTATAGGTCCCTGAAAAAATTTTAGACCCCGTTTTAAAATCTACAGAAACTTAGTAAAAATGATGTTTTTTCCGGTTCATTTTGCGATCGAATTTCTAACGACTTTGCTAACAAGTTAGTTATGGTTTAGCGAGGCTCTGATACCACTGTAAGTCGACGTTGTACACCCCACGAGTTGCGGGGAGGCGGAAATATGAAAAACAATCTTTTTCTTTAAACTAACATCGACTAACCGAAAGGATCTTTGCTAAACTATAACTAACACTATCATAGGAGTAATTAGCTACTATGAAAGAAGATTATACTTAATGAACCAAGTCCTTCTTCTTCTCGTTAACCACCTCCTCGTCGGCCTCCTCGTCGGCCTCCTCTTTGTAATAGACGATACACCCGAGAGCTTCTACTCCAAGCTTTGCCTCTAATCTTGAGGTAACTAGGTTACTCAAAGTGCTAATCTAAGCAACCTAGGGAATATAGAGTATGATTAAGGATTAATAAGTCTTGCTAACCCTTGATCTCAACACATGAGAGGTTAGGGTTAGGGTTTGAAGAGAGAGAGCTTGAGGAGAGAGAAGGTGAAAGTGAGAATGAAATGAAATAATATCTCATCTTGAATATATGAAGCATAATGATTTATTAAATGAATAAATCAAATGATTTATCAACCATGCTTCATTTATTCACTTTGTGTGATTCATCACATGAGTCATTAAACATTAAATGCAACACTAACTCCTTTGTATGAATCACACCATGAGTCATTAAATCATTTAATGCAAATGCCACCTTAGCCTCCAAGTCATCATCCTTCTAGAAGCTTCTCGACAATTTACGAGAACGCCCCTCCTATCCGTGAAAACATGGAAAAATTTTAGACTGTATAAATCCAATAATCCGATACTAGAATCTGGCTTAAACCAAAGCCCGCTAGTAAAAACTGTCCGAACATCGTACGTGCATAAATGCACGTGCGTGTCCGAACCCTGTCGTAAAACCATACGACCTCTATATCGTTTCGCCCGGAGCAGGGAAACTCTCTGTGTGGGACTCTAAAGACTCGACTACTACGCTGGCAGTGGGTTTAACCACAGACCGTAAGCGGCACTAGCTGTACGTAACGGTCCCCAGGTAGATGTCGATAAGAAGGCCGATGAGGAAACCCATCCGAACTCCTACTGAGCCTGATGTGACAATCTCCGTACAGTCCGGTCTGTTCGTCTAGGACTATCGCATATCGGGCTTAGGGGGCGGCAAGCGTCAGTCCCCTAAAAGCAGTATAAGTCGTGTAGGAGTGAAGCCCATTACACCTTGAAAAACTACTGGAAAACTTACCAGTAAATCTCGCTTGCCTTAGCCAGGGACTTTGCGTAATGGCTCTCCAGACACAGCGCGATATCAACCCCCAATACCGGGAGAGACGAATCCTGTCTAACCGGCACTGCCTCCAAGTGCTTCGGGACTGCACCCAACTGCTACCTGTTTGCACGACTCCTTTGAGCCGTGGTAGGGTAGCAATCTAAGAACAGTGGGAACACACTCGAGGCGAAGCAGCAGTGTCAAGTCTGCGGACTATGCTATACTATGTCACCTGGGAACTGTTAACTGACGACGGGTATAATACCAACCAACAGTTCCCTGCGAGTCCTTTCTGGTGTACCCGTAACCCAACGAGCACCTGTATACTATCTCCAGTACGACGTACTGATGGCTGTAGGACAGACCATCTCCCCAACCGGGATGAGAAGCGTACACTCTAGCCTACTCCGGAGTATCGATGCCCTGTCTCGATAATTCTACGACTAGGGACCTGAAAAAGGATGTGCTTGTAGACTACCCAGCCCCCACTAGTGTGACTGCCATCACAACGCTGGTAGTCAAGCAAAATCCTAAGGGCTCTATCAATACGTACACACATATTAAGATAGATATAAACCAAGTAGCATACTACCATGTTTAGCAGGACTTTTAATATAACTGTGAATATCCCAAGCTTCTATTAAGTAATATACAAGCTAGTATGATACAATAATGGCCCCTAGGGCATATACATTAACACATCCCAGATTCCAATTGATCACCACGATTTTAACAAAAACCGATATCGAAAAAATCTAAGTTCGTGATTGAGACTTCAAAGCTCATTTTAACAAGGCTACCCTCACTACTAGGCCAAGGGACACTCACTACACCTCCACTAAGCTCTACTACTAGTTTCATCCACTAACTCTCATCCTAGAATTTTCCAAGATCACAAAGCATAACCTTTTTAACTCTAAACTAAAAGTGATAGTAAGAACTCAAGGATTAAACAAAGGATTAAGGGTTATACCATGTAGAAGCAACTCAAGAAAGTTCCTAGATGATCCAAAGTGCTTAAAACTCTAACTTGCTTCCACCATGGGGTGTAGGATGAGTTCGGGAACATTTTTTGATGAAAGTGGTGTGAGGTTTAGATGATGTTTTTGGGGGTGGTGCATGGTGTCAGTGGAGGTGAAGGTGAAGTAAGAAGGAGATAAAGAAAGAGAGGAAGGAAGAAAAATGAAGGATGGGGAAAAGGATGGTTGAAGCAACCATACTCTCTCTCTCTCTCTCTCTTTCTCTCTCTTTCCTCATTATTTCTAGTCCTATCATGTCTCCTCCATTTAACTTTTCATTTTTTTTCCTTATCTTTTCTTATTTTCTTTAAAACAAAATAACAACAAATTAAATTGAAACCATGCATGAAACACAATATGTGTCATGGCACATTAAACATGATTTTAACAAAAAATGGATTTGGCTTAATGCATAATTAGTAATATACTAATCAAGTTTAACATAAACTTGTATGTAAATAATTGTACAGTAATTTTATAAAAGCCCAAATCCGATAAATGCTTTCATAAATAATAATTCATATTAATTTCCAAATATTTTCCAAAATATAGGAATATAATTATACCATTCTACGAAAGCTCAAACCCATACTCGTATAGTTTCGTGAAATTTATTATTTTATTATTTAAATTCCAAAAATATTATTTTACATTTTCTGAAATGTTGTACGGCTGAGACGTTGGGGATGTGCTGTGCAAATAACTAGCCATAGTGCAAGTGGAAGATTATAGAATATATGTATGCCATAGAGGCCATTATTTGTAATGGATGCTATGGATATGTGTGTGTGTGTGTGTGTGTGTGTGTGTGTTTGTGTGTGTGTGTGTACATAACAATCTTGCTCGATATGATAGTATGCTATCCGGTTTGCCTTTATCTTAACATGTGTGTATGTTTTACTAGTTATTACGTATTGCTTATACATGTTGATAAAGCCCGTAGGATATGCTTGACTACCAGCGTTGTGATGGTGATCATAATTGTAAGGGCTAGGTTAGTCTATAAGCACATCCTTAAAGTATCCCCAGTCGTAGGAATATCGAGACAGGGCATCGATATTCTAGATTAGACTGGTGTATACGTTTCTAGACCCCGATAAGGGGCGATGGTTAGTCTCACAGCCATTGGTGTGTTTCACCTAAGATTGTATACATGTGCTCACTGTGGGTGGGTACACTGGACGGACTCGCCAGGAACTGCTGGATGATATTATACCAAGCGTCAGATGTCGGTTCTTATATGGCATGTGTACAGGTAGTCTGTAGACCTGAGATCATCATTTGTCTTGTGTGAGTTTCCACTATGCTTTGATTACTACCCTACCACGTCTCAAAGGAGTCATGCAAATAGGGTTTAGTTGGGTACAGTCCCGAGCCACAGGGAGGCAGTGAGTGATTGTTAGGGATCCGTCTCTCCCGGTATAGGGAGTCGATGTCATACTGTGTTTGGTTGGTCAACACCATAAGTCCCTGACCAGTTGAGAATTAATGATAGTTAGATCACTAGTTTCTCGGATGGCCTTGAGCCACAGCAACATGACTAATCAGGTTAGTAGGGGTCTGACGTTAACCACCCTCCTAGACCCGATATGCGATACTCTCAGACGAACAGACCGGACTGTAAGGATATTGTCACAGTTAAGCTCAGAAGGGGTTAAGATAAGTTTTCTCGTCGGCCTGTTTTTCGATAGGTACCTCGGTAGCCGTTACGTACAGCTAGTGCTCCTGACGTGCTTGTGGTTAAACCTATTGCCAGCGTACTGTCGAGTCTTTAGAGTCTCACAAAGAGCATTTCCATGGTTCAGGCGAAACGATGTGGAGGCCTTATGTTTATACATGCAGGGTTCCGGTTAATTACGTGTATTAGTTGCGCGGAATTTAATCGGACAGATTATAATACTAGCGGGCTTAGGATTAAGCTGGTTTGTTAAATCAGATATTGATTTAATGCTAGCATTATATTAGTAGTAGTATTCTATCTTTCTGGTATTCATATTTTGATACTAATACGGGTATGTATATACGGTAGAATATATTTTGTATTTATACAAAATACCTTCTAGAAAATGATGTTGGGTTACGCCAGCGCCCCGGCCATCAATCCATGGCCAAATGCGGAACAAAAACTTTTAAAGAACCGGAGCTAACGGAACCCGATTCCCGGATCGTACCATTAACCTTATACTAGTTCTATAAAAAGAGTTTGGAGAGGTTATACCGATCGATCCATGTCCTTCCGTCTTCAACCTCTGCCCCAAGCTCCTCGCGGCTTCCTCGATCAAGTTCAATCTCCGGTCTCCCTCGTTGAAGACGATCCACGTCGAGGATTAGTAATACGGGCTCCCACCTCAGAACCGAAGCAACTCGGGCATCCAGTTTGCTAACCTAAATACCCAAGATGAAGTAGAGAGTGTATGTGAATACTGTTAGTTATATGTATGCCCTAGATGTAAGTCCACGTTGCGACCCCCGGTTCTTACGGGGAGGCGGAAACGGTATAAAAAACAAATTTTTAGCGCATGGGGCAACATGGACTAACAAAGTCGGGATCTTTTCTAAACTAAACTAGCTATCATGCTAAAGAGAGTTAGCTACTCGGATAAAAGGTTATACCTAACTTGAACTCCTTCTTCTTGAAACCTAGTAGAGGTTGATGCTTCTCTCCTCGTCGCCTTCTTCCGTCAAAGATGGATCCACCTAAGGGTTCAACCTTCGGGCTCTTTCTCGAACTTAGAGTGAACTAGGATCTCCGGCTTGCTAAACCTTGAACCCTAGATAGAGTAGAGAGTATCTATGGGGTGTTTTCTTTTCAAGGAGAGGGATTCTCAACACATGAGAAGGATTCTCCTTGAGCTTGAGGAAGAAAAAGATGAAATGAGGAGAGAGAATCAATATGATAGAATGAGCTCATTTTTCTTTTGCAACCATAACAAAAGGAAAAAGATATATCTAATTAATAATAATAATTCAAAATGAAATAGTTTATGGTTGTATTTGGAATGACCACTATCATCACTTCATTAAATGAATGTAAGCTAGAATCAAGGAGTATCCTTGCAAAGCAATGATGATGGTCAAACATTCAACCATGGTCAACAAGTCAACCATGGTCAACAAGTCAACAAAATCAACCATGACACGATTTCATTTAATTACTATTATTAATTGATATTTCATAAATCCATTAGGGTTTGGAAAAAGACGACTGTCAACTGTGCATACGCACCCGTTCCGAAACCCTAATGAAAGACCTCTTCCTCCGCCTCAAACAACTGTGCATACACACCTGCATTCTCGTTCCGAGGAACAAGAATACTGAGAGATAAAAGCAACCCCAAAACATATACCAGTATCTGGCTCAAACCAGAGCCTGCTAGTATAATCCGTCCGGACTCCAAAAGTGCACAAGTGCGCGGATGAGAACGAACCCTGCTGCAAAACCATGCGACCTCTACTCAATTTTGCCCAGAGGCGAATAGCCCTCTGTGTGGGACTCTAAAGACTCGACGCTACGCTAGCAGTGGGTTTAACCACAGACCGCAAGCGGCACTAGCTGTGCGTAACGGTCCCCAGGTAGATGCCGATAAGAAGACTGACGAGGTAAAACCCATCTGAACTCCTACTGAGTCTGAATGTGACATTCTCCGTACAGTCCGGTCTGTTCGTCTGATACATCGCATGTCGGGCCTAGGGGGCGGTAAACGTCAGTCCCCCAATAGCGGTACAAGTCGTGTCGGAGTGAAGCCCAAAACACCCTGAGATAACACTGGAAGCCTACCAGTATATATCGCTTGCCCTGGCCAGGGACTACTCGTGTAATGGCTCTCCTAGACACAGCGCGATGTCAACCCCCAATACTGGGAGAGACGAATCCTGTCTAACCGTCACTGCCTCCAAGTGCTTCGGGACTGCACCCAACCATTACCTGTTTGCACGACTCCTTTGAGCCGTGGTAGGGTAGTGATCAAAATGCAGTGGGAACACACTCGAGGCGAAGTGCCAGTGTCAAGTCAGCGGACTAAGCTGTACTCATGTCACCTGGGAACTGATAACTGACGATAGGTATAATACCAACCTGTCAGTTCCCGACGAGTCCTGTACAGTGTACTCGTAACCCAACGAGCACCCGTATACTATCTCCAGTACGACATACTGATGGCTGTGGGACAGACCATCTCCCACACTGGGATGAGAAGCGCATACGCTAGTCTACTCCGGAGTATCGATGCCCTGTCTCGATAGTCCTGCGACTAGGGACCTGTATAAGGATGTGCTTATAGATTACCCAGCCCCCACTAGTATGACTGCCATCACAACGCTGGTAATCAAGCAAAGATCCTAAGAGCTCCACTAATGCGTATAGGTGATATCGCAAAATAAACACATGTACACATTGAAGTAGAAACAAACCAAGTAGCATACTACCATTTTAAGCAAGATTGTATATACAAGGTGAATATCCCAAGCTTCCATTAAGTAATATACAAACCAGTATGATACAGTAATGGCCTCTAGGGCATATACACTAACAATCTCCCACTTGCACTAAGGCCATGAACTGGCGTATCGAAGACCTATCATCTCGATCAGCCGCTCGAACTGAGACTGGGGCAGGGCCTTGGTGAATGGATCTGCAGTGTTTTCTTCTGAAGCAACCCTCCGAACCTCGATCTCCTTGCGATCCACGATCTCCCTGATCAGGTGATACCGCCTCAAGATGTGCCTGGATCTCTGATGGGACCTGGGTTCCTTCGCTAAAGCTATAGTCCCGTTGTTGTCGCAATACAGAGGTATTGGGTCAACAATGGACGGAACCACCTGAAGTTCTTTCAAGAACTTCCTCATCCAGACAGCTCCTATTACGGCATCAGATGCAGCGATGTATTCCGCTTCCATCGTCGAGTCTGCAACGGTTTCCTGTTTGGAACTCTTCCAACACACCGCCCCTCCATTGAGGGTAAAGACAAAACCCGACATGGACTTGGAATCATCCTTGTCACTCTGGAAGCTGGAGTCAGCAAAGGCCTCGATCTGGAGGTCTTTTCCGCCATACACCAAGAACATCTCCTTAGTCCTTCTCAGGTACTTGAGAATGTTCTTTACCGCTATCCAGTGTTTCTCCCCAGGGTTTGACTGATACCTGCTTACCACACTCAGTGCATAAGCTACATCCGGTCTGGTACACAACATCGCATACATTATAGAGCCTACCGCAGAAGCGTAGGGTATAATAGACATGCGATCCCTCTCCAAATCAGTCTTGGGGGACATCTCTTTAGAGAGGGTGATCCCGTGACAAGCCGGTAGATTACCGCGCTTGGAATCTTCCATACTGAATCTTTTCAGTACGGTGTCAATGTACCTGGACTGTGAAAGTCCTAATATCCTCTTGGATCTATCACGATGGATCCGGATCCCCAGGATGTATGAGGCATCACCCAGGTCTTTCATGGAGAACCTGTGTGACAAGAACCCCTTGACAGATTGTAGCATAGGAATGTCATTTCCTATTAAGAGAATGTCATCCACGTATAAAACGAGGAATACTACAGTTCTCGCTACAAATCTACTATAGATGCATGGTTCATCAGGATTTTTGATAAAGCCAAATTCTTTGACCGTCTCATCAAAGCAGATGTTCCAACTCCACGATGCCTGCTTTAGTCCATAGATGGACTTAAGCAACTTGCACACCTTTCCGCTGCTCCCACTCTGAATGAAACCCTCTGGCTGGTCCATATAGACACACTCCTCTAAATTTTCATTTAGAAAAGCGGTTTTTACGTCCATCTGCCAAATCTCATAATCGTGGAAGGCAGCAATGGCAAGAAGGATCCGAATGGATTTCAGCATAGCCATTGGAGAAAAGGTTTCGTCATAGTCCAAGCCAGGTCTTTGACGGAAACCCTTTGCTACAAGTCTTGCTTTATAGGTCTCAACCTGTCCATCTACACCAATCTTCCTTTTGAAGATCCACTTGCATCCTACGGGTTTTACCCCGTCTGGAGCAATGTCCAACGTCCATACTTTGTTGGTGTACATGGACTCCATTTCGGTCCGCATTGCATCCAGCCATTTTACCGAGTCAACGCTCTGAACGGCCTGCTGGAAGCTAGTAGGCTCATCATAATCTATGATGCAATCCTCTCTATCCCCGTCTATGAGAAAACCGTAGTATCTCTCGGGCGGATGAGACTGCCTACTACTCCTGCGGAGCGGCGTAGGAATGTCCTGTTCATTTGAACCCTCTGGTTCCACTAAGCTTTCAGTAATAGTCTGTGGTTCTGGAATTTCTTCCAGTTCTACTGCGCTCCCACTTAATTCTTTTTCTAAGAACTGGTGTTCTAGAAAGTGGGCATGACGAGAAACGAGAACTTTTTGTTCCTCCTCGTAGTAGAAGAGATATCCCTTGGAATTCTTTGGATATCTCACAAACTTACACAGTACTGAGCGCGCCTCGAGCTTGTCCGTATGCTGCTTTTTAACAATAGCTGGACTTCCCCAAGTCTTAATGTGACTGAGATGGGGCCTCTTCCCACACCACATCTCATATGGTGTAGTAGGCACAGTCTTAGTAGGAACTCGGTTCAAAAGGTACGCAGCTGATTCTAGCGCATACCCCCAGAATGATCGCGGTAACTCAGCGTTACTCATCATGGACCGTACCATATCCAATAGGGTTCGGTTCCGTCTCTCCGATACACCGTTGTGTTGCGGAGTGTATGGAGGAGTAAGCTGAGAGAGAATTCCGTTCTCTTTTAAATAATTCAGGAACTCGGCACTTAAGTATTCTCCACCTCGATCCGATCTTAGAATCTTGATACTTTTGCCGTTCTGTTTTTCTACTTCATTCTTATATTCCCGGAACTTTTCAAAGGCTTCGGACTTATGTTTCATTAAGAAGACATAACCATACCTTGAAAAATCATCCGTAAAAGTAATGAAGTAAGAGTAACCGCTTCGCGCATGTGTAGACATTGGACCGCACACGTCGCTGTGTACGAGCCCCAAGAGCTTGCTTGCTCTTATTCCGTGTCCAGTGAACGGAGTCTTTGTCATCTTTCCTCTAAGACAGGATTGACAAGTGGCATATGATTGATATTCAAACGGATCCAAATATCCTTCTGTATGTAACTTAGTCAACCTTCTCTCATTGATGTGACCCAGTCTACAATGCCATAAGAAAGTCTGATTGATTTCTGGAGACTTTCTTTTGTGTGTATTCTAGACATTGAAAATCTGTGGTTGGTTTAATACGTATATACCATTGCTCAATGTACCTGACCCAATCAGAACTTGATTAAGGTGAATGTTTACAACATTACTTACAAACGCAAATTCAAAACCTTCTTTAGAAACCAAAGATACAGAAATGATATTACAAGTTGCGTTGGGTACAAAAAAGCAATTACGCAAAACCAAAACATGCCCATCTGTCATTCCCAGGTGATAGTCCCCCACGGCTTTAGCATTCATGCTAGCTCCGTTTGCAACTCTGAGGGTCATGTCACCTGCCTTCAAAAACCTACGGTTTCTCAACGCCTGCAAAGAATTACAGATATGAGATCCTGATCCGGTATCCAATACCCAGGAAGTAGAGTTTATAGAAAGACAGTTTTCAATAACATACACACCTGAAGCTGAAGCCGCAACCTGCTTCAGTTCCTGTGTCCTGGCCTTCCAAGCCCTGCAATCTTTCTTCCAGTGTCCACTCTTATGACAATAGAAGCATTCTTCCTTTCCCACAAGCTTCCCCGCAATCTTTGTTGCCTTTTCCTTTCCCTTCGTACCCACTTTACTAACACCGCCCCTTGGTTTGGCGGGGGCTTTCTTCCTCTTTCCCTTGGCTTTCGCCTTGGATCTAGAATAAGAAGATCCTCCTACAAACAAAGCGGGTGTTTCCCTACCTTTCTGTAGGGTGCCCTCTGCGCTCCTCAGCATGTTGAGGAGTTCTGAAAGTTCAACTTCTTTTTCTTGTAAGTTGAAGTTCAGTATAAACTGGGCGTAAGTGGATGGAAGGGACTGGAGAATTAAATCCGTGTAGAGTTCACTTTCCAACGTGGTCCCAAGTTCCGCGAGCTCCTCAATGTAGCCAATCATCTTAAGCACGTGGTCCTCTACCGATGATCCGACGGCCAACTTTGCCGAAAATAACTTCTTCGACACTTCGTATCTTGCGATACGAGACTGCTCTCCATACAGTTCTTTTGTATGAAGAAATATGGATTCCAAGTCCATATTCTCGTGCCTCCTCTGATGTTCGTTGTCCATAGAGGCAAGCACGAGGCACCTGGCCTTCGCGCAATCAATCTCCCAAGTCTTACGGATTTCCTTATCCGCGACGCTGGAGGTGGGACCTGGGACGGGGGGAGCTTTGGTGGTAAGAAGATACCCCAGCTTGTCGTAAGTGATTGCTTTTTCCTGAGCTAATCTTTGTAGTTTGGCCCTGTCAGTATGTTTTTATCTAGAAGTAACTTAAGTCCAGTCATTTCGATTTGGTCGCTGCAGGGGGAGAGAGAAGAAACACTTTAGCATGATGCTCTTGCAAGTTTAGAGTGGTTTTTAATTTGTCTAAACAGGATGGCTCCCACTGTCGCTCGAATCCCTCCTCAAACCATAAAGGAAGAATCAGTCGGGATCAATCCCACCGCACAATACTTGCTTAACCGTTCAGCCAGGCCAGTGTCGGTACTTCGAAGGAGGTTTTCCAACGCTTTCGCGAAGTTCCTTAATTTAAGAACCTCTTTTCCCTGGGGGCGTAGCCCCGCTAACACCTTTCTAGGCACCTACTAGGTTTATAGCATTGATCGTTTGGTGAGAAATTTCCCGAGGAGTAGCATATACTCACAGTAGGATCGGGATCCAAATATCATCGTGTGACGAAACTGAAAGAATCCTACCAGAATCATCACACTCCAAATGGTATGCAAATCTAGCAAGTTTCAGTACTTATGAAACTCCCGATGTGGATTTTTGCCCCATGCTCTTATGACCTTGACTTTGGCCAAAATATCATAAGTCACATGTCAAGTTCTACCCGTCACTATCCAGGTTAATTTGGATCCACCCGTACCTACCCTTGACTTTGGCCAAAATGGCAGTACGACTGTCCCAAACCAACGCATCTATCTATGCTACACATGAACACCCAATAGCTACCAATCACTATGCCTTGACTTTGGCCAACATACATAGCTTGAATACTATTGCCTATTCATGCGAAACGACGGAGGGCTACGAATGGTTTTGGTAAAACCGTGAACGTAGTGAACTTGATATAATCGATGGAACGAGATAGCTTTTAGAAGGAGTGGCTCAAGCTCCACATTTAAAAGTTAGTTTTGAAAAGAACCAAGTGGTTTTTCGAAAGTGTTCCAACGACTTTAACTTGGTTTATTATCTTGCATTAGTTCTTTTAATGCGTGATATTCTTGCATTAGTTCTTTTAATGCGTCCCATCATTTAATCCTACCATTGCAGAAAACAACCAAAATATGACGTACGCTTATGCCATTCGCATTTGCCACGGGGCCCCGTCATCACCCGTTAGGTTACTTAACTAACGACAGAGCGGGGGCTGGGCTAGCGCGGCTGTAAAACATAAGCAACGTCTAAATAGTTATAAATATAGCAATGATAGACATTACAGATCACAGATGAATACATTGGATATACTAGGAATCCGCAATCCGTTCGAGCCTGCAACGAAAAGCGGATTACACGGTCGCGGTGAATAGCCAAAACCCCATCCAAGACCCTTACGGGTGCGGCAAACTACCCGCCAAGTACCCGGTAGTTTGTGCACCCCTCCATGGGTCTATCCTAGGAGCAAAAACAGTAAAAAGAATTATACAATGACGGCTACAACCCCGACCCGGTTGTGCGGCCATACAAATAATAATATTACATCAATTTACATATTACAAATGAATGAAAGAAAAACAAAAGCTCATCTCACATCCACCCCGGCTATTCACCCGCGACAGTCCAACACATTCATATACACATTCCAATATCAAACACAGATCACAGAGATGTATAACCCCGACTAATCGACTTATAGCGATTAGCCGACGTTCAATACATACAAACATCACAGATATAACCAACATAGTCAAAATGTAGTGAAGTTCGGAAAAAATACGGAATTATAGGCCCCCAAAAACAAATTTCTATTCTGGAAAATCTGGGCACATATAATATATCTCAAAAATCCTAAAACCAATCCAGAGATACACTGCACCAAAATCGAGGAAGAGAGGAGACAAGACGGCCGCGGATCCGCGGCAACATAACTTGCTGTTGCCGCGGAAACGCGGTCGTTTGGTCAGATCTCTGGCTTGTTTTTGGTGGTTATCTTTAAAAAACCCTGAGATGATTTTAGGTGAATAACAAATTTTGTTTTGACCAGAAAAAAATTTAACAGAAACTAGGGTTTTTGAAAAGTTTGGTTTTTGGATTTTTCGGTTCCGAACTTCGTTACACTTCACTACCTAGCTAGTTTATGTTTAGTTAGGCTCTGATACCACTGTAAGTCCACGTTGCGACCCCCGGTTCTTACGGGGAGGCGGAAACGGTATAAAAAACAAATTTTTAGCGCATGGGGCAACATGGACTAACAAAGTCGGGATCTTTTCTAAACTAAACTAGCTATCATGCTAAAGAGAGTTAGCTACTCGGATAAAAGGTTATACCTAACTTGAACTCCTTCTTCTTGAAACCTAGTAGAGGTTGATGCTTCTCTCCTCGTCGCCTTCTTCCGTCAAAGATGGATCCACCTGAGGGTTCAACCTTCGGGCTCTTTCTCGAACTTAGAGTGAACTAGGATCTCCGGCTTGCTAAACCTTGAACCCTAGAGAGAGTAGAGAGTATCTATGGGGTGTTTTCTTTTCAAGAAGAGGGATTCTCAACACATGAGAAGGATTCTCCTTGAGCTTGAGGAAGAAGAAGATGAAATGAGGAGAGAGAATCAATATGATAGAATGAGCTCATTTTTCTTTTGCAACCATAACAAAAGGAAAAAGATATATCTAATTAATAATAATAATTCAAAATGAAATAGTTGATGGTTGTATTTGGAATGACCACTATCATCACTTCATTAAATGAATGTAAGCTAGAATCAAGGAGTATCCTTGCAAAGCAATGATGATGGTCAAACATTCAACCATGGTCAACAAGTCAACCATGGTCAACAAGTCAACCATGGTCAACAAGTCAACAAAATCAACCATGACACAATTTCATTTAATTACTATTATTAATTGATATTTCATAAATCCATTAGGGTTTGGAAAAAGACGACTGTCAACTGTGCTTACGCACCCGTTCCGAAACCCTAATGAAAGACCTCTTCCTCCGCCTCAAACAACTGTGCATACACACCTGCATTCTCGTTCCGAGAAACAAGAATACTGAGAGATAAAAGCAACCCCAAAACATATACCAGTATCTGGCTCAAACCAGAGCCTGCTAGTATAATCCGTCCGGACTCCAAAAGTGCACAAGTGCGCGGATGAGAACGAACCCTGCCGCAAAACCATGCGACCTCTACTCAGTTTTGCCCAGAGGCGAATAGCCCTCTGTGTGGGACTCTAAAAACTCGACGCTACGCTGGCAGTGGGTTTAACCACAGACCGCAAGCGGCACTAGCTGTACGTAACGGTCCCCAGGTAGATGCCGATAAGAAAACTTACGAGGTAAAACCCATCTGAACTCCTACTGAGTCTGAATGTGACATTCTCCGTACAGTCCGGTCTGTTCGTCTGATACATCGCATGTCGGGCCTAGGGGGCGGTAAACGTCAGTCCCCCAATAGCGGTACAAGTCGTGTCGGAGTGAAGCCAAAAACACCCTAAGATAACACTGGAAGCCTACCAGTATATCTCGCTTGCCCTGGCCAGGGACTACTCGTGTAATGGCTCTCCTAGACACAGCGCGATGTCAACCCCCAATACCGGGAGAGACGAATCCTGTCTAACCGTCATTGCCTCCAAGTGCTTCGGGACTGCACCCAACCATTACCTGTTTGCACGACTCCTTTGAGCCGTGGTAGGGTAGTGATCAAAATGCAGTGGGAACACACTCGAGGCGAAGTGCCAGTGTCAAGTCAGCGGACTAAGCTGTACTCATGTCACCTGGGAACTGATAACTGACGATAGGTATAATACCAACCTGTCAGTTCTCGACGAGTCTTGTCCAGTGTACTCGTAACCCAACGAGCACCCGTATACTATCTCCAGTATGACGTACTGATGGCTGTGGGACAGACCATCTCCCATATTGGGATGAGAAGCGCATACGCTAGTCTACTCCGGAGTATCGATGCCCTGTCTCGATAGTCCTGCGACTAGGGACCTGTATAAGGATGTGCTTATAGATTACCCAGCCCCCACTAGTGTGACTGCCATCACAACGCTGGTAATCAAGCAAAGATCCTAAGGGCTCCACTAATGCGTATAGGTGATATCGCAAAATAAACTCATGTACACATTGAAGTAGAAACAAACCAAGTAGCATACTACCATTTTGAGCAAGATTGTATATACAAGGTGAATATCCCAAGCTTCCATTAAGTAATATACAAACCAGTATGATACAGTAATGGCCTCTAGGGCATATACACTAACACTAGAGGCTATTACTATACATAGGATGTATATTGTAGTGGATGCTTGGACATATATAGGAAGGACTTTCTTGCTCGACATGATAGTATGCTATCTGGTTGCTCTTTACCTTAACGTGTACACTGATTGTCTCTCTGTTACATGTTGGTAAAGCCCTTAGGATGTGTACTTGACTACCTGGACTATGATGTGGATCATACTAGTGGGGACATGGTAGTCCATAAGTACATCCTTCAAGGTCCTTAGTCGTGGGTGTATCGAGACGGGGCATCGATATACCAGAGTAGACTAGCGTATACCTTCTCGACCTATACAGATGGGCGATGGATGATCCCATATCCATTGGTGTTTGACATCAGAGATGACATACGGGTGCTCAGTGGAGACTGGGTACACTGGACGGACTCGCCGAGAACTCCCAGATGGTCTTATACCTCACGTCAGATGGCAGTTCTCTGGTGACACTGGTACAGAGTAGTCTGTTGACCCGAGATCGTCATAGAGTCTTGTGTGATTCCCACTGCGCTTTGATTTCCACCTTACCACGTCCAAGAGGGCGTGCAAAACGGTGGTTTTTGGGTACAGTCCTGAATCACATGGAGGCAATGAGCGATAGGAGGGGATTCGTCTCTCCCGGTATAGGGAGCTGATGTTGCGCTATGTTCGATTGGCTATAACCGGAAATCCCTGGCCAGGGTTGCTGAGATTTACTGTTAAGTGTTACCAGTAGTTTCTCGAACTGTTATAGACCTCATATCGACACGACTTATCGAGCTATTGGGTTCTGACGTTTTACCACCCCTAGGCGAGATATGTGACATATCAGACGATCAGACCGGACTGTACGGTAAGTGTTACTGGTTGGATTCACAGGAGTGTGAGCGGGCTTGCTCGTTGATCTTCTGATCGCTCAATACCCGGGTGGCCGTTACGTTTAGCAGACCGCTTGCGGCTTGTGGGTGTTTGATATGATCATCACCTGCTGCCGGCGTATTGACGAGTCTTTAGAGTCCTACACAGAGGTTTCCTGGCTCAAGCGAAACGAAATAGGAGCGCATATGAGATATGTGCGGGACCGAGAATAATACCAGTATGTGATACTGAATTCTATTCTCGCGATTTGTATCATCGGACGGTTATATAAGATATAGCCGGGTTACCGAATCAAATGTTGATTCGATACATTGATACACTTGATATTAGTCGGTTATATGCAGTATGACCGGATCATTAAATCAAGTGTTGATTTAATGATTTAATGTATAATTATATATATTTGATATATTACTTTACATTAACTAGTATTTGTTCACTTAAGATTGATTTTCTCACTTGATGTGCACAAGTAGTATATGTGATATATTTTTGTGCACTTGATTGTATCATGTTTGATGATACATGCAAACTTGGGTGTAAGTTTGCTTTAAACCATCTTTAGGTTAATGGTTAGGTTTTAATTTGTTTTATTTATTTTCTTTATTCATTTTGGCAAAAATAAAATGGAGGCTTGTTTTGTTTTTCTCTTGAAGCTTCCTGAAGCTTTGAAAGTCTACCATTTTGTTTTTATCCTAAACCTAACCATTACCTAAACCCTAGTTTATTCTCTACATGAGTTTACTAACCCATGGTTGCTAAATGATAACCATCACTTGATTTTCTTTTTGAGAGAATTCATTATTCATTTTCTTTTCTTCTTCATCTTTTTCAAGTGAAGAAAAGAAAAGCTTTCTAGAAAAATTTCATGTGATGAATCCAAGTGAGAAATCCAAATCCAAAGTGAACCCACTTCCTATTTCTTCATTCTCTACCACTTTCCATGTAGTAGAGTGTGTTATCTTCACAAGTTTCATGACCAAGTGAAGACGGAGCTTGAGTTTGAGTCGCCTCGACGTAGATCATCTTCGGCATCGAAGTCAACGACCTAGCCTGCCCATTTCTCCGATGAAACCGTCGCTAGAGTCTGGGATCCGATGATCGCAGTGGAGGGACGTCAACACGGAGCTTTAGAAGTGGAGGACCGAATCTACAAACGTTGTATTTCCATTCACTTAGTAGCAAAGTTGTTTGCTTACATGTTTTTCGCCTATCCTCTAGTTAACGATCTAGCATTAGGGTTTCTCGGCACATGTAAAATTTGAATTTGGCATGGTTGATGCCTTGTGGAACCTCTTGAGTGTGCCTAGGTGTTGGGTTAACCTAGCACCTCATGAAGGGATTGGAAGCATCACATGTACCAAAGATTAAATTTTTAGGGTGCTAAGTAAACATACAAAGAATCGTTCCTAGAAAATTAGGGTTTCAAAAATTGCATATCATCTCAAGTAAGAAAAGCTAGGGTTTTAAGAGTACAACCTTTATAGCTCCCTACGCTAGACTCCTCGGCTACTTGGGGTTTGGAAAAAGGTCCGCTTGAGGTCTTCTAACGTCCACGACGATCCACCCGAAGCTCCTTTGTCCAAGCTTGCAACTTCACTTTATCAAGAGAATGAAATGAAGCTAACACTCTAAACAAGTGGGCAAGACTTGTGTAGAATGATGTTGTGGTTCTTTTTCTCACTTCAAAATCCTATCTTGTTGAGTATTTTGCTTACTAGAAAAATCTAGAGAGCAAAGGAAGAAGGAGAAGAAGATGATGGCTTTTTTAAGAAGAAGAGAAAAGATTAACTCTTAAAAAGAAAATGAAAATATATGTATATATATTTATCACTTCTCATCTCAAACCATGGTTAAATCATATGGATATTATTTCACTTGAGTTAAAACATAAAAGAAAAGATTAACTCATGGTTAAAAGGTAGGTGAGCATGGTTAGGTCAAGAAGAGTGTAGAACTCGTCCATGAATTATCCTTTTCTTTTTCCTTTGTTTTAAAACAAATGAAATAATAACACATATATATAAAATCATGGTGTGAGTCTTATATTGCCACCAATTTCCATGTATATGCAACCATGAAGAATGATGTATGTATGTATGTGTGCATGCACATCCATATGTGCATGAATCATGAAAGAATGCATATATGCATGCATACATCAAAAATACAAGAAAGGATTTCTAGTAAGAAAATAAGGGTTAAATGATAAATCAACACTTGATTTATCAATCCGGTCATATCACAAATGACCCAACCAAAAGCAAGCCGCCCGATTAATATACGGTATCTCATACACGCATTTTAACCGGGTCCATGCACATATCGCATACGCGCACCACAACGTTTCGCCTGGACTAGGTAACTCCTTTGTGGGACTCTAAGACTCGTCAATACGCCGGCAGTGGGTGATGATCATATCAAGCACCCCCAAGCCGCAAGCGGTCAGCTAAACGTAATGGCCACCCGGGTATTGAGCGATCAGAAGAAAACAAGCGAACCTTCTACAACTCCCGTCGAGCCAATCGGCAACACTACTGTGCAGTCCGGTCTCTTGGTCAGATATGTCACATATCAAGTCTAGGGGTGGTAAACGTCAGACCCCAATAACCGATAAGTCGTGCCGATGTGAGGCTCATAACGGGTCGAGAAACTACTGGTAACACTTACCAGTAAATCTCTAATCAGTCCTGGCCAGGGACTTCCCTGTCACGGCCAATCGAGCACAGTGCAACATCAAACCCCAATACCGGGAGAGACGAAACCCCTCCTATCGCTCATTGCCTCCATGTGACTCGGGACTATACCCAAAAACCACCGTTTTGCATGCCCTCATAGACGTGGTAAGGTGGAAATCAAAGCACAGTGGGAATCACACAAGACTCTATGAAGATCTCAGGTCTACAGACTAACCTGCACAAGTGTCACCTGAGAACTGCCGTCTGACATGAGGTATAATACCATCTGGGAGTTCTCGGCGAGTCCGCCCAGTGTACCCAGTCTCCACTGAGCACCCGTATACCATCTCTGATGTCAAACACTAATGGTTATGGGATCATCTATCACCCATCTCATGGGTCGAGAAGCGTATATGGTAGTCTACACTGGTATATCGATGCCCCGTCTCGATACACCCATGACTAGGGACCTTGAAGGATGTACTTATGGACTACCATGTCCCCACTAGTATGATCCGCATCATAGTCCAGGTAGTCAAGTACACATCCTAAGGGCTTTACCAACATGTAACTATAAGACAGTATAAAGAGACAAGTATACATGTTAAGATAAAGAGCAACCAGATAGCATACTATCATATCGAGCAAGAAAGTCATCTCTATATATGTCCAAGCATCCAATATAATATACATCATCTGTACAATACTGGCCTCTAGGGCATACATACAACTAACAATCTCCCACTTGCACTAAGGCCAGCTGCTGTAGTATCGCATACCGAGCATCCCGAAGAGTCTCTCAAACTGTATCTGGGGAATGGCCTTCGTGAGTGGATCCGCTGTGTTATTCTTCGTGTCAACCCTCCTGACCTCGATCTCCAGGCGATCAACTATCTCCCGGATCAGGTGATACCGCCTCAGAATATGCCTGGATCGCTGATGGGACCTGGGTTCCTTGGCCAAAGCCACCGCTCTATTGTTATCGCAATACAAAGGTATTTGATGCTTAATGGATGGAACCACTCCATGTTCAGTAATGAACTTCTTGATCCAAACAGCCACTTTGGCAGCATCGTTGGCAGCGATGTATTCAGCCTCCATCGTCGAGTCTGCCACGGTTTCCTACTTGGAACTCTTCAAGCTAACCGCCCCTCCGTAAAGGGTAAAGACAAATCCCGACTGCGACTTAGAGTCGTCCTTATCACTCTGGAAGCTCGAATCGGTAAAAGACTCCATTTGGAGTTCTCCGTTACCATACACCAAGAGCATCTCTTTAGTCCTTCGTAAGTACTTGAGAATGCTCTTCACAGCTGTCCAGTGACTCTCTCCAGGATCAGCTTGATACCTGCTCACTACACTTAGTGAGTATGCTACATCGGGTCTGGTACATAGCATCGCGTACATGATAGAGCCTACAGCCGAAGCATAGGGTATCCCTTGCATGCGAGCTCTCTCCAAATCAGTCTTGGGAGACATCTCTTTGGAGAGAGTGACTCCAGAGATCGTGGGTAAGTTCCCACGCTTGGATTCTTTCATACTAAACCTCTTTAGTATGGTGTCAATGTACCTGGATTGGGACAATCCCAATATCCATTTGGATCTATCTCTATAGATCTTAATCCCCAATATGCAGGAGGCATCACCAAGATCTTTCATTGTGAATCTTTGTGATAAGAAGAGCTTGACCGATTGCAGCATAGGAATGTCATTTCCTATCAAGAGTATGTCGTCCACGTACAATACGAGGAAGACAACCTTACTCTCTGTCACCTTCTTGTAGATACAAGGTTCTTCTACGTTTTTGACGAAATCAAACTCTTTGATAACGACGTCAAAGAAGATGTTCCAACTCCGCGATGCTTTCTTTAATCCATAAATGGATTTAAGCAGCTTGCACACCTTCCCGCTGCTCCCACTATCTACGAAGCCCTCTGGCTGAGTCATGTATACGCACTCTTCTAAATCTCCGTTTAGAAAGGCGGTTTTAACATCCATTTGCCAGATTTCGTAGTCATGATATGCAGCTATGGCAAGCATGATCCGGATGGATTTAAGCATAGCCACTGGAGAAATGGTCTCGTCATAGTCCACACCTGGTCTATGACGAAAACCCTTTGCAACAAGTCTAGCTTTGAAAGTCTCCACTTTCCCATCTACACCAAGTTTTTTCTTGAAGATCCACTTGCTCCCAATGGGTTTTACCCCTTCAGAAGCATCTTCCAAAGTCCATACTTTGTTGGTGTACATGGATTCCATCTCGGACCGTATTGCATCCAGCCATTTCACTGAGTCCCCACTCGTGATGGCCTGCTCGAAGCTAGTTGGGTCATCATCCTCCATGATGCAATCCTCGCTCCCACCATCTATGAGAAAACTGTAGTATCTCTCTGGTCGGCGAGGAACCCTACTAGATCGGCGGAGTGGATGAGGTTCGTTGGGAACTACCGAATCCTCCGGTTCAACCAAATCTTCTGTCGTAGTCTGTATTGCCGGAACCTCTTCCAGTTCTACCTCCTTGCCACTAATCTCTTTTTCAAGAAATTCCTTTTCTAAAAAGGTGGCATGTCGAGAAACAAACACCTTTTGTTCCTCGGTGTGGTAGAAGATATACCCACGCGAATGTTTGGGATATCCAATAAACTTACACAGAATGGACCATGCCGCGAGTTTGTCCGGATTCTGTGTTTCTACATATGCCGGACAACCCCATATCTTAACATAATTAAGACATGGTCTCTTACCTTTCCATATCTCATATGGAGTGGTTGGCACGGATTTGGTGGGAACCATATTCAATAGGTCTGCAGCTGTTTCCAGTGCATACCCCCAGAAGGAAATAGGTAACTCAGTTGTGCTCATCATAGAGCGCACCATATCTATTAGGGTGCGGTTCCTCCGTTCCGATACACCGTTGTGTTGTGGTGTATATGGAGGAGTCAGCTGAGAGAGAATCCCATTCTCTTTTAGGAAGTCCAGGAATTCATTACTCAAGTATTCACCTCCTCGATCAGATCGAAGGATTTTAATACTTTTTCTGGTTTGGTTCTCGACTTCTTGTTTATATTCTCTAAATTTCTCAAAAGCTTCTGATTTGTATTTCATCAGGAACACATATCCGAATCTAGAGAGATCGTCAGTGAATGTAATGAAGTACGCAGAACCATTCCTGGCATGTGTAGACATTGGACCGCATACATCACTATGCACCAGTCCCAAGAGTTCCGTAACTCTTTATCCGTGTCCCGTAAACGAAGTTTTGGTCATCTTGCCTTTGAGACATGACTGGCAAGTGTCATAAGATGAAAATTCAAACGGATTCAAATATCCATCCTTATGCAACTTAGCTAGTCGTGTCGCATTGATGTGACCCAATCTACAATGTCACAAGAAGGATTCGTTCAGTTCTGAACTCTTCCTCTTGTGTGTGTTTGTTATACTCAGAACCGTTGATTGATTTAGAACATAAATACCATTGCACAACGTGCCTGATCCAACCAACTTTTGGTTACGGAAAATGTTCATAACATTATCCTGTAATACAAAATTATATCCCTCTTTACTTAACAAAGAAACCGATATAATGTTGCATATCAGGTTCGACATGTAATAGCATTCGTTCAGAATCAATGTATTACCAGTTGGTAATACAAGGTGATATTCCCCGACGGTTTTAGCTGCAACAATTGCACCATTTCCAACTCTTATGTCTTTATCACCTTCTCCAAGTTCTCTACCTTTCTTAAGCCCATGTAACTGATTACATATGTGGGATCCTGACCCGGTATCCAATACCCAGGACGTAGAGGAAATAGAGAAACGGTTCTCTGTAACGAACACACCTGAAGAAAATGCATCATCATGTACTTTCCTCATTCGGGTGGCATGGGAATCCTGGTATTCCCCTATGTCATGTTCAGTCCTATAACTCTTATAAGAAAGAACGGAACCAACGTTCTCCAGCACAGTATAACATGCGGGTTCGGTCAATACATCCATATTATTATCTTGATTAAGGCATGACATGGTCGCTACCTGGAGAGAGAGAGAAGAAAAACACTTTAGCGTATGCTTTTGCAAGATCAGATTGGTTATTATTTTATCTAATCAGGATGACTCCCACTGTTTTTTATCAAATCTTCCTTCAAACCTTAAAAGGAAAGACTAGCCGGGATTAATTACACCTTACAATTTCGCCAATCTTTCAGCCAGGCCAGTGTCGGTACTTTGAGGGAGGTTCCCCGTGCTTTCGCACGGACCTAATTAAAGTAAACCTCGTTTTCCCAGAGGCATAACCCGTTGACACCTTTCTAGACACCTACTTGATGGGCTAATTGTCCTGTGTAAAACTCTCCCGGGAGTAACAATTACTCGCAGTGGGTATCGGGATCCAACTATCTCATAGAAGGTATGCAATCTCATTGCAAATTTCAACACTTGAAATTCCCGATAATATTTTGCCCCTAGCGTCCCATGACCTTGATGCAGGCCAACAAACCATAGTGCGCTAGTCAAGTTCAACCCGCCATTTCTTTACTGAATTAAACCCACCCGTACGACCCTTGACGCAGGCCAACAAAGTCGCACGACTACCCTAATCCAATCTGCATCATATGCATAAACAGATAAATACTAGTTAGCTACCGCACACTACGCCTTAACGCAGGCCAACAAACGTAGCGCGAATACTAAGTAGGACTTATCTGAAATGACGGAGGGCTACGGCAGGTTTTTCTGAAAACCTATTGCGTAATGAACTTGATATCGTTGTAAAATCAAGTGAATTTTGAAATGGAGTGATTTTGAGGCTTTCATTAGTTTTGCTAAAGAGGTCACTCCCGGTGAAGGGATCTCGGCTCTTTCCTCATCGAATAAGGTGCAGGATATATCATATATATCACTATGCAAAGCAAAACTCCAAAAGCAATCAAAAGCAAACCGAGTGTTGTAGCATCTGCCAGTTTCGCTAAAGAGGTCACTCCCGGTGAAGGGATCTCGGCTCTTTCCTCATCGAATAAGGTGCGGGATATATCATATATATCGCTATGCAAAGCAAGACTGTAGCTACGCTTTTTAGAAAAATTTGATTCTACATCTTTTAGGTTTCTTTTCTTTCATTAATCACATTAATGAAGTCCCATCATTTAAGTCACCTAAACATCACTGATAAATACGACGTACACTTATTCCATCCGCATTCGCCTCGATGTCCCCTCGTGCACCGTTAGGTTAGGTAACTAACGACAGAGCAGGGCAGGGCTAATGCGGGTGTAAAACATAAGTAACGTCTATATAATATATCATATATACTATATATTGTATCCATCACAACAAACAAATGATCACATCACAGATATCGCAGCAGAAACATAGATATAATGTGGGATATACTAGGACGTCCGTATTTAGTATTTAGCCAACAATAGAAAATACGGATTCCATAGTCGCGATGAATAGCCAAGCCCACACCCTGGACCCCTACGAGAGCGGCAAGCGACCCTACCAATTCTGGAGTTTAGGAGACCCGGTCTCGACTCCTCGAAATGGCCACCCACTGAACCCCAGAACCCGGTCACCTGTGCTCCCCTCCTTGGGTCCATCCTAATGCGGAAAAGTAAATAATATACAACACTGGTGGCATCAACCTCAACCCGGAAGTGCCCCAAATAAAAGAATATTACATTACATTTGAATTTACATGAATGAAAATATAAAACTCTCATCTCACATAAAACCCCCCGGCTATTCAATCGCGACAATCCTGCACATCATATCTCAGCATCACATAATATCTCATATCATCAACGTAAGTAAGTATGCATACACTGATCGTCGTCGATGTATAGCAACGACAATCGGTAAATACATACTACACTTACGGTCACAGAAAAGAAAGTGTAAAACTGCAATATCTGGAATCCACATTCTCTTTAGACATCGTAAATGCGAAATATCACATACTTCGTATTTCATGTCTAGCTATATGAATTCCACACATTGCATCACTTTCCAGATAAATAGACAGTATTAAAGTTTTCGAACGAATGATCAAATACTCAAAATTCCCTAAAGCTCAACACTTGAGCGGAGTTCAAAAACCCGGAGTGTGTCACAGTAGTAGCGGTCCAGCCGTAGAAGGGTCAAGCCAACGCCTCACATGTGGCACGCCGCACTGCCCCAAACCCTAAGGTTCAAAAGGCAGTTCAAGACGATCACATAATCGAGTTAAGGTTTGTTGTCTTCTAGAGGGTCCACCACAAAACTTGCACGTATTTCCATAAGATTTAAACCCCATGAAAAGTGAGCAAATGATACTCGTTCGAACAATTCAATACTTTCTAATTTACCGGGAAAAGACACGAAATCAAAATTCCGATCGAATCGCCGACTCCAAAACAATCTCCAGAACATACAACACTAAATTCAGATTAAAAAATACCCAAAAACATCTACATGCAGACAAGAAGCACACTGTACAAAAATGAAGCCTTAATGGCTCTTTACGGCCGCGGAGCCGCGGCCCAAGCAAGCTTAGGCCGCGGTTCCGCGGTGGAATTTGGGTATTAGGGTTTCGATTTTTATAGTGTGTCTTAGAATTCCCTGCTGTATTTTTTACATATTTTTAATTCTGAAAATAAGCAGTTTTGGAAAAATGTCCAGAGAGGGTGCAAAGAATACGTATTTTGGTTCGATCGGAGTTTTTACTTCGTAAAAGTGTCGCCTAATGTTCTAGGTTGGCTCTGATACCAATGTTGGTCAGGCAGCCACCCCATCCAATGGGGTCGCCATGGCACCAACGAGTCCCTCAGCAACTACTTTTTATGCATGCCCCTTTGCGAGGACTACAACCCGCCGAAACACCTTCCGGTCTCGGGACACCCTGGGGGTAAGAGCCTATGCTTCGCCACACTGTCACACAGTGAGAACCCCCCATAGGTCGACATCTAATGCCTAGTAGCTCTGATACCAATGTTGGGTTAACCTAGCACCTCATGAAGGGATTGGAAGCATCACATGTACCAAAGATTAAATTTTTATGGTGCTAAGTAAACATACAAAGAATCGTTCCTAGAAAATTAGGGTTTCAAAAATTGCATATCATCTCAAGTAAGAAAAGCTAGTGTTTTGAGAGTACAACCTTTGTAGCTCCCTACGCTAGACTCCTCGGCTACTTGGGGTTTGGAAAAAGGTCCGCTTGAGGTCTTCTAACGTCCACGACGATCCACCCGAAGCTCCTTTGTCCAAGCTTGCAACTTCACTTTATCAAGAGAATGAAATGAAGCTAACACTCTAAACAAGTGGGCAAGACTTGTGTAGAATGATGTTTTGGTTCTTTTTCTCACTTCAAAATCCTATCTTGTTGAGTATTATGCTTACTAGAAAAATCTAGAGAGCAAAGGAAGAAGGAGGAAAAAGATGATGGCTTTTTTAAGAAGAAGAGAAAAGATTAACTCTTAAAAAGAAAATGAAAATATATGTATATATATTTATCACTTCTCATCTCAAACCATGGTTAAATCATATGGATATTATTTCACTTGAGTTAAAACATAAAAGAAAAGATTAACTCATGGTTAGAAGGTAGGTGAGCATGGTTAGGTCAAGAAGAGTGTAGAACTCATCCATGAATTATCCTTTTCTTTTTCCTTTGTTTTAAAACAAATGAAATAATAACACATATATATAAAATCATGGTGTGAGTCTTATATTGCCACCATTTTCCATGTATATGCAACCATGAAGAATGATATATGTATGTATGTGTGCATGCACATCCATATGTGCATGAATCATGAAAGAATGCGTACATGCATGCATACATCAAAAATACAAGAAAGGATTTCTAGTGAGAAAATAATGGTTAAATGATAAATCAACACTTGATTTATCAATCCGGTCATATCACATATGACCCAACCAAAAGCAAGCCGCCTGATTAATATACGGTATCTCATACGCGCATTTTAACCGGGTCCATGTGCATATCGCATACGCGCACCACAACGTTTCGTCTGGACTAGGTAACTCCTTTGTGGGACTCTAAGACTCGTCAATACGCCGGCAGTGGGTGATGATCATATCAAGCACCCCCAAGCCGCAAGCGGTCAGCTAAACGTAACGGCCACCCGGGTATTGAGCGATCAGAAGAAAACAAGTGAACCTGCTACAACTCCCGTCGAGCCAATCGGCAACACTACCGTGCAGTCCGGTCTCTTCGTCAGATATGTCACATATCAAGTCTAGGGGTGGTAAACGTCAGACCCCAATAACCGATAAGTCATGCCGATGTGAGGCTCATAACGGGTCGAGAAACTACTGGTAACACTTATCAGTAAATCTCTAATCAGCCCTGGCCAGGGACTTCCCTGTCACGGCTAATCGAGCACAGTGCAACATCAACCCCCAATACCGGGAGAGACGAAACCCCTCCTATCGCTCATTGCCTCCATGTGACTCGGGACTGTATCCAAAAACCACCGTTTTGCACGCCCTCATGGACGTGGTAATGTGGAAATCAAAGCACAGTGGGAATCACACAAGACTCTATGACGATCTCGGGTCTACAGACTAACCTGCACAAGTGTCACCTGAGAACTGCCATCTGACGTGAGGTATAATACCATCTGGGAGTTCTCGTCGAGTCCGTCCAGTGTACCCAGTCTCTACTGAGCACCCGTATACCATCTCTGATGTCAAACACCAATGGATATGGGATCATCCATCGCCCATCTCATGGGTCGAGAAGCGTATACGCTAGTCTACACTGGTATATCGATGCCCCGTCTCGATACACCCACGACTAGGGACCTTGAAGGATGTACTTATGGACTACCATGTCCCCACTAGTATGATCCGAATCATAGTCCAGGTAGTCAAGTTCACATCCTAAGGGCTTTACCAACATGTAACTATAAGACAGTATAAAGAGACAAGTATACATGTTAAGATAAAGAGCAACCAGATAGCATACTATCATATCGAGCAAGAAAGTCATCTCTATATATGTCCAAGCATCCAATATAATATACATCATCTGTACAATACTGGCCTCTAGGGTATACATACAACTAACACTAGGAACCCTACAGTGGTATCAGAGCCTAGCTAGAGCCTTAGGCGAAGTGTAGACGATGTTAGAAGTCCGATCGAGCGCGAAACCCTAATCCGAAACCCTTCTCTGTACATTTTTCAAAACTGTGCATTTTTCCTAATTAAAAATATGCAGAAAAATCAGCAGGCTTTTATAAGAATTACTGTGCAAAACGTCGTCCTAACTCCATCAAACCGCCGCGGAACCGCGGCCGTACCCCACGTGGCACGGCGGTTCCGCGGCCAAACTGTTGCTTCGTTGACCACAATTTGCACAGTAATATTTCTATTTGACTCCTGTGTTTTCTGGGTAATTTTAATCTGCACTCAAGAGTTGAGTAATCTGGATTGTATTGGGAGTTCGTCGATTCGATCGGAATCTTTAACTTTGTCTATGTGTTTTTCCGGATAATTTAGAATATATTAAAAAGTTCGACCGGATAAAAATACCCACTTTTTCCCCTGCCGAGAAATTTCCAAGTGTTGGATTTTTCCGTGGTTTAAGGACATTCTAAGTAGTGCAAGTAACGCGATGGACCCTCTAGAAGACAATAAAGCTTAACTCGATTATGTGACCGTCTTGAACTGCCCTTAGAACCTTAGGGTTTGGGGCAGTACGGCGTGCCACTTGTGAGGCGTTTGCTTGACCCTTCTACGGCTGGACCGTTGGTACTGAGGCATGAAGTGAATATTTTTAAACTTATTTCATGTGTTGAGCTGTTTCGGGAAAACTTGGGTGTTTGATTGTTCGATCGAAAAGTTTAACATTTTCTATTTATCTGGAATGTGATACAATATTTGGAATCCATAAATAGTTATGAGATAACTGATTTGAATATTATAAACATAGCAGTTTAGTCTCACTTGATCGGTTGCTACGGAATTTTGATGTGATCAAAACTCCGTCGCAATCACGTAGCGTACTCGAATACTCGCCGGATAAACTTAATAGACAGCTACACCCCTTAGCCCCGACCAAGTGACTGTAGGAGAACCCCGTCGCCGAAAGCATCCGTTCGGGTGCTCGCGGTAGCGATGTTCCACCTTGGTGCACTTCGTCGACGGTATCGGGGGTGCGGCCGTCTACTAAAGTTTGCGACGAGCATTCGATCAAGATGTCGGGAATCTTGTTGAATTGCCCGACTTGATATTTAAAAGAGTTTTCGATAATGAGACTAAAATGCGAGGTTTATAAAAGTTAGGCATGCGATGTCTAAGGAATTCAATTGGTTAGGCATGTGATGTCTAAAGAGTTTGCAGATTCCAACTGTTGTAGTTTTACACTTTCTTTTCTGCGACCGTAAGTGTAATATGTAATATCGCCGGTTTCGTTGCTATATGTCAACGACAATTGGGATGGGCATATTTACTTACGTTGATGACTTGTGATGTTATGTGTTGCTGGATATGTTATATTGGATCGTCGCGTTTTGAATAGCCGGGGGGTTTTATGTGAGATGTGTTTTTCATTTTCATTCATGTAAAAACTTGTATGTAATATTCTTTTATTGGGGCACTTCCAGGTTGCGGAAGATGTCACCATTTGTATATTATTTACTTTTCCGCACTAGGATAGTCCCGAGGAGGATAGCACAAGTAACCGGGTTCTGGAGTCCAGTGGGAGACAACCTCGAGGAGTCGAGTCTGGGTCTCCTAACTCAAGAATTGGTAGGGTTGCTTGCCGCTCTCGTAGGGGTCTAGGGGTGTGGGTTTGGCTACTCTTCGCGGCCGTGGAATCCATGTTTTACAGAGGCTCAAAATAAAACACGGACGTCCTAGTATATCCAATGTTTCATATGTTTCTTCTGCTGCGATATCTATGATGTGATCATCTGATGTTATGTGATAGATACTGTATATAGTATATATGATATATTATATAGACGTTACTTATGTTTTACACCCGCGCTAGCCCTGTCCCGCTCTGCCGTTAGTTACCTAACCTAACGGTGTACGAGGGGACATCGAGGCGAATGCGGATGGCATAAGTGTACGTCGTATTTATCTGTGATGTTTAGGTGACTTAAATGATGGGACTTCATTAATATGATTAATGAAAGTAAAAGAAACCTAAAAGATGTTGTGGAATCGAATTTTCAAAAACAGGTAGCTACAGTTCTTGCTTTGCATCGCGGTGTTTCTTGTAGAACATCCTGCACCTTATTCGATGAGGAAAGGGCCGACGATCCCTTCACCGGGAGTGACCCCTTTAGCAATAACTGACAGATGCTACACACTCGGTTTGTCTATTGATTGCTTCTATAGTTTTTACTTTGCACAGTGATATATATGATATATCCCGCACCTCATTCGACGAGGAAAGGGTCGACGATCCCTTCACCGCGAGTGACCCCTTTAGCAAAACTAGAAAAGCCTTAAAAACACTCCATTTTAAAATCATTTGATTCTACAACGATATCAAGTTCATTACGCAATAGGTTTTCAGAAAAACCTGTCGTGACCCTCCGTCATTTCAGATAAGTACTACTTAGTATTCGTGCTGCGGTAGTTTGGCATTCGTCAAGGCGTAGTGTATGGTAGCTAACTAGTACTTATCTGCTTATGCATATGATGCAGATTGGATTAGGGTATTCGTACGGCGTTGTTTGGCATTCGTCAAGGGTCATGCGGATGGCTTTAATTCAATCAAGAAATGTACGGGTTGAACTTGACTAGTGGACTATGGGTTGTTTGGCATTCGTCAAGGTCATAGAACGCTAGGGGCAAAATATTATCGGGAATTCCAAGTGTTGAAATTTGCAATGAGATTGCATACCTTCTATGAGATAGTTGGATCCCGATACCCACTGCGAGTAAGAGTTACTCCTAGGAGTGTTTTACACATTACAATTAGCCGATCAAGTATGTGTCTAGAAATGTGTTAACGGGGTTACGCCTCTGGGAAAACGAGGTTCACATTAATTAGGTCCGTGCGAAAGCACGGGGCACCTCCCTTAAAGTACCGACACTGGCCTGGCTGAAAGATTGGCGAACTTGTAGCGTGTAATTAATCTCGGCTAGTATTTCCTTTTAGGGTTTGAAGGAAGATTTGATAAAAACAGTGGGAGCCATCCTGATTAGATAAAATAATAACCAATCTGATTTTGCAAGAGCATACGCTGAGTGTTTTCTTCTCTCTCTCTCCAGGTAGCGACCATATCACGCCTTAATCAAGATAATAATATAGATATATTGGTCGAACCCGCTTATTATACTGAACTGGGGAACGTTGGTCCCGCTCCAACTTATAATTGTTATAAGACAGAGCAGGAAATAGGGGAATACCAGAATTCCTATACCGCCCAAACGAAGAAAGTGCATATGATGCATCTCCTTCGGGTGTGTTCATTATAAAGAACTGTTTCTCGGTGTCCTCTACGTCCTAGGTATTAGATACCAGATCAGGATCCCGCAAATGTAATCCGTTACATGGGCTACAGAAAGGTAGAGAACTGAGAACGGGTGATAAGTTTCATGAGACAGAAAACGGTGCAAGTATTGCAGCCAAGTCTGTTAGTCACTGTCACCCTGTATTTCCAAATACATTGATTCTGAAAAAATGCTATTAGATACCGAACTTGATATACAAAATCATATCAATCTCTTTATCTATTAAAGAAGGATATAACTTTGTATTGTTGAATATTGTTTTGAACATTTCAAAAGTTGATCGGTTCAGGCACGTTATCTAAAAGCATTGACGTTCTAAATCAAACTACAGTTCCTAATATACGGAACACACACAAGAGGAAGAGTTCAGAAATGAACGAATCCTTCTTGAGGCATTGTAGACTAGGTCATATCAATGCGACCCGACTAGCTGAAGTTACATATAGATGCATATTTAAATTAGTTTGAATTTACATCTTGTGAAACTTGCTGGTCATGTCACAGAGATAAGATGACCATAACTCTGTTTAATGGAAACAGAGAAAGAGTTAGTGAACTTTTGGGATAATACATGTTGATGTATGGAGGTCCCCTGTCTACACATACCAAGACCGGTTCTTTGTACTTCATTACATTCTCTGATGATCTCTCAAGATTCAGACATATGTTCCTGTTGAAACATAAGTCCGAAGCTTTTGAGATATTCACAGAATATAAGTTTGAAGTAGAGAACCAAAACGGGTATAAGTATTATGTCCTTTGATGTGATCAGGGAGGAGAATACTTGAGCACAGAAATCCTGGAATATTCTAAAAGAGAATGAGATTCTCTCTCAGCATTACTCCTCCATATACACCACAGTACGTCGGTGTATCGTGACGGAGCAATCACACCCTATATGATAAGGTGTGCTCTATGATGAGCACTACTGAGTTACCTATTTCCTTTTTGGGAGTTATGCACTTGAGAAGCTGCATACCTATTGAATAGGGTTCAAATCAAATCAGTTGCCTACCACTTCTTATTTGATATGATAAGGGAAGAGCCCATCTCTTAAGTCAGTTAAGATTTGGGGTTGTCCGGGCTATGTCTAAAAGCATAATCCAGACAAGCTCGAGGCAAGGTCTGTAATGTAGAACTGGAAAGGTTCCAGCTATACAAACTATAGCAGATGATTTGATAGAACCAAAGGATTCAATAGTTACCAACGAACCTCAGCCTCTCCGCCGATCTAGTAGGGTTCCTCACCCACCTGAGAGATACTTTGGTTTCTCTATGACAGTAGGAGTGATGATTGCATCATGAGATGATGACCCAACTAGTTTCGAGCAGGCCATCGAGAGTAGGGACTCTGTAAGAATGGCTGGATGCTTAGTGATCTGAGATGGAATCCTTATACACCAACAAAGTATGGACTTTGGTTGCTTAATCTGAAGGGTTAAATCCCCATCAGGAGCAAGTATATCTTGAGAAGATTACTTGGTGTACTTGGAAAAGTTGAGACTTTCAAAGCTAGACTTGTTAAAGGTTTGCATCATTGACCAGGTATGGATTTTGTTGAAACCTTTTCTAAGTAGCTATGCTTAACTCCATCTAGATCCTACTTGCCACGGCTACATACCATGACTATGATATCTAGCGGTTGGGTGTCATGACTGCTCTTCTAAATATTTTAGAAGAGAGAGTCTATAAGTACACAGTCAGAGGGCTTCGTAGACAGTGGGAGCAGCGGAAACGTGCTCAAGTTGCTTTATAGGATAAAGCAGGCATCGCGGAGTTGGAACATCTGTTTTGATGTGGTAGTCAAAGAGTTTGACTTCATCAAAATGGTAGATGAACCTTGTATATACAAAAAGGTAGTAGGGAGTATGGTGGTGATCCTCGTAGAGTACGTGGATGACATACTCTTGATAGGGAAGGAGTTTCCTATGCTACGCTCGGTCAATCTCTGCTTATCACAAGCACTCTCCACCTAGGATCAAAGTGATACCTACTAAATCCTGGTTTTTGGATCTATGAGATAGATCTAAATGGATGTTAGGATAATCACTAGTTGTAGTGAGATGGTATCAATCGATCCAAGGGAGAATCACTGGAAAGGTTCCAGGGTGATAAGGACGACTGAATGTCAGTCGCAGGCATTGTCTTTACCCTCAGTGGAGGGACGATATGTTGGAAGAGTTCCAAGCTAGATACCGTGACTTACTAGACGATAAAGGCAGGATACATCGCTACTTAAGATGCTACCAAAAAGGCTGTCTGGGTGTATATTAGTTCATGAGATGAACTTCGTTCCTACCATTGTGAGACAATGGAGTTGTGGATTATGCCTAGGAACGTCTGTCCCATCAGTGATCCAGACATATTCTGAGGCAGCATCACCTGATCATGGAGATAGTTGATCTCCAGGCTGATCGAGGTTGGGAGAGTAGACACAGAGGACAACACGGCGGATCCACTCACAAAGGCCTTTTCCCAGAGAGAGACTTTTATGGGATGGTTGAGTATGAGATACTACAACCACTGCTATCAGATGGCCCTAGTGCAAGTGGGAGATTGTTAGTTATATGTATACCCTAGAGGCCATTACTATACATAGGATGTATATTGTAGTGGATGCTTGGACATATATAGGGAGGAATTTCTTGCTCGACATGATAGTATGCTATCTGGTTGCTCTTTACCTTAACGTGTACACTGATTGTCTCTCTGTTACATGTTGGTAAAGCCCTTAGGATATGTACTTGACTACCTGGACTATGATGTGGATCATACTAGTGGGGACATGGTAGTCCATAAGTACATCCTTCAAGGTCCCTAGTCGTGGGTGTATCGAGACGGGGCATCGATATACCAGAGTAGACTAGCATATACCTTCTCGACCTATACAGATGGGCGATGGATGATCCCATATCCATTGGTATTTGACATCAGAGATGACATACGGGTGCTCAGTGGAGACTGGGTACACTGGGCGGACTCGCCGAGAACTCCCAGATGGTATTATACCTCACGTCAGATGGCAGTTCTCTGGTGACACTGGTACAGAGTAGTCTGTTGACCCGAGATCGTCATAGAGTCTTGTGTGATTCCCACTGCGCTTTGATTTCCACCTTACCACGTCCAAGAGGGCGTGCAAAACGGTGGTTTTTGGGTACAGTCCCGAATCACATGGAGGCAATGAGCGATAGGAGGGGATTCGTCTCTCCCGGTATAGGGAGCTGATGTTGCGCTGTGTTCGATTGGCTATAACCGGAAATCCCTGGCCAGGGTTGCTGAGATTTACTGGTAAGTGTTACCAGTAGTTTCTCGAACTGTTATAGACCTCATATCGACACGACTTATCGAGCTATTGGGGTCTGACGTTTTACCACCCCTAGGCAAGATATGCGACATATCAGACGATCAGACCGGACTGTACGATAAGTGTTACTAGTTGGATTCACAGGAGTGTGAGCGGGCTTGCTCGTTGATCTTCTGATCGCTCAATACCCGGGTGGCCGTTACGTTTAGCAGACCGCTTGCGGCTTGTGGGTGTTTGATATGATCATCACCTGCTGCCGGCGTATTGACGAGTCTTTAGAGTCCTACACAGAGGTTTCCTGGCTCAAGCGAAACGAAATAGGAGCGCATATGAGATATGTGCGGGACCGAGAATAATACCAGTATGTGATACTGAATTCTATTCTCGCGATTTGTATCATCGGACGGTTATATAAGATATAGCCGGGTTACCGAATCAAATGTTGATTCGATACATTGATACACTTGATATTAGTCGGTTATATGCAGTATGACCGGATCATTAAATCAAGTGTTGATTTAATGATTTAATGTATAATTATATATATTTGATATATTACTTTACATTAACTAGTATTTGTTCACTTAAGATTGATTTTCTCACTTGATGTGCACAAGTAGTATATGTGATATATTTTTGTGCACTTGATTGTATCATGTTTGATGATACATGCAAACTTGGGTGTATGTTTGCTTTAAACCATCTTTAGGTTAATGATTAGGTTTTAATTTGTTTTATTTATTTTCTTTATTCATTTTGGCAAAAATAAAATGGAGGCTTGTTTTGTTTTTCTCTTGAAGCTTCATGAAGCTTTGAAAGTCTACCATTTTGTTTTTATCCTAAACCTAACCATTACCTAAACCCTAGTTTATTCTCTACATGAGTTTACTAACCCATGGTTGCTAAATGATAACCATCACTTGATTTTCTTTTTTAGAGAATTCATTATTCATTTTCTTTTCTTCTTCATCTTCTTCAAGTGAAGAAAAGAAAAGCTTTCTAGAAAAATTTCAAGTGAGAAATCCAAATCCAAAGTGAACCCACTTTCTATTTCTTCATTCTCTACCACTTGCCCTGTAGTAGAGTGTGTTATCTTCACAAGTTTTATGACCAAGTGAAGATAGAGCTTGAGTTTGAGCCGCATCAACGTAGATCATCTTCGGTATCGAAGTCAACGACCTAGCCCACCCATTTCTCCGATGAAACCGTCGCTAGAGTCCGGGATCCGATGATCGCAGCGGAGGGACGTCAACACGGAGCTTTAGAAGTGGAGGACCGGATCTACAAAGGTTGTATTTCCATTCACTTAGTAGCAAAGTTGTTTGCTTACATGTTTTTCGCCTATCCTCTAGTTAACGATCTAGCATTAAGTTTCTCGGCACATGTAAAATTTGAATTTGGCATGGTTGATACCTTGTGGAACCTCTTGAGTGTACCTAGGAACCCTACAAATACTTTATCTCAAAACACCCAATGTTTCTCAACTCATGAGATGGAATGGGTGGAGGTTAAAGAAGTTGCCAAGTGAAGAATAGTGTGAGGCAAAGAGAAAAGGCAGTGAAGAAATTAGCTTGGTTTTTGTGTGTGAGTTATTTGGGTTGTTTTTTTTTTTTTTTGCAACTTAAGATAATTCCCACACTAAAGTATCTGCCTTCACACACACAAATATCTCACACAAATATCTCAACTAAAACAAAACCAATTAAGTCACCATGAATCATCACTTCATGACTCATCATGAGTCACACCCATGACACACAACAATGTGTCACTTGCATGAACCATGACCCACAACAATGTGTCACACTTTCCACACCAAATAAACATTTAAACCAAAATGTTTAATAGAAAAAAGTAATGGCAACCCTAAAGTTATCTTGTAACGAATTACAAGAATACCCTTCATCCGTATATACATACCCGCATTCGTATTCTGACTGAATACAAATACAACGAGACGAAAGTAATCCAACAGTATAATACTAGGATCCAGCTTAAACCAAAGCCCACTAGTATTATCCGTCCGATCATGATCCGTGCACAAGTGCACGTATATGACCAAACCTTGCCATAAAACCATACGGCCTCTACAATGTTTCGCCCAAAGCAGTGAAACCCTCTGTGTGGGACTCTAAAGACTCATCAATACGCTAGCAGTGGGTTTAACCACAAGCATGTCAGTGGCACTAGATGTACGTAACGGCTAGCCAGGTATTGAGCGAAAGGGAGGCCGACGAGAAAACTCATCCTGAAACCCTACTGAGCTTGACAGTGACAATATCCGTACAGTCCGGTCCGTTCGTCTATGAGTATCGCATATCGAGTCTAGGGGGGTGAATAAAGTCAGACCCCTAATAACTTGGCATTCAGTGTCGGTATGAAGCCTATCACCACTTGAGAAACTACCGATCCTAGATCAGTAATTCTCGACTACCTTGGCCAAGGTTTTCTGGTGATGGCCATCCGTACACACCGCGACATCAACCCCCAATACCTGGAGAGACGAATTCGCTGACGATCCGCTCACTGCCTCCATGTGGCTCGGGACTGTACCCAACTAAAACCTGTTTGCATGACTCCTTTAAGCCGTGGTAGGGTAGTAATCAAAGCACAGTAGGAACTCACACGAGACAAATGACGATCTCAGGTCGATAGACTAACCTGTACACATGTCACCAGGGAACTGCTATCTGACAATAGGTATAATAACAACTAGCATATTCCCGGCGAGTCCGTCCGGTGTACTCATAACCCAATGAGCACCTGTACACATCTTAGGTGAACCAACTAATACCGATAGCTTATGAGATCGGCCACCGCCCCTCGTCGGGGTCTCGATCAATATACACTAGTCTACTCTTAGAGTTTTGACGCCCAGTCTCGAAGCTCCCACGACTACAGACATTTTAAGGTTGTGCTTATAGACCACCCAACTCCCACGTATATGATCGCCATCATACTGCTGGTAGTCAAGCAATAATCCTATGGGCTCTATCAACATGTAATAGTGATCTGTAATGTCACCTAAATCATGTACACGATGATAAAGACAAACCAGATAGCATACTATCATATTAAGTAAGACTGTTCTACCGGTATAGGTCCTCCCTCAATCATTGCAATCACGTGCCTGCGATCCAATAATTGACTTGAGGGCACTATAGCCAATAATCTCCCACTTGCACTTAAGGTTAATTATTGCGGTGTCGTATACTCACAGCCCGTGTGATACCGAACACCCAACTTCTCTGCTAATCAGTTTCACAAAGCTTGTTTGTAAAACTATTGCGTTCGAGAAATAGCCTAAGTGAGTGGATCCGCTCCAATGTTTCTTTCTATGTCTCTCTCTATCTCAAGTTCGCGGAGAAAACCATCTCCTGAAATGAGCAATACATGTCTTAGAATATGTCTGGATATCTGATGGGACCCAGTTCACAAATGAAATCCAAATCCAGCAAACTTCTTAGACTATATCGTCCACTGAATTTAATCAGTATCCTGCGCCATGACTCCCTCAGTATCTGCTTGGACCACCTGTCCAAACCACTGCCCCTCAAAAGAGGGAAAACTATAACTCTGGCAGTCACTCTGTCATCCAGGTCACCTTGGAAGCCTGGAATGATAATCATCTCCCGAAGGAGGCTACCATTACCAAATCCCTAAAACATCCACTTATGTTCATAAAATGCTTTCGAACGTTTCTCCAGGATTGGATTAATATATAAACTTATTGCATCTAGTGCAAAAAACACATCTGATGTGGTACTTGACATCTCATGATTGACTCAATTGCCAAAGCAAGTGATATGCTAATCATGCACATCTCTCTCCCCTTTAGTCTGTAATACATATTTAGAGAGGGTGACTCCATCACCTGCAGGTACACCACCTTACCAGGAGTCATCCATTCTAAAACACCTTTAGAATATTGTCTAAGTACCCAGATTGGGAAACTACCCAAATCTAGATGTAAAACCATAGATCTAGTAACTAGAATGCCTGATATAATATCCAAATCCTATGTGGAGAAAGCACTGTGTGACAACCACAGTATAACCGATCGTAGTATAGGAATTTTACTTCCTATAACATGCATGTCATCCAAAAACCAGGACATCACACCCTACTATTTTCTTAACAGATCTATCTCCTATTCTGATGAAGTCAAAGTCTATGACTGTCACATCAAAAATAGATGATCTGTCTCCGCTATATCTGCTTTAGTCTATAAATAGACACAAGCCACTTGTTCACTATGCTTCCGCTTCTCCCACTGACCACAACAACCCTCTGGCAGAGTCATATATACGTGCACTTCTAAAGCTGGTTTAGAACGACGCTATACTCATCCTCCTGCCGGATCTCACAGTCTAGAACAACAGTAATAGCAAGTCTGGGTATACAAGAACCTCCCTGTCACCGTCTTTGAGAATATCGAAATACCTCTCGGGTGCCTAAGGTTACCCACCAAATCTGCGGAGTGGCTAATGGAATGTCAAACCCGATTGAATCTTTAGATTCCACTAAAATTTTCAGTAGTCGTTTGTGGTTCTGGAATCACTTCCAGTTCTACCATACCCCCACTACTGTTTTCTGAAAAAATTCATTTTGCTAAAACTGTGGCGAGTCAAGAACAATATCACTATTGATCTTCCAGATGGTAGAAAGTCAACCCTAAAACGTGCCTTGAGTTATCCAGAGTCTGGTTTTAAGCACAAACCGGACAACTCCATATACCTTAACATCATTAAGTTATGAACCATTTTATATACAATATAGAAATAGAGGCACTGATTTAATTGGAACCAGATTTAAATCATGCAGCTGTCACCAATGCATGTCAACTAAATGAAGAGATGCCAATCAGCATTACTCAACTTAGGAGTGCATCCAGATATGAGTAACCTGAAAGAGAAGCAAGTTTCTCAAAACCATTACTATCAACTGCATACCAAAATACAAGTATCTACATCTTCGATCACCTTGAAGAATCCTGATACTTGCAACACATGGTTCTCTACTTTATTCTTATACCTATAACTTCTCAAAACTTGGACCTTGTATTTCTATGAAATACTTGTCTAAAACTGGAGAAGTCACAAGTAAACAGAATATAGTATGAGGACCAACCCCTCTATCCTAATGGACACTGGACAACATATAATACTTTGTATAAGTCCCCTGAGTTGAATAACTTAGACCCTGTGCATCGTAGGTTGAAAATTGTACTATCGTTAAGAAGAATTACACTGCTATTTAGTGCTCCTTACCTAACCATCAACTGATATAGGTAAATATCATGGACATAATTTCAAAAAGTTATATCTCACCTTATAAAATAAACGTACAGATATATCAGTTTGAAATTGGTGCACAACAATGGATATTCAAAACCAAATATTTGCCGTCCGGCAAAAAACCAGGTGATTTCCTCAAATATCACCAATTACAACAAATTCCGATATAATAAGGATATAATCACCTAATTTCCAATAACTTACTCTCACTCATCATCTGTAAAACCATACAGATATGAGAATTAAGTCTGGTAAATACATACCCTGGAGTAAGGATCTGATTGGGAAATCAGTTTTCAATTAACAATGCACAGAGAAACTGAAACATGAAAATGTTTCAGAGGGGTATCCAGGTATTCCTAGTAATGCCTCTTCCATTATCCAGATTCATGACTGTAACCGTATATCTCCTTGCCATCTCTCCAAATCCCATTATTTGTCTCTACTCAGTACCTTCTATACGCCACCCTTAAGCTAAATGGTTTTCTTCCTTCCCTACCGTTCGGCACCAGCCTATGGTTTGGAAGAAGACTATCCAATAAGCGCAATAGGTGTACTCTCTTAATCCTAGGAGCCCTCGCAACCTGAGAGAATGTAAAGGGAAAAGACAACAGAATAATCCTTATTCTATTTCTCCTGAACCAGAATCCATCCTCGAACTGGAACAAGTTCCTTCGAGTACGATGGATTATCCAGTAACTGTGGATCTTCGTGGTGATACGGGGTGTTCTGGAAAAATTCAAAGGTGAAGTGGGAGTGGCGATTAAATACGTGGTTTCATCGTGAATGATAGCAGTCGCTTTTTACTTTGTCCTCTTTCTAATCCCTTTTATTTTGTCTTTACTTATTACCTTCTGTACACCATACTTAGGCTAATCGGTTTTCTTCATTCCCTACCGTTCGGCACCTGCCTATGGTTTGGAAGAAGACTATCCAATAAGCGCAATAGGTATACCCTCTCCTAATCTTAGGAGCCCTCACAACCTGAGAGAAGGTAAAAGGAAAAGACAACTGAATAGTCTTATTCAATTTCTCCACAACCGGAAACTATCCTCGAATCTGAAACAAGTTTCTTCGAGTTCGTATGTAACTATACAATGGTCATATCCAATGAAAAGGGACCTTCATAGTAATACGGAATGTTCCGGAGAAATGCAAAGGGTAAAAGTAGGAGTGGCAATGAGGTATGCAACTCAGACAATCCAAAAGTCAATTTGTTTTAAGAAGGTTCGGTTAACTTGGTTCATGAGTTCTAGTCTAGGGTCGAGCCATGGTCGCTGCCAAAGAGAGAGAAATGAAACACTCAGCGTGCACACTAACCTAGATCAGAATGGTTAATCACTTTATCTAATCAGGATGTCTCCCACCGTATCCTCAAATTCTCCACCAAACCTGAAAGAAGAATTAGTCGGGATCATCTAAAATCACCCGAGGAGTAAACCAACTCATCAGTGGGTATCGGGATCTAACTATCATCGCATGATAACCTGATGGAATCCACTCAAGTTGTAAGTGCATGGCGGCGCCCCGGCCGTCTGAACGAGGCCAAAATGCGGAAATGATGCTTTTCTTTAACTTTTGAACCGGCACCACCGCGCACTATAAAACCCGGATCGAGCCATTAACCTACTCCTAGCTAACTAGAGAAGGGGTAGAGAGATATACCGAGCGATCCGTGTCCTTCGGTCTTCTCATCGTCGTCCCGATCTCCCCGCGGAATCTCCGGTCTTCATCTCCTCGTCGGAAGGGCACCACATCGCCGGGTTCTTTTACGGGCTCCCACCTCTGGACCGAGGCAACTCGGGCACGAAGTTGGCGAGTCGACGTGTCTAAGAATACTATAGATGAAGTGTAGGATGGTTTGTCTCTCGCGGGTATGAAGTTGCCATGTGGATATGAAGGTGGAGGAGAAATGAACTTTTTGGAGAGGGTAAGGAAATTTTTGCAAGCTAAGAAAAATGAGCACCATATTTTTTTTGCCCACCACCAAATGAATCCCCTACACCACAAAATGTGGCCGGCCCCATATCAAAGAAGAGGAGGAAGAGAGGCAATCATCCAAGAGAGAGAAAAAATGATGATGATGAATCATTACCCCAAAGTCTCATCATAATCCAAAAGTCAAGCCATGATGAACAAGGAATCAAATGATGGTTGAACCATCATGAAGCTATCACAAAATGTCTCCTCCATAATAAAATGCACAACTGCAAATAACCCCCTCCACCAAATTTCAGCCAAAGAAGGAACAAAAGAAAAATGGCCGAAACGGAATGCAAACTGGCAACTTCAAAAACCGATCCCGTAATAAATTACAGGAAAACCCCGTGACTGTATATACATACCCGCATTTGTATTGCGACCGAATACAAATGCAATGAGACAAAATCTACACTATACAATACTAGGATCCGCTTAAACCAAAGCCCGCTAGTATTATCCGTCCGATCATGATCCGTGCAATACCGCACGTATATGATCGAACCCTTCCATATCTCCATACGGCCTCTACAGCGTTTCGCCCGAAACTTGAGAAACGGTCTGTGGGGGACTCTAAAGACTCGTCATTCCCTTAGCTGTGGATTTAACCACTAGCACGTCAGAGGTATTAGCCATACGTAACGGGCTACTAGGTATTGACCAAGAGGGACGTCGATGAGCGAACTCATCCCGACACCCTACTGAGCCTGTCAGTGACAATATCCGTACAGTCCGGTCCGTTCGTCTATGAGCATCTCATGGCGGGCCTAGGGGGTTAGTAAAAGTCAGACCCCCAAAAGCGGTACAAGTCGTGTCGGAGTGTAGCCCAGAACACCCTGAGATACTACTGGAATACCTACCAGTAAATCTCCTGCCTTGGCAAACGACTTCGTGTAATGGCTCTCCTAGACACAGCGCGACCTCACCCCCAATACCGGGAGAGACGAACCCCTGCAGATCCGCTCACTACCTCCATGTGGCTCGGGACTGTACCCAACTAAAACCTGTTTGCACGTCTCCTTTGAGCGTGGTAGGGTAGTAATCAAAGTACAGTGGGAACTCACACGAGACAAATGACGATCTCAGGTCGATGAACTAACCTGTACACATGTCACCAGGGAACTGCTATCTGACGTCTGGTATAAGACCAACTAGCATGTTCCCGGCGAGTCCTGTCCGGTGTACTCATAACCCAATGAGCACCTGTATACATCTTAGGTGAACCAACTGACACCAGTGGCTTGTGAGACCGGCCACCTCCCCTCGTCGGGGTCTCGACTGTATACACTAGTCTACTCTGGAGTATCGATGCCCTGTCTCGAAACTCCCATGACTAGGGACCTTTTAAGGATGTGCTTATAGACTACCAGCTCCCACATATATGATCGCCATCATACTGCTGGCTGTCAAGCAAGAATCCTAAGGGCTCTATCAACGCGCAATAGTGACCTGTAAGGTCACCTAAAGCAGTACACGATGATAAAGATAAACCAGATAGCATACTATCATCTTGAGTAAGACTGTCCTACCGGTATAGGTCCTCTCTCAATCATAGCAATCACGTGCCTGTGATCCAATAATTGACTCTGAGGGCACTATCTCCAACAATCTCCCACTTGCACTCAAGGCTAATTATTGCGATGTCGCATACTCATAGCCCGTGTGATACCGAACACCCAACTCCTTTACTAGTCAGTCTTACAAAACCCGTTTGCAAAACTATTGCGTTCGAGGAATAGCCTCAGTGAGTGGATCCACTTTGATGTTTCTTTCTATGTCTCTCTTAATCTCAAGTTCGCGGAGAAACCCATCTCCCGAAATGAGCAATACCTGTCTTAGAATATGTCTGGATATCTGATGGGACCTAGCTCATAAATGAACTCCAAATCCAAACTTCTTAGACTATATCTGTTGGAGATAGTGCCCTCAGAGTCAATTATTGGATCACAGGCACGTGATTGCAATGATTGAGGGAGGACCTATCCCGGTACGACAGTCTTACTCGAGATGATAGTATGCTATCTGGTTTACCTTTATCATCGTGTACTGCTTTAGGTGACCTTACAGGTCGCTATTACACGTTGATAGAGCCCCTTGGATTCTTGCTTGACGACCAGCAGTATGAGGGCGATCATATACGTGGGAGCTGGTAGTCTATAAGCACATCCTTAAATGGTCCCTAGTCGTGGGAGTTTCGAGACAGGGCATCGATTCTCCAGAGTAGACTAGTGTATACAGTCGAGACCCCGACGAGGGGCGGTGGTCGGTCTCACAAGCCACTGGTGTTAGTTGGTTCACCTAAGATGTATACAGGTACTCATTAGGTTATGAGTACACCGGACAGGACTCGCCGGGAACATGCTAGTTGGTCTTATACCTGATGTCAGATAGCAGTTCCCAGGTGACATGTGTACAGGTTAGTTCATCGACCTGGGGATCGTCATTTGTCTCGTGTGAGTTCCCACTGTGCTTTGATTACTACCCTACCACGGCTCAAAGGAGTCGTGCAAACAGGTTTTAGTTGGGTACAGTCCCGAGCCACATGGAGGCAGTGAGCGGATCTTCGGGGGTTCGTCTCTCCCGGTATTGGGGGTGAGGTCGCGCTGTGTCTAGGAGAGCCATTACACGAAGTCCTTGGCCAAGGCAGGAGATTTACTGGTAGGTATTCCAGTAGTATCTCAGGGTGTTCTGGGCTACACTCCGACATGACTTGTACCGCTTTTGGGGGTCTGACTTTTACCCACCCCCTAGGCCCGACATGCGATGCTCATAGACGAACGGACCGGACTGCACGGATATTGTCACTGACAGGATCAGTAGGGTGTCGGGATGAGCTCGCTCATCGACGTCCCTTTTGGTCAATAGCTGGTGGCCCGTTACGTATTGGCTTATACCTCTGACGTGCTAGTGGTTAAATCCACAGCCATAGTATTGACGAGTCTTTAGAGTCCACCACACATTCAGTTACTCAGCTTTCGGGCGAAACGCTGTAGAGGCCGTATGGAGATATGGCAGGGTCCGATCAGATACGTGCGGTATTGCACGGATCAGGATCGGACGATTTGTACTAGTGGCCGTATGGATATATGGCAGGGTTCGATCAGATACGTGCGGTATTGCACGAATCAGGATCGGACGAACATTACTAGCCGGTTTTGGTTTAAGCCGGATCCTAGTTTAGTACATTGTAGATTTTGTCTCTTTGCATTTGTATCCGGACGGAATACAGATGCGGGTGTGTATGCACAGTTTCGGGGTTTTCCTGTAATTTATTACGGGACCAGTTTTCTGAAGTTGCCAGTTTGCATTCCGTTCCGGCCGGTTTCCCTTTGTTCTTTCCCGGCCGGACTTTTCCGATGGAGGGGGTTATTTGCAAGTTTGCAAATAACACTTTGTGGAGGGTTTTATTGCAAAAGTATTGATTATGATATCTTTCATCCATGATGCATTTATTGTGAAGTGAAAGGATTTGATTTGGATGTGAGTTTTGTGATCATTATGTTCTTGGATGTGGTCACCATTGCTTTTCTCCTACCATCACCTCCCTTCATGCCTTTTGATTCATTCCTCCACCCTTCTCACAATGAGAATGGCCGGCCACAATTTCTTGAGAGGAGATGAGAAAAATGAGAGAGATTCATTTTGGTGTATAGCATTCTTCATCTCATTCCATTTTGCTAGAAAATTGAAAGCACCAATTTTCTTTAGACCATTCCTCCGTCTATGGCAACCAACCCCAAAGAGACATACTCTACACTACATTCTACAGCACTTCTTGGGCATGTCGACTTGCCAGCTTCATGCCCGAGTTGCCTCGGCATTGAGGTGGGAGCCCGTAAAAGATACAGGCGATGTGGTGCCCTTCCGGCAAGGAGGCGACGACCGGAGGATCCGCGGGAGATCGGGACGACGACGAGAAGACCGGAGGACTCGAATCACTCGGTATATCTCTAACCCGTCTTGTAGTTAGCTAGATCTAGTTTAATGGCCCGATCCGGGGTTTAGTGCGCGGTGGTGCCGGTTTGCTAAGTTCGCAAAATTAAAGTTTATCACCGTTTCCGCATTTGGCCGTCGGTTTGACGGCCGGGGCGCCGCCGTGCACTTACAGTGGTATCAGAGCCTCGCCATTAACTTCGTCTAGCTTTGTTTGATGTGTTTTGCATTTCCGATCGACCAAAATTCCAAAATCTATATTTTCCTTCGCATCAGTTTTCTGTTGAAATTTTTTGGTCTCGAAAAATTTTTCAGGTTGTCTTAGAATGATGTGCAGAGAGTTCTAAGAACACTGGGAAAATTCGACAACATGATCCCTCTTCAAGAGCGCGGATCCGCGGCCATTAACCTTTACTAGGCCGCGGATCCGCCGCAATAATGAGAGATCATGTGATCGTTTTTTTGCAGTGGGCTTGTGGGCTAAAAATAAGGGTTTTGGAATATTAAAATTGGGCCCAGAATTTCCTGATCTGCTACAGTAATGCTTGGGGGCCCACTTGTTAAAATTTGATTGATCGGATATTTTAAACACATTATTTCACAGTATTTACATTATATCTGCAACCGTGAATGTCACTCGATCGGTAAATCCGGTCTAACTGCTATAGCCCGGTTAGACGGATTTGCGAACGTGACTTTCACGTTGATGTTCTGTGTTTTGCTGTGATGTTGCGGATCGGTCGTGGGGGATAGCCTGGATGCAATGCTAGTACAGTTTTGTTGTATTATGTACATTTGATATTGCAGGGCGAGCGTCCGACATGTGGACTGCCGTCACTGCCTGTTTGTATTATTCTTTTGGGGCACGACCTGGTTGCGGTCGATGTACCCGTTGTATGTATATTTTACTTTCTGTACTAGGATTGCCCCGCGGTGGGGTGCACGGATAGCCGGGTTCTGGAGGGCAACAAGCCCGCATCTCATGGCATTGGGACGGAGGGGGCTTCAGTCTGGAATTGGCGGGCTATTCGCCGCACTCGTAGGGGGTACAGGTTGACCCAGGAGGGGTGCCCAAGTTACCGGATTCCGTGAAGTGCTGGGTGGTCCATTCACGGTGCTGAAGGGGGCTGCCTCGCTTCAGGTTTTGGCGGGTGACTTGCCGCGCCCGTAGGGTTCTAGGATTTCATTGCACAGGCTATCCACACGACCAAGGGAACGTCGGGTTTCAGTAGTGGCTCTGTGAAACCCGGGGATCCCAGATATCTGTATTGTTCTGTGATGCTGTACATTTCTGTGATGTTGCATTTTATTCACGCCTTGAGCGAAATACTATATATTGGTATATATATTAGTAGATGTTGTATATGTTTTTCATCCGCGCTAGTCCAGTCCCCGCTCTGCCGTTAGTTAGCTAACCTAACGGGTGATGACGGGACCCAGTGGCGAATGCGGATGGCATATACGTACGTCAGTATATTTTCGTTCTTTGTGGTGTGATCAATTGATGGGACTGCATTGATTCGGATCAATGCAAGTTAAACAAACCTAATCTGATGTTGTTGGAACATTTTTCAAAAAGCTGTTATTGCAAGGACGTTCACTTTTGTTTTGCATCGTGGTATTCATTTGGAATATCCTGCTCCTCAGTCGACGAGGCAAGGGCCGAGATCCCTTCACCGGGAGTGACCCCTTGGACAGAAGTTTGCGTCAGGGCATTAACTTCACTATAGCCGATTACTTATGCTTTGCATCGTGATATTCGGTTATGAATATCCAGCACCCCATTCTACGGGGAAAGAGCCGAGATCCCTTCACCGGGAGTGACCTCTTTAGTAAAGGTTTTCGTCACTATATTTTCTAAAAAGCTATCCGTTCCTTCAACGATATCAAGTTCATTACGTTAAAGGTTTTCGCCAGAAACCATTCGTAGCCCTCCGTCGTTTCAGACGGGTAGCACGTAGTATTCATGCTATGTTTGTTGACCTTCGTCAAGGCATAGTGTATGGTAGCTGCTTGTTGCCTTTCTGCTGCATAGATAGATGTGTTGGTTTGGGACAGTCGTATAGCCTTGTTGACCTTCGTCAAGGGCTTGTGCAGGTGGGTTCAAATTAACCTGGACAATGACGGGTGGAACTTGACATGTGACTTATGATTTGTTGACCTTCGTCAAGGTCATAAGAGCATGGGGCAGAAATCACATCGGGAGTTTCAAAAGAACTGAAACTTGCTAGATATGCGCATACCTTCTGGAGTGTTATAGCGTGAGCGGATTCTGTCACGTTATCATGCGATGATAGTTGGATCCCGATTCCCACTGATGAGTTGGTTTACTCCTCGGGTGACCCCGACTAATTCTTCTTTCAGGTTTGGAGGAGAATTTGAGGTACAGTGGGAGGTTTCCAGATTAGATAAATTGGTAATCATTCTGATCTTGGTTAGAGTGCACGCTGAGTGTTTCTTTTCTCTCTATCTGGCAGCGACCATTGACCCGACCCCAGACTATGACTCAGAGACCAAGTTGACCGAACCTTCTTAACACTGGCTTTTGGATTGTCAGAGTTGCAGACCTCATTGCCACTCCTACTTTTACCCTTTTCTCCAGGACACCCCGTATTACTACGAACGTCCACTTCCATTGGACAAAACCATCGTATGGTTAGATACGGACTCGAAGGAATTCGAGGATGGTTTCCGGTTCTGGAGAAAACGGATAGGATTATTCAGCTGTCTTTTCCCTTTTACCTTCTCTCAAGTTGTGAGTACTCCTTGGTTTAGGAGATAGTACACTTATTACGCAAATTGGATAGTCTTCTTCCAAACCTTAGGCTGGTGCCGACCGGTAGGGAATGAAGAAAACCAATTAGCCTAAACGGTGTGCAGAAGGTATTAAGATTAAGACAAAGCAAGGGATTAGTAAGAAGGCAAAGTAAATTGCGACTGATATTCACGACCAAACCAAGTTTTTCTTCGCCAATCCTAAATCACCTTTGTAATTCTCCAGGACACTCCGTATCACTACGAAGATCCACAGTTTATTGGATACTCCATCGTATGGTTATATACGAACTCGAAAGGAACTTGTTCCAGTTCGGGGATGGATTTGGTCCAGGAGAAATAGGAATAAGGTTTATTCGGTTGTCTTTTATCCTCACCTTCTCTCGCATTGCGAGTGCTCCTAGGACTAGGACAGTACACCCATTATGCTTATTGGATAGTCTTCTTCCAAACCATAGGCTGGTGCCGAACGGTAGGGAAGGAAGAAAACCATTTGGCCTAAGGGGTGTGCAGAAGTAACGACTAAAGACATATAAAGGGATTTGGAGAGGTGGCAAAGAATTATACGGTTATAGTTGTGAATCTGGATAATGGTAGAGGCATTACTAGGAATACCAGGATACCCCATCGAAACATTTCAATGTTTCAGTTCAACTATGTACTGTTAAAGGAAAACTGATTTCCCGATTAGACACTTGCTTAAGGGTATGTATTTACCAGGTTTGATTCTCACATCTGTATGGTTTTACAGATAATGAGTGGGAGTAAGTTATTGGGAATTGGGTGATCATCCTCATTATATCGGGATTCGTTGTAATCGGTGATATTTGAGGAGATCACCTGGGCTGTTTGCCGGTCGGCAAATTTTTGGTTTTGAATATCCACTGTTGTGCACCAATTTCAAATTGATATATCTGTACGTCTATTTTCATAGAGTGAGATATACCTTTTGATATTGTGTCGATGACATTTACCTATATCAGTGGATGGTTAGGTAAGGAGCATTAAACAGCGGTGTAATTCTTCTTAACCATAATTACAGTTTTCAACCTACGACACACAGTGAAAGAGTTGTTAGACTCAGCGGACTTATACAGAGTATTGTATGTTGTCCAGTGTCCATTAGGACAGAGGGGTTGGTCCTCATACTATATTCTGTTTACTTTTAACTTCTCTAGTTCTTAGACATGTGTTTCGTAGAAACACAGGGTCTAAGTTTTGAGGAGTTATAGGTATTTGAATAGAGTAGAGAACCAGGTGTAGCAAGTATCGGGATTCTTCAAGGTGATCGAAGATGTAGATACTTGTGTATGGTATTCAGTTGATAGTAATGATAAAGAGAAATTGCTTCTCTTTCAGGTTACTCATAATTGGAGGCATTCCTAAGTTGAGTAACGCTGATCGGCCTCTCTCCATTTAGTTGACATGCACTGGAGACAGCTGCATGATTTGAATCTGGTTCAATTAAATCAGTGCCTCTGGTTCTATATTGGATATAGTACAGTTCATATCTTAACATTGTTAAGGTACGGGGAGTTGTCCGGCTTATGATTAAAACCAGACTCTGGATAACTCAAGGCACGTTTCTGTAATGGCTGTTTGTGGGTTGACCCAGGCTATGACGAGGGTTGATTTTCTACCATCTGGCAGATCAATAGAAGTATTGTTCTAGACTCGCCACAGTTTTATTAAAAATGGATTTTTTCAAAAACAGTAGTGGGAGTATGGTAGAACTGGAAGTGATTCCAGAACCGCAAACGATTACTGAAGATTTGATAAGGAACCTAAAGATTCAATCTGTTTTGACATTCCATTGGCCACTCCGCAGATACGGTGGGTAACTTCAGGCACCCGAGAGGTACTCCGGTAGCCTCAAGGACGGTGACAGGGAAGTTCTTGTTCACCCACACTTGCCATTGCTGTTGTTCCAGGCTGCGAGACACGGTGGGAGGATGAGTATAGCGTCGTTCTAAACTAGCTTTAGAAGTGCACATCTATATGACTCTGCCAGAGGGTTTTCGTAATCAGTGGGAGCAGCGGAAGCATTGGTGGACATCAGGCTTATGTCTATTTATAGACTAAAGCAGATATAGCGGAGTTAGATCATCTGTTTCTGATGTGACAGTCATAGGTTTTACGTCATCAGAATAGGGGATGGATCTGTTGAGAAGGTAGTAGGAAGTGATATTCCTATGCTACGATCGGTCATACTTTGGTCGTCACACAGTGGTTTCTCCACAAGGGACTTGGACATTATATCAGACATACTGGTTACTAGATCTATGGTTTTAGATCTAGATTTGGGTGGTTTCCCAATCAGGGTACTTTGACAGCATTCTAAGAGTATTTAGAATGGACGACTCCTGGCACGGTAGTGTACCTGCAGGTAATGGAGTCACCCTCTCTAAAGGTGTCTTATAGACTAAAGTAGAGAGGGATGTGCATGATTGGCAGATCACTTGCTTAGGCAATTGAGTCAATCATGAGATGTCAAGTACCACACCAGATGTTGTTCTTGCAGTAGATGCAATAAGTTGACATTAATCCAATCCTGGAGAAACAGTCGGAAGCAGTTTTAGAACATAAGTGGATGTTCTAGGGATATGATAACGACAGCCTCATTTGGGAGACAGTTATCACTCCAGGCTTCCATGGTGACATGGACGACAAGGACGTTGTCAAAGTTATAGTTTTCCCTCTGACGAGGGGCAGTATTTTGGACAGGTGGTCCAAGGCAATACTGAGGGTGGCATGGCGCAGGATACTGATTAAGTTCAGTTGACGATACAGTCTAAGAAGTTTGGATTTGGAGTTCATTTATGAGCTCGATCCCATCAGACATCCAGACACTCTAAGACAGGTATTGCTCATTTCGGGAGATGGCATTCTCCGCGAACTTGAGATTTAGAGAGACATAGAAAGAAACTTCAAGGCGGATCCACTCACTGAGGCTATTCCTCGAACGCAATAGTTTCGCAAACAGGTTTTATGCGACTGACTAGTAGAGGAGTTGGGTGTTCGGTATCACACGGGCTGTGAGTATGCGACATCGCAATAATTAGCCTTGAGTGCAAGTGGGAGATTGTTGGAGATAGTGCCCTCAGAGTCAATTATTGGATCACAGGCACGTGATTGCAATGATTGAGGGAGGACCTATCCCGGTACGACAGTCTTACTCGAGATGATAGTATGCTATCTGGTTTACCTTTATCATCGTGTACTGCTTCAGGTGACCTTACAGGTCGCTATTACACGTTGATAGAGCCCCTTGGATTCTTGCTTGACGACCAACAGTATGAGGGCGATCATATACATGGGAGCTGGTAGTCTATAAGCACATCCTTAAATGGTCCCTGGTCATGGGAGTTTCGAGACAGGGCATCGATTCTCCAGAGTAGACTAGTGTATACAGTCGAGACCCCGACGAGGGGCGGTGGCCGGTCTCACAAGCCACTGGTGTCAGTTGGTTCACCTAAGATGTATACAGGTGCTCATTGGGTTATGAGTACACCGGACAGGACTCGCCGGGAACATGCTAGTTGGTCTTATACCTGATGTCAGATAGCAGTTCCCAGGTGACATGTGTACAGGTTAGTTCATCGACCTGGGGATCGTCATTTGTCTCGTGTGAGTTCCCACTGTGCTTTGATTACTACCCTACCACGACTCAAAGGAGTCGTGCAAACAGGTTTTAGTTGGGTACAGTCCCGAGCCACATGGAGGCAGTGAGCGGATCTTCGGGGGTTCGTCTCTCCCGGTATTGGGGGTGAGGTCGCGCTGTGTCTAGGAGAGCCATTACACGAAGTCCTTGGCCAAGGCAGGAGATTTACTGGTAGGTATTCCAGTAGTATCTCAGGGTGTTCTGGGCTACACTCCGACACGACTTGTACCGCTTTTGGGGGTCTGACTTTTACCCACCCCCTAGGCCCGACATGCGATGCTCATAGACGAACGGACCGGACTGTACGGATATTGTCACTGACAGGCTCAGTAGGGTGTCGGGATGAGCTCGCTCATCGACGTCCCTTTTGGTCAATAGCTGGTGGCCCGTTACGTATTGGCTTATACCTCTGACGTGCTAGTGGTTAAATCCACAGCCATAGTATTGACGAGTCTTTAGAGTCCACCACACATTCAGTTACTCAGCTTTCGGGCGAAACGCTGTAGAGGCCGTATGGAGATATGGCAGGGTCCGATCAGATACGTGCGGTATTGCACGGATCAGGATCGGACGATTTGTACTAGTGGCCGTATGGATATATGGCAGGGTTCGATCAGATACGTGCGGTATTGCACGAATCAGGATCGGACGAACATTACTAGCCGGTTTTGGTTTAAGCCGGATCCTAGTTTAGTACAGTGTAGATTTTGTCTCTTTGCATTTGTATCCGGACGGAATACAGATGCGGGTGTGTATGCACAGTTTCGGGGTTTTCCTGTAATTTATTACGGGACCAGTTTTCTGAAGTTGCCAGTTTGCATTCCGTTCCGGCCGGTTTCCCTTTGTTCTTTCCCGGCCGGACTTTTCCGATGGAGGGGGTTATTTGCAAGTTTGCAAATAACACTTTGTGGAGGGTTTTATTGCAAAAGTATTGATTATGATATCTTTCATCCATGATGCATTTATTGTGAAGTGAAAGGATTTGATTTGGATGTGAGTTTTGTGATCATTATGTTCTTGGATGTGGTCACCATTGCTTTTCTCCTACCATCACCTCCCTTCATGCCTTTTGATTCATTCCTCCACCCTTCTCACAATGAGAATGGCCGGCCACAATTTCTTGAGAGGAGATGAGAAAAATGAGAGAGATTCATTTTGGTGTATAGCATTCTTCATCTCATTCCATTTTGCTAGAAAATTGAAAGCACCAATTTTCTTTAGACCATTCCTCCGTCTATGGCAACCAACCCCAAAGAGACATACTCTACACTACATTCTACAGCACTTCTTGGGCATGTCGACTTGCCAGCTTCATGCCCGAGTTGCCTCGGCATTGAGGTGGGAGCCCGTAAAAGATACAGGCGATCTGGTGCCCTTCCGGCAAGGAGGCGACGACCGGAGGATCCGCGGGAGATCGGGACGACGACGAGAAGACCGGAGGACTCGGATCACTCGGTATATCTCTAACCCGTCTTGTAGTTAGCTAGATCTAGTTTAATGGCCCGATCCGGGGTTTAGTGCGCGGTGGTGCCGGTTTGCTAAGTTCGCAAAATTAAAGTTTATCACCGTTTCCGCATTTGGCCGTCGGTTTGACGGCCGGGGCGCCGCCGTGCACTTACAATATCGTCAACTGAACTTAATCAGTATCCTGCGTCATGCCTCCCTCAGTATCCCCTTGGACCAATTGTCCAAAATACTGCCCCTCGTCAGAAGGAAAACTATAACTCTGGCAACCTCTCTGTCATCCATGTCACCTTGGAAGCCTGGAGTGATAACTGTCTCCTAAAAGAGACTGTTGTTATCATATCCCTAGAACATCCACTTATGTTCTAAAACTGCTTCCGTTCGTTTCTCCAGGATTGGTTCAATATCAATTTATTGCATCCACTGCAAAAACAACATCAGGTGTGGTACTTGACATCTCATGATTGACTCAATTGCCTAAGCAAGTGATCTGCCAATCATGCATATCCTTCTCCCCTTTAGTCTGTAAGACTCCTTTAGAGAGGGTGACTCCATCACCTGCAAGTATACTACCGTGCCAGGAGTCGTCCATTCTAAAAACTCTTAGAATGCTGTCTAAGTACCCTGATTGGGAAACCACCCAAATCTAGATTTATAGATCTAGTAACCAGAATGTCTTGATATTATATCCAAGTCCCATGTGGAGAAACCACTGTGTGACAACCAAAGTATAACAGGTCGTAGTATAGGAATATCACTTCCTACTCTGTGTATGCCATCCAAATACCAGGACATCACACCCTACTACCTTCTTAACAGATCCATCCCCTATTCTGATGAAGTCAAACCTATGACTGTCACGTCAGAAATAGATGATCTATCTCCGCTATATCTGCTTAAGTCTATGAATAGACATAAGCCACTTGTCCACTATGCTTCCGCTGCTCCCACTGACTACGACAACCCTCTGGCAGAGTCATATAGACGTACATTTCTAAAGCTAGTTTAGAACGATGCTATACTCATCCTCCTGCCGGGTCTCACGGTCTGGAACAACAGCAATGGCAAGTCTGGGTAAACAAGAACCTCCCTGTCACCGTCCTTGAGGCTACCGGAGTACCTCTCGGATGCCTGAGGTTACCCACCATATCTGCGGAGTGGCCAATGGAATGTTAAACCAGATTGAATCTTTAGGTTCTTATCAAATCTTCAGTAATCGTTTGCGGTTCTGGAATCACTTCCAGTTCTACCATACTCACACTACTGTTTTCTGAAAAAATCCATTTTTATTAAAAACCGTGGCGAGTCAAGAACAATATCACTATTGATCTTCCAGATGGTAGAAAGTCAACCCTCGTCATAGCCTGGGTCAACCCACAAACAGCTATTACAGAAACGTGCCTTGAGTTATCCAGGGTCTGGTTTTAAGCATAAGCCGGACAACTCCCCGTACCTTAACATCGTTAAGATATGAACTGTTCTATATCCAATACAGAAACAGAGGCACTGATTTAATTGAACCAGATTCAAATCATGCAGCTGTTTCCAGTGCATGTCAACTAAATGGAAGGAGGCCGATCAGCGTTACTCAACTTAGGAATGCATCCAGATATGAGTAACCCGAAAGAGAAGGAAGTTCTCTTAATCATTACTATCAACTGAATACCATTCACAAGTATCTACATCTTCGGTCACCTTGAAGAATCCCGATACTTGCAACACCTGGTTCTCTACTTTACTCTTATACCTATAACTTCTCAAAACTTGGACCCTGTGTTTCTACGAAACACATGTCTAAGAACTAGAGAAGGCATAAGTAAACCGAATATAGTACGAGGACCAACCCCTCTGTCTTAATGGACACTGGACAATATACAATCCTCTGTATAAGTCCTCTGAGTCTAATAACTCAAACCCTGTGCATCGTAGGTTGAAAACTGTACTTGTGGTTAAGAAGAATTACACCGCTGTTTAATGCTCCTTACCTAACCATCCACTGATATAGGTAAATGTCATAGACATAATTTCAAAAAGGTATATCTCACTCTATAAAAATAGATGTACAGATATATCAATTTGAAATTGGTGCATAACAGCGGATATTCAAAACTAAATATTTGCCGTCCGGCAAACAACCCAGGTGACTTCCTCAAATATCACCGATTACAACGAATCCCGATATAATGAGGATGATCACCCAATTCCCAATAACTTACTCCCACTCATCATCTGTAAAACCATACAGATGTGAGAATCAAACCTGGTAAATACATACCCTGGAGAAAGTGTCTAATTGGGAAATCAGTTTTCCTTTAACAGTACACAGTGAAACTGAAACATTGAAATGTTTCGTAGGGGTATCCTGGTATTCCTAGTAATGCCTCTTCCATTATCCAGATTCACAACTGTAACCGTATATTTCTATGTCATCCCTCCACATCCCTTCATATGTCTTTAGTCATTACCTTCTGCATACCCCTTTAGGCCAAATGGTTTTCTTCCTTCCCTACCGTTCGGCACCAGCCTATGGTTTGGAAGAAGACTATCCAATAAGCATAATGGGTGTACTATCCTAATCCTAAGAGCACTCGCAATGCGAGAGAAGGTGAAGATAAAAGACAACCGAATAAACCTTATTCCTATTTCTCCTGAACCAGAATCCATCCCCGAACTGGAACAAGTTCCTTTCGAGTTCGTATATAACCATACGATGGAGTATTCAAATAACTGTGGATCTTCGTAGTGATATGGAGTGTCCTGTAGAAATACAAAGGTGAAGTGGGAGTGGTAATGAAATACTTGGTTTGGTCGTGAACATCAGTCGCAATTTACTTTGCCCTCTTACTAATCCCTTTATTTATCTTAACTTAATACCTTCTGTACACCATTTAGGCTAAATGGTTTTCTTCATTCCCTACCTTTCGGCACCAGCCTATGGTTTGGAAGAAGACTATACAATTAGCGTAATAGGTGTACCATCCTAATCCAAGGAGCACTCGCAACATGAGAGAAGGTAAAAGGAAAAGACAACTGAATAGTCCTATTCGTTTTCTCCAGAACCAGAAACCATCCTCGAATGAATTCCTTCGAGTTTGTATATAACCATACGATGGTTTTATCCAATGGAAGTGGACGTTCGTAGTAATACGGGGTGTCCTGGAGAAAAGGGTAAAAGTAGGAGTGGCAATGAGCTTTGCAACTCTGACAATCCAAAAGCCAGTGTTTAAGAAGGTTCGGTTAATTTTCGTCACTGAGTCATAGTCAAGAGTCAGGTCATGGTCGCTGCCAAAGAGAGAGAGAAAAGAAACACTCAGCGTGCACTCTAACCTAGATCAGAATGGTTATCACTTTATCTACAGGAAACCTCCCACTGTAACGTCAAACTCTTCTCCAAACCTGAAAGAAGAATTAGTCAGGATCACCCGAGGAGTAAACCAACTCATCAGTGGGAATCGGGATCCAACTATCATCGCATGATAACGTGACGGAATCCGCTCACGTTATTACACTCCAGAAGGTATGCGCATATCTGGCAAGTTTCAGTTTCTTTAGAAACTCCCGATGTGATTTCTGCCCCATGCTCTTATGACCTTGACTAAGGCCAACAAATTATAAGTCACATGTCAAGTTCTACCCGTCATTCTCCAGGTTGATTTGAACCCACCCGTACCTACCCTTGACTTTGGCCAACAAGGCAGTACGACTGTCCCAAACTAACGCATCTATCTATGCTGCAGAAAAGTAACAAATAGCTCTCATACACTATGCCATGACTAAGGCCAACAAACATAGCATGAATACTAAGTGCTACCTTTCTGAAATGACGGAGGGCTACGAATGGTTTTTGGCGAAAAACCTTTAACGTAATGAACTTGATATCATTGAAGGAACCGGATAGCTTTTTATAAAAATATAGTGGCGAAAACCTTTGCTAAAGAGGTCACTCCCGGTGAAGGGATCTCGGCTCTTTCCCCGTAGAATGAGGTGTAGGATATTCCAACTGAATACCACGATGCAAAGCAAAAGGCAATCGGCTATAGTGAAGTTATTGCCCTGACGCAAACTTCTATCCAAAGGGTCACTCCCGGTGAAGGGATCTCGGCCCTTGCCTCGTCGACTGAGGTGCTGGATATTCCAACTGAATACCACTGTGCAAAACAAAAGAGAACGCCCTTGCAATAACAGCTTTTTGAAAAATGCTCCAACAACATCAGAATAGGTTTGTTTAGCTTGCATTGATCTGAATCAATGCTGTCCCATCAATTGATCACACCAATAAAGAACGAAAATAATGATGTACGTATATGCCATCCGCATTCGCCACTGGGTCCCGTCATTACCCGTTAGGTTACTTAACTAACGACAGAGCGGGGACTGGACTAGCGCGGATGCAAAACATATACAACATCTACTAGTATATATATCAATATATAATACTCGCTCAAGGCGTGATAAAATGCAACATCACAGAAATGTAATAAGCATCATAGAACAATACAGATATCTGGGATCCCTGGGTTTCATAGAGCCGCTACTGAAACCCGACGTTCCCCTGGTCGTGTGGATAGCCTGTGCAATGAAATCCTAGACCCCTACGGGTGCGGCAAGTTACCTGCCAAAACCTAAAGCGAGGCAGCCCCCTTCAGCAAAGTGAATGGACCACCCAGCACTTCACGGAATCCGGTAACTTGGGCACCCCTGTTAGTTGTGTGTATGCCCTAGAGGCCAGTATTGTACAGATGATGTATATTATATTGGATGCTTGGAAATATATAGAGATGACTTTCTTGCTCGATATGATAGTATGCTATCTGGTTGCTCTTTATCTTAACATGTATACTTGTCTCTTGATACTGTCTTATAGTTACATGTTGGTAAAGCCCTTAGGATGTGTACTTGACTACCGGGACTATGATGAGGATCATACTAGTGGGGACATGGTAGTCTATAAGTACATCCTTCAAGGTCCCCAGTCGTGGGTGTATCGAGACGGGGCATCGATATACCAGAGTAGACTAGCGTATACGCTTCTCGACCCATGAGATGGGCGATGGATGATCCCATATCCATTGATGTTTGACATCAGAGATGGAATACGGGTGCTCAGTGGAGACTGGGTACACTGGACATACACGCCGAGAACTCCCAAATGGTATTATACCTCACGTCAGATGGCAGTTCTCTGGTGACACTTGTGCAGGTTAGTCTGTAGACCCGAGATCGTCATAGAGTCTTGTGTGATTCCCACTGTGCTTTGATTTCCACCTTACCACGTCCATGAGGGCGTGCAAAACGGTGGTTTTTGGGTACAGTCCCGAGTCACATGGAGGCAATGAGCGATAGGAGGGCTTTCGCCTCTCCCGGTATTGGGGGTTGATGTTGCGCTGTGCTCGATTGGCCGTAACAGGGAAGTCCCTGGCCAGGGCTGATTTAGAGATTTACTGGTAAGTGTTACCAGTAGTTTCTCAACCCGTTATGAGCCTCACATCGGCACGACTTATCGGTTATTGGGGTCTGACGTTTACCAGCCCTAGACTTGATATGCGACATATCAGACGAGGAGACCGGACTGTACAGGAAGTGTTACCGGCAGGCTTTTACAGGAGTTGGAGCAGGCTTGCTTGCTGATCTTCTGATCTCTCAATACCCGGGTAGCCGTTACATCCAGCTAGTACCGCTGACGGCTTATGGATGCGTGATGTGATCATCACCTACTGCCGGCGTATTGACGAGTCTTTAGAGTCCTACACAGATGTTTTACTGGCTGAGGCAAAACGAAATAGGAGCACGTATGTGATATGTGCGAGACCGAGAATAAATGCGTGTATGTGATACCGTATTCTATTCTCGCGACTTTTTGTATCGGTCGGTTATATATGATATGACCGGGTTATCGAATCAAGTGTTGATTCGATAAGTCGATACAATAGATGTTAGCTGGTTATATGAGATATGACCGGATTATTAAGTCAAGTGTTGATTTAATAATTAAGTGTATAATTGTATATTAGATATACTAATTTACACTTGCTAACACTTGTTCACTTAGGGTTTTTTCTCACATGTACACTACTTTAACATATATATGATATATGTTAAAATGTGTTATCATATTGTATCATGGTTGATGATACAACATTCATGTGTGTATGAGACATAGACCAACCTATTTATTATGATTGGGTTTAATGTTTAAAAGTAATTACAAAATTAGTGGAAAATTAGAAAATGCATGAAGCTTGTGGAAGCTTGTGGATACATTGACTAAAGTCCACTAGGTTTGTTTTTACTTTGGACTTTAACCTAACCATCACACAATTAGCTATGGTTATGGCTCTACAAGAGTTAGTATATGATACTCACTCACCATGGTTAGCCTTTACACTTGATCATTATCCTCATTCTTTTCTTTTGTTCATCTTCTTCATTGAGCAAAAGAAAAAGCTTGCTAGGGTTTTTGAAAAAGAGTGAAACTTTGTGAGAAACAAAATTCTAAAGAGAACCCACTTCCTATTTCTCCATCCTCTACTAGACTAGCACTTTAGTTTAGGGTGTTTACTTCACTAATTCTCTAGTTAGTAAAGTAGGAGCTTGAGTCGGAATTCCCTCGACGTAGATCATCTTCGGCCTCGGAGACTTCAAGCAAGGTCGCATCTCTCGCGTCGTGAAGCCATGCAAGAGCCCGGGAGAACCTTGATCGCAGCGAAGGGACTTCAACAAGGAGCAAATGAAGTGAAGGACCGATCTACAAAGGTTGTATTTCGTATTCCCTTTAGAGTAAAGTTGTTTACTTGCCATTAGATTCGCCTAATCTCTAATACACGATCTTGCTTAGGATTGTTCGGCACATAAAAAATTTAATTTTGGCATGGTCGATGCCTTGTAGAGCCTTGTTAGTTTGCCTAGTAACCGTACAGTGGTATCAAAGCCTAGCTAGAGCATTAGGTGATGCGTTAACGAAGTTAAAACCCCGATCGAACCCAAAAACCTCAAAGTTAACCCCCTCTCTGTATATTTTTTCAAAACTGTGTATTTTCAGCATTAAAAATACCTAAAAAATTCAGCAGGGTTTTCTAAGCAATACTGTGCAAAACGAGCACTTGAATCGTACGGACGACCGCGATTCCGCGGCAAATCCCTGCTTGTGCCGCGGAACCGTGGCAGATGGGTGACATTGGTGTTTTTTGTTTGCACAGTAATGTTTAATTCTGCTGTTGGATTTTTATGGGTATTTTAAATTTGACTCAAGTGTTGAGTATTCAGGGGTTTATTTTGTTATCGTCAATTCGATCGGGAATTTTAAATTCGTTATTGTTTTCCGGATAATTTAGAAAGTATTAAAATGTTCGAACGGATATCATTAACTCAATTTTTCTCGGCACGAAAAATTTTCAAGTGTTGAATTTTTATCGGGTTTAAATCTTTCGGAAAAACGTGCAAAGAATGTGATGGACCCTCTAGAAGACAAAAACCTTAACTCGATTATGTGACCGTCTTGAACTTCCTTTTGAACCTTAGGGTTTGGGGCAGTACGGCGTGCCACATGTGAGGCGTTGGCTTGACCCTTCTACGGCTGGACCGTTGCTACTATGACGTATTCTGGAATTTTTGAACCCCGCTCAAGTGTTGAGCTATTTAGGAAATCTTGGGTGTTTGATGATCCGGTCGGAAAGTTTAATATTGTCTATTTATCTGGAATGTGATACAATATGTGGAATTCATACGGTTAGGCATGAAATGCGAAGTATGTGATATTTCGGATTTACGATGTCTAAAGAGTTTGTGGATTCCAAATGTTGTAGTTTTACACTTTCTTTTCTGTGACCGTAAGTGTAATATGTGATATCGCCGGTTTCGTTTCTATATGTCAACGACAATTGGGATGCGCATATTTACTTACGTTGATAACATGTGATGTTATGTGTTGCTGGATATGTTATATTGGATCGTCGCGTTCTGAATAGCCGGGGGTTTATGTGAGATGAGAGTTTTTATTTTCATTCATGTAAAATTAAATGTATGTAATATTCTTTTATTGGGGTACTTCCGGGTTGAGGTTGATGTCACCATTTGTATATTATTTACTTTTCCGCACTAGGATAGACCCAAGGAGGAGAGCACAAGTAACCGGGTTCTAGGGTCCAGTGGGAGACCAACTCGAGGAGTCGAGTCCAGGTCTCCTAACCCTAGAATTGGAAGGGTTGCTTGCCGCTCTCGTAGGGGTCTAGGGGTGTGGGTTTGGCTATTCATCGCGACCGTGGAATCCGTGTTTTATAGAGGCTCAAAATAAAACACGGACGTCCTAGTATATCCAATGTTTCATATATTTCTTCTGCTGCGATATCTGTGATGTGATCATTTGATGTTCTGTGATAAATACTGTATATAGTATATATGATATATTATATAGACGTTACTTATATTTTACACCCGCGCTAGCCCTGCCCCGCTCTGCCGTTAGTTACTTAACCTAACGGTTCACGAGGGGAAATCGAGGCGAATGCGGATGGCATAAGTGTACGTCGTATTTATCTGTGATGTTTAGGTGACTTAAATGATGGGACTTCATTAATGTGATTAATGAAAGAAAAGAAACCTAAATGATGTTGTAGAATCAAATTTTCAAATAAAAGGGTAGCTACAGTTTTGCTTTGCATAGCGGTATATATGATATACCCTGCACCTTATTCGATGGGGAAAGAGCCGAGATCCCTTCACCGGGAGTGACCTCTTTAGCAAAACTGGCAGATGCTACAATACTCGGTTTGACTTTTGACTGCTTTTGGAGTTTTGCTTTGCATAGCGATATATATGATATATTCTGCACCTTATTTGATGAGGAAAGAGCCGTGATCCCTTCACTGGGAGTGACCTCTTTAGCAAAACTAATGAAAGCCTCCAAATCACTCCATTTCAAAATTTCACTCGATTCTACAACGATATCAAGTTCATTACGCAATAGGTTTTCAGAAAAACCTGTCGTAGCCCTCCGTCATTTTAGATAAATCCTACTTAGTATTCATGCTACGTTTGTTGACCTCCGTCAAGGCGTAGTGTGTGGTAGCTAACTAGTATTTATCTACTTATGCATATGATGCAGATTGGATTAGGGTAGTCGTACGACCTTGTTGACCTCCGTCAAGGGTCGTGCGGATGGGTTTGATTCAATCAAGAAATGACGGGTTGAACTTGACTTGCACCCTATGGTTTGTTGACCTCCGTCAAGGTCATGGGATGCTTGGGGCAAAATATTATTGGGAATTTCAAGTGTTGAGATTTGCAATGAGATTGCATACCTTCTATGAGATAGTTGGATCCCGATACCCACTGCGAGTAATTGTTACTCCTGGGAGAGTTTTACACAGGACAATTAGCCGATCAAGTAGGTGTCTAGAAAGGTGTCAACGGGGTTACGCCTCTGGAAAAACGAGGTTTACTTTAATTAGGTCCGTGCGAAAGCACGGGGAACCTCCCTCAAAGTACCGACACTGGCCTGGCTGAAAGATTGGCGAAGTTGTAGGGTGTAATTAATCTGGGCTAGTCTTTCCTTTTAGGGTTTGAAAGAAGATTTGATAAAAACAGTGGGAGCCATCCTGATTAGATAAAATAATAACCAATCTGATCTTGCAAGAGCATACGCTAAAGTGTTTTCTTCTCTCTCTCTCCAGGTAGCGACCATATCATGCCTTAATCAAGATAATAATATGGATGTATTGACCGAACCCACATGTTATACTGTGCTGGGGAACGTTGGTTCCGTTCTTTCTTATAAGAGTTATAAGACTGAACAGGATAGAGGGGAATACCAGGATTCCCATGCCACCCGAATGAAGAAAGTACATGTTGATGCATTTTCTTCGGGTGTGTTCGTTACGGAGAAATGTTTCTCCATTTGCTCTACGTCCTGGGTATTAGATACCGGGTCAGGATCCCATATATGTAATCAGTTACATGGGCTTAGAAAAGGTAGAGAACTTGGAGAAGGTGATAACGACATAAAGGTTGGAAATGGTGCAATTGTTGCAGCTAAAACAGTCGGGGAATATCACCTTGTATTGCCAACTGGTAATACATTGATTCTGAACGAATTCTATTACATGTCGAACCTGATATGCAACATTATATCGGTTTCTTTGTTGAGTAAAGAGGGATATAATTTTGTATTACAGGATAATGTTATGAACATTTTTCTAAACCAAAAGTTGGTTGGATCAGGCACGATGTGCAATGGCATTTATGTTCTAAATCAATCAACAGTTCTGAGTATAACAAACACACACAAGAGGAAGAGTTCAGAAATGAACGAATCCTTCTTGTGGCATTGTAGACTGGGTCACATCAATGCGACACGGCTAGCTAAGTTGCATAAGGATGGATACTTGAAACCGTTCGAATTTTCATCTTATGACACTTGCCAGTCATGTCTCAAAGGCAAAATGACCAAAACTCCGTTTACGGGACACGGAGAAAGAGTTACTGAACTCTTGTGACTGATACATGGTGATGTATGCGGTCCCATATTTACACATGCCAGGGATGGTTCTTCGTACTTCATTACATTCACTGACAATCTCTCTAGATTCGGATATGTGTTCCTGATGAAACACAAATCAGAAGCTTTTGAGAAATTTAGAGAATATAAACAAGAAGTCAAGAACCAAACCAGGAAAAGTATTAAAATCCTTCGATCTGATCGAGGAGGTGAATACTTGAACAATGAATTCCTGGATTTCATAAAAGAGAATGGGATTCTCTCTCAGCTAACTCCTCCATATACACCACAGCACAACGGTGTATCAGAACGGAGGAACCGCACCCTATTAGATATGGTGCGCTCAATGATGAGTATAGCTGAGTTACCTATTTCCTTCTGGGGATATGCACTGGAGACAGCAGCATACCTACTGAATAGGGTTCCTACCAAATCTGTGCCTACCACTCCATATGAGATATGGAAGGGGAAGAGACCATATCTTAATTTTATTAAGATATGGGGTTGCCCGGCTTATGTCAAAAGACAAAAACCGGACAAACTCGAGGCAAGGTCTGTTTTATGTAAGTTTGTTGGATATCCTAAGCATTCGCGAGGGTATATCTTCTACCACAGTGAGGAACAATGGGTGTTTGTTGCTCAACACGCCACCTTTCTAGAAAAGGAATTTCTTGCAAAAGAGATTAGTGGCTCTGAGGTAGAACTGGAAGAGGTTCCAGCTGTACAAACCACAACAGAAGATTTGGTAGAACCAGAGGATTCGGTTGTTCCCGATGAACCCCAGCCACTCCGTCGATCTAGTAGGGTTCCTCACCCACCTGAAAGATACTACGGTTTTCTCATGGATGGTGGGAGCGAGGATTGCATGATGGTTGATGATGACCCAACTAGCTTCGAGCAGGCCATCACGAGTGGGGACTCAGTGAAATGGCTGGATGCAATGCGGTCTGAGATGGAATCCATGTACACCAACAAAGTATGGACTTTGGAAGATGCTCCTGAAGGGGTAAAACCCATTGGGAGCAAGTGGATCTTCAAGAAAAAACTTGGTGTAGATGGGAAAGTGGAGACTTTCAAAGCTAGACTTGTTGCAAAGGGTTTTCGTCAAAGACCAGGTGTGGACTATGACGAAACCTTTTCTCCAGTGGCTATGCTTAAATCCATCCGGATCATGCTTGCCATCGCTGCATATCATGATTACAAAATCTGGCAAATGGATGTTAAGACCGCCTTTCTAAACGGTGATTTAGAAGAGTGCATGTACATGACTCAGCCAGAGGGCTTCGTAGATAGTGGGAGCAGCGGGAAGGTGTGCAAGCTGCTTAAATCCATTTATGGATTAAAGCAAGCATCGCGGAGCTGGAACATCTGCTTTGACGTCGTTATCAAAGAGTTTGATTTCGTCAAAAACATAGATGAACCATGTATCTACAAGAAGGTGGCAGAGAGTAAGGTTGTCTTCCTCGTATTGTAAGTAGACGACATACTCTTGATAGGAAATGATATTCCTATGCTACAATCGGTCAAGCTCTTCTTATCACAAAGATTCTCAATGAAAGATCTTGGTGATGCCTCCTACATATTGGGAATTATGATCTATAGAGATAGATCTAAAAGGATATTGGGATTGTCCCAATCCAGGTACATTGACACCATACTAAAGAGGTTTAGTATGGAAGAGTCCAAACGTGGGTTTTTACCCACGATCTCATGGCTCGCTCTCTCCAAAGAGATGTCTCCCAAGACTGATTTGGAAAGAGCTCGCATGCAAGGGATACCCTTTGCTTCGGCTGTAGGCTCTATCATGTACGCGATGCTATGTACCAGACCCGATGTAGCATACTCACTAAGTGTATTTAGTAGGTATCAAGCTGATCCTGGAGAGAGTCACTGGACAGCTGTGAAGACCATTCTCAAGTACTTATGAAGGACTAAGGAGATGCTCTTGGTGTATGGTAACGGAGAATTCCAAATGGAGTCCTTTACCGATTCGAGCTTCCAGAGTGATAAGGATGACTCTAAGTCACAGTCGGGATTTGTCTTTACCTTTTACGGAGGGGCGGTTAGCTGGAAGAGTTCTAAGTAGGAAACCGTGGCAGACTCGACGATGGAGGCTGAATACATCGCTGCCAAAGAGGCTGTCTGGATCAAGAAGTTCATTACTGAACTTGGAGTGGTTCCATCCATTGAGCATCCAATACCTTTGTATTGCGATAACAATAGAGCGGTGGCTTTGGCCAAGGAACTCAGGTCCCATCAGCAATCCAGGCATATTCTGAGGCGGTATCACCTGATCCGGGAGATTGTTGATCGCCGGGAGATCGAGGTCAGGAGGTTTGACACGAAGAACAACACAGCGGATCGACTCACGAAGGCCATTCCCTAGATACAGTTTGAGAGACTCTTCGGGGTGCTCGGTATGCGATACTACAGCAGCTGGCCCTAGTGCAAGTGGGATATTGTTAGTTGTATGTATGCCCTAGAGGCCAGTATTGTACAGATGATGTATATTATATTGGATGCTTAGACATATATAGAGAGGACTTTCTTGCTCGATATGATAGTATGCTATCTGGTTGCTCTTTATCTTAGCATGTATACTTGTCTCTTGATACTGTCTTATAGTTACATGTTGGTAAAGCCCTTAGGATGTGTACTTGACTACCTGGACAATAATGAGGATCATACTAGTGGGGACATGGTAGTCCATAAGTACATCCTTCAAGGTCCCTAGTCGTGGGTGTATCGAGACGGGGCATCGATATACCATAGTAGACTAGCGTATACGCTTCTCCACCCATGAGATGGGCGATGGATGATCCCATATCCATTGGTGTTTGACATCAGAGATGGTATACGGGTGCTCAGTGGAGACTGGGTACACTGGACGGACTCACCGAGAACTCCCAGATGGTATTATACCTCACGTCAGATGGCAGTTCTCTGGTGACACTTGTGCAGGTTAGTCTGTAGTCCCGAGATCGTCATAGAGTCTTGTGTGATTCCCACTGTGCTTTGATTTCCACCTTACCACGTATATGAGGGCATGCAAAACGGTGGTTTTTAGGTACAGTCCCGAGTCACATGGAGGCAATGAGCGATAGGAGGGGTTTCGTCTCTCCCGGTATTGGGGATTGATGTTGCGCTGTGCTCGATTGGCCATAACAGGGAAGTCCCTGGCCAGGGCTGATTTAGAGATTTACTAGTAAGTGTTACCAGTAGTTTCTTGACCCGTTATGAGCCTCACATCGGCATGACTTATCGGTTATTGGGGTCTGACGTTTACCACCCCTAGACTTGATATGCGACATATCCGACGAGGAGACCGGACTGTACGGGAAGTGTTGCCGGCAGGCTTTTGCAGGAGTTGGAGCAGGCTTGCTTGCTGATCTTCTGATCGCTCAATACCCGGGTAGCCGTTACGTCCAGCTAGTACCGCTAACGGCTTGTGGGTGCGTGATGTGATCATCACCTACTGCCGGCATATTGACGAGTCTTTAGAATCCTATACAGAGGTTTTACTGGCTGAGGCAAAACGAAATAGGAGCACGTATGTGATATGCGCAAGGCCGATAATAAATGCGTGTATGTGATACCGTATTCTATTCTCGCGACTTTTTGTATCGGTCGGTTATATATGATATGACCGGGTTATCGAATCAAGTGTTGATTCGATAAGTCGATACAATGGATGTTAGCCGGTTATATGAGATATGACCGGATTATTAAGTCAAATGTTGATTTAATAATTAAGTGTATAATTGTATATTAGATATACTAATTTACACTTGCTAACACTTGTTCACTTAGGGTTTTTTCTCACATGTACACTACTTTAACATATATATGATATATGTTAAAATGTGTTATAATATTGTATCATGGTTGATGATACAACATTCATGTGTGTATGAGACATACACCATCCTATTTGTTATGATTGGGTTTAATGTTTAAAAGTAATTACAAAATTAGTGGAAATTTAGAAAATGCATGAAGCTTGTGGAAGCTTGTGGATGCGTTGACTAAAGTCCACTAGGTTTGTTTTTACTTTGGACTTTAACCTAACCATCACACAATTAGCTATGGTTATGGCTCTATAAGAGTTAGTATATGATACTCACTCACCATGGTTAGCCTTTACACTTGATCATTATCCTCATTCTTTTCTTTTGTTCATCTTCTTCATTGAGCAAAAGAAAAAGCTTGCTAGGGTTTTTGAAAAAGAGTGAAACTTTGTGAGAAACAAAATTCTAAAGAGAACCCACTTCCTATTTCTCCATCCTCCACTAGACTAGCACTTTAGTTTAGGGTGTTTACTTCACTAATTCTCTAGTTAGTGAAGTAGGAGCTTGAGTCGGAATTCCCTCGACGTAGATCATCTTCGGCCTCGGAGACTTCAAGCAAGGTCGCATCCCTCGCGTCGTGAAGCCATGCAAGAGCCCAGGAGAACCTTGATCGCAGCGAAGGGACTTCAACAAGGAGAAGATGAAGTGAAGGACCGATCTACAAAGGTTGTATTTCGTATTCCCTTTAGAGTAAAGTTCTTTACTTGCCATTAGATTCGCCTAATCTCTAGTACACGATCTTTCTTAGGGTTGATCGGCACATAAAAAATTTAATTTTGGCATGGTCGATGCCGTGTAGAGCCTTGTTAGTGTGCCTAGTAACCCTACAACCCCTCCTTGGGTCAACCTGTACCCCCTACGAGTGCGGCGAATAGCCCGCCAATTCTAGAGTGAAGCCCCCTCCGTCTCAACGCCATGAGATGCGGGCCCGTTGCCCTCTAGAACCCGGCTATCCGTGCACCCCACCTTAGGATAATCCTAGTACAGAAAGTAAAATATACATACAACGGGTACATCGACCTCAGCCCGGTCGTGCCCTAAAAGAATAATATACAAACAGGCAGTGACGGCAGTCCACATGTCGGACGCTCGCCCTGCAATATCAAATGTACATAATAATACCAAAACTGTACAAACATTGCAACCAGGCTATCAACCACGACATGTTGGAGATAGTGCCCTCAAAGTCAATTATTGGATCGCAGGCACGTGATTGTAATGATTGAGGCAGGACTTATACCGATATGACAGTCTTGCTCGAGATGATAGTTTGCTATCTGGTTTGTCTTTATCATCGTATACATGCTTTAGTTCACTATTGCATGATGATAGAGCCCATAGGATTCTTGCTTGACTACCGGTAGTATGATGGCGATCATATACGTGGGAGCTGGGGTCTGTAAGCACATCCTTAAAGTGTCCCTAGTCGTGGGAGTTTCGAGACAGGGCATCGATACTCCAGAGTAGACTAGTGTATACAGTCGAGACCCCGATGAGGGGCGGTGGCCGGTCTCACAAGCCACTGGTGTCAGTTGGTTCACCTAAGATGTATACAGGTGCTCATTAGGTTATGAGTACACCGGACAGGACTCGCCGGGAACATGCTAGTTGATATTATACATATCGTCAGATAGCAGTTCCCTGGTGACATATGTACAGGTTAGTTTGTCGACCTGAGATCGTCATTTGTCTCGTGTGAGTTCCCACTGTGCTTTGATTCCTACCCTACCACGCTCAAAGGAGTTGTGCAAACAGGTATTTTTTGGGTACAGTCCCGAGCCACATGGAGGCAGTGAGCGGATCGTCGGGGATTCGTCTCTCCTGGTATTGGGGGTTGATGTCGCACAGTGCACGGGTGGCCATAACTTGAAATTCTTGGCCAAGGTAGTGGAGAACTACTGATTTGGATCAGTAGTTTCTCAGATGGTGATGGGCTTCATATCGACACGAATTATCGCGTTATTAGGGGTCTGACTTTATCCACTCCCTAGACTCGATATGCGATACTCTTTAGGCGAACGGACCGGACTGTATGTATATTGTCACTGTTAGACTCATTAGGTTTTATAGATGAGTTCGCTCGTCAGCTTCCTTTCCAATCAATACATAGGCAAACCGTTACGTACAGCTTGTACCTCTGACGTGCTAGAGGTTATACCCAGTGCCAGTGTGTTGATGAGTCATTAGAGTCCCCCACAGACACTTTCTTAAGTTCGGGCGAAACGTTGTAGAGGCCGTATGGTTTTATGGCACGGTTCGGAAAATGCACGTGCGTTTACGCACGTGTCATGTTTCGGGCAGTTGATACTGGTCGGCTTTGGTTTAAGCCAGATCCGAGTATTATATTGAGTAGATATAATATCTTTGTCTCAGTTGCATTTGTATTCAGTCGTAATACAAATGCAGGTATATTTATACAGTTACGGGGTTGTCCTGAAATTCGTTTCAGGATCGCTTTTGGAAGTTGCCAGTTTCCAGTTTCCGTATTTGACATTCGGTTAAATGCGGATTTATCTTTCCGTCACTCTGGTGAGTCGTGAGGGTGAGTCATGCTTCTAGAAGCTTCTAGAATGGTGACTAGGTTCATGAACCTTTGTTTGCATTAATTACATGATGACTAGGTTTATATGACTCATGCTTTAGCATTAATGATTCTTGTTAACCTTAGGATATTTGTTCATGATATTTATCCTTGTGGTCACCCTCTTTGCTCCTACCATCACCTCCCTCTTCATATATATTGGCCGTCCCCCCATTGTGAGAAAGAGAGATTTTTGATTTTGGAAAAAGACTATGGTTTAAGGTGTATGGAAATTTGATAACTCATTTCTCATTCCATTTCATTTCGAGTGGCAACTTCATTAACCGATCGTCTACAGCTTTGGACGAAGTGAGACAAAGTATTCTACTCAATCTCTACATCAATCTTGGTCGTCTCTTTTAGCAAACTTGACGACCGAGTTGCCTCGGTTCAGAGGCGGGAGTCCGTATAAAGATCCGTCGACGTGGTGCCACCTGGACAAGAAGACTGGAGATTCCGGAGATCAGAGCAGCCGCAACAGAGCGTGGGATGATGGTTGAAGACCGAAGGACTCGGATCGTTCGGTATAACATTTCTACCCACTTTGTAGTTTGTTAGTTTAGCTTTAATGGCAGATCCGGGTTACGGTACACGATAGCGCCAGTTTGTAAAAAGTTTTTGTTCCACATTTGGCGTCTGTTAGATGGCCGGGGCGCTACCGTGGACTTACAGCGGTATCAGAGCCTCACCATTAAGCTATACTAACTTGCGCTAACACATTTAAAACATCGATCGAACGGATTTTCGAAAACCGCAAATTCCAAATTCAAAGTTTCTGTTAATTTTAAACGGTGTCTAAAAATTATTTTGCATACAGCAGAAAACAAAGCAGGGATTTTTAAGCATACGGAGAAATTTTGAGCACGTGATCCCACGTGACCGCCGCGGATCCGCGGTCAAACCTAGGGTTTGACTGCGGAACCGCGGCAGAACTCTGGGAACAGTGCATCAAAATTCTTCTGTAGGCTTTCCTTGGGAAATTGTGGTTTTTTATACTGTTCATTTGGGCCCAGTTTTTGTTACTGTACATCAGATGTACGTGGGGCCCACTTCGGGAAATTTAGTCGATCGAAATTTTAAATTTGTTAGTATGCAGTATTTACATTATATCTCCGACCAGGAATGTCTTTTGATCGGTAAACCGCGTCTGATTGCTATAGTTCTTTTAGACGGGTTTGCGAATGTGACATTCGCGTTGATGTTCTGTGTTGTGCTGTGATGTTGCGGATATGTCGTGGTGGATAGCAAGGTGCAATGATAGTGCAGTTTGGATTTATTTGTACATTTGATATTGCGGGACGAGCGTCCAACATGTGGACTTCCGTCACTGCCTGTTTGTATAATATTCTTTTGGGGCACGACCGGGTTGAGGTCGATGTACCTGTTGTACATATTTTTATTTCTGTACTAGGTTTATCCCGCGAAGGAGTGCACGGATAACCGGGTTCTGGAGGGCAACGGGTCCGTATCTCATGGCTTTGAGAGGAAAAGGGGCCTCACTCTAGAATTGACAGACTATTCGCCGCACTCGTAGGGGGTACAGGTTGACCCAAGGAGGGTACTCAATTTACCGGATTCCGTGAAGTGCCGGGTGTTCCATTCACTATGCTGTGGGGACTGCCTCGCTTCAGGTTTTAGCGGGTAACTTGCCGCACCCGTAGGGGTCTAGGTTTGATTGCACAGGCTATCCACACGACCAGGGGAACGTCGGGTTTCAGTAGCGGCTCTGTGAAACCCGGGGATTCTAGATTATCTGTATTGTTCTGTGATGCTTATTACTTTTCTGTAATGTTGCATATTATCACGCCTGGAGCGATTATTGTATATTGGTATATATACTATTAGATGTTGTATATGTTTTACACCCGCGCTAGTCCAGCCCCCGCTCTGTCGTTAGTTAAGTAACCTAACGGGTGATGACGGGACCCAGTGACGAATGCAGATGGCATATACGTACATTTTTTTTTTCGTTCTTTTCTGGTGTGATTGATTGATGGGACTGCATTGATTCTTATCAATACAAGGATAAAACAAACCTATATTTGATGTTGTTGGAACAAATTTTTAAAAGGTGTTGTTACAAAGATATTTCCTTTTGTTTTGCATAGTGATATTCAGTTAGAATATCCTGCACCTCATTCGACGAGGCAAGGGCCGAGATCCCTTCACCGGGAGTGACCCCTTGGGCAGAAGTTTACGTCAGGGTAATAACTTCAATATAGTCGATTACAAGTTGCTTTGCATCGCGGTATTCAGTTGGAATATCCTGCACCTCATTCTACGAGGAAAGAGCCGAGATCCCTTCACCGGGAGTGACCTCTTTAGCAAAACGTTTTCGCCACTATATTTTTATAAAAAGCTATCAGGTTCCTTCAACAAGATCAAGTTCATTACGTTAAAGGTTTTTCGCCAAAAACCAGCCATAGCCCTCCATCATTTCTTATGGATTGTCAGTAGTATTCAAGCTATGTTTGTTGGCCAAAGTCAAGGCATAGTGTTTGGTAGCTACTGAACATTCATCTGTTGCATAGATAGATGCGTTGGTTTGGGACAGTCGTACTGCCTTGTTGGCCAAAGTCAAGGGTATGTGCGGATGGGTTCAAATTAACCTGGACAATGACGGGTAGAACTTGACATGTGACTTATGATTTGTTGGCCAAAGTCAAGGTCATAAGAGCATGAGGCAAAAATCACATCGGGAGTTTCAAACAAACAAGAAACTTGTCAGGCATGCGCATACCTTCTGGAGTGTGATAACTTGAGTGGCTTCCATCAAGTTATCATGCGATGATAGTTGGATCCCGATTCTCACTGATGAGTTGGTTTACTCTTCGGGTGATCCCGACTAATTCTTCTTTCAGGTTTGGAGGAGAATTTGAGATTACAGTGGGAGGTTTTCTGATTAGATAAAGTGATAACCATTCTTATCAGAGTGCACACAGAGTGTTTCTTCTCTCTCTCTCTTTGGCAGCGACCTTTGACCGACCTTAGACTATGACTCAGTAACCAAGTTGACCGAACCTTCTTAAAATACTGGCCTTTGGATTGTCTAAAGTTGCATAAGTCATTGCCACTCCTTCTTTTACCCTTTGTATTTCTCAGAATACCCCGTATTACTACGGATATCCACTTCCATTGGATAGATCCATCATATGGTTATATACGAACTCGAAGGTACTACTTCGAGGATGGATCCAGGTTCAGGAGAAATAGAATTGGTTTATTCAGTTGTTTTTTATTATCACCTTCTCTCAGGTTGCGAGGGCTCCTTAGTTTAGGAGAGTACACCTATTACGCTTATTGGATAGTCTTATTCTAAAATATAGGCAAGTGCCGAAAGGTAGGGAATGAAGAAAACCAATTAGCCTAAGCAGGGTGTGCAAAAGGTAATATGTAAAAACAAGATAAAGGGATTAGAAAGAGGGCAAAGTAAATTGCGACTGTTATCATTCACGACCAAACCACGTACTTCATCACCACTCCTATTTCACCTTTGTTTTTCCCCAGTTCGGGAGAAATAGAATAAGATATTATTCAGTTGTCTTTTATCATCACCTTCTCTCAAGTTGCGAGTACTCCTTAGTTTAGGAGGGTACACCTATTGTGCTTACTGGATAGTCTTCTTCCAAACCATAGGCTGGTGCCGAACGGTAGGGAAGGAAGAAAACCATTTAGCCTAACGATGGTGTACAGAAGGTAACGACTAAAGACAAATATAGGGATTTGGAGAGATGGCGAAGAAATATACGGTTACAGTCATGAATAGGATTATGGAAGAGGCATTACTATGTATACCAGGATACCCCTACGAGACATTTTAATGTTTTCAGTTTCACTGCGCATTGTTAAAAGAAAACTGTTTTCCCGATTAGATACTTACTCCAGGGTATGTATTTACCAGGTTCATTCTCATATCTGTATGGTTTTTACAGATGATGAGTGGAGTAAGTTATTGGGAATTAGGTGATCATCCTCATTATATCGGAATTCGTAGTAATTGGTGATATTTGATGAAATTGCCTGGGTACAGTTTTCAACCTACAACGCACAGGTTATGAGTTATTCAACTCAACCGACTTATACAGAGTATTGTATGTTGTCCAGTGTCCGTCAGGACAAAGGGGTTGGTCCTCGTACTATATTCTATTTACTTGTGACTTCTCTAGTTTTAGACAAGGGTTTCGTAGAAATACAATGTCTATGTTTTGAGAAGTTGTGGGTATAAGAATAAAGTAGAGAACCAGGTATCGCAAGTATCGGGATTCTTCAAAGAGATCGAAGATGTAGATTCTTGTGATTGGTATTCAGATGATAGTAATGGTTTTTGAGAAACTTGTTTCTCTTTCAGGTTACTCATAATTGGATGGATTCCTAAGTTGAGTAATGCTGATTAACCTCTCTCCATTAAGTTGATATGTACTGGAGACAGCTGCATGATTTGAATCTGGTTCCAATTAAATTAGTGCCTCTGTTTCTATATTGGATATAGAATGGTTCATATCTTAACGTAGTTAAGGTAAGGGGAGTTGTCCAGCTTATGCTTAAAACCAGACACTGGATAACTCAAGGCACGTTTCTGTAATGGCAGTTTGTGGGTTGATCCTGGCTTTGACGAGGGTTGACATTTCTACCATCTGGAAGATCAATAGTGATATTGTTCTTGACTCGCCACAGTTTTAGTAAAATGAATTTTTTCAGAAAACAGTAGTGGAAGTATGGTAGAACTGGAAGTGATTCCAGAACCGCAAACGATTACGGAAAATTTAATTGGACCAATATATTCAATCAGGTTTGACATTCCAATAGCCACTCCGCAGATATGGAGGGTAACCTCGGACACCCGAGAGGTACTCCGGTAGCCTCAAGGACGGTGACAGGGAGGTTCTTGTTTACCCAGACTTGACACTACTGTTGTTCCAAACTATGAGACCCGGCAGGAGGATATGTATAGCGTCGTTCTAAACTAGCTTTAGAAGTGCACGTATACAGTGTTCTGCCAGAGGGTTGTCATAGTCAGTGGGAGCAGCGGAAGCATAGTGGGCAAGTAGCTTATGTCTATTTATAGACTTGAGCAGATATAGCGGAGATAGATCATCTATTTTTGATGTGACAGTCATGGGTTTGACTTCATAAAAATAGGGGATGGATCTGTTAAGAAGGTAGTAGGGTGTGATGTCATGGTATTTGGATGACATACACAGAGTAGGAAGTAAAATTCATATACTACGATCGGTTGTACTGTGGTCGTCACACGGTTATTTCTCCAGACAGGACATGGATATAATATAAGACATTTTGGTTACTAGATCTATGGTTTTAGATCTAGATTTGGGTAGTCCCAATGTGGGTACTTTAACAGTGTTCTAATAGTATTTTAGAATAGATGACTCCTGGCATGGTAGTGTACCTGCAGGTGATGGAGTCACCCTCTCTAAAGGTGTCTTAGAGACTATAAAAGAGAGGGATGTGCATAATTGGCAGATCACTTGCTTAGGCAATTGAGTCAATCATGAGATGTCAAGTACCACACCAGATGTTGTTTTTGCACTAGATGCGATAAGTTTATATTAATCCAATCCTGAAGAAACATGAGGAAGCAGTTTTAGAACATAAGTGAATGTTCTACGGATTTGATAACGGCAGCCTCCTTCGGGAGACGGTTATCATTCCAGGCTTCCAAGGTGACATGGATGACAGAGTGATTGTCAGAGTTATAGTTTTCCCTCTGACGAAGGACAGTATTATGGACAGGTGGTCCAAGAGGATACTGTGGGAGGCATGGTGCTGCATACTGATTAGGTTCAGTGATCGATACAGTCTAAGAAGTTTGGATTTGGAGTTCATTTATGAACTAAGTCCCATCAGATATTCAGACATATTCTAAGACAGGTATTACTCGATTCGGGAGATGGCTTTCCCCGCGAACTTGAGATTTAGAGAGATATAGAAAGAAACATCAGGGCGGATCCACTCGCTGAGGTTATTTCTCGAACACAAGAGTTTTACAAACTAGCTTTGTGAAACTGGTTAGTAGAGGAGTTGGGTGTTCGATATCACACGGGCTGTGAGTATGCGACATCGCAATAATTAGCCTTAAGGGCAAGTGGGAGATTGTTGGAGATAGTGCTCTCAAAGTCAATTATTGGATCGCAGGCACGTGATTGCAATGATTGAGGCAGGACCTATACCGATATGACAGTCTTGCTCAAGATGATAGTTTGCTATCTGGTTTGTCTTTATCATCGTATACATGCTTTAGTTCACTATTGCATGATGATAGAGCCTATAGGATTCTTGCTTGACTACCAGCAGTATGATGGCGATCATATACGTGGGAGCTGGGGTCTGTAAGCACATCCTTAAAGTATCCCTAGTCGTGGGAGTTTCGAGACAGGGCATCGATACTCCAGAGTAGACTAGTGTATACAGTCGAGACCCCGACGAGGGGCGGTGGCCGGTCTCACAAGCCACTGGTGTCAGTTGGTTCACCTAAGATGTATACAGATGCTCATTAGGTTGTGAGTACACCGGACAGGACTCGCCGGGAACATGCTAGTTGGTATTATACATATCGTCAGATAGCAGTTCCCTGGTGACATGTGTACAGGTTAGTTTGTCGACCTGAGATCATCATTTGTCTCGTGTGAGTTCCCACTGTGCTTTGATTCCTACCCTACCACGCTCAAAGGAGTTGTGCAAACAGGTATTTTTTGGGTACAGTCCCGAGCCACATGGAGGCAGTGAGAGGATCGTCGGGGATTCGTCTCTCTCGGTATTGGGGGTTGATGTCACACAGTGCACGGGTGGCCATCACTTGAAATCCTTGGCCAAGGTAGTGGAGAATTACTGATTTGGATCAGTAGTTTCTCAGATGGTGATGGGCTTCATACCGATATGAATTATCACGTTATTAGGGGTCTGACTTTATCCACCCATTAGACTCGATATGCGATACTCTTTAGACGAACGGACCGGACTGTATGTATATTGTCACTGTTAGGCTCAGTAGGGTTTATAGATGAGTTCGCTCGTCAGCTTCCCTACCAATCAATACATAGGCAAACCGTTACGTACAGCTTGTACCTCTGACGTGCTAGAGGTTATACCCAGTGCCAGTGTGTTGATGAGTCATTAGAATCCCCCACAGACACTTTCCTAAGTTCGAGCGAAACGTTGTAGAGGCCGTATGGTTTTATGGCAGGGTTCGGAAAATGCACGTGCGTTTACACACGTGTCATGTTTCGGGCAGTTGATACTGGTCGGCTTTGGTTTAAGCCAGATCCGAGTATTATATTGAGTAGATATAATATCTTTATCTCAGTTGCATTTGTATTCGGTCGTAATACAAATGAAGGTATATTTATATTGTTACGGGGTTGTCCTGAAATTCGTTTCAGGATCGCTTTTGGAAGTTGCCAGTTTCCAGTTTCCGTATTTGACATTCGGTTAAATGCGGATTTATCTTTCCTTCACTCTGGTGAGTCGTGAGGGTGAGTCGTGCTTCTAGAAGCTTCTAGAATGGTGACTAGGTTCATGAACCTTTGTTTGCATTAATTACATGATGACTAGGTTTATATGACTCATGCTTTAGCATTAATGATTCTTGTTAACCTTAGGATATTTGTTCATGATATTTATCCTTGTGGTCACCCTCTTTGCTCCTACCATCACCTCCCTCTTCATATATATTGGCCGTCCCCCCATTGTGAGAAAGAGAGATTTTTGATTTTGGAAAAAGACTATGGTTTAAGGTGTATGGAAATTTGATAACTCATTTCTCATTCCATTTCATTTCGAGTGGCAACTTCATTAACCGATCGTCCATGGCTTTGGACGAAGTGAGACAATGTATTCTACTCAATCTCTACATCAATCTTGGTCATCTCTTTTATCAAACTTGACGACCGAGTTGCCTCGGTTCAGAGGCGGGAGCCCGTTTAAAGATCCGTCGACGTGGTGCCACCTGGACGAGAAGACTGGAGATTCCGGAGATCAGAGCAGCCGCAACAGAGCATGGGATGATGGTTGAAGACCGAAGGACTCGGATCGTTCGGTATAACATTTCTACCCACTTTGTAGTTTGTTAGTTTAGCTTTAATGGTAGATCCGGGTTACGGTACACGATAGCGCCAGTTTGTAAAAAGTTTTTGTTCCGCATTTGGCGTCTATTAGACGGCCGGGGCACTACCGTGGACTTATATGACAATCCGCAACATCACAGCACAACACAGAACATCAACGTGAATGTCACGTTCGCAAATCCGTCTAAAAGGGCTATAGCAGTTAGACAGGATTTACCGATCAAATGACATTCATGGTCGCAGATATAATGTAAATACTGTGAACTAACATATTTAAAAATTTTGATCGATCAAATTTACCGAAGTGGGCCCCAAGCACTACTGTAGCACTCAAAGAAAATCTGGGCCCAAAAATAATATACCAAAAACCCCATTTTCAATTCACAAAGCTACTGTAGAAATATGGTACAGAGATGACATTTTCTTGCGGCGGAACCGCGGCCATAATAGGGGTTTGGCCACGGTTCCGCGGTCTTACTGTGGAATCACTGTATCAAATTTTAACAGAATGTTTAAAAATGCCTTCATGAATTTCTGCAATGTACTGAAAAAAATTTGAGCAAAAAAAAATTAGACAGAAACTGATGCAATAGAAATTGTGGTTTTTGGAAATTTGTTCGATCGAACTTATAAACACGTTAGAGCAAGCTAGACTAGGTTAATGGCGTCGCTCTGATACCAGTGTAAGTGCACGGCGGCGGCCCGGCCGTCTGAACGAGGCCAAAATGCGGAAACACTACTTTTCTTTAACTTTTGAACTGGCACCACCGCGCACTATAAAACCCGGATCGGGCCATTAACCTACTCCTAGCTAACTAGAGAAGGGGTAGAGAGATATACCGAGCGATCCGTGTCCTTCGGTCTTCTCGTCGTCGTCCCGATCTCCCCGCGGAATCTCCGGTCTTCATCTCCTCGTCGGAAGGGCACCACATCGCCGGGTTCTTTTACGGGCTCCCACCTCTGGACCGAGGCAACTCGGGCACGAAGTTGGCGAGTCGACGTGTCCAAGAATACTGTAGATGAAGTGTAGGATGGTTAGTCTCTCGCGGGTATGAAGTTGCCATGTGGATATGAAGGTGGAGGAGAAATGAACTTTTTGGAGAGGGTAAGGAAATTTTTGCAAGCTAAGAAAAATGAGTACCATACTTTTTTTCCCACCACCAAATGAATCCCCTACACCACAAAATGTGGACGGCTCCATATCAAAGAAGAGGAGGGAGAGAGGCAATCATCCAAGAAAGAGAAAAAATGATGATGATGAATCATTACCCCAAAGTCTCATCATAATCCAAAAGTCAAGCCATGATGAACAAGGAATCAAATGATGGTTGAACCGTCATGAAGCTATCACAAAAAGTCTCCTACATAATAAAATGCACAACTGCAAATAACCCCCTCCACCAAATTTCAGCCAAAGAAGGAACAAAAGAAAAATGGCCGAAACGGAATGCAAACTGGCAACTTCAAAAACCGATCCCGTAATAAATTACAGGAAAACCCCGCGACTGTATATACATACCCGCATTTGTATTGCGACCAAATACAAATGCAATGAGACAAAATCTACACTGTACAATACTAGGATCTGGCTTAAACCAAAGCCCGCTAGTATTATCCGTCCGATCATGATCCGTGCAATACCGCACGTATATGATCGAACCCGGCCATATCTCCATACGGCCTCTACAGCGTTTCGTCCGAAACTTGAGAAACGGTCTGTGGGGGACTCTAAAGACTCGTCAATCCTTTGGCTGTGGATTTAACCACTAGCACGTCAGAGGTATTAGCCATACGTAACGGGCTACCAGGTATTGACCAAAAGGGACGTCGATGAGCGAACTCATCATGACACCCTACTGAGCCTGTCAGTGACAATATCCGTACAGTCCGGTCCGTTCGTCTATGAGCATCGCATGGCGGGCCTAGGGGGTTGGTAAAAGTCAGACCTCCAAAAGCGGTACAAGTCGTGTCGGAGTATAGCCCAGAACACTCTGAGATACTACTGGAATACCTACCAGTAAATCTCCTGCCTTGGCCAAGGACTTCGTGTAATGGCTCTCCTCGACACAGCGCGACCTCACCCACAATACCGGGAGAGACGAACCTCTGCAGATCCGCTCACTGCCTCCATGTGGCTCGGGACTGTACCCAACTAAAACCTGTTTGCACGTCTCCTTTGAGCGTGGTAGGGTAGTAATCAAAGTACAGTGGGAACTCACACGAGACAAATGACGATCTCAGGTCGATGAACTAACCTGTACACATGTCACCAGGGAACTGCTATCTGACGTCTGGTATAAGACCAACTAGCATGTTCCCGGCGAGTCCTGTTCGGTGTACTCATAACCCAATGAGCATCTGTATACATCTTAGGTGAACCAACTGACACCAGTGGGTTGTGAGACCGGCCACCGCCCCTCGTCGGGGTCTCGACTGTATACACTAGTCTACTCTGGAGTATCGATGCCCTGTCTCGAAACTCCCACAACTAGAGACCTTTTAAGGATGTGCTTATAGACTACCAGCTCCCACGTATATGATCGCCATCATACTGCTGGATGTCAAGCAAGAATCCTAAGGGCTCTATCAACGCACAATAGTGACCTGTAAGGTCACCTAAAGTAGTACACGATGATAAAGATAAACCAGATAGCATACTATCATCTTGAGTAAGACTGTCCTTCCGGTATAGGTCCTCCCTCAATCATTGCAATCACGTGCTTGTGATCCAATAATTGACTCTGAGGGCACTAACTCCAACACAAGTTATCACACTCCAGAAGGTATGCGCATGCCTGGCAAGTTTCCTGTATGTTTGAAACTCCCGATATTATTTTTACCCCATGCTCTTATGACCTTGACGAAGGCTAGCATATCATAAGTCACATGTTAAGTTCTACCCATCATTGTCTAGGTTAATTTAAACCCACCCGTACATACCTTTGACGAATGCCAAAATAGTAGTATAACTTTGTTAGTTATATGTATGCCGTAGAGGCCATTATTGTACATGTGATGTACATTATAGTGGATGCTTGGATATATATAGAGAGGACTTTCTTGCTCGACATGATAGTATGCTATCTGGTTGCTCTTTGTCTTAACATGTTGACTTGTATAAGTGATACTGTCTTGCTCTCACATGTTGATAAAGCCCTTAGGATGTGTACTTGACTACCGGGACTATAATGGAGATCATACAAGTGGGGCCAAGGGTAGTCCACAAGTACACCCTATAATTGTTCCTAGTCGAGGGTGTATCGAGACAGGGCATTGATATTCCAGAGTTGACAAGCGTATACACATCTTGACCCATATGATGGGTGATGGATGATCCCACATCCATTGGTGTTTGACATCAAAGATGGTATAAGGGTGCTCAGTAGAGACTGGGTACACTGAACGAACTCGCTGAGAACTCCTAGATGGTATTATACCTATCGTCAGATAGCAGTTCTCTGGTGACACTGGTACAGGTTAGTCTGTAGAACCGAGTGAAGGGTTCTTAGGCACTCTCAAGAGGTCTCACAAGGCATCAACCATGCCAATTTCAAATTTTACGGTGCCGAGAAACCCTAGACTAGATCGTTAACTAGAATTTTAGGCGACAAAGTGAAACTAGTTAACTACTTAACTAAAAGAAAGATGCTACAACCTTTGTAGATCCGGTTCTCCACTTCCTTAGCTCCACGTAGACGTCCTCTCGATGTCCGTCTCGAATCCCGGACTCAAGCATCGGCTTCATCGGAGAAATGGGCGGGCAAGGTCGTCGGCTTCGTGCCGAAGATGATCTACGTCGAGGTTACACAAGATCAAGCTCCAACTTCTCCAAGTTGTGAAACTTGTGAAGTAAACACCCTATACTACTTGGCAAGAGGTAGAGGATGAAGAAATAGGAGGTGGGTTCACTTTAGAATTGGATTTCTCACTCATTTGCTCAAGTTGCCATTGATGAAGGCAAGGTTTTTCTTGAAGAAGAAGAAGGAGAAGATGAAGAATATGATAAGTCTCTTATTTAAAAAGAAACTAATATGAATACTTATCATATCCTAACCATAGTCAAGTGTAGAGAGTAAACTAGGGTTAGTTGGAATGGTTAGGGTTAAGGATGAGATAAGAATGGTGGACTTGTTCAAAGCTTCAAGAAGCTTCAACATACAAACAAAATAAGCCACCATTCTCTTTTATTTTCCAAAATGAATAAATAAATAAATAAATAAACAAAGCCCTAACCATTTATATAACCATGGTTTAATCTTTACACAAACCCAAGTGAGCAAGTATCATCAAACATGATACAAACAAGTGCACAAAAATATATCACATATACAATGTGCATCAAGTGAGAAAATCCTTTTAAAATGAACCAATACTAGTTAATGCAAAGTAATATATCAAATATATTATTATACATTAAATCATTAAATCAACACTTGATTTAACGATCCGGTCATATCGCATATAACCGACTAGTATCCTATGTATCGGCTTATCGAATCAATCCTTGATTCGATATCTAGGTTATATCGCATATAACCAATCGATACATTCATCGCGAGAATGAAATACGGTATCACATACACGCATTATTCTCGCTCCCGCACATATCTCATATGCGCTCCTATTTCGTATCGCTTGAGCCAGGAAACCTCTGCGTAGGACTCTAAAGACTCGTCAATACGCCGGCAGTAGATGATGATCATATCAAGCACCCACAAGCCGCAAGCGGTCTGCTAAACATAACGGCCACCCGGGTATTGAGCGATCAGAAGATCGACGAGCAAGCCCGCTCACACTCCTGTGAATCCAACCAGTAACACTAACCGTACAGTCCGGTCTGTTCGTCTGATATGTCGCATATCAACTCTAGTGGTGGTAAACGTCAGACCCTAATAACCGATAAGTCGTGCCGATGTGAGGCTCATAACGGGTCGAGAAACTACTGGTAACACTTACCAGCAAATCTCTGATCAACCCTGGCCAGGGACTTCCCTGTTACGGCCAATCGAGCACAGCGCAACATCAACCCCCAATACCGGGAGAGACGAAACCCCTCCTATCACTCATTGCCTCCATGTGACGCGGGACTGTACCCAAAGACCACCATTTTGCACGCCCTCATGGACGTGGTAAGGTGGAGATCAAAGCACAGTGGGAATCACACAAGACTCTATGACGATCTCGGGTCTACAGACTAACCTGTACAAGTGTCACCTGAGAACTGCCATCTGACGTGAGGTATAATACCATCTGGGAGTTCTCGGTGAGTCCGTCCAGTGTACCCAGTCCCCACTGAGCACCCGTATACCATCTCTGATGTCAAACACCAATGGATATGGGATCATCCATCGCCCATCTCATGGGTCGAGAGGCGTATACGCTAGTCTACACTGATATATCGATGCCCCGTCTCGATACACCCATGACTAGGGACCTTGAAGGATGTACCTATGGACTACCATGTCCCCACTAGTATGATCTGCATCATAGTCCAGGTAGTCAAGTACACATCCTAAGGGCTTTACCAACATGTAACTATAAGACAGTTTAAAAAGACAAGTGTACATGTTAAGATAAAGAGCAACCAGATAGCATACTATCATATCGAGCAAGAAAGTCATCTCTATATATGTCCAAGCATCCAATATAATATACATCATCTGTACAATACTGGCCTCTAGGGCATACATAAAAACTAACAATCTCCCACTTGCACTAGGGCCAGCTGCTGTAGTATCGCATACCGAGCATCCCGAAGAGACTCTCAAACTGTATCTGGGGAATGGTCTTCGTGAGTGGATCCGTCGTGTTGTTCTTCGTGTCAACCCTCCTGACCTCGATCTCCCGACGATCAACTATCTCCCGGATCAGGTGATACCGCCTCAGAATATGCCTGGATCGCTGATGGGACCTGGGTTCCTTGGCCAAAGCCACCGCTCCATTGTTATCGCAATACAAAGGTATTGGATGCTCAATGGATGGAACCACTCCAAGTTCAGTAATGAACTTCTTGATCCAGACAGCCTCTTTAGCAGCATCGTTAGCAGCGATGTATTCAGCCTCCATCGTCGAGTCTGCCACGGTTTCCTGCTTGGAACTCTTCCAGCTAACCGCCCCTCCGTAAAGGGTAAAGACAAATCCCGACTGCGACTTAGAGTCGTCCTTATCACTCTGGAAGCTCGAATCGGTAAAGGACTCCACTTGGAGTTCTCCGTTACCATACACCAAGAGCATCTCTTTAGTCCTTCGTAAGTACTTGAGAATGCTCTTCACAGCTGTCCAGTGACTCTCTCCAGGATCAGCTTGATACCTGCTCACTATACTTAGTGAGTATGCTACATCGGGTATGGTACATAGCATCGCATACATGATAGAGCCTACAGCCGAAGCATAGGGTATCCCTTGCATGCGAGCTCTCTCCAAATCAGTCTTGGGAGACATCTCTTTGGAGAGAGTGACTCCAGAGATCGTGGGCAAGTTCCCACGTTTGGATTCTTCCATACTAAACCTCTTTAGTATGGTGTCAATGTACCTGGATTGGGACAATCCCAAAATCCGTTTGGATCTATCTCTATAGATCCTGATTCCTAATATGCAGGAGGCATCACCAAGATCTTTCATTGAGAATCTTTGTGATAAGAAGTGCTTGACCGATTGCAGCATAGGAATATCATTTCCTATCAAGAGTATGTCGTCCACGTACAATACGAGGAAGACAACCTTACTCTCTGCCACCTTCTTGTAGATACAAGGTTCATCTGGATTTTTGACGAAATCAAACTCTTTGATAACGACGTCAAAGAAGATGTTCCAACTCCGCGATGCTTGCTTTAATCCATAAATGGATTTAAGCAGCTTGCACACCTTTCCGCTGCTCCCACTGTCTACGAAGCCCTCTGGCTGAGTCATGTACACGCACTCTTCTAAATCACCATTTAGAAAGGCGGTCTTAACATCCATTTTCCAGATTTCGTAATCATGATATGCAGTGATGGCAAGCATGATCCGGATGGATTTAAGCATAGCCACTGGAGAAAAGGTTTCGTCATAGTCCACACCTGGTCTTTGACGAAAACCCTTTGCTACAAGTCTAGCTTTGAAAGTCTCCACTTTCCCATCTACACCAAGTTTCTTCTTGAAGATCCACTTGCTCCCAATGGGTTTTACCCCTTCAGGAGCAACATCCAAAGTCCATACTTTGTTGGTGTACATGGATTCCATCTCGGACCGCATAGCATCCAGCCATTTCACTGAGTCCCTACTCGTGATGGCCTGCTCGAAACTAGTTGGGTCATCATCCTCCATGATGTAATCCTCGCTCCCACCATCCATGAGAAAACCGTAGTATCTCTCAGGTTGGCGAGGAACCCTACTAGATCGACGGAGAGGCTGGGGTTCGTCGGGTACTACTGAATCCTCTGGTTCTACCAAGTCTTCTGTTATAGTTTGTGTTGCTGGAACCTCTTCCAGTTCTACCTCAATGCCACTTATCGGTTTCATAAGAAAACTTTTTTCTAAGAAAGTGGCATGTCGAGAAACAAACACCTTTTGTTCCTCGGGATGGTAGAAGATATACCCTTGTGAATTTTTGGGATATCCTATAAACTTACATAAGACTGATCTTGCCTCGAGTTTGTCCGGATTTTGTCTTTTGACATAGGCTGGACAACCCCATATCTTAATATAATTAAGATGTGGTCTCTTCCCTTTCCATATCTCATATGGAGTGGTAGGAACTGATTTGGTGGGAACTCTATTCAATAGGTCTATGGCTGTCTCAAGCGCATATCCCCAGAAGGAAATAGGTAACTCAGCTGTACTCATCATTGAGCGCACCATATCTAATAGGGTGCGGTTTCTCCGTTCAGATACACCGTTGTGCTGTGGTGTATATGGAGGAGTCAGCTGAGAGAGAATCCCATTCTCTTTTAGGTAGTCCAGGAATTCATTGCTCAAGTATTCACCTCCTCGATCATATCGAAGGATTTTAATACTTTTTCCGGTCTGGTTCTCGACTTCATGTTTATATTCTCTAAATTTCTCAAAAGCTTCTGATTTGTGTTTCATCAGGAACACATATCCGAATCTAGAGAGATCGTCAGTGAATGTAATGAAGTACGATGAACCATCCCTGGCATGTGTAGACATGGGACTGCATACATCACTATGTATCAGTCCCAAGAGTTCGGTAACTCTTTCTCCGTGTCCCGTAAACGGAGTTTTGGTCATCTTGCCTTTGAGACATGACTGGCAAGTGTCATAAGATGAAAATTCAAACGGATTTAAATATCCATCTTTATGCAACTTAGCCAGTCGTGTCACATTGATGTGACCCAGTCTACAATGCCACAAGAAGGATTCGTTCAGTTCTGAACTCTTCCTCTTGTGTGTGTTTGTTATGCTCAGAACTGTTGATTGATTTAGAACATAAATGCCATTGCACAACGTGCCTGATCCAACAAACTTTTGGTTACGGAAAATGTTCATAACATTGTCCTGTAATACAAAATTATATCCCTCTTTACTTAATAAAGAAACCGATATAATGTTGCATATCAGGTTCGGCATGTAATAACATTCATTCAGAACCAATGTATTACCAGTTGGTAATTCAAGATGATATTCCCCGACAGTCTTAGCTGCAACAATTGCACCATTTCCAACTCTAATGTCTTTATCACCTTCTCCAAGTTCTCTACCTTTCTTAAGCCCATGTAACTGATTACATATATAGGATCCTGACCCGGTATCTAATACCCAGGATGTAGAGCAAATGGAGAAACAGTTCTCCGTAACGAACACACCCGAAGAAAATGCATCAACATGTACTTTCTTCATTCGGGTGGCATGGGAATCCTGGTATTCCCCTATATCCTGTTCAGTCCTATAACTCTTATAGGAAAGAACGGAACCAATGTTCCCCAGCACAGTATAACATGCGTGTTTGGTCAATACATCCATATTATTATCTTAATTAGGGCATGAAATGGTCGCTACCTGGAGAGAGAGAGAAGAAAACACTTTAGCGTATGCTCGTGCAAGATCAGATTGGTTATTATCTTATCTAATTAGGATGGCTCCCACTGTTTTTATCAAATCTTCCTTCAAACCCTAAAAGGAAAGACTAGCCGGGATTAATTACACACTACAAGTTCGCCAATCTTTCAGCCAGGCCAGTGTCGGTACTTTGAGGGAGGTCCCCCGTGCTTTCGCATGAACCTAATTAATGTAAACCTCGTTTTCCCAGAGGCGTAACCCCGTTGACACCTTTCTAGACACCTACTTGATCAGCTAATTGCAATATGTAAAACTCTCCCAGGAGTAACTCTTACTCGCAGTGGGTATCGGGATCCAACTATCTTATAGAAGGTATGCAATCTCATTGCAAATTTCAACACTTGAAATTCCCGATAATATTTTTGCCCCTAGCGTGCTATGACCTTGACGCATGCCAAACAACCCATAGTCCGCTAGTCAAGTTCAACCCGTACAATTCGTGATCGAATTAAACCCACCCGTACGACCCTTGACGCATGCCAAACAACGCCGTACGAATACCTTAATTCAATCGCATCTCATGCTACAGATAAGTAATAATCAGCTACCGTACACTACGCCTTGACGCATGCCAAACAACCGTAGCACGAATACTGAATATTACATATCTGAATTGACGGAGGGCTACACAGGTTTTTCTGAAAACCATGAGCGTAATGAACTTGATATCGTTGTAGAATCAAATGAAGTTTTGAAATGGAGTGATTTTGAGGATTTTCTAGTTTTGCTAAAGGGGTCACTCCCGGTGAAGGGATCGTCGGCCCTTTCCTCGTCGAATGAGGTGTGGGATATATCATATATATCACTGTGCAAAGCATAAACTATAGAAGCAATCAAAAGTCAAACCGAGTGTGTAGCATCTGCCAGTTATTGCGAAAGGAGTCACTCCCGGTGAAGGGATCTCGGTCCTTTCCTCATCGAATAAGGTGCAGGGTATATCATATATACCGCTATGCAAAGCAAGAACTGTAGCTACCTGTTTTGTTTAAAATTTGATTTTACAACATCTTAGGTTTCTTTTCTTTCATTAATCACATTAATGAAGTCCCATCATTTAAATACCTAAACATCACAGATAAATACGACGTACACTTATGCCATCCGCATTCGCCTCGATGTCCCCTCATGCACCGTTAGGTTAGGTAACTAACGACAGAGCAGGGCAGGGCTAGTGCGGGTGCAAAACATAAGTAACGTCTATATAATATATCACATATATACTATATACAGTATCTTTCACAGAACATCGCATGATCACATCACAGATATCGCAGCAGAAGAAACATATGAAACATTGGATATACTAGGACGTCCGTGTTTTCAATACGAGCCAGTATAAAACACGGATTCCACGGTCGTGATGAATAGCCAATCCCACACCCCTAGACCCCTACGAGAGCGGCAAGCAACCCTACCAATTCTAGGGTTAGGAGACCCGGACTCGACTCCTCGAGATGGTCTCCCACTGGACCCTAGAACCCGGTTACTTGTGCTCCCCTCCTTGGGTCTATCCTAGTGCAGAAAAGTAAATAATATACAAAGGGTGACAACTTCCGCAACCTGGAAGTGCCCCAAACAAAAGAATATTACATACAAGTTTTTACATGAATGAAAATGAAAAACACTTATCTCACATAAAAAACCCCGGCTATTCAAACACGACAATCCAATATAACATATCCAGCAACACATAACATCACATGTCATCAACGTAAGTAAATATGCGCATCCCAATTGTCGTTGACATATAGCAACGAAACTGGCGATATCACATATTACACTTACGGTCACAGAAAAGAAAGTGTAAAACTACAACAGTTGGAATCCGCAACCTCTTTAGACATCGCATGCCTAACACTTATAAACCCCGCATTTTAGTCCCATTATCGAAAACTCTTTTCAATATGAAGTGAGACTAAACCGCTAGATTTATAACATTCATTCAGTTATCTCACAACTTTTTGTGAATTCCAATTATTGTATCCCATTCCGGATAAATAGAAAATATTAAACTTTCCGATCGAACATTCGAACACCCAAGTTTTCCCGAAACCGTTCAACACATGAAATAGGTTTAAAGACATTCACTTCATGCCTCAGTACCAACGGTCCAGCCGTAGAAGGGTCAAGCCAACACCTCACATGTGACACGCCGTACTGCCCCAAACCCGAAGGTTCAAAGGGCAGTTCAAGACGGTCACATAATCGAGTTAAGGTTTGTTGTCTTCTAGAGGGACCATCGCGTTACTTGCACTACTTAGAACGTCTTTAAACCACAGAAAAATCCAACACTTGGAAATTTTCCGGCAGGGGAAAAGTTGGGTATTTATATCCGGTCGAACTTTTTAACATATTCGAAAATTATCCGGAAAACCACACAGACAAAATTTGAAAATCCGATCGAATCTTTGATTCCCAATACAACCCCAGAATACTCATCTGTAGAGTCACAATAAAAATACCCAGAAAATATAGCATTAAATTATATGAGTTACTGTGCAGAAATCATCAGACAAGGGGACAGTACGGCCGCGGAACCGCCGCACATTCCTAGCTCGTGCCGCAGTTCCGCGGTGGAAAAATCGATTTAGGCCCTCGTATTTCACAGTAATTCAAATAAGACCCTGCTTATTTTTCTGCATATTTTTAATTGACAAAAATCCAAATTTTCAGAAAATTTCCAGAGAGCATTTTGGTATTTTGGGTTTCGGTTCGATCGGGTTTCAAACATCGTCTAGACTTCGCCTAAGGCTCTAGCTAGGCTCTGATACCACTGAAGGGTTCCTAGGCACTCTCAAGAGGTCTCACAAGGTATCAACCATGCCAATTTCAAATTTTACGGTGCCGAGAAATCCTAGACTAGATCGTTAACTAGAATTTTAGGCGACAAAGTGAAACTAGTTAACTACTTAACTAAAAGAAAGATGCTACAACCTTTGTAGATCCGGTTCTCCACTTCCTTAGCTCCACATAGACGTCCTCTCGCTGTCCGTCTCGAATCCCGGACTCAAGCATCGGCTTCATCGGAAAAATGGGCGGGCAAGGTCGTCGGCTTCGTGCCGAAGATGATCTACGTCGAGGTTACACAAGATCAAGCTCCAACTTCTCCAAGTTGTGAAACTTGTGAAGTAAACACCCTATACTACTTGGCAAGAGGTAGAGGATGAAGAAATAGGAGGTGGGTTCACTTTAGAATTGGATTTCTCACTCATTTGCTCAAGTTGCCATTGATGAAGGCAAGGTTTTTCTTGAAGAAGAAGAAGGAGAAGATGAAGAATATGATAAGTCTCTTATTTAAAAAGAAACTAATATGAATACTTATCATATCCTAACCATAGTCAAGTGTAGAGAGTAAACTAGGGTTAGTTGGAATGGTTAGGGTTAAGGATGAGATAAGAATGGTGGACTTGTTCAAAGCTTCAAGAAGCTTCAACATACAAACAAAATAAGCCACCATTCTCTTTTGTTTTCCAAAATGAATAAATAAATAAATAAATAAATAAATAAACAAAGCCCTAACCATTCATATAACCATGGTTTAATCTTTACACAAACCCAAGTGAGCAAGTATCATCAAACATGATACAAACAAGTGCACAAAAATATATCACATATACAATGTGCATCAAGTGAGAAAATCCTTTTAAAATGAACCAATACTAGTTAATGCAAAGTAATATATCAAATATATTATTATACATTAAATCATTAAATCAACACTTGATTTAACGATCCGGTCATATCGCATATAACCGACTAGTATCCTATGTATCGGCTTATCGAATCAATCCTTGATTCGATATCTTGGTTATATCGCATATAACCAATCGATACATTCATCGCGAGAATGAAATATGGTATCACATACACGCATTATTCTCGCTCCCGCACATATCTCATATGCGCTCCTATTTCATTTCGCTTGAGCCAGGAAACCTCTGCGTAGGACTCTAAAGACTCGTCAATACGCCGGCAGTAGATGATGATCATATCAAGCACCCACAAGCCGCAAGCGGTCTGCTAAACGTAACGGCCACCCGGGTATTGAGCGATCATAAGATCGACGAGCAAGCTCGCTCACACTCCTGTGAATCCAACCAGTAACACTTACCGTACAGTCCGGTCTGTTCGTCTGATATGTCGCATATCAAGTCTAGGGGTGGTAAACGTCAGACCCCAATAACCGATAAGTCGTGCCGATGTGCGGCTCATAACGGGTCGAGAAACTACTGGTAACACTTACCAGCAAATCTCTGATCAGCCCTGGCCAGGGACTTCCCTGTTACGGCCAATCGAGCACAGCGCAACATCAACCCCCAATACCGGGAGAGACGAAACCCCTCCTATCGCTCATTGCCTCCATGTGACTCGGGACTGTACCCAAAGACCACCGTTTTGCACGCCCTCATGGACGTGGTAAGGTGGAGATCAAAGCACAGTGGGAATCACACAAGACTCTATGACGATCTCGGGTCTACAGACTAACCTGTACAAGTGTCACCTGAGAACTGCCATCTGACGTGAGGTATAATACCATCTGGGAGTTCTCGGCGAGTCCGTCCAGTGTATCCAGTCCCCACTGATCACCCGTATACCATCTCTGATGTCAAACACCAATGGATATAGGATCATCCATCGCCCATCTCATGGGTCGAGAGGCGTATACGCTAGTCTACACTGGTATATCGATGCCCCGTCTCGATACACCCACGACTAGGGACCTTGAAGGATGTACCTATGGACTACCATGTCCCCACTAGTATGATCTGCATCATAGTCCAGGTAGTCAAGTACACATCCTAAGGGTTTTACCAACATGTAACTATAAGACAGTTTAAAAAGACAAGTGTACATGTTAAGATAAAGAGCAACCAGATAGCATACTATCATATCGAGCAAGAAAGTCATCTCTATATATGTCCAAGCATCCAATATAATATACATCATCTGTACAATACTGGCCTCTAGGGCATACATACAACTAACACCGAGATCGTCATAGAGTCTTGTATGATTCCCACTGTACTTTGATTTCCACCTTACCACGTTCAGGAGAATGTGCAAAACAGTGGCTTTTGGGTATAGTCCCAAATCACATGGAGGCAATGAGCGATAGGAGGGGATTCGTCTCTCCCGGTATTGGGGGTTGATGTTGCGCTGTGCTCTATTGGCCATAACAGGAAGTCCCTGGCCAGGGCCGGTACGAAGATTTACTGATAAGTGTTATCAGTAGTTTCTCAACCTGTTATGAGCCTCACATCGACACGACTTATCGGTTACTGGGGTCTGACGTTTACCACCCCTATACTAGATATGCGACATATCAGACGAAAAAACTGGACTATACAGTAGTGTTACTGACAGGCTTTTTAGGAGTAAGAGCAGACTTGCTTGTTGATCTTCTGATCGCTCAATACCCGGGTAGCCGTTAAGTCTAGCTAGTACCACTGACGGTTTGTGGGTGCTTGATATGATCATCACCTACTGCCAGCGTATTGACGAGTCTTTAGAGTCCTACACAGAGGTTTCACTGGCTCAGGAAAAACGAAAGAGCCTATATGTGATATGTGCGGAACCGAGATTAATACGAGTTTGTGATACCGTATTCTATTCTCGCGATTTATGTTATCGATCGGTTATATGAGATATAGCCGGGTTATCGAATCAAATGTTGATTCGATGAGTCGATACTGTATCGGTCGGTTAAATGAGATATAGCCGGGTTATCGAATCAAGTGTTGATTCGATAAGTTGATACAAATAATATTAGTCGGTCATATGAGATATAGCCGGATTATTAAATCAAGTGTTGATTTAATGATTTAATGTATAATTATATATTTGATATATTAATTTACATTAACTAATATTAGCTCACTTAAGCAATTCTTTTTCTCACATGTGCACACTTGATATATATGTGATATATATTAATTGTGTTTTCTTTTTTATGTCATGCTTGATGCCACATCCAACATGGGTGTATGAGACTTACACCATGCTAAAGATAATGTAGGGTTTATTTATTTAAAGTAAATCCAAATTAGTTGGAAATTAGTCACATGGCATGAAGCTAGTGGAAGCTTGTAGATGCATTGACTTAGTCCACTAATTTTGTTTAACTTAAGATATTTATTAACCTAACCATTATATAAACTCATGGTTAAGTCTCTACATGAGTTATATGAGATATTTCTCACCCATGGTTTCCATTCACTCTCTCATCCATTATTTGCTTCATCTTCATCTTGCTCATGAGAGAGCTCTCTAGGTTATTGAGGGGAGAATAAAATTAGTGAGAAAATTAATTCTAAAGTAAGAAAAAATCCTACTTCATCATCCTCTACTAGATTAGCAATTTAGTTTAGGATGTTAGCTTCACTAATCCCTAATTAGTGAAAAGGTGGCTTGGGTTAGTGTCTCCTCGACGTAGATCATCTTCGGCCTCGAAGACTTCGTTCAAGCTCGTTCCCTTCATCATGTGGAGTCGTTCTAGAGTCCGCAAGATCACTACTTGGAGCTAAGGGACTACCACTCGGAGCTATTGAAGTGAAGGACCTGTAACATTTTAAAAATAATTAAATAATTAATTAAATAAATAAAATCGTTTAAGTGAATTTTATAATTTTCGGTAAAGTAAAACGTAGTTTTCATAAAACTAAACCGTAATTATTTTTCACTATAAATTTAAAAATACCTATTTTAATTATGTTATTATAAGTAAATGGTGTTTATTTAGCCACTTATAAATTTTTAGTTTAATTAAATATTTTTCTTAAATAAATTATTTTAAATATTAACATAAGCTTTATTTTTACACTAAATTAGTGTAAATTACAAATTTGAATGGGTTAAATTTGCAAAAATGAACCATTGCATCTTAGAATCAAGTGTGTTTCATGGAAAATTTATTTTCAAAATTTTACAATGGTTCTAGACCATTCTAGGTCAAATGGAGTGAAGAAAATAAAGAATTTTTAAATAAATTCATGAAAAGACTTAATTGTGTGATATTTTTGTGAAACCTTCTACACTTTTCTTCACCTTTTCTCACTCTCCTCTCTTTTCCTCACCTCATGGCCGGCCTCACCTCCATGGGCAGCCCCAAAAATTTCCCCCCATCATTTTTGCATTAAAAATCATCAAAATTCATCAAAAATTCAATAAAAAATCCACAAAATCCTAATAAATTCCTACCCTCTATTCTTTGCTCATCTTTACATGGATTTTGGAGATGGAAAGCATTCATTTTGGAGGCATATTTTCATATTTGGATTTCATGTTGTGGAGGTATAAATCTTCTTCTTTTGATTTATTGTTATTAGATGTTTCATTTAAGCATAATTAGATTTAATAAATTAATTCTATTTATAAGTTTTTAAAATTCAAGTTAGGGTTTGTAAAATCAAGTTAAGCTTTTATTAATTAATTAGGGTTATAATAACTAGTTGAACACTTTTAGAAATGGAAAATCATGCATGGTTGATATATTGTAATTTGTTCATTCAAATTGTTTAAATTAAGTAAATTTGCAAACTAGATTTATGTATATTATATTTATTGGTGAGATAAAATTTCAATTAATCTTTATAACACTAGAGTGTGGTTTTAAAGAGGATATTAACTTGTTGGTGGAATGAAAAACTCAATTTGGTTACTAGTTTTTATTAATAATTGATAAATTGTGAGAAAAATGCTATTTTGCTAACTAGATTTTAGAAATTCTTAAATAAATGAGATTTAAAATCTAATTTATTGTTTCATTATATTATTATCATCATGAATTGTAGTTTAGTAAGTTAATTCATGTAAAATCATGTTTAGTTGTGATATTGTGAAATTTTGCTTAAAAGTATCGAAATCGGGCAAGTTTGCAAACTAGAATTTTCAAACTAATATAAATTAGGGTGTTAAAAATATGGTAATGGTTTATATAATCTAGTTAGGTTAATTAATGAGTATTATGACCATTAGTTTCAATTAAACAGTAAGCTTTGAAGTAAAACGGTAAATTGGCGTTTTCGGGTTTTTTCGAAATCGGACGATTTGATCGATTTTTAGGGTTTCGATGAATTAAATCATGTTTTATATTATAAGTATTGAGTTTTAAAACTATGAGTTGTTTGTTGATACTTATCTCGATCAATCGGCGTTTGTACGCCGATATCGAGCGATATTTGGTTCTTTTGCATGAGCGGGACATAGGTTTAAACCTATACGCGTTTTGTGCGTCGTTTTGATGTTGTCCGTGATTCAGTTTACGATATTATATGTGTTTACGTATAGGTATCCCTCACGTGGACTGCGGGCGAAGAAGAGGAGGATGGTGACACCGTCTTCGGTAGACAAGGACCAGGTGAGTAGATGTATATCTACGCGGGGAAGTCGGGTGGATGGCGTTTAGCACCCCCGCAAGCGTAGAATAGGAATAAGTACTTATTGTCATTAGGAAGCCAGACGTGACCTTAGAATTTCGGTGAGTAGGACCCTAGTAGTGACCTTAGGTTGAACTGGATTGATGTAGAAAGACCTTACCCGAGGATGAATATCTTGGAGGAGATTCGTAGGTTTCAGGTAGATACACACACGCACACACTAAGACTCGACGTGGTGTATACGTGTATGTATATATATATATAGGACTAGGTGTAGGTATATATATATATACACACAATACGTATATGTGATACAAAGATATGATATGATACACGTGGATGAAACAATATAACTGGGCTGATGCCGTGATTCTTGGCTATACAGTCGTGTTATGATGTTAGCGGATCATTAGAAAATGAGATAATGGATTTGTATACTTGAACAATAATAAAGGGTGGTGATGATATTGAAGTATATGGGACTCTAAAATAGAACCCGGACCGTAACCTGTGCCTGAAATTCTGATATGATATATGTGTGACTTGATTACGATATGATATAAGTGTGACCTAATCATAATATGATACATGTGGCATGATATATCTGAGGATAAATTAACGATGTATATTTATGCTGGCAATGATATATGATTGATGTATACGATTACAGTACAGTACCTTGATCATGACATGATTTGATGATGGTATTTTACGAATGATGTGACATGTAGGTGATACTTGACCTGTACCCCGATATTGGGATGCCGTACGATGGATTTTACCGTACGAGGCATAGATGTGATGATTGATCCGCATTCTTGATTCGAGGAAGCCGTACTACGTACGTGACGCTATTGAGGCTGGATCGCCGACGATTAGAGATATGGATTCAGACTTTAGGTGGACTCTTAGTTCTTATTGACTAGTTTCTTAGGTTTAGTTCCTTAGGAGGTTAGATGGACACTAGTTTAGGCTCGAGTCATATAGTTGTAGTTATACTTGTATATCAAATGAGTAGTTGTTGCACATCTGTCTTACATTCAGGACGTAATCATTATGGTGCATGTTCATACATAAGTTCCTATAATCAGAATAAAACTTTGCCTGTTAGGACACCAGCACCATTACCGATGATGCGCATATTCCACGCACACTTATTTGCCGGCTCACACACATCATCATCGATAATTGCTATGTCACGTACACTTTAGATCATATTATCTTTTATTGATAGAATCAGCAAACAGCTAGATCGATATAATATTATGATTACTCTCTGGTGTTAGTATAGACATGGCATTTATTACTTAGACATTTCATGCATTCACATTTTCATGTTATCATGCAGTATTATGGGGCATATGCCGACACTTATCATATACTTACTCATGATTTTGGGATTTTGGATTTCTATGAGATTTCTGGATTTTGGGGAAAACCGCAAGAATATATAAAAACTTCTCTCTCTCTCCTCCTCTCTTTTAAAAATATAATATGCGGTTTTCTCGTGATATATGTGTCGTCCACCATGAGATTTCATGTTTTCTGTTGGATTTCGAGACCCGATTCGAAGAGTGGATGAACCGTCTCGGGTATATGGTGGACCCGGTATGGTATCCCGCGGCAAGAAGATCGAGTTGTAGACGATGAGCCTGGCAGGGAAAGACTACCTACCGGTGATGTCTGGCGCGGCGGATATCCGGAAGATACCGACCGTTGTCCTGAGATTTGATGATATGGGCCGATCCGGACTGACGGAGCCCGAGATATTTAGACTATGAGACATTGAGATTATGAGGTATTGAGACTTGAGATTTACATGCTTTGTGCCGATGCTTGACACGGATTTCCATGGATTTCATCGTTGATATTTCAGATCTCTATACATATTTTACAATGATAAAAGCTAAAGATTTCTTATACAGATATATCTAGATTTCAGGATTGGTTATTTTACATTCATGGTGAATGCATACTCATTCACATGACATAGTACTATATGAGGCACTGACACGAGCACGGAGCTTTTGCACTTACACGTAGCTTATTATCCTGTCTTACTTGATGACTAGAAGTATATTAGTATATTAGTATATTATTATGACCTAGGATAGCGTCGTGCATTCGATTTCTTTTCGCAGATATCTTCTACTCACGAGTTGGCAACTCACCCCCGTTGTGCCAAATTTTATTACAGGTTCGATGTACAGGTTTTCCTGGCAGCTTGCTGGCACATCTTTTCACTCAGGGTGATTTGCACGGTAGGTTGGTTCACTTGTATCTGGACCGCCATTGTACTTTTATTATTTTATTTGTAACTTGAAAGCTCCATCAACCAAACTTGTATTACTTGATAGTTACTGGACCAGTTATTTATTTCGACCTTAGAGTCGCGCTTGTATTATTGTTTTATCTGGTGGATTTGTGTTTTTTAAGTTTTGAGCCTCGCCCTTTGGCGTTGTATACTATTGTGCATTGGTGTGGTTGTTTCCGCCTTTTGGCGTAGAGCTAGATCCCGTTTGGGGATGCTTTTTATTGTTTATATGTATTTATACTTGTTGTACCCGTTTGGGGCCAGTTTTTACAAAGGAGACTCTGCCGAAATTTTTGAGAAAATTGGATGATGCTTTTAAACTTGTTTTCTTCATGTTTTCCTTTACTTCTTCTTCTTTTATATGGTTTAGCTTTCTGGGCTTCGGCTTACTTAGATTGCGTTGTGCCTCTAGACGCTTCGTAATCTAAGTGCCGGTCACGTTCCGTACTTTCGGGTCGTGACAAAGTTGGTATCAGAGCGCTAGGTTTAACCTTGTATATGTCTAGGGTGACCCTTGGTTGATGGAGTAGGCGACTTAGGTAGAGTGACGTACCGTGGGTATGATCCGCGGTATACTTACGATACGCTACTCTTCTTAAGTAGCCTTAGGATGTACATTTGTTTGCACCGCATTTCATTCATTCCTTTGATCTATCTTCGTCGATATCGGAGGGTGGTTTATGTTACCACGGGCGCACGGGCAGAAGGAGCTGCGGCTCGAATGCGATAACCATTAGGGTATCGGTTATTCTTAAGGATTGAAGCATTGTTTAGCGTGCTGGAGAAGGGTATTCACATGCCGTCCAGACGAAGTTAAAGGATTCGAACGATTGTCAGAAACCCATTTTCCCAAGTTTAAAGTATTCGGAAGAACATGCAGGTATTTCGATGGACCCTCTAGAAGAATGAAACCCTAACTCGACATAATGACCACGAGAAACGCCCTTTAACCTTAGGGTTTACGGCAGTTCCGCGGTGCCATTAGTGAGGCTTGGGTTTGCCCTACTACGACTGGACCATCGATGCTGGGGTATGTACCGGATATTTTTAAACTGTACTTGAGTGTTGAGCTCTCGGGGAATTATGGGATTTTGATGGATCGATCGAAAAGTTTAATGTAGTCCGGATATCAGGTGAAGGGATCGACTACGTGGGAGACTTTAGATATGAGTATTGCCGTTGGTAGCGCAGTCAGCACACCTATGAAGAGACAAGTTCGAAGCAGTCGACACCAGAGGAAAGGGGGGAAAAGGCGCACATTGACGATAGTGTTTACGATTGTGATTTGGTGATTTGAATTTCATATTTCCGTTGATTGGATTTTTTATTTTTTTTGGTATTTTGAGGATTTTGTTCTACGATTGGTATTTCTTATGTGTGCATTCATTACATTCTATTCGTGCTTCATATATCAGTTGTATTGATGTTGTTTTGTACATACCCAATACACTCGATTTGGTTTTATACATTTTGAGATTTTGATTTGATTTCGTGCATATGGGTTACACATGATTTTGACATATGCTTCGACCTAGTTTTCATGCATTTTCGTACTGTGATTTCGATTTTGATATTCGGTGTATGTTTTCGTGCACCATGTGCACCTGATTGAGATTCTTGTGCACATTCGGTGCACCTGATACGATTTGTGCACACCAGATGCACTAAATCGTGCTTTTGTGCAGATTAGATGCACCTGATATTAGAGTCGTGCACGCCCGTTGCACTTGACAAATGTTTTTGGTGCACACCTATTGCAGTCAGTTTTGTTTTTGTGTGAATTCGTGGCATCTGTAATTGGTTTCGATTTCAGTGCGCACCGGACGCACATGATATTTTTATGATGTGATTGGGATTGATTTCAGTTTGATCAGTATGTTTTTATAATCATTACTATTGATTTGGTAACCAGGCAGGACGTGTATGTTAAATAAAAGATATATATATAGCTATTTTTTTAAAATAAACGCCCGCTACTTATGCCGTGGCACGTGCATCACACGGCGATTTTCAAAAGGGGTTCTTGCATGCTTCTTTATCCAGATGTTTGGACGATTTTACTATGATGCGCACAATATATAAGTTGTAGTTTTGATGTATATTATGTTGGTTTTCGTATTGGATTTTGGTATTTTATTTTCGCCATAACTCCGATGATTGTGTTATGCTTGACGGAGTTGATTTTAGTTATGTATTGATGATTTCGGAGCCCCGACGATTTAAGTGTTTTGGCTGAATGTTTTAGTAATTGGGGGGAGTTTTAATTTAAATTCGGGGACCGAATTTCTTAAAGAGGGGAAGATTGTAACATTTTAAAAATAATTAAATAGTTAATTAAATAAATAAAATCGTTTAAGTGAATTTTATAATTTTCAGTAAAGTAAAACGTAGTTTTCATAAAACTAAACCGTAATTATTTTTCACTATAAATTTAAAAATACCTATTTTAATTATGTTATTACTAGTAAATTGTGTTTATTTAGCCACTTATAAATTTTTAGTTTAATTAAATATTTTTCTTAAATAAATTATTTTAAATATTAACATAAGCTTTATTTTTACACTAAATTAGTGTAAATTACAAATTTGAATGGGTTAAATTTGCAAAATTGAACCATTGCATCTTAGAATCAAGTGTGTTTCATGCAAAATTTATTTTCAAAATTTTACAATGGTTCTAGACCATTCTAGGTCAAATGGAGTGAAGAAAATAAAGAATTTTTAAATAAATTCATGAAAAGACTTAATTGTGTGATATTTTTGTGAAACCTTCTACACTTTTCTTCACCTTTTCTCACTCTCCTCTCTTTTCCTCACCTCATGGCCGGCCTCACCTCCATGGGCAGCCCCAAAATTTTCCCCCCATCATTTTTGCATTAAAAATCATCAAAATTCATCAAAAATTCAATAAAAAATCCACAAAATCCTAATAAATTCCTACCCTCTATTCTTTGCTCATCTTTACATGGATTTTGGAGATGGAAAGCATTCATTTTGGAGGCATATTTTCATGTTTGGATTTCATGTTGTGGAGGTATAAATCTTCTTCTTTTGATTTATTGTTATTAGATGTTTCATTTAAGCATAATTAGATTTAATAAATTAATTCTATTTATAAATTTTTAAAATTCAAGTTAGGGTTTGTAAAATCAAGTTAAGGTTTTATTAATTAATTAGGGTTATAATAACTAGTTGAACACTTTTAGAAATGGAAAATCATGCATGGTTGATATATTGTAATTTGTTCATTCAAATTGTTTAAATTAAGTAAATTTGCAAACTAGATTTATGTATATTATATTTATTGGTGAGATAAAATTTCAATTAATGTTTATAACACTAGAGTGTGGTTTTAAAGAGGATATTAACTTGTTGGTGGAATGAAAAACTCAATTTGGTTACTAGTTTTTATTGATAATTGATAAATTGTGAGAAAAATGCTATTTTGCTAACTAGATTTTAGAAATTCTTAAATAAATGAGATTTAAAATCTAATTTATTGTTTCATTATATTATTATCATCATGAATTGTAGTTTAGTAAGTTAATTCATGTAAAATCATGTTTAGTTGTGATATTGTGAAATTTTGCTTAAAAGTATCGAAATCGGGCAAGTTTGCAAACTAGAATTTTCAAACTAATATAAATTAGGGTGTTAAAAATATGGTAATGGTTTATATAATCTAGTTAGGTTAATTAATGAGTATTATGACCATTAGTTTCAATTAAACAGTAAGCTTTGAAGTAAAACGGTAAATTGGCGTTTTCGGGTTTTTTCGAAATCGGACGATTTGATCGATTTTTAGGGTTTCGATGAATTAAATCATGTTTATATTATAAGTAATCAGTTTTAAAACTATGAGTTGTTTGTTGATACTTATCTCGATCAATTGGCGTTTGTACGCCTATATCGAGCGATATTTGGTTCTTTTGCATGAGCGGGACATTGGTTTTAACCTATGCGCGTTTCGTGCGTCGTTTTGATGTTGTCCGTGATTCAGTTTACGATATTATATGTGTTTGCGTATAGGTACCCCTCACGTGGACTGCGGGCGAAGAAGAAGAGGATGGTGACACCGTCTTCGGTAGACAAGGACCAGGTGAGTAGATGTATATCTACGCGGGGAAGTCGGGTGGATGGCGTTTAGCACCCCCGCAAGCATAGAATAGGAATAAGTACTTATTGTCATTAGGAAGCCAGACGTGACCTTAGAATTTCGGTGAGTAGGACCCTAGTAGTGATCTTAGGTTGGACTGGATTGATATAGAAAGACCTTACCCGAGGATGAATATCTTGGAGGAGACTCGTAGGTTTTAGGTAGATACACACACACGCACACACTGAGACTCGACGTGGTGTATACGTGTATGTATATATATATATATATAGGACTAGGTGTAGGTATATATATATATATACAATACGTATATGTGATACAAGGATGTGATATGATACACGTGGATGAAACAATATAACTGGGCTGATGCCATGATTCTTGGCTATACAGTCGTGTTATGATGTTAGCGGATCATTAGAAAATGAGATAATGGATTTGTATACTTGAACAATAATAAAGGGTGGTGATGATATTGAAATATATGGGACTCTAAAATAGAACCCGGACCATAACCTGTGCCTAAAATTCTGATATGATATATGTGTGACTTGATTACGATATGATATAAGTGTGACCTAATCATAATATGATATATGTGGCATGATATTTCTGAGGATAAATTAACGATGTATATTTATGCTGGCAATGACATATGATTGATGTATGCGATTACAGTACAGTACCTTGATCATGACATGATTTGATGATGGTATTATACTAATGATGAGACATGTAGGTGATATATACTTGACCCGTACCCCGATATTGGGATGCCATACGATGGATTTTGCCGTACGAGGCATAGATGTAATGATTGATCCGCACTCTTGATTCGAGGAAGCCGTACTACGTACGTGACGCTATTGAGCCTGGATCGCCGACTATTAGAGATATGGATTCAGACCTTAGGTGGACTCTTAGTTCTTATTGACTAGTTTCTTGGGTTTAGTTCCTTAGGAGGTTAGATGGACACTAGTTTAGGCTCGAGTCATATAGTTGTAGTTATACTTGTATATCAAATGAGTAGTTGTTGCACATCTGTCTTACATTCAGGCCGTAATCATTATGGTGCATGTTCATACATATGTTCCTATAATCAGAATAAAAGTTTGCCTGTTAGGACACCAGCACCATTACCGATGATGCGTATATTCCACGCACACTTATTTGCCGGCTCACACACATCATCATCGGTAATTGTTATGTCACGTACACTTTAGATCATATTATCTTTTATTGATAGAATCAGCAAACAGCTAGATCGATATAATATTGTGATTACTCTCTGGTGTTAGTATAGACATGGCATTTATTACTTAGACATTTCATGCATTCACATTTTCATGTTATCATGCAGTATTATGGGGCATATGCCGACACTTATCATATACTTACTCATGATTTTGGGATTTTGGATTTCTATGAGATTTCTGGATTTTGGGGAAAACCGCAAGAATATATAAAAACTTCTCTCTCTCTCTCCTCCTCTCTTTTTAAAATATAATATGCGGTTTTCTCGTGATGTATGTGTCGTCCACCATGAGATTTCATGTTTTCTGTTGGATTTCGAGACCCGATTCGAAGAGTGGATGAACCGTCTCGGGTACATGGTGGACCCGGTATGGTATCCCGCGGCAAGAAGATCGAGTTGTAGACGATGAGCCTGGCAGGGAAAGACTACCTACCGGTGATGTCTGGCGCGGCGGATATCCGGAAGATACCGACCGTTGTCCTGAGATTTGATGATATGGGCCGATCCGGACTGACGGAGCCCGAGATATTTAGACTATGAGACATTGAGATTATGAGGTATTGAGACTTGAGATTTACATGCTTTGTGCCGATGCTTGACACGGATTTCCATGGATTTCATCGTTGATATTTCAGATCTCTATACATATTTTACAATGATAAAAGCTAAAGATTTCTTATACAGATATATCTAGATTTCAGGATTGGTTATTTTACATTCATGGTGAATGTATACTCATTCACATGACATAGTACTATATGAGGCACTGACACGAGCACGGAGCTTTTGCACTTACACGTAGCTTATTATCCTGTCTTACTTGATGACTAGTAGTATATTAGTATATTATTATGACCTAGGATAGCGTCGTGCATTCGATTTCTTTTCACATATATCTTCTACTCACGAGTTGGCAACTCACCCCCGTTGTGCCAAATTTTATTACAGGTTCGATGTACTGGTTTTCCTGGCAGCTTGCTGGCACATCTTTTCACTCAGGGTGATTTGCACGGTAGGTTGGTTCACTTGTATCTGGACCGCCATTGTACTTTTATTATTTTATTTGTATCTAGAAAGCTCCATCAACCAAACTTGTATTACTTGATAGTTACTGGACCAGTTATTTATTTCGACCTTAGAGTCGCACTTGTATTATTGTGTTATCTGGTGGATTTATGTTCTTTTAAGTTTTAAGCCTCGCCCTTTGGCGTTGTATACTATTGTGCATTGGTGTGGTTGTTTCCGCCTTTTGGCGTAGAGCTAGATCCCGTTTGGGGATGCTTTTTATTGTTTATATGTATTTATACTTGTTGTACCCGTTTGGGGCCAGTTTTTACAAAGGAGACTCTGCCGAAATTTTTGAGAAAATTGGATGATGCTTTTAAACTTGTTTTCTTCATGTTTTCCTTTACTTCTTCTTCTTTTATATAGTTTAGATTTCTGGGCTTCGGCTTACTTAGATTGCGTTGTGCCTCTAGACGTTTCGTAATCTAAGTGCCGGTCACGTTCCGTACTTTCGGGTCGTGACAGGACCGGTCTATAAAGGTTGTATTCCATAATCACTTAGATGTAAAGTAGTTTATATGTTGTATTGTCTAAATCTCTAGTTAAGATTCTAGGGTTAGGGTTGTTTAGCATGGCAAAATTTTGAAAATGGCATGGACGAGGCCTCCCGAAACCTTGCTGTCGTGCCAAGCAATCCTACAGACTGTCCCAAACCAACGCATCTATCTATGCAACAAAAAAGTAACAAGTAGCTACCATACACTATGCCTTGACGAAGGCCAACATACATAACATGAATACTGAGTGCTACCCGTCTGAAATGACGGAGGGCTATGAATGGTTTTTGGCAAAAAATCTTTAACGTAATAAACTTGATATCGTTGAAGGAACCGGATAGCTTTTTATAAATATATAGTGGTGAAAACCTTTGTTAAAGAGGTCACTCCCGGTGAAGGAATATCGGCTCTTTCCTCGTGGAATGAGGTGCGGGATATTCCCACTGAATACCACGATGCAAAGAAAAAAGTAATCGACTATAGTGAAGTTATTACCCTGACGTAAACTTCTGCCCAAGAGGTCACTCCCGGTGAGGGGATCTTGGCTCTTGCCTCGTGGAATGAGGTAATGGATATTCATAACCGAATACCGCTGTGCAAAACAAAAGAAAACGTCCTTGTAATAACAGCTTTTAAAAATTGTTCCAACAACATCGAATAAGACTGTTTTCCTTGCATTGATCTGAATCAATGCAGTCCTATCAATTAATCACACCACAAAAGAACGAAAATATGATGTATGTATATGCCATCCGCATTCGCCACTGGGTCCCGTCATCACTTGTTAGGTTACTTAACTAACGACAGAGCGGGACTGGACTAGCGCGGGTGTAAAACATATACAAAATCTACTAGTATATACATAACAATATATAATAATCGCTCCAGGTATGATAAATTCAACATCACAAATAAGCAATAAGCATCACATTGCAATACAAATAATCTGGGAGCCCCGGGTTTCCTTTGAGCTGCAACTGAAACCCGACGTTCCCCTAGTCATGTGGATAGCATGTGCAACGAAAACCTAGACCCCTACGAGCGCGGCAAGTTACCCGCCAAAACCAGAAGCGAGGCAGCCCCTTCATCAAAGTGAATGGGCCACCCGGCACCTCACGGAATCCAGTAACTTGTGTAGGGTTCCTAGGCACTCTTGTGAGGGTTCATAAGGCATCAACCATGCTCGAATAAAATTTTAGATGTGCCGAACAACCCAAAGCCGGGATCTTTGCTAGATTATTAGGGTTAAACATGCAAGTAAACATCTTTACAACTAAGTGTAAGGGATTACAACCTTTGTAGTCCGCTCCTTCGCTTCATAAGCTCCGAGTAGAAGTCCCTTCACCGCGATCCACGATCTCCCGGACTCAAGAGAGGCTCCACGACTCGAACGATCCATGCTAGCTTGTAGTGTTCCTTTTCTCCGATGATCTACGTCGAAGTTGCTATAACTCAAGCTCTCTCACTCTAATGAGGTGAATACCCTAATCTAATCGGCTAGATTAGATGATGATGATGGAGTAGTATTCATGCTTTCTTTTTATTTCAAATTCTCACATGAAAACATCACAAAAGGAAACCTAGTAAGCTTTCTCAAAGCTCAAGGTTGAAGATGAAGAAGAAATAATACATCATCCTTTTATGATGAATAATGAAATGAATATATGATTAATCATGGAACCATGGTCAAGGATGACAAGGATAACCTTTGTAGAGAATTAACTAGGACTAGGGTTTGGTTGGGTTAAAGAATGAGTCATGAGAAAATATCAACACTAATATCTTAACCATGACAAAAGAAATTCCTTCTAGAAGGTGCAAGAAGAAACTAACCCAAATCAAACCCTAACCTTGTTTAATCTCCACTAAACATGATTCATCATTAATCATATCATGTTACAATAATATATATCACATATCTATTATATATTTGTAACAAAAGAAAATAATACAATTAACATATATCGCATATATATTAATGTATTACCCGGTGAGAATATGAAATAATAAAGCGAGCCAATATTAGATAATGTAATACAATATATCATATATATTATTATACATTAAATCATCGAATCAACACTTGATCCGACAATCCGGCTATATCGAATATAACCGACTAATATATCATGTACCGATTCATCGAATCAACACTTGATCCGATGACCCGGCTCATATCTAAATATCGCGAGAATATAATACGGTATCTCATATCGCATTATCCTCGGTCCTGCACATATCACATATGTTCCCTACTCCGTTTTGCCTGAGTCAAGAAATCTCTGTGCAGGACTCTAAAGAATCGTCAATACGCCGGTAGCAGGTGATGATCATATCAAACAACCACAAGCTACAAGCGGTCAGCTAAACGTAACAGCCACCCAGGTATTGAGCGATCAGAAGATCAACAAGCTAGCCTGTCCATTCTCCTGTGAATCCAATCAGTAACACTCCCGTACAGTCCGGTCTCTTCGTCTGATATGTCGCATATCAAGTCTAGGGGTGGTATACGTCAGACCCCAGTAACCGATAAGTCGTGTCGATGTGAGGCTCATAACGGGTCGAGAAACTACTGGTAACACTTACCAGTAAATCTCTATATCAGCCATGGCCAGGGACTTCCAGTTATAGCCAATCAAACACAGCACAACATCAACTCCCTATACCGGGAGAGACGAATCCCCTCCTATCGCTCATTGCCTCCATGTGATTCGGGACTGCACCCAAAAGCCACTATTTTGCACGCCCTCTTGGACGTGGTAAGGTGGAAATCAAAGCACAGTGGGAATCACATAAGACTCTATGACGATCTCGGGTCTACAGACTACCCTGTACCAGTGTCACCGGAGAACTGCCATTTGACGTGTGGTATATCACCATCTGGGAGCTCTCGGCGAGTCCGTCCAGTGTACCCAGTCTCCACTGAGCACCCGTACACCATCCTTGATGTCAAACACCGATGGATATGGGATCATCCATCGCCCATCATATGGGTCAAGATGCGTATACGCTAGTCTACTCTGGTGTATCGATGCCCTGTCTCGATATACCCTCGACCAGGAACAGTTATAGGATGTACTCATCGACTACCATGGCCCCACTAGTATGATCTCATCATAGTTCGAGTAGTCGAGTACAGATCCTAAGGGCTTTATCAACATGTGAGTGTAAGACAGTAAACCAATACAAGTCAACATGTTAAGATAAAGTGAAACCAAATAGCATACTATCATGACGAGAAAGAAAGTCCTCTCTATATATATCCAAGCATCCATTATAATATACATCATATGTACAACAATGGCCTCTAAGGCATATACATAACTAACAATCTCCCACTTGCACTAAGGCCAGCTGCTGTAGTATCTCATACCTAGCATCCCGAATAATCTCTGAAACTGTATCTGGGGAATGGCCTTCGTGAATGGATCCGCAGTGTTGTCCTTCGTATCTACTCTCCTGACCTCGATCTCCCGGCGATCAACTATCTCCCTGATGAGGTGATACCGCCTCAGAATATGTCTGGACTTTTGATGGGACCTGGGTTCCTTGGCCAAAGCCACAGCTCCATTGTTATCACAATACAGAGGTATTGGATGCTCAATGGATGGAATCACACCAAGTTCACTAATGAACTTCTTTATCCAGACAGCCTCTTTGGCAGCATCGTTGGCAGCGATGTATTCAGCCTCCATCGTCGACTCTGCAACGGTATCCTGTTTGGAACTCTTCCAACATACCGCCCCTCCATTGAGGGTAAAGACAAATCCCGAGTGCGACTTAGAGTCGTCCTTATCACTTTGGAAGCTGGAATCGGTAAAGGACTCCACCTGAAGTTCTCTGTTACCATACACCAAGAACATCTCCTTAGTCCTTCGTAAGTACTTGAGAATGTTCTTCACAGCTGTCCAGTGACTCTCTCCAGGATCTGCTTGATACCGACTCACTACACTTAGTGAGTATGCTACATCGGGTCTGGTACATAGCATCGCATACATGATAGAGCTTACTGCTGAAGCATAGGGTATCCTTTGCATGCGAGCTCTCTCCAAATCAGTCTTAGGAAACATCTCTTTGGAGAGAGTGAGTCCAGAGATCGTGGGTTGGTTCCCACGCTTGGATTCTTCCATACTAAACCTCTTTAGTATGGTGTCAATGTACCTGGATTGGGACAATCCCAGTATCCGTTTAGATCTATCTCTATAGATCATGATTCCCAATATGCATGAGGCATTACCTAGATCTTTCATTGAGAATCTTTGTGATAAGAAGAGCTTGACTGATTGCAGCATAGGAACATCATTTCCTATCAAGAGTATGTCATCCACGTACAATACGAGGAAGACAACCTTACTCTCTGCAACCTTCTTATAGATACAAGGTTCATCTATATTTTTGATGAAGTCAAACTCTTTGACTATAACATCAAAACAGATGTTCCAACTCCGCGATGCTTGCTTTAACCCATAAATGGATTTAAGCAGCTTGCACACCTTTCCGCTGCTCCCACTATCTATGAAGCCCTCTGGCTGAGTCATGTACACGCACTCTTCTAAATCACCGTTTAGAAAGACGGTCTTAACATCCATTTGCCAGATTTCGTAGTCATGGTATGCAGCAATGGAAAGTAAGATCCGGATGGACTTAAGCATAGACACTGGAGAAAAGGTTTCGTCATAATCCATACCTGGTCGTTAACGAAAACCCTTTGCAACAAGTCTACCTTTGAAAGTCTCAACTTTTCCATCTACACCAATTTTCTTTTTAAAAATCCACTTGCTCCCAATGGGTTTTACCCTTTCAGGAGCAATTTCCAAAATCCATACTTTGTTGGTGTACATAGATTCCATCTCAGACCGCATTGCATCCAGCCATTTCACAGAGTCACTACTCGTGATGGCCTGCTCGAAACTAGTCGGGTCATCATCTTCCATGATGCAATCCTCGCTTCCACCATCAATGAGAAAACCGTAGTATCTCTCAGGTGGATGAGAAACCTTGCTAGATCGGCGGAGAGGCTGGGGTTCGTCAGGTACTACTGAATCCTCTTGCTCTAATAAATCATCAGTTGTAGTTTGTGGTGCTGCAACCTCTTCCAGCTCTACCTCTTCGCCACTAATTTCTTTTGCAAGAAATTCCTTTTCTAAAAAGGTGGCATGTTGAGCAACAAACACCTTTTATTGTTCACTGTGGTAGAATAGATATCCATATGAATTGCTTGGATATCCTACAAACTTACAAAGAACTGATCGTGCCTCGAGCTTGTCCGGATTTTGCTTTTTAACATAGGACGGACAACCCCATATCTTAACTCTTTTAAGAGATAGTCTCTTCCCATTCCGTATCTCATATGGAGTGGTAGGCACAGATTTAGTTGGAACTCTATTCAACAGGTATATGGCTGTCTCCAGTGCATACCCCCAGAAGGAAATAGGTAACTCAGCTGTGCTCATCATAGAGCGCACCATATCTAATAGGGTGCGATTCCTCCGCTCCGATACACCGTTGTGCTATGGTGTATAAGGAGGAGTAAACTGAGAGAGAATCCTATTCTCTTATAGATAATCTAGGAACTCATTGCTTAAGTATTCACCTCCTTGATCAGATCGAAGAATCTTAATGCTTTTGCCCGTTTGGTTCTCTACTTCGTGCTTATAATCTCTGAATTTCTCAAAAGCTTCAGACTTATGTTTCATTAGGAACACATATCCGAATCTTGAGAGATCGTCAGTGAATGTAATAAAGTAGGAAGAACCGTTCCTGGCATGTGTAGACATAGGACCGCATACATCACTATGTACCAGCCCTAAGAGTTCGGTAACTCTTTCTCCGTGTCCACTAAACGGAGCTTTGGTCATTTTGCCTTTGAGACATGAATGGCAAGTTTCATAAGATGATAATTCGAACGGATTCAAATATCCATCCTTATGTAACTTAGCTAGTCGTGTCGCATTGATATGACCAAGTCTACAATGCCACAAGTATGATTCGTTCATTTCTGAACTTTTCCTCTTGTGTGTGTTTTGTATATTAAGGACTGTATTTTGATTGAGAATGAATATGCCATTATGTAACAAGCCTGATCCAATCAACTTTTGATCTAGGAATATGTTCATAACATTATCCTTTACTACAAAATTATATCCTTCTTTACTTAATAAAGAAACTGATATAATGTTGCATATCATGTTCGGTATATAATAGCACTCATTCAGAATCAGTGTATTATGACTTGGTAATACTAGGTGATATTCGCCAACTGCTTTGGCTACAATACTTGCACCATTCCCAACTTGAACGGAATGATCATCTTTTCCCGGTTCTCTACCTTTACGTAGCCCATGTAATAATTTACATATATGGGATCCTGATCCGGTATCTAATACCCAGGACGTAGGGTGAACTGAGAAACAGTTCTCAATAACTAACACACCTGAAGAAGGTGCATCAACATGCATGTTCTTCATTTGGGCGGTGTGAGAATCCAGATATTCTCCTATTCCCTGTTCAGTCTTATAACTCTTATAAGAAAGAACGGGACCAACGTTCCCTTGCTCAGTATAATAATCGGGTTTAGTCAATACATCCATTTTATTATCTTGATTAAGTCCTGACATGGTCGCTACCTGGAGAGAGAGAGAGAAGGAAACACTTTAGCGTATGCTCTTGCAAGATTAGATTGGTTATTATCTTATCTAATCAGGATGTCTCCCACTGTTTTTATCAAATCTTCCTTCAAACCCTAAAAGGTAAGATTGGTTGGGATTAATTACACCCTACAATTTCGTCAATCTTTCAACCAGATCAGTATCGGTACTTGAGGGAGGTTCCCCGTGCTTTCGCACGGACCTAATTAAAATAAACCTTGTTTTCCCAGAGGCACAACCCCGTTAACACCTTTCTAGACACCTACTTGATCGGCTAATTGTCATGTGTAAAACTCTCCCAGGAGTAACTCTTACTCGCAGTGGGTATCGGGATTCAACTATCTCATAGGAGGTATGCAATCTCATTGCAAATTTCAACACTTGAAATTCCCGATAATGCTTTTGCCCCTAGCAGCTTATGACCTTGGCTAAGGTCAACAAATCATAAGTGCTAGCCAAGTTCAACCCGTCATTTCCCGATTGAATTAAACCCATCCGTACGACCCTTGGCTAAGGTCAACAAAGTCGTACGACTACCCTAACTCAATCACATCTCATGTTTTAGCAGATAAATACTAATTAGCTACCGTACACCACGCCTTGGCTAAGGTCAACAAACGCAGCACGAATATTAACTAGTCTCTATCTGAAATGACGGAGGGCTACGCAGGTTTTTCAGAAAATCATGAGCGTAATGAACTTGATATCGTCGTAGAATCAAGTGAATTTTGAAAAGGAGTGTTTTTGAGGCTTTTCTAGTTTCGCTAAAGAGGTCACTCCCGGTGAAGGGATCTCGGCTCTTTCCCCATCGAATAAGGTGTAGGATATATCATATATACCACTGTGCAAAGCAAGAACTATATAAGCTGTCAAAAACTAAACCGCGAGTTTGTAGCATCTGCCAATTTCGCTAAAGAGGTCACTCCCGGTGAAGGGATCTCGGCTCTTTCCTCATCGAATAAGGTGCAGGGTATATCATATATACCGCTATGCAAAGCAAAACTGTAGCTACCCTTTTTATAAAGTTTTGATTCTACAACATCTTTTTAGGTTTCTTTTCTTTTATTAATCTCATTAATAAATCCCATCAGCTTATGCTTCCTAAGCATCACAGAAGAAACGAAAGTAGTAATATTTATATATCAGCATATATATATAGTATAAGCATTCGTCTCAGGCAGTAATATGATCTCATCACAGAACATTGCAGCAGAAGAACATATATGAAATATTGGATATACTAGGATGTCCGTGTTTTTAATACGAGCCGGTATAAAACACGGATTCCACGGTCACGATGAATAGCCAAACCCACATCCCTAGACCCCTACGAGAGCGGCAAGTAACACTGTCAATTCTAGGGTTAGGAGACCCGGTCTCGACTCCTCGAGATGGCCTCCCACTGGACCCTAGAACCCGGTTACTTGTGCTCCCCTCCTTGGGTCTACCTAATGCGGAAAAGTAAATAATATACACTGGTGACATCAACCTCATCTCGGAAGTGCCCCAATAAAAGAATATTACATACAAATGAATTTTACATGAATGAAAATAAAAACCCTCATCTCACATAAAACCCCCGGCTATTCAGAACACGACGATCCATTATAACATATCACAGCAACACATAATATCACATATCATCAACGTAAGTAAGTATGCATACACCGATCGTCGTTGATGTATAGCAACGAAAACCGGCAATACAACTACATACTACACTTACGGTCACAGAAAAGAAATTGTAAAACTACAACATTTGGAATCCACAATCACTTTAGACATCGTAAATCCAAAATATCACATACTTCGCATTTCATGCCTAACTATATGAATTCCACATATTGTATCACATTCCAGATAAATAGACAGTATTAAACTTTCCGATCGGATAATCAAATACCCAAAATTTCCTAAATAGCTCAACACTTGAGTGGAGTTCAAATAATCCCAGAATATGTCACAGTACCGATGGTCCAGTCATAGAAGGGTCAAGCCAACGCCTCACATATGGCACGCCGTACTGCCCCAAACCCTAAGGTTTAGAGGCGGTTCAGACGGTCACATAATCGAGTTAAGGTTTGTGTTCTTCTAGAGGGACCACCGCGTTACTTGCACGTTTTTCCGAAAGATTTAAACCCAAGAAAAATTCAACACTTGAAAGTTTTTCGTGCCGGGAAAAAATGAGTTAATGATATCCGTTCGAACATTTTAACAGTTTCTAAATATCCGGAAAACATAACGAAATTAAATTTTCCGACCGAATCAACGATTACAAAATAAACCCCAGAACACTCAACACTCGAGTCAGATTAAAAATACCCAGAAATTAGCACTAACAGCTAAGGATATTACTGTTGAAAAACCAAAGCCCAATTTAACAGTACGGCCGCGGATCCGCGGCCCAAGCAAGGTTTGGCCGCGGTTCCATGGCGGTCCGTACGAATTGGAAGCTCGTTTTCAATAGTAATACTTATATTTCCCTACTGGTATTTTTAAGCATTTTTAATTCAAAAAAAATCACAGTTTTAAAAATTGTCCAGAGAGGGGGTCATTTTGACGTTACGGGGTTCGATCGGAGTTTTAACTTCATATACATGTCTCCTAATGCTCTAGCTAGGCTCTGATACCACTGTAGGGTTCCTAAGCACTCTTGTGAGGGTTCATAAGGCATCAACCATGCCCGAATAAAATTTTAGACGTGCCGAACAACCCAAAACCGGGATCTTTGCTAGATTATTAGGGTTAAACATGCAAGTAAACATCTTTACAACTAAGTGTGAGGGATTACAACCTTTGTAGTCCGCTCCTTCACTTCATAAGCTCCGAGTAGAAGTCCTTTCGCCGCGATCCACGATCTCCCGGACTCAAGAGAGGCTCCACGACTCGAACGATCCATGCTAGCTTGTAGTGTTCCTTTTCTCCGATGATCTACGTCGAAGTTGCTATAACTCAAGCTCTCTCACTCTAATGAGGTGAACACCCTAATCTAATCGGCTAGATTAGATGAGGATGATGGAGTAGTATTTATGATTTCTTTTTATATCAAATTCTCACATGAAAACATCACAAAAGGAAAACCTAGTAAGCTTTCTCATAGCTCAAGGTTGAAGATGAAGAAGAAATAATGCATCATCCTTTTGTGATGAATAATGAAATGAATATATGATTAATCATGGAACCATGGTCAAGGATGACAAGGATAACCTTTGTTGAGAATTAACTAGGGCTAGCGTTTGGTTGGGTTAATGAATGAGTCATGAGAAAATATCAACAATAATATCTTAACCATGACAAAAGAAATTCCTTCTAGAAGGTGCAAGAAGAAACTAACCCAAATCAAACCCTAACCTTGTTTAATCTCCAATAAACATGTTTCATCATTAATCATATCATGTTACAATAATATATATCACATATATATTATATATTTGTAACAAAAGAAAATAATACAATTAACATATATCGCATATATATTAATGTATTACCCAGTGAGAAAATGAAATAATAAAGCGAGCCAATATTAGATAATATAATACAATATATTATATATATTATTATACGTTAAATCATCGAATGAACACTTGATCCGACAATCCGGCTATATCGAATATAACCGACTAATATATCATGTACCGATTCATCGAATCAACACTTGATCCGATGACCCGGCTCATATCTAAATATCGCGAGAATATAATACGGTATCTCATATCGCATTATCCTCGGTCCTGCACATATCACATATGTGCCCCTACTCCGTTTTGCCTGAGTTAAGAAACCACTGTGTAGGACTCTAAAGAATCGTCAATACGCCGGTAGAAGGTGATGATCATATCAAACACCCACAAGCTGCAAGCGGTCAGCTAAACGTAACAGCCACCCAGGTATTGAGCGATCAGAAGATCAACAAGCTAGCCTGTCCATTCTCCTGTGAATCCAATCAGTAACACTCCCGTACAGTCCACTATTTTCGTCTGATATGTCACATATCAAGTCTAGGGGTGGTATACGTCAGACCCCAGTAACCGATAAGTCGTGTCGATGTGAGGCTCATAACGGGTCGAGAAACTACTGGTAACACTTACCATTAAATCTCTATATCAGCCCTGGCCAGGGACTTCCAGTTATAGCCAATCGAACACAGCACAACATCAACTCCCTATACCGGGAGAGACGAATCCCCTCCTATCGCTCATTGCCTCCATGTGATTCGGGACTGCACCCAAAAGCCACCGTTTTGCATGTCCTCTTGGACGTGGTAAGGTGGAAATCAAAACACAGTGGGAATCACACAAGACTCTATGACGATCTCGGGTCTACAGACTACCATGTACCAGTGTCACCGGAGAACTGCCATCTGACGTGTGGTATATCACCATTTGGGAGCTCTCGGCGAGTCCGTCCAGTGTACCCAGTCTCCACTGAGCACCTGTACACCATCCTTGATGTCAAACACCGATGGATATGGGATCATCCATCGCCCATCATATGGGTCAAGATGCGTATACGCTAGTCTACTCTGGTGTATCGATGCCCTGTCTCGATATACCCTCGACTAGGAACAGTTATAGGATGTACTCATCGACTACCGTAGCCCCACTAGTATGATCTCATCATAGTTCGAGTAGTCGAGTACAGATCCTAAGGGCTTTATCAACATGTGAGAGTAAGAAAGTAAACCAATACAAGTCAACATGTTAAGATAAAGTGAAACCAAATAGCATACTATCATGACGAGCAAGAAAGTCCTCTATATATATATCCAAGCATCCATTATAATATACATCATATGTACAACAATGGCCTCTAGGGCATATACATAACTAACAACTTGAGCGCCCCTCCTTGGGTCAACCTGTAACCCTACGAGTGCGGCGAATAGCCCGCCAATTCTAGAGTGAGGCCCCCTCCATCTCAACGCCATGAGATGCGGGCTGGTTGCCCTCTAGAACCCAGCTATCTGTGCACTCCATCACAGGGTAATCCTAGTACAGAAAAGAAAATATGTACAACGGTGACATCGACCTCAACCCGGTCGTGCCCCAAACAAATAATATACAAACATGCAGTGACAGAAATCCACAAGTCGGATGCTTGCCCCGCGATATCAAATGTACAAATAAAACTAAACTGTACTACCATTGCACCCAAGCTATCCACCACGAAAAATCCGCAACAAACACAGCACAACACAGAACATCAACGTGAATGTCACGTTTGCAAACCCGTCTAAAAGAACTATAGAAATTAGACAAGTTGTACCGCTCTAATGACATTCACGGTCGTAGATAGTAATATAAGTACTGTAAACTTTAAACAATGTTAGAAATATCGACTTCGAAATAACCCCGAATAAGCCCCAAACAACTAGATAAAACTATATCCAAACTGGGTTAAACAAGCAATACCACTGAACCAATATTCCAGAGACTAGCACACACCCAAAATACGAAACCCAAACTCAAATTCAGGGCCGGCCGGCTCGGAAATTTTGCAATTGTAGCCGGTCCAATACGGGTGAAACTGGCTCGTATTTGTACTGTAGTCTAGTGGTCACCATAGTAGTCTTCTGCAGTTGCTAAAATAATTTTAGAAGACACAGAAAAAATGACAAAAACTAGAATATATAGGGTATTGTTTCGGAGTTGTTTCGGTTTCGATAGTTTAACATCGTCTAAACAACTATTATGCGGTTAATGGGTTAGCTCTGATACCATGTTAGGTTACGCTAATGCCCCGGCCATCAATCCATGACCAAATGCGGAACAAAAACTTTTAAAAAACCGGCTCTAACGGAACCCGATTCCCGGATCGTACCATTAACCCTATACTAGTTCTATAAAAAGAGTTTGGAGAGGTTATACCGATCGATCCGTGTCCTTCGGTTTTCAACCTCTGCCCCAAGCACCTCACGGCTTCCTCGATCAAGTTCGATCTCCGGTCTCCCTCGTCGAAGACGATCCACGTCGAGAATTAGTAATACGGGCTCCCGCCTCAAAACCGAAGCAACTCAGGCATCCAGTTTGCTAGCCTAGATACCCAAGATGAAGTAGAGGATGTGTGTGAATACTTTGTCTCAAAACACCCAATGTTTCTTAACTCATGAGATGGAATGGGTGGAGGTTAAAGAAGTTGCCAATTGAAGAATAGTGTGAGGCAAAGAGAAAAAGCAGTGAAGAAATTGGCTTGATTTTTGTGTGTGAGTTATTTGTGTTTTTTTTTTTTGCAACTCAAGAAAATTCCCACACTAAAGTATCTGCCTTCACACACACAAATATCTCAACTAAAACAAAACCAATTAAGTCACCATGAATCATCACTTCATGACTCATCATGAGTCATACCCATGACACACAGCAATGTGTCACTTGCATGAACCATGACCCACAACAATGTGTCACACTTTCCACACCAAATAAACATTTAAACCAAAATGTTTAATAGAAAAAAGTAATGGAAACCCTAAAGTTATCTTGTAACGAATTACAAGAATACCCCTCATCCATATATACATACCCGCATCCGTATTCCAACTGAATACAAATACAATGAGACGAAAGTAATCCAAAAATATAATACTAGGATCCGGCTTAAACCAAAGCCCACTAGTATTATCCGTTCGATCATGATTCGTACACAAGTGCACGTATATGATCGAACCCTACCATAAAACCATACGGCCTCTACAACGTTTCGCCCGAAGCAGTTAAACCCTCTGTGTGGGACTCTAAAGACTCGTTAATACGTTGGCAGTGGATTTAACCACAAGCACGTCAGTGGCACTAGTTGTACGTAATGGCTACCCAGGTATTGAGCGAAAGTGAGGCCGATGAGCAAACCCATCCTGAAACCCTACTGAGCCTGACAGTGACAATATCCGTACAGCCCGGTCCGTTCGTCTATGAGTATCGCATATCGAGTCTAGGGGGTGGATAAAGTCAGACCCCTAATAACTTGACATTCAGTGTCGGTATGAAGCCCATCACCACCTGAGAAACTACTGATCCTAGATCAGTAATTCTCGACTACTTTGGCCAAGGATTTCTGGTGATGGCCATCCGTGCACACCGCGACATCAACCCCCAATACCGGGAGAGACGAATCCCCTGACGGTCCGCTCACTGCCTCCATGTAGCTCGGGACTGTACCCAACTAAAACCTGTTTGCATGACTCTTTTAAGCCATGGTAAGGTAGTAATCAAAGCACAGTGGGAACTCACACGAGACAAATGACCATCTCAGGTCGATAGACTAACCTGTACACATGTCACCGGGGAACTGCTATCTGACAATAGGTATAATACCAACTAGCATGTTCCCGGCGAGTCCGTCCGGTGTACTCATAACACAATGAGCATCTGTATACATCTTAGGTGAACTAACTAACACCAATGGCTTGTGAGACTGGCCACCGCCCCTCGTCGGGGTCTCGATCGGTATACACTAGTTTACTCTTAGAGTATCGATGCCCAGTCTCGAAACTCTGATGACTAGAGACATTTTAAGGATGTGCTTATAGACCACCCAACTCCCACGTATATGATCGTCATCATACTACTGGTAGTCAAGCAAGAATCCTATGGGCTCTATCAACATGTAATAGTGATCTATAATGTTACCTAAAACATGTACACGATGATAAAGACAAACCAGATAGCATGCTATCATCTCGAGTAAGACTGTTCTACCGGTATAGGTCCTCCCTCAATCATTACAATCACGTGCCTGCGATCCAATAATTGACTTGAGGGAACTATAGCCAAAAAATGACACCTCATCATGTATTTTTCTATTTATTAAAAATAGAAAATGAGGTGAAGGGGCGAGGTGGCATGAAGCATGGCTATTGTATTTATTTATTCATTTGTGAATACTATTGAAGTATGGCTAGTATTTTTAATGAAAGAAAAATGCTTGATATCTTTTTAATTTTAGCCATTCTTCAATTCATTCTTATCTTGCCATTCTTTCTCCTCTCTAGAGTTCATCTTCCTCCTCAACCCCAAACATTCTCAGGTGTTGAGAGCCATGGAGTTTTAAGACAGACAAATACAACTAACCATCTCCACATCAACTAAACAAACTAGATTAGCAAACTAGTTAGTTTAGTTGCTTCCTTTTGGAAGTAGAAGCTTGACTCAAGAACCTTCGGGTGGATCATCTAGGATCGAGAAGGCTGACGACCAAGCTTGATCAAGCACCTCAAAGGAACTTAAGAAGAGGAGTGTCACGACCTAATTTAGGAACGCGACCGACACTTAAATCACGCGACATCAAAAGGCGTAACGCAATTCAAGTAAGCCGAAAAACCCAGAAATCTAAACCAAAAAAAGAAGTAAAGTGAGAAAACAGTAGTTGAAAACATTTAAAAATCTCAAATTGTAAAATCTCAACTTAAATTTATTTTCTTAAAAATTTCGGCAACATATCCTTTGTAAAAACTAGCACCAAACGGGTACAAGCATAGAATAAATAAAAGGCATTCTCAAACGGCAGCAACTCACGCCAAAAGGCGGAACACAACCTCAACAGTTATATATACGACGCCGTAGCGAAGAAATAAGCAAAGAGGAAGTAAAACAATATCACAACATGAAATAAAAGCCGGCTCACACGAGCACGACACCCAGAGTCACAAATAATACAATAGTGGTCCTCACAATCTCGTCTCTAAGTCAAATACATGTAAGTGGTCGATGGAGAGTACTAGATACAAAATAAGATATACAATGGAATCATACGGATACCCGCAAAACCCACCTACACCAAAATCACGACCAACAGTAGCGGTATCCGCAGAAGTAGATGCAATAAGGAGCCCTACCACGACTACACTGAGGGGCAAGCCTGCAAAACACTGTGGCACAACGGGGGTGAGTTGCAAACTCATGAATAATAAATAACATCATACAGATAATCGCACGTATGCACGAAAAGCGATAATATGAAATATGCAATCTGATGGAATAAGTATAACAATACGGATATGCAACAAATCATGCTCAAGGTACACCACCAGGGTACAACGACTACATGAAAAAGTGCATGTCATAATAAATCTTGAGTGTGAGATAAAACATAATCCCTATCAATGAATCATCATCATAAAATTCGGTGACCAACAACGACACCCCAAATCCCAATATCTCAGAAGTCGTCACTCTAATCGGCCCTCATATCCGTCACATCATGGAACCTGAGTGTCCAACATTGACACTCCAAACATCATGAAACCCGTGTCCAGTATCGATATGTAATCCACATATCTCGGGCTCCGTCGGTACGGATCGGCCCATATCCATCTCACGACTCCGGTTCGTATCCTCCGGATAACCGCCGGTCCAAACCATCACTGGTAGGTAGTGCTCCCTCCCGCCAGGCTCATCGTCATCCCCATGATCTTCTTGCCCTGGGGTACCTTACCGGGTCCACCATGTACCCGCAGACGGTTCGTCCAACTTCTCGAATCGGGTATCGAAAACAAGCTCAGAACTGAGAAAATTCATGGTGGACGCCTCGAAATCACATCACGAGAAACCGCGTTTTTTAAACAATTTATAATTTCCTTTGAAATATATCCGCGGTTGTAACATTTCAGAAAAATAAAATATTATTTTTGGGATTTTTTATAATTAAATATTAAATATAATGAATATTTTAATATTGTGGTATAATTAAATACCGATAAATGGGGAAAATCGAAAAAAAATTTGGAAATTACTGAAATGAGGGTGCTTTATGAGATTCATGCAAATTATGAAAGTTTATGATTTATTTGACACTATTTTAGTGTTAATCGCGATTACAAATCGCTAATCGGGCTTTAAGCGTGTTTTGTGCAAAACATGCACCATATCATTTCTACACTTGTGTTACATTTTCCTACATGTTTTCTCTTTTATCATGCATGGTTTGGGTTTATCTTGAGAGAATAAAAGAAAAGAAAAGGAAAAAGAAAAGAATAGAAAATGTTGCATAGTGAAAGGTATGGACAAGAGAGAGAAGGAGAGGGTGAGGGGGTCAACCTTGGTCTTGGTCCTTGTTTCATTCATCATCTTCATCATTATCCTCTCCCTCTTCAGCCCATGGCAGCACCCTCCTCCACCTCCGCTTCAAAACCCTAAAACTTCATCAAAACAAACCCAAAACCCCATCTCCTCTTCACAAAAATTATACACAAGCTCACAAACTATACTTTGGACCAAGAAAGTTTGTGTTTTGGTGCTGTGGGGGGATTCATGAGTGCCAAATGAGGTAACCCTTTCACAATTAGTGTATCATTTCAAGTGCTTTAGCCTCTTTTCAAGTTTTTTTTTTCGTTTTGGCGAAGTTTAGTGAATTTTGGGAAATTCTAGAGAGGGTTAAGCTTAATTTGAGTTGTGGTTGTGCAATTGAACTCTTGTGGTGACCTTAAACCCCCCAATTACCAGAAACTCAGACATAACAAACTTGAAAACCAAAATACGGAAAAACATAACTTTTCATATCGGTTTGTGAGAACTTAGAGTGTGCAGGGAAATCTGGAATGACCTGGGTTAAGTACGAGTTAAGCAAACAATACCAGAAGACTAGAATTGACCCTAGGAATCCCCTGTAGCAAGATGAACCCCACTGGAGCATGCAGGGCCAGCGAGCTCAGATTTCTGGGGATGGGGCTCGGCAACTTGGTGAGGGGTAGGGTCCAGGTTGCTTCAGTAGGTCACATACACCCTATATATCACCCTAGTGTTGTTTTGGAACATTGTTTTCACTCTAGACAAAATCTGAGACTATTTCCTTGTGTTGCTGCTTTGATTCAAGTTATGGTTTTGCGTATTTTAAATTCTAAATTTTAGTATTTATGCTTTATCTCGATCACGTGACGTTTGTACGTCTATATCGAGTGATATCGGGTTGATTTGCGGGAGTAGACCATAGGTTTTGACCTATGTGAGTTCCGCGTGTCGTTTTGGTTTCGATTTGGTTTTAATGCGATATGATACGTGTGACATGAAGGTACCCTCATGATGATTCGAAACGATGAAGAAGATGGTGACGACATCGACATCGGCAAGCAAGATTAGGTGAGTAGATATATATATCTACGGGGGAAGTCGGGTGGATGGCGTATAGCAACCCCGCAGTTCGATGTACAGTATGCTATATATATACTATATATATGATATCTTTTATATGGGACATGGATATTTAGGATATGGTTATGTGTTCATGGATTAGTTTAGTGTTAGTTGCAAAACCCTAGAGTAGTTGTTACACCCACACACGCACACACACACAAGCATACATTTACTTCATTACTGTTGGATATATGTATGCACTAGAGGCCATTATATATATAGTGGATGCTTGGACGTGTATATCTATATTTGATATATGACTTTCTTGCTCGACATGATAGTATGCAATCTGGTTTTACTTTATCTGACATGTTTGCTTGATACTGTTCATTTAATACATGTTGATAAAGCCTTGAGGATATTTGCTAAACTTCCATGGCTATGATGGAGATCATACTAGTGGGGCGTGTGCAGTCTATAAGCATATCCTTGAATGTTCCTAGTCGTAGGTATATCGAGACAGGGCATCGATATTCCAGAGTAGAGTAGCGTGTACGTTTCTTGACCCATATGATGGGCGATGGATGATCCCATATCCATTGGTGTTGTGACATCGAAGATTGTATACGAGTGCTCGGTGGAGACTGGGTACACTGAACGGACTCACGGAGAATTCCTATATGGTATTATATCTATCGTCGGATAGCAGTTCTCTGGTGACACTGGTACAGGTTAGTCTGTAGACCCGAGATCGTCATAGAGTCTTGTGTGTTCTCCAGCTGTACTTTGATTTTCACCCTACCACGGCTCTACTGAGTCGTGCAAACAGGTGGCTTTTGGGTATAGTCTCGAGACACATGGAGACAATGAGCGATAGGAGGGGTTTCGTCTTTCTCGGTATTGGGAGTTAATGTTGTGCTATGTGCGATTGGCTCTGACTTAAAGTCCCTGGCCAGGGCTGATGAGATTTACTGATAAGTGTTATCAGTAGTTTCTCGACGGGTCATAGACCATATCGACATGACTTATTGAGTTATTAGGGCTCGACGATTCCATCCCTAGACTTGATATGCACCATATCAGACGAAGAGACCGGATGTACGGTAAGTGTTGCCAATGGCTCAACGGGAGTTTTGACGGGTTCGCATGTTTTTCTTCTGATCGCTCAATACCCGGGTGGCCGTTACGTTTAGCTGACCGCTTGCGGCTTGTAGGTGTTTTGATATGATCATCACCTACTGCCGGCGTATTGACGATTCTTAGAGTCCCACACAGGATTTTTCTAGCTCAGGCGAAATGATGTGGTGTGCATATGTGATATGCGCAGGAGCTCGATTAAATACGAATATGTGATACCGTATTTTAATCGGACGTTCGATATTGGTCGGGTCGCATTTGATGTGACCGATTTATTAAATCAAGTGTTGATTTAATATTATCTTTAAGCTCACTTTTAATTAACCCTTTTTCTTTTGGATGTATGCATGTATGTTCACACATACACATGATGATGTGCATGCACACATACACACATACATATGTGTCATGGTTGATGATACAAAGTAGATGGCAATATAAGACTCACAAGGTTGATAAATATCTAGATTTTTGTTAATGAATTAAAGGAAAAAGGAAATTAGCATAATGACTCATTTTCTACACACTTCTTATTTGAACATTGACTTTAACCATGGTTTAATTTCCTTTTGTTTTTTAACCCATCCAAATAATATCTATATATTTAGCCAACCATGGTTACATGTGAGAGTGTCTCATATATAATATTTTCATTTTCATTTTTGAAAATAAGTTTTCATTTGCCATTTTCACCTTCCTCCTTTTCCAAGCTCTCTTGAGTTTTGTTTTAAGTGAGGAAATTAAAAAGAAAAGGTTTTTTAAGTGAGTTTACAAACCACACAACCATTCTACACTACTCTAGCCCTTTAGTGTAGAGTGTTTGCTTCATTTTGTGAAGCTAAGAGCTCGTTCTAGGAATATCCGGGTGGATCATCGTAGACGACGAAGGACCTCGAGCGGAGTCGTTCCAAACCTTGTTCAAAGCCGTAGGAGTCTTAAAGACCGAAGTAGTTGGCTACAAAGGTTGTATTTCCTTTTCCTTTAGTTTAGACTTCGCATAATGATGTTATTACCCTAATTTCTAGTTACGATTCGTAGTTTGTTTGTAATAGCCCTCTTTAAAATGAAAGTTCACTACTTTATGATGTTGCAACCTTACTAGAGGCGCTACTACACACCAACATGGTATCAAAACCTAGCTAGAGCTTTAGGGTAAGCCGTACGATGTTTAAAAACTCAATCGAACATAAAAAAAATGCGATTTTTACATGCTCACTGGAAATTTTTTCAAAAGTTAGAATTTTTGTAATTAAAAATATGCAGAAAATAGAGCAGGGTTTTCTATGGATCCCCAAGAAAAACGAGCGCCTAACTCGACACAACGACCGTGGAACAGCGGCCAAATAGGTGTATTTGCGGCGGTTCCGCGGCGCCGTTGGTGAGGCTTGGACCGTGCGCTCTTGCGTTGATCCGTAGGTACCATATATGCTCTCTGAGAATTTTTTTATGCAGGTTCAAGTGTTGAGATCTGTTACAACAGTGGGTATGTTGATGTGTTGATTGATATATTTTAACGTCATCTATGCTTTTCAATTGTTGATGTGATATGATGTATAGGATCGTCGTGATTGAATGGCCGGGGTTTTATGCGAGACGAGAGTTTATCTTTTCATTCATGTAAAATTCATTGTATATATTATTCTTTTATTGGGGCACATCCGGGTTGAGGATGATATCTCCATTGATGTATATTTTACTTTTCCGCATTAGGATAGACCCAAGGAGGGGAGCACGAGTGACCGGGTTCTGGAGTTCAGTGGGAGGCCATCTCGAGGAGTCGAGACCGGGTCTCCTAAACTCCAGAATTTGAAGGGTCACTTGCCGCTCTCGTAGGGGTCTAAGGGTGTGGGCTTGGCTATTCATCACGACCATGGAATCCGTATTTTCTATCGCATGCTAAATAGAAAATACGGAGTTCCTAGTATATCCTATATTTTCATATATGTGTTTCTGCTGCTAATTATTCTGTGATGTGATTGCTTAATATCTGAGACGAATGTGATATTGTTATATATGTGATATGTAATACTGTTTTTCGTTTCCTTCTATAATGGCTTAGGAACTTAAATGATGGGAATACATTAATGAGATTAATGTAAAAGAAAAGAAACCTAAAGATGTTGTAGAATCGGATTTGAAACCCACTCGGCTCTTTTATGAAAAAGCAAGTTTCAAAAGATGCGGAACTTAAGCCACTCCTTTTCTAAAAACAATTTAGATTCTACAACGAAATCAAGTTCAAAGCGTTAAAGGTTATTATAAAAACCATCCGCAACCCTCCGTCATTTTAGGAAGCAGAGTACTTAGTATTCGTGCTACGTATGTTGATTATAGTCAAGGCATAGTGTACGGTAGCTAAGTAATGTCTTTCTACAAGCATATGATGCGATCAGTTAGGACATTCATGTGATTATGTTGATTATAGTCAAGGGTCATATGGGTGGGTCTAGTTAATCTCGAAATGACGGATAGAACTTGACTAGTGCTTATGATATGTTGACCATAGCCAAGGTCATAAGCATCTAGGGGTAAAAACCATATCGGGAGTTTCAAGAGTTGAGATTTGCAATGAGATTGCATACCATCTATATGATATTTGGATCCCGATCCCACTGTGAGTAAGAGTTACTCCCGGGAGAATTTTGCACTTTACAATTAGCTAATCCAGTAGGTGTCTAGAAAGGTGTTAACGGGGTTTGACCTCTGGGAAAAACGAGGTTTATTTTAATTAGGTCCGTGCGCAAGCACGGGGAACCTCCCTCAAAGTACCGACACTGGCCTGGCTGACCGATTAGCGAAACTGTAGAATGCAATTAATCCTGGCTATTTTTATTTTTTGGTTTGAAAGAAAATTTGATAAAAGAAGTGGGAGACATCGATTAGATAAGATAATAACCAATCTGATCTTTGCAAGAGCATTTCGCTGAGTGTATTCTTTTCTCTCTCCTAATGGCAGATACTGATGACGGGACTTAAGCTTCTTTTAGAGAAAAACAAACTGACTGGACCAAATTATAAAGAATGGTTGAAGAACTTAAACATTGCACTCACATATGATAAAGTATCATATGTCCTCACTACCAAAGCCCCACCCGTCCCAGGACCTGAATCATCTGTTTCGGATAAGGAGATCCGAAAAACATGGGATATTGAATGCAACACGGCCACGTGCCTTGCGCTTGCTTCTATGGACAGTATCCATCAGAAACAGCACGAGAAGATAGATATACAATCCATCTTTCTTCATACAAAAGAGTTGTATGAAGAGCAATCTCGTACTTTACGCTACGACGCATCTCGAAAGCTGTTTCAGATGCGGTTGGCCGCGGTGCATCAGTAGGAGACCATGTTCTGAAGATGATTGGTCTTATAGAAGAACTTGAGGAACTGGGATGGACTATGGATAATGAGTAATATACAGATATTGTTCTACAGTCTCTCTCCCCGCCTTTGCTCCGTTCATAGTGAACTTCAATATGAACGATTTGGAGAAATCATTGCCTGAACTTCTCAATATGTTGAGAAATGCAGAGAGCACGCTTAAGACGGCGAAAACTCCCGCTCTGCTTTATGGGCCATCTTCCTCTTCAGTCCCGAAAGCCAAGGGCAAGGGAAAGAAGAAGAAGAATCCCATCAAGCCGAGAGGTGGAGTTGAAAAGGCGAAGGGGAAAGACAAATCTGGGACCGCGGGAAGTGGAAAAGGAGAATGTTTTTACTGCCACAAGTTGGGACACTGGAAACGCAATTGTGCTTTGTACCTTGCGGATCTCAAGAAGAAGAAGCATGTTGATGCTTCCGCTTCAGGTGTGTTTGTAACTGAAAACTGTTTTTCATTAAACTCTACATCTTGGGTATTAGATACCGGTTCTGGTTCTCATATCTGTAATTGTATGCAGGGATTGAGAAACAGTAGAGTTTTGAAGACTGGGGACCGCACTCTACGGGTTGGAAATGGTTCCAATGTACATGTTGTATCCGTAGGAGAATATCATCTGGGGTTGCTTTCAGGATGTATTTTGGTTTTGAACCCTTGTTATTTTGTACCTGGTATGCTATGTAATATAATATCCGTATCTTTGTTGGACAATGAAGGATATCATTTTGTGTTGCAAAATAATGTTATGAACATTAACTTGAATCAACAGTTGATTGGGTATGGTACACTAAGTAACGGAATTTACTTCCTAAATCAACACACAGTTTTTAATATACAACATACAAATAAAAGAAAGATTTCAGATATAAATGAATCTTTTCTTTGGCATTGTAGACTTGGTCATATTAATGAAACAAGACTAAACAAGCTACATAAAGATGGATACTTAAAACCTTTTGAATATAAATCTTATGCAACTTGCCAGTCTTGTATCAAAGGTAAAATGACCAAAACTCCATTTATAGGACACGGAGAGATAGCTACAGAACTCTTAAGCCTCATACATAGTGATATATGCGGACCAATGTCTATACATGCTAGAGGCGGTTTTTCATACTTCATCACTTTTACTGATGATTTCTCAAGATTCGGACACGTGTTTTTATTGAAGCATAAATCCGAAGCTTTCAAGAAATTCAAGGAGTACAAACTTGAAGTAGAAAAACAAACTGGCTCGAGTATCAAAAAACTTCGATCAGATTGAGGTGGAGAGTATTTAAGCACTGAGTTTTCAGACTTCTTAAAAGAGAATGGGATTCTCTCTCAGCTCACTCCTCCGTACACACCACAGCACAACGGTGTGTCAGAACGGAAGAATCGTACCCTATTAGATATGGTACAGTCCATGATGAGTGATGCCGAGTTACCACTTTCCTTTTGGGGGCATGCATTAGAGACAGCAATTTATCTATTGAACAGGGTTCCATCAAAGACCGTGTCTACCACTCCATATGAGATATGGTGTGGAAGGAGACCATCTCTTAAAAGAGTTAGGATTTGGGGTTGTCCGGCTTATGTCAAAAAGCAGAATCCGGATAAACTCGAGACACGATCGGTCATGTGTAAATTTGTGGGATGTCCAAAACACTCGTATGGATATCTATTCTACCACAAGGAGGAACAAAAAGTGTTTGTTTCTCAACATGCCACATTTTTGGAAAATGAAATCTTTACAGACAGTACTGATGGCAAAGTGGTAGAACTAGAAGAGGTTCTAGAGACATAAATTACTCAGGACGAATTGGTTGAAACTGATGTTGCAGTAGAACTTCAAGAACCTCAGCCGCTCCGAAGATCTAGTAGAACTTCTCGCCCACCGGAGAGATACTATGGATTTCTCATTGATGGTGATAGAGAAGATTGCATCATGGATGATGATGACCCTACTAGTTTTCATCAAGCTATCATAAGTGGTGACTCAGTGAAGTGGCTGGATGCCATGAGATCCGAAATGGAGTCCATGTACACCAACAAAGTATGGACTTTGGACGTTGCACCTCCTGGGATAAAACTCGTTGGGTGCAAATGGATCTTTAAGAGAAAGATTGGTGTTGATGGACAGGTAGAGACCTATAAAGCAAGGCTTGTAGCGAAAGGTTTTCGTCAAAGACCAGGACTGGACTATGATGAAACTTTCTCTTCAGTAGCAATGCTTAAATCCATTCGGATCCTACTTGCTATTTCTGCTCACTACGACTATGAAATCTGGAAGATGGGTGTTAAAACTGCATTTCTAAATTGTGATTTAGAAGAGTGCGTTTTTATGGATCAGCCAGAGGGCTTCATTGACAGTGGGAGCAGCGAAAAAGCGTGTAGGTTGCTTTAATCCATTTATGGATTAAAGCAGGCATCTCGGAGCCGGAACATCTATTTTGATGATACAATCAAAGAGTTTGATTTTATCAAAAATATAGATGAACCATACATTAATAAGAAGATTGTAGGGAGTACTGTCACTTTCCTCGTATTGTATGTAGATGACATTCTCTTGATAGGAAATGATATTTCTATGCTACAATCGGTCAAATTATTCTTATCACAAAGGTTCTCCATGATGGACCTGAGTGATGCCTCGTGCATTTTGGGCATAAGGATCTATAGAGATAGATCCAAAAGATTATTGGGATTGTCCCAATCAAAGTACAGTGATACCGTCCTAAAAAGGTTTAGTATGGAAGATTCCAAGCATGGTGCCTTGCCCGCTTGCCATGGAATCACTCTCTCTAAGGACTTCTGTCCGAAGACTGATGAAGAGAGAGCTCACATGAGCATTATACCCTACGCTTCAGCCGTTGGATCTATAATGTATGCGATGATATGTACTCGCCTTGATGTAGCTTATGCACTAGCTATAGTGAGCAGGTATCAATCCAACCCAGGGGAGCAACACTGGATAGCCGTGAAGAACATTCTTAAGTACTTACGAAGGACTAAATAATTGTTCTTGGTGTATGGTAATGAGGATCTCCAAATGGAGGCTTTTATCGATTCTAGCTTCCAAGGTGATAAGGATGACAGTAAATCTATCCCAGGGTTTGTATTTACCCTCAATAGAGGGGCGGTATGTTGGAAGAGTTCCAAACAGGATACCGTTGCAGACTCCACGATGGAAGCTGAGTATATTGCTGCAAATAATGCTGCCAAGGAAGCCGTCTGGATGAGGAAGTTCGTTGCGGAGCTAGGAGTAGTTCCAACCATTATTAAACCAATACCATTGTATTGTGATAATAATGGAGCTATAGCGTTGGCCAAAGAACCCAAATCCCATCAAAAGTCCAGACACATCCTTAGGCGATATCATTTGATCCGGGAGATAGTTGATCGCCAAGAGATCGAGATTCGGAGAGTAGATACAAAGGATAACACCGCAGATCCACTCACCAAGGCACTTCCACAGCCGCAACATGAGCGACTTTTTGATATGTTGGGTATGAGATACGCCAATAATTGGCCTTAGTGCAAGTGGGAGATTGTTGGATATATGTATGCCCTAGAGGCCATTATATGTATAGTGGATGCTTGGATGTGTATATATGTATATTTGATATATGACTTTCTTGCTCGACATGATAGTATGCTATCTGGTTTTACTTTATCTGACATGTTTGCTTGATACTGTTCATTTAATACATGTTGATAAAGCCCTGAGGATATTTGCTTGACTTCCATGGCTATGATGGAGATCATACCAGTGGGGCATGTGCAGTCTATAAGCATATCCTTGAATGTTCCTAGTCGTAGGCATATCGAGACAGGGCATCGATATTCCAGAGTAGACTAGCGTGTACGTTTCTTGACTCATATGATGGGCGATGGATGATCCCATATCCATTGGTGTTGTGACATCGAAGATTGTATACGGGTGCTCAGTGGAGACTGGGTACACTGAACGGACTCACAGAGAATTCCTATATGGTATTATAACTATCGTCGGATAGTAGTTCTCTGGTGACACTGATACAGGTTAGTCTGTAGACCCGAAATCGTCATAGAGTCTTGTGTGTTCTCCAACTGTACTTTGATTTCCATCCTACCACGGCTCTACTGAGTCATGCAAACAGGTGGCTTTTGGGTATAGTCTCGAGACACATGGAGACAGTGAGCGATAGGAGGGGTTTCATCTCTCCCGGTATTGGGAGTTGATGTTGTGCTATGCACGATTGGCTCTGACTTAAAGTCCCTGGCCAGGACTGATGAGATTTACTGATAAGTGCTATTAGTAGTTTCTCGACCGATCATAGACCATATCGACATGACTTATTGAGTTATTAGGGCTCGACGATTCCATCCCTAGACTTGATATGCACTATATCAGACGAAGAGACCGGACGTACGGAAGTGTTGCCAATGGCTCGACGGGAGTTTTGACGGGTTCGCTTGTTTTTCTTCTGATCGCTCAATACCCGGGTGGCCGTTACGTTTAGCTGACCGCTTGCGGTTTGTAGGTGTTTTGATATGATCATCACCTACTGCCGGCGTATTGATGATTCTTAGAGTCCCACACAGGATTTTTCTAGCTCGGGCGAAATGATGTGGTGTGCATATGTGATATGCGCAGGAGCTCGATTAAATATGAATATGTGATACCGTATTTTAATCGGACGTTCGATATTGGTCGGGTCGCATTTGATGTGACCGATTTATTAAATCAAGTGTTGATTTAATATTATCTTTAAGCTCACTTTTAATTAACCCTTTTTCTTTTGGATGTATGCATGTATGTTCACACATACACGTGATGATGTGCATGCACACATACACACATACATATGTGTCATGGTTGATGATACAAAGTAGATGGCAATATAAGACTCACAAGGTTGATAAATATCTAGATTTTTGTTAATGATTTAAAGGAAAAAGGAAATTAGCATAATGACTCATTTTCTACACACTTCTTATTTGACCATTGACTTTAACCATGGTTTAATTTCCTTTTGTTCTTTAACCCATCCAAATAATATCTAGATATTTAGCCAACCATGGTTATATGTGAGAGTGTCTCATATATAATATTTTCATTTTCATTTTTGAAAATAAGTTTTCATTATTTATACAAATGCTTTTGCCATCTTCACCTTCCTCCTTTCCAAGCTCTCTTGAGTTTTGTTTTGAGTAAGGAAATTAAAAAGAAAGGGTTTTTTAAGTGAGTTTACAAACCACACAACCATTCTACACTACCCTAGCCCTTTAGTGTAGAGTGTTTGCTTCATTTTGTGAAGCTAAGAGCTCGTTCTAGGAATCTCCAGGTGGATCATCGTAAACGACGAAGGACCTCGAGTGGAGTCGTTCCAAACCTTGTGCAAAGACATAGGAGTCTTAAAGACCGAAGGAGTTCGCTACAAAGGTTGTATTTCCTTTTCCTTTAGTTTAGACTTCACATAATGATGTTATTACCCTAATCTCTAGTTACGATTCGTAGTTTGTTTGTAATAGCCCTCTTTAAAATGAAAGTTCACTACTTTATGATGTTGCAACCTTACTAGAGGCGCTACTACGCATCAACAATTACCTATGTATATATATATATATATACATACATGGGTATGGGACTATGTATATATATATATATATACACATATACATATACGGGATTATGAGGATAGTACTTGGGATTGGAGATGAGTCGATGAGTTTGGGCTTGTGGCCGTGAGATCGGTGATGTGACGTGGATCGCATTTTTAGATACGACACGATGTTTTAGCGGGTCCTTTGACGTGGTGTTTTCATACACACGCATGCATATACATATATGGTAACAGTATTGTACTAGACATAGATCAGTACCCCCGATCATGATATTTGATAAAGAGGATACCAGATGAATAATGTGATAGATGTGACATTGACCCGTACCCAGATTTGGGATGCCGTACGACGGATTTACCATACGAGCTATATTGATGATAGATCCGCACTCTTGACTCGAGGTTGTCATATTGTATTAAGGTATCGTATAGGATACTACTGAGGCGGGATCACCGACTATATATGTGTGTGTGTGTGTGTGTGTGTCGACTCAGATGTTAGGCGGCTTCCAAACCTTTCGATCATCCTGTTAGTTTAGCCCGGTAGTTACTTGTAAATGATGGATTAGACTCGAGTCATACCTATTTCAAAACTAACGAATCGTGAGTATTTTAAAGACAAGCCTAGAGATTCTACGGATATTTCAAAGGATGTATCTTTTCTTAAAACACCGTAGCCCTTATTTTCAAAACACCACGATTCGTGTTATTTCAAATGGCAAAACTGTATGACTCATATTTATATATAAATGCAGATTAGTTATCATTGTGTTTATTTTTCATCTCCCGCATATTCTTGCTGCTCGCATCGCACCGCATGCTTATACTGTATTTTCATATGCCATTATTGAGATCATGTTATCAGGACACTGTTAGTGTATATGCCCTAGAGGCCATTACTGTATCATACTAGTTTGTATATTACTTAATGAAAGCTTGGGATATTCACAGTTGTATAGACAATCTTGCTCAAAATGGTAGTATGCTACTTGGTTTGTTTCTACTTCAATATGTGCATGTGTTTCTTTTAGCATATTACTTATACATATTAGTAGAGCCCTAAGGATCTTTGCTTGATTACCAGCGTTGTGATGGCAGTCACACTCGTGGGGGCTGGGTAATCCACAAGCACATCCTTATACAGGTCCCTAGTCGTAGGACTATCGAGACAGGGCATCGATACTCTGGAGTAGACTAGCGTATGGCTTCTCATCCCAGCAGGGGAGACGGTCTATCCGACAGCCGTCAGTACGTCGTACTTGAGATAGTATGCGGGTGCTCGTTAGGTTACGAGTACACTGGACAGGACTCGTCGGGAACTGTTGGTTGGTACTATACCTATCGTCAGTTATCAGTTCCCAGGTGACATGAGTACAGCTTAATCCGCTGACTTGACACTGTCACTTCGCCTCGAGTGTGTTCCCACTGTACTTGGAGAGCCATTACACATAGTCGTCCCTGGCCAGGGCAAGCGAGATATACTGGTAGGTTTCCAGTGTTATCTCAGGGTGTTCTGGGCTACACTCCAACACGACTTGTACCGCTATTAGGGTACTGACGTTTACCGCGCCCTAGGCCCGCCATGCGATATTCTCAGACGAACAGACCGGACTGTACGGAGACTATCACATTCAGGCTCAGTAGGAGTTCAGATGGGTTTCACCTCGTCAGTCTTCTTATCGGCATCTACATGGGGGCCGTTACGCACAGCTAGTGCCGCTTGCGGTCTGTGGTTAAACCCACTGACAGTGTAGTGTCGAGTCTTTAGAGTCCCACACAGAGAGCTATTCGCCTTTAGGCAAAAGAGTAGAGGTCGCATTGTTTTGCGACAGGGTTCGGTCACATCCGTGCACTTGTGCACGTTTGGTGTCCGGGCAGTTATTACTAGCGGGCTTTGGTTTAAGCCAGATCCTAGTATATGTTTTGGGATTGGTTTTATCTCGTTTGTATTCGTGTTCCCCGGAACGCGGATGCGGGTGTGTATGCACGGTTGACCGAGACAGAGGCAGAGGATTCTCATTAGGATTGTTGACTGTTGACCTTTTCTAAACCCTAATGAGAATAAGAAATATGATTAATAATAATATTAATTAAGTATTAGTGTGCCATGGTTGGGTTGAAAGTTTGACTTTGTTGACTTGTTGACTTTGTTGACCGGCTGACTAGCTTGGACTTGTTAACCATCATCATTACAATGGCTATCATTTCATGGCTAAGACTTTTTGCTTGCTTGTTATTCTTTACAAAATGAGTGCATGAAATTATATTGCCATTGACATGAACCATCACATAATACTCAATTACTATTATTATTATGATTATTTTGTGTTATGAGAGGATGGTTGTAAAAAGTCTTGCTCATTCTATCATATTCATTCTCTCTCATCCTCAAGCTCTCCCTCTTCCTCTTGCTCTCTCTCTAGCTCAAGGAAATTCCCTCTCATGAGTTGAGAACCATTTCCTTTGAGATAAAACCCAAAACACTTCTCTACTCATCCTAGTGTACAAGGTCTAGCAAACCAAGTATTCTAGTTTCCTCTAGATTGAGGTTGGAGCCAAAGGTAGAAGCTTTCGGGTGGATCCATCTTCGGCATAAGAAGACGACGAGGTGAGGGCGATCCGACCACCACAAGGAGTCGAAGAGAAGGAGTTCAAGTTTAGGTATAACCCCTAACATAGTAGTTAAACTCTTAGTTAGGTTGTTAGATAGTTTGTTTAGCAAAGATCCGTTTTTAGAGTCCATGTTACCTCTACCGAAAAAATCGTTTTTCATCATTTCTGCAACCCCAAAGAATCGGGGACGGGTAACGTGGACTTACAGTGGTATCAGAACCTAGCTAAACACTATCTAACATGTTAGCAAAGTAACTAGAAGTTCGATCGGAGAAAAAATCACAAAACATGCCCGAAATGTTAACTTTCTGCCGATTTTTATTTCTGTTCAAAAAATAATTAATCTTACACTAAAAATCGGCTCAGGGTTTTTAAAGAACACAGAAGAAAATTGGTCCACTAACTCGGTCAACGCGCCGCGGACCCGCGGCAAAAGCTTGCTCCTACCGCGGATCCGCGGCTGAGTTGACTCGGCTGTGGTCAATTTTCCTGCAGTGTTCTTATAGGGGTATTTTGGGACTTTTACAATATGTTTTTTCTGCCCAGATTTTCCAGAAAGCAAATTTGTGTTTTGGGGTGGTTACAAATCCGTATTTTGATCGAACTTCTATAGACTTTGGCTAATGGGTTATATCTGTGATGTGATATATGTATTGAACGTCTGCTAATCGCTATACGTCGATTAGTGGGGGTTATACATATCTGTGATCTGTAATGTTGCTGGTATGTATATATGAATTCATTGGATTGTCGCGGATGAATAGCCGGGGGGTTGTGAGATGAGAGTTTTATTTATCTTTCAATTCATGTAATATGTAAATTGATGTAATATTATTTATATGGCCGCACATCCGGGATGAGGTTGTAGCCGCCATTGTATAATTTCTTTTACTGTTTTTGCTCCTAGGATAGACCCAAGGAGGGGCTGCACAAATTACCGGGTACCTCGAAGTGCCGAGTGGCCTATTCACGTTGTTGAGGGAGGTTGCTTCACTTCGGGTATTTGGCGGGTAGTTTGCCGCACCCGTAGGGGTCTAGGATGGGGTATTGGCTATTCATCGCGGCCGTGTAATCCGCTTTTCGTTACAGGCTCGTACGAAATGCGGATTCCTAGTATATCCAATGTGTTCATCTGTGATCTAGAATGTCTATCATTGCATCTGATGAATGTATATATCTATATATGATATCTATTTAGGCGTTGCTTATGTTTTGCATCCGCGCTAGTCCATCCCCCGCTCTGTCGTTAGTTAAGTAACCTAATGGGTAATGACGGGGCCCCGTGGCGAATGCGGATGGCATAAGCATACGTCATATTTTCGTTGTTTTCTGCAATGGTAGGATTAAATGATGGGACGCATTAAAATTAATGCAAGAAAATAAACCAAAGTTAAAGTCGTTGGAACAATTTCAAAAACCACTCGGTTTCTTTTCAAAAACAACTTTTAAACGCGGAGCTTAAGCCACTCCTTTTAAAAGCTATCTCGTTCCTTCGATTATATCAAGTTCACTACGTTCACGGTTTCGCCAAAACCATTCGTAGCCTTCCGTCATTTCGTATGAATATTCAATAGTATTCAAGCTATGTTTGTTGACCTTCGTCAAGGCATAGTGATTGGTAGCTGTTGGGTGTTCATATGTAGCATAGATAGATGCGTTGGTTTGGGACAGTCGTATTACCTTGTTGACCTTCGTCAAAGGTATATACGGGTAGGTTCAAATTAACCTGGACAATGACGGGTAGAACTTGACATGTGACTTATGATTTGTTGACCTTCGTCAAGGTTATAAGAGCATGGGGCAAAAATCCACATAGGGAGTTTCTAAAGAAACTGAAATTTGCTAGCGCTGCATACCATTTGGAGTGTGATGATTCTGATAGGATTCCTTCAGTTTTATCACGCGATAATATTTGGATCCCGATCCTACTGTGAGTATATGCTACTCCTCGGGAAATTTCTCACTTAACGATCAATGCTATAAACCAAGTAGGTGTCTAGAAAGCTGTTAGTGGGGATACACCCCCAGGGAAAAGAGGTTCTTAAATTAAGGAACTTCGCGAAAGCGTTGGAAAACCTCCCTCGAAGTACCGACACTGGCCTGGCTGAACGGTTAAGCAAGTATTGTACGGTGAGATTGATCCCGACTAATTCTTCCTTTTTGGTTTGAGGAGGGATTCGAGAAACAGTTGGAGCCATTCTGTTTAGATAAATTAAAAACCAATCTAAACTTGCAAGAGCATCATGCTGAGTGTTTTCTTCTCTCTCTCTTAATTGCAGCGACCCAGTGACCACACATAGGTTACATCTAGATAATAAATTAACTGAATCTGACTGTTATGATTGGCAAAGGTCTGTCCAGATGTCCATTGCCCATGACAAGCTGGGACACCTCATAACTAATCAAACCCCTGCCGTCTCAGGACCAGTTTCCCCTTTCACGGATAGTGATATCCGTAAGACATCGGAAAAAGACTGTGCGAAAGCCAAGTGCCTCGTGTTAGCCTCAGTTGATGGTGCATACCAGAGGCAGCACGAGAAGATGGACTTAGTTTCTATCTTCCTCCATAACAAAGATTTATATGGAGAGAAATCTCGTATCGCAAGATATGAGACCTCAAACGAATTGCTTCAAGCGAGGTTGGCTATCGGGTCATCTGTAAGGGGTAACGTCCTTACAGAGACCAGCTATCTTGAGCTCACGAACCTGAAGACCACGTTGAAGAATGAGTCATGCACTAACTTGGTTCTACAGTCTCTGCCCTCTGCTTATACCCTGAAGGAAACCAGGGAAGTAGAAGGAAAGGGAAGGGCAAAAGTTTCGGGACTAGATGTTGTAAAAGAGGGACGTTCCTATTGTTACAGGAATGAACATTGGCAGAAGGATTGCAGGGCTAGCAAAGCCAGTAGCCAAAATTCGAAGCATGTTGTGGCTTCGGCTTCGGGTGTGTTTGTAGTAGAGTTGTATGTCAGTTAACCCTACTTCCTGGGTATTGGATACCGGATCAGGATCTCACATCTGTAATTCGTTACAGGCTCTGAGAAACCGTAGGGTTATCAGGAAAGGTGATATAACTCTCAGGGTTGCTAACGGAATGAGCATGGACGCTGAATCCGTAGGGGAATATCATCTTGGACTGACAACTGGGCAGATATTGATTCTGCATAGCTGTTTGTATGTACCAGGTGCGACTTGTAATATTATATCTGTATCCTTACTTTCTAAGGAAGGATATGATTTTACTTTTGTAAGCGATGTGGTCCACTTCCACCTAAATTAAGTTCTGATTGGGTCAGGTACATTAGAAAATGGGATATACGTATTGAATCAAGCTCAGATTTTCAGTGTCCAGAACACACTTAAAAGAAAGTCTCCAGAAACAAATCAGGCTTTCTTATGGCATTGTAGACTGGGTCACATTAATGAGACACGTTTAACTAAGTTACATAAAGAGGGATACTTGAATCCGTTCGAGTATCAGTCTTATGCCACTTGTAAATCTTGTCTCATGGGAAAGATGACAAAGACTTCGTTCACTGGACACGGAGAAAGAGCGAGCGAGCTCTTGGGACTCATACACAGTGAAGTGTGTGGTCCAATGTCTACACATGCGTGAAGTGGTTATTCATACTTCATTACTTTCATAGATGATTTCTCTAGGTATGGACATGTCTTCCTGATGAAGCATAAATCCGAGGCCTTTGAGAAATTTTAGGAATACAAGAATGAAGTTGAAAAACAAACAGGCAAAAGTATAAAGACACTAAGATCTGATCGAGGTGGTGAATACTTGAGTGCCGAGTTTCTGGACTACTTAAAAGAGAATGGAATTCTCTCTCAGCTTACTCCTCCATACACACCACAACACAACGGTGTATCTGAAAGGCGGAATCGAACCCTATTGGATATGGTTCGTTCCATGATGAGTAAGGCTGAGTTACCGCGGTCTTTCTGGGGTTATGCACTAGAATCAGCTGCATATCTTTTGAACAAGGTTCCCTCCAAGGCTGTGCCTACTACACCATATCAGATGTAGTGTGGGAAGAAACCCCATCTTCAATATCTGAAGATATGGGGATGTCCAGCTTTTGTTAAAAAGCAGCATGCGGAAAAACTCGAGGCACGATCAGTACTGTGTAAGTTTGTGGGATACCCAAAGAACTCCAGGGGGTATCTTTTCTATTACGCAAAGGAACAAAAGGTTTTTGTTTCTCGTCATGCCCACTTTCTGGAACATCAGTTTTTAGAAAAAGGAACAAGTGGGAGCGCAGTAGAACTGGAAGAAATTCCAGAACCACAAGCTATTACTGAAAGCTTGGAAGAACCAGAAGTTTCAGGAAAACCGGGCATTCCTGCGCCGCTCCGCAGGAGTAGTAGGCAGTCTCATCCGCCCGAGAGATACTACGGTTTTCTCATAGACGGGGATAGAGAGGATTGCATCATTGATTATGATGAGCCTACTAGCTTCCAGCAAGCCATTCAGAGCGGTGACTCAGTAAAATGGCTGGATGCAATGCGGACCGAGATGGAGTCCATGTACACCAACAAAGTTTGGACTTTGGACTTTGCTTCAGAAAAGGTAAAACCCGTAGGCTGCAAATAGATCTTCAGAAAGAAGATTGGTGTAGATGGGCAGGTTGAAACCTATAAAGCTAGGCTAGTTGCAAAGGGTTTTCGTCAAAGACCTGGTTTGGACTATGACACCTTTTCTCCAGTGGCTATACTAAAATCCATTCGGATCCTTCTTGCCACTGCTGCTTTCCACGATTATGAGATCTGGCAGATGGACGTAAAGACGGCTTTCCTAAATGGAAATTTAGAAGAGTGCGTCTATATGGATCAGCCAGATAGATTCATTCAGAGTGGGAGCAGCGGTAAAGTGTGCAAGTTGCTCAAGTCCATTTATGGACTGAAGCAGGCATCGCGGAGTTGGAACATCTGCTTTGATGATACTGTTAAAGAATTCGACTTTATCAAAAACCCAGATGAACCATGCATTTACAGTAAGATTGTAGGGAGAACTGTAGTATTCCTCGTCTTGTACGTGGATGACATTCTCCTAATAGGAAATAATATTCCTATGTTACAGTCAGTCAAAGGATTCTTGTCAAAGAGGTTCTCCATGAAGGACCTGGGCGATGCCAACTACATTCTGGGGATCCAGATCTATCGTGATAGATCTAAGAGGATGTTGGGACTTTCATAGTCCAGGTACATTGACACCATACTGAAACGATTCAGTATGGAAGATTCCAAGCGCGGTAATCTACCGGCTTGTCACGGAATCACCCTCTCCAAAGAGATGTCTCCCAAGACTGATTTGGAAAGGGCTCGCATGTCATCTATACCCTACGCATCTGCGGTAGACTCTATAATGTATGCGATGTTATGTACCAGACCAGATGTAGCATACGCATTGAGCGTAGTAAGCCGGTATCAGTCGGACCCAGGGGAGAAACACTGGATGGCAGTAAAGAAAATTCTCAAGTACCTGAGAAGGACTAAGGAGATGTTCTTGGTGTATGGCGGAAAAGACCTCCAGATCGAGGCCTTTGCTGACTCCAGCTTCCAGAGTGACAAGGATGACTCTAAGTCCATGTCGGGTTATGTTTTTACCCTCAATGGAGGGGCGGTTTGCTGGAAGAGTTCCAAGCAGGAAACCGTTGCTGACTCAACTATGGAAGCAGAGTACATAGCTGCTTGCGATGCCGCAAAGGAAGCTGTCTGGATGAAGAAGTTCCTTACGGAGCGTCAGGTGGTTCCTACCATTGTTGATCCAATACCGTTGTATTGTGACAACAACGGCGCTATAGCTTTAGTGAAGGAACCCAGGTCCCATCAGAAGTCCAGGCACATTTTGAGGCGGTACCACCTGATCAGGGAGATCGTAGATCACCGGGAGATCGAGGTGAAGAGAGTAAATTCAGAAGATAACACTGCTGATCCACTCACGAAGGCCTTACCCCAGACTCAGTTCAAGCGGCTGATCGAGATGATAGGTCTTCGATACGCCAGTACATGGCCTTAGTACAAGTAGGAGATTGTTAGTGTATATGCCCTAGAAGCCATTACTGTATCATACTAGTTTGTATATTACTTAATGGAAGCTTGGGATATTCACAGTTGTATAGACAATCTGGCTCAAAATGGTAGTATGCTACTTGGTTTGTTTCTACTTCAATATGTGCATGTGTTTCTTTTAGCATATTGCTTATACATATTAGTAGAGCCCTTAGGATCTTTGCTTGATTACCAGCGTTGTGATAGCAGTCACACTCGTGGGGGCTGGGTAATCCACAAGCACATCCTTATACAGGTCCCTAGTCGTAGGACTATCGAGACAGGGCATCGATACTCCGGAGTAGACTAGCGTATGCGCTTCTCATCCCAGCAGGGGAGACGGACTGTCCCACAGCCGTCAGTACGTCGTACTTGAGATAGTATGCGGGTGCTCGTTAGGTTACGAGTACACTGGACAGGACTCGTCGGGAACTGTTGGTTGGTACTATACCTATCGTCAGTTATCATTTTTCAGGTGACATGAGTACAGCTTAGTCCGCTGACTTGACGCTGTCACTTCGCCTCGAGTGTGTTCCCATTGTACTTTGACTACTACCCTACCACGGCTCAAAGGAGTCGTGCAAACAGGTAGTAGTTGGGTGCAGTCCCGAAGCACTTGGAGGCAGTGACGGTTAGACAGGATTCGTCTCTCCCGGTATTGGGGGTTGATATCGCGCTGTGTCATGGAGAGCCATTATACAGAGTCATCCCTAGCCAGGGCAAGCGAGATATACTGATAGGTTTCCAGTGTTATCTCAGGGTGTTTTGGGCTACACTCCGACACGACTTGTACCGCTATTAGGGGACTGACGTTTACCGCCCCCTAGGCTCGCCATGCGATATTCTCAGACGAACAGACCGGACTGTACGGAGACTGTCACATTCAGGCTCAGTAGGAGTTTAGATGGGTTTCACCTCGTCAGTCTTCTTATTGGCATCTACCTGGGGGCCGTTACGCACAGCTAGTGCCGCTTGCGGTCTGTGGTTAAACCCACTGCCAGAGTAGTGTCGATTCTTTATAGTCCCACACAGAGAGCTATTCGCCTTTAGGCAAAAGAGTAGAGGTCGCATGGTTTTGCGACAGGGTTCGGTCACATCCGTGCACTTGTGCACGTTTGGTGTCCGGGCAGTTATTACTAGCGGGCTTTGGTTTAAGCCAGATCCTAGTATACGTTTTGGGATTGGTTTTATCTCGTTTGTATTCATGTTCCTCGGAACGCGGATGCGGGTGTGTATGCACGGTTGACCGAGACAGAGGCAGAGGATTCTCATTAGGGTTGTTGACTGTTGACCTTTTCTAAACCCTAATGAGAATAAGAAATATGATTAATAATAATATTAATTAAGTATTAGTGTACCAAGGTTGGGTTGAAAGTTTGACTTTGTTGACTTGTTGACTTTGTTGACCGGTTGACTAGCTTGGACTTGTTGACCATCATCATTACAATGGCTATCATTTCATGGCTAAGACTTTTTGCTTGCTTGTTATTCTTTACAAAATGAGTGCATGAAATGATATTTCCATTGACATGAACCATCATATAATACTCAATTACTATTATTATTATGATTATTTTGTGTTATGAGAGGATGGTTGTAAAAAGTCTTGCTCATTCTATCATATTCATTCTCTCTCATCCTCAAGCTCTCCCTCTTCCTCTTTCTCTCTCCCTAGCTCAAGGAAATTCCCTCTCATGAGTTGAGAACCATTTCCTTTGAGATAAAACCCAAAACACTTCTCTACTCATCCTAGTGTACAAGGTCTAGCAAACCAAGTATTCTAGTTTCCTCTAAATTGAGGTTGGAGCCAAAGGTAGAAGCTTTCGGGTGGATCCATCTTCGGCACAAGGAGATGACGAGGTAAGGGCGATCCGACCACCACAAGGAGTCGAAGAGAAGGAGTTCAAGTTTAGGTATAACCCCTAACATAATAGTTAAACTCTTAATTAGGTTGTTAGATAGTTAGTTTAGCAAAGATCCGTTTTTAGAGTCCATGTTACCTCCACCGAAAAAATCGTTTTTCATCATTTCCACAACCCCAAAGAACCGGGGACGGGTAACGTGGACTTACAGACACCAGCACCATTACCGATGATGCGTATGTTCCACATACACTTACTTACCGGCTCACACACATCATCATCGGTAATTGCCATGTCACGAACACTTTAGAGAATATTACTCATTGACCTAGCTTGTTAACTGATAGTTCGACATGGTTTAGCATACTCGTCTTTATATGCTAGTTTAGACATTCTAGTTATTACTTGCTACTGCATGCATATTATTATTCACTGTTATGCAGTATTATGGAGTTTTATGCCGATATTCACTGTTTACTTGCTATTGATGATTGGATTTCGGATTTTCATGAGATTTCCTGGATTTGGGAGAAAACCGCAAGAATATTTATAAACTTCTCTCTCTCTCTTTTTAAAATGAAAAGTGCGGATTTCTCGTGATGTATGAGTCGTCCACCATGATGTTTTCTCGGTTATGAGATGGATTTCGAGACCCGATTCGAGGAGTTGGATGAACCGTCTGTGGGTACATGGTGGACCTGGTAAGGTACCCCGGGGCAAGAAGCTCGAGGTGCAGACGATGAGCCCGGCAGGGGCAAACTGCCTACCGGTGATTTTACCTGGCGCGTCGGATATCCGGAGGATACCATTCGTGGTCGTGTGATTGATGATAGGGGCCGATCTGGACTGACGGAGCCCTAGATAGTGAGATTTGAGACACTGAGATTTTAAGATTTGAGATATTGAGGTATTGAGATTTGATGATACAGGACAGTCCGGATAGCCGAAGCATGAGATATTGAGATATTGGGATTTATATTTTGTGTCGATGCTAGACACTGATTATGTTGATTTCATTGATGATACCTCACTTTAAATGAACAGAAATCTCACTAAGTTATGAAAGCAGTTTCTTCATTTACATGTATTCTGTTTTCATGCATTCATACCTCATTCATATGATATGTTGCTACCTGAGGCACTGACACGAGCACATGGGATTACACTTATGTATAGATGTTTACCCTTGCCACCTTTTCTTGCTTCAGACTTATCATTTAAGGTTATATATGTATTGATCGTATTGACCAAGGATTGTGTCATACATACGATTTCTGCTCGGTGATGTTTTCTACTCACGAGTTGGCAACTCACCCCCGTTGTGCCATAGTTTCTTGCAGGTTTTGCCATAGAGGTTCCGTTACGGCTTTGCTGGCACACTGCTTCCTTTCCGGGTGATTGCTTTGGTAGGTGGGTTCACTTGTATCATGACCACTATTGTACCTTTATTTTATTCAGTTGTATCTAGTAACTCCATCAACCAAACTTGTATATTTATTCAGACTTAAAGACCAGTGATGTATATTCTTTCGACCTTAGAGTCGTGCGTTGTATTATTGTGGATTTCATGTTGTTTGAGTTTCCTTTTCAGTTTTGATCATCGCCCTTCGGCGTTGTATATTATATTGCTTGCGTGGTTGTGACCGTCGATTGACAAAGAGCTAGCTTCTGCTTGGGGATGCCTTTTATCATTCATGTATATATTTATTATATTGTACCCCGTTCGGGGCCAGTATTTACAAAGGAAACTCTGCCGAAATTTTCAGAAAAGACTTGTGATTTTAAAAATACATATTTCGGCTTATGTTGCTAAACCACTTGATTTAAATTGGTTTTTCCTTCACTCTACTGCTTTACTTGGTTTTGATTTCCGGGTTTTGGCTTACTTAGATTACGTACGCCTCGAGACGTTAAGTGCCGGTCATGTTCCGTACTTTTCGGGTCATGACAAAGTTGGTATCAGAGCATTAGGTTTTACCTCCTGAGTGTAGGATGATCCTTGGTTGATGGAGTAGGTGACTCAAGTAGAGTGACGTACCGTACGTATGTTCCGCGGCATATTTACGATACGATACTCCTCTTAAGAAGCCTTAGGATGTACATTTCTTTTGCACAGTATTATATTCATTCCTATGATCTATCCGTATCAGTACCAGTTTATGGTTTTGCTGCCACGATTATGGGCAGAGAGAGCTACGGCTAGAGTTGCGGTCAGCACGAGCTCGTCACGGACGAGGACTGACCAGGGCGTAATTCCAGGGACATACGATTTGCATAGATGCGCCGTGTTATTGTGTTTTCGCTCCATGAGCATTTGATGGATCGCTGTTATGAGATTTCTAGGGCGTGCGGATTTGCACCAGAGGATTGAGCCACTGATAGAGGCCAGCCAGAATATGATGACCATTGATGTGTCGCTTATTCATGATGATTGAGGCACTGTTCAGCGTGCAGATGATTGAGCCAGTTGTTGCTGCGAACGACGAGATATTGCCCCAGATGTTGGAGCTATTGCAGTACGAGTTGTACTTCGAGATATGATAGCAGGTCGCTAGTCACTCGAGGATGAATGACTAGGACATGTGGTTCGTTCGCTTACCCGATGCGAAGTCAGCAGATAGATTGATTCCAGCTTGAGACGACTTCAGACAGGTACGTTGAAAGTCGATAGAGGCGATCGAATGTCAAGTTTAAAGTATTCGGAAAGACATGCAAGCAATTCTATGGACCCTCTAGAAGAATGAAACCCTAACTCGATATAATGACCATGTAAAAGCCTTTGAACCTTAGGGTTTGCGGCGGTTCCGTGGTGCCATTAGTGAGGCTTGGGTTTGCCCTTTTACGGCTGGTCCACAGATGCTGTGGTATGTACTCGATACTATTAAACTGTACCAAAGATGTTGAGCTCTTGGGGGATTATGAGGTTTTGATGAATCGATCGAATGGTTCGACTTCATTCGGAGGCTATGCGATAGGATGCATTGCTTGGGAGACTCCAGATACGAGTATAGCCGTTGGAGCACAGTCCATGCAGCCACGATGAGACGAGTCCGAAACAGTCGACATTAGAGAAAAGTGGAGTAAGAGATTCGTACGAGATCTTGATGACACGACGCTCCACTCCGCCGACATCAGAGATGTGATACACATGCAGAGGCGTTGTATATGGATATATCTTCCAGAAGGAGTCGCGATGAGTATGCAGCCATTCCGGAACAAGAAACAGATTTAGTGAAGGGTGATAACTTCCGGACAGTTCGGCAGAAACGAGATTTGGGAGAAACCTCGACAGGACATTTCTGGAATAATGCACGAGAAGACTTGGACCCAGGAGTGGTCATTTTACACACACCAGCAGGCCAGAGTTCGGCATCGTCGACGAGACATGTTATGAGTGATCATGACAGTTGGCCAGAGATTCTTAGAGGATGTGCTTGAGTGGGACTATTCCGCCATACTTGATTTCGGTATTTTAGGCGATTTATTCGCATGATTGAGTTTTGATGATCGAGTTTCATGATATTTGTTTTCGTGCACCATGGTTGCACCTACTGGGTATTTGTATTTTGTGCGTAGTTATTGCACTTGAGATATGCTTTATACACCGTTGTGTTGATTTATGATTTGTGCACAGTTATTGCACTTGATATCGTTTTTGGTGCCTTGGCTGCACATGCTTATGATTTCATGGATTTCATACAATTGGGTAGATTTTGTGCATATGGTACGCACCCGATTTAATTTTTGCACTCGGTATAGTTCACATATGCTTGCAAAGCAGTGATACGTATTTTGTGCACTACAGTTGCACAAGACTTCGATTTGATGTTATTTGAGGTATTGATTTTGACGTCATACCTAGGGCATGCATATGATTTGACTTATGCTTACGGCATAGTTTTCATGAACGTTTAGAGTTTTGATTAGATTTTGTGCACGCTGATGCATATGGTTGTGAGATTTGATACTACGGTATACCTGATTTGGATTTGAGATGTGTTGTATACCGCCGATTTCGATTGTGATACTCGATATTTGTTTTGTTGGAGATAGTGCCCTCAGAGTCAATTATTGAGTCACAGGCACGTGATTGCAATGATTGAGGGGAGGACCTATCCCGGTAGGACAGTCTTACTCGAGATGATAGTATGCTATCTGGTTTATCTTTATCATCGTGTACTGCTTTAGGTGACCTTTCGAGTCGCTATTACACGTTGATAAAGCCCCTAGGATTCTTGCTTGACCACCAGCAGTATGAGGGCGATCATATAAGTGGGAGCTGGGGGTCTATAAGCACATCCTTAAAAGGTCCCTAGTCGTGGGAGATTCGAGACAGGGCATCGTTTCTCCAGAGTAGACTAGTGTATACAGTCGAGACCCCGACGAGGGGCGGTGGCCGGTCTCACAAGCCACTGGTGTCAGTTGGTTCACCTAAGATGTATACAGGTGCTCATTGGGTTATGAGTACACCGGACAGGACTCGCCGGGAACCTGCTAGTTGGGATATACCAGACGTCAGATAGCAGTTCCCAGGTGACATGTGTACAGGTTAGTTCATCGACCTGGGATCGTCATTTGTCTCGTGTGAGTTCCCACTGTACTTTGATTACTACCCTACCACGGCTCAAAGGAGTCGTGCAAACAGGTTTTAGTTGGGTACAGTCCCGAGCCACATGGAGGCAGTGAGCGGATCTGCAGGGTTCGTCTCTCCCGGTATTGGGGGTGAGGTCGTGCTGTGTCTAGGAGAGCCAGAACATGAAAAGTCCTTGGCCAAGGCAGGAGATTTGCTGGTAGGTATTCCAGTAGTATCTCAGGGTGTTCTGGGCTGCACTCCGACACGACTTGTACCGCTTTTGGGGGTCTGACTTTTACCAACCCCCTAGGCCCGCCATGCGATGCTCATAGACGAACGGACCGGACTGTACGGATATTGTCACTGACAGGCTCAGTAGGGTGTCAGGATGAGTTCGCTCATCGACGTCCCTTTTGGTCGATAGCTGGTGGCCCGTCACGTATGGCTAATACCTCTGACGTGCTAGTGGTTAAATCCACAGCCATAGTATTGACGAGTTTTTAGAGTCCACCACACAGACAGTTACTCAAGTTTCGGGCGAAACGCTGTAGAGGCCGTATGGAGATATGGCAGGGTTCGATCAGATACGTGCGGTATTGCACGGATCGTGATCGGACGGTTTTTTACTAGCCGGCTTTGGCTTAAGCCGGATACTAGTATTAGATAGTGTAGTTTTGTCTCTTTGTATTTGTGTTCAGTGGAAATACAAATGCGGGCATGTATTTGCAGTAGTGGGGTTTTCCTGTAATTTATTACGGGATCGGTTTTCTGGGGTTGCCAGTTTGTATTCCGTTCCGGCCGGTTTTCTCTTTTTCCTTCCCGGTCGGATTTTTCGTTGGAGGGTGTTAATTGCAAGTTTGCAATTAACATTTTGTGAGGGGTTTCTTTGCATGAGTGTGGTTTCATAATCATGATATTCCATTTTGGTCATTCTCTTGCATTTATGAGATTTGATTAGATTAGAAATGGATTTGAAGTGGATGTGTTTTTTGTTCATTATCTTTTCTTTATTAATTAATTCCTATTTCCACCCATTTTCTAATGAGGGGCCGGCCACTGTTGGTGAGGCATGTGAGTTTTTTAATGGGTGTGCAAGGGGCTAATTGGTTTTAAGTTTGATGAATTATTTTAATGAGTGGGCATGGAATTTAATTGGTGCAGAGGCTGTAGGAATTGTTGAGTTGAAATGAGGGGTTAATTTATATATGAGCTTAAAAATGGGACTCCTTTTGCAGAGAGAGAGAGAGAGGCTTCATTCCATTTTCAGTGAGCATATATTGCATTGGCCGAGCCCATTTTCAAGCATGCTCCATTTTTCCCTCAAGCCTCCATGAATATACTTGTACTAAAATTCCTCCAACCATGGCAACCTCTTAAACCCCAAAGAGACAACTATTCTACGCTGTTCTATAGCAAGTCTTGGACGCGTCGGCTAGCCAACTTCGCGCCCGAGTTGCCTCGGTCAAGAGGCGGGAGCCCGTAAAAGATTCCGGCTACGTGGTGCCCTTTCCGACGAGCGAGGAGGTGACGGAGATTCCGCGAGAGATCGGAGTGGAGACGAAGACCGAAGGACACGGATCGCTTGGTATACTTTTCTACTCTTTTCTTTTTGCTAGTTAGCTAGGTTAATGGCCCGATCCGGGTAAAAAGTCCGCGGCGGTGCCGTTTTGCAAAGTTCGCAAAGTTTTTGTTTTCCGCGTTTCCGGCGTCGGATCGACGGCCGGGGCGCCCCCGCGGGCTTACAATGGTATCAGAGCCACGCCATTAACTTAGCCTAGCATGGTCTAGTGTGTTTAAAACCCGATCGAACAAAATCCCCAAAATCCGTATTTTCCATGCATATGTTTCTGTCGAAATTTTTTCAAGCTCCAAAAATTTTTCAGGTCACTGCAGAAACACAAGCATAAAATTCTAAGACATCTGGTGAAATTTGGTGCACTGATCTCTTAGTACTGCCGCGGAAGCGCGGCCAAACCCATGGTTTGGCCGCGGTTCCGCGGTGGAAAGGTTTCATCACTGCACCAAAATTTCTCAGTAGGCTTTGGACTTGGAAATAGGGCTTTTGGGATATTATTTTTGGGCCCAGATTTTCTGTAAGTGATACAGTACTGCTTGGGGCCCACTTTGATAAATTTGTTCGATCGGATATTTTAAACATGCCAGTTCACAGTTTTTACATTATATCTGCGACCGTGAATGTCACTTGATCGGTAAATCCCGTCTAACTGCTATAGCCCGGTTAGACGGATTTGCGAACGTGACTTTAACGTTGATGTTCTGTGATTGTACTGTGTTGTTGCGGATCGGTCGTGGGGATAGCCTGGATGCAATGTTAGTACAGTTCTGTTTTATATGTACATTTGATATTGCGGGGCGAGCGTCCGACATGTGGACTGCCGTCACTGCCTGTTTGTATTATTATTTTGGGGCACGACCTGGTTGCGGTCGATGTACCCGTTGTATGTATATTTTACTTTCTGTACTAGGATTACCCCGCGGAGGGGTGCACGGATAGCCGGGTTCTAGAGGGCAACAAGCCCGCATCTCATGGCATTGAGACGGAGGGGGCTTCACTCTAGGATTGGCGGGCTATTCGCCGCACTCGTAGGGGGTATAGGGTTGACCCAGGAGGGGTGCCCAAGTTACCGGATTCCGTGAAGTGCTGGATGGTCCATTCACGTAGCTGAAGGGGGCTGCCTCGCTTCAGGTTTTGGCGGGTGACTTGCCGCGCCCGTAGGGGTCTAGGATTTTCACTGCACAGGCTATCCACACGACCAGGGGAACGTCGGGTTTCAGTAGCGGCTCTGTGAAACCCGGGGATCCCAGATATCTGTATTGATCTGTGTTGCTATACTTTTCTGTGTTGCATTTTATCACGCCTTGAGCGAAAATTATATTTTATATATATATTAGTAGATGTTGTATATGTTTTTCATCCGTGCTAGTCCAGTCCCCGCTCTGTCGTTAGTTAGCTAACCTAACGGGTGATGACGGGACCCAGTGGCGAATGCGGATGGCATATACGTACATCAGTATATTTTCGTTCTTTGTGGTGTGATCAATTGATGGGACTGCATTGATTCGGATCAATGCAAGATAAACAAACCTAATCTGATGTTGTTGGAACACTTTTTCAAAAGGCTGTTATTGCAAGGGCGTTCTCTTTTGTTTTGCACAGTGGTATTCATTTGGAATATCCTGCTCCTCAGTCGACGAGGCAAGGGCCGAGATCCCTTCACCGGGAGTGACCCCTTGGACAAAAGTTTGCGTCAGAGCATTAACTTCACTATAGCCGATTGCTTTTGCTTTGCACCGTGGTATTCAGTTGGAATATCCTGCACCTCATTCTACGGGGAAAGAGCCGAGATCCCTTCACCGGGAGTGACCTCTTTAGCAAAGGTTGTCGTCACTATATTTTTAAAAAGCTATCAGTTCCTTCAACGATATCAAGTTCATTACGTTAAAGGTTTTCGCCAGAAACCATTCGTAGCCCTCCGTCGTTTCATATGGATGGTCAATAGTATTCAAGCTGTGTATGTTGGCCAAAGTCAAGGCACAGTGTTTGGTAGCTATTGGGTATTCATATGCAGCATAGATAGATGCGTTGGTTTGGGACAGTCGTACTGCCATTTTGGCCAAAGTCAAGGGTATGTACGGGTGGGTTCAAATTAACCAGGAAAATGACGGGTAGAACTTGACATGTGACTTATGATATGTTGGCCAAAGTCAAGGTCATAAGAGCATGGGGCAAAAATCCACATCGGGAGTTTCAAAAGTACTGAAACTTGCCAGATATGCGCATACCTTCTGGAGTGTGATAACGTGAGCGGATTCCGTCACGTTATCATGCGATGAGAGTTGGATCCCGATTCCCACTGATGAGTTGGTTTACTCCTCGGGTGGTCCCGGCTAATTCTTCTTTCAGGTTTGGGGAAGAATTTGACGTTACAGTGGGAGGTTTCCAGATTAGATAAATTGGTAACCATTCTGATCTAGGTTAGAGTGCACGCTGAGTGTTTCTTTTCTCTCTCTCTCTGGCAGCGACCATTGACCCGACCCTAGACTATGACTCAGTGACCAAGTTGACCGAACCTTCTTAACACTGGCTTTTGGATTGTCAGAGTTGCAGACCTCTTTGCCACTCCTACTTTTACTCTTTTCTCCGGGACACCCCGTATCACTACGAACGTCCACTTCCATTGGACAAAACCATCGTATGGTTATATACGAACTCGAAGGACTTCGAGGATGGTTTCCGGTTCTGGAGAAAACGAATAGGACTATTCAGTTGTCTTTTCCTTTTTCCTTCTCTCAGGTTGCGAGTACTCCTTGGTTTAGGAGTAGTACACCTATTACGCAAATTGGATAGTCTTCTTCCAGACCCTAGGCTGGTGCCGACCGGTAGGGAATGAAGAAAGTCAATTAGCCTAAACGGTGTACAGAAGGTATTAAGTTCAGACAAAGCAAGGGATTAGTAAGAGGGCAAAGTAAATTGCGACTGCTATTCACGACCAAACCATGTACTTCTTTGTCAATCCTAAATCACCTATGAATTAAGTACATTCGGTTATCTTTTATCCTTACCTTCTCTCGCATTGCGAGTGCTCCTAGGACTAGGACAGTACACCCATTATGCTTATTGGATAGTCTTCTTCCAAACCATAGGCTGGTGCCGAACGGTAGGGAAGGAAGAAAACCATTTGGCCTAAAGGGGTGTACAGAAGGTAATGACTAAAGACATGTAAAGGGATTTGGAGAGGTGGCAAAGAATTATACGGTTATAGTTGTGAATCTGGATAATGGAAGAGGCATTACTAGGAATACCAGGATACCCTATCGAAACATTTCAATGTTTCGGTTTCACTGTGTACTGTTAAATGAAAACTGATTTCCCGATTAGATACTTACTCCAGGGTATGTATTTACCAGGTATGAGTCTCACATCTGTATGGTTTTACAGATGATGAGTGGGAGTAAGTTATTGGGAATTAGGTGACCATCCTCATTATATCGGGATTCATGATATTTGAGGAAGCCACCTGGGTTGTTTGCCGGTCGGCAAATATTTGGTTTTGAATATCCGTTGTTGTGCACCAATTTCAAATTGATATATCTGTACGTCTATTTTTATAGAGTGAGATATACTTTTTGAAATTATGTCTATGACATTTACCTATACCAGTGGATGGTTAGGTAAGGAGCATTGAACAGCGGTGTAATTCTTCTTAACCAAAAGTACAGTTTTCAACCTTCGACACACAGTGAATGAGTCACTGGACTCAGGGGACTTATACAGAGTATTGTATATTGTCCAGTGTCCATTAGGACAGAGGGGTTGGTCCTCGTACTATATTCTGTTTACTTTTAACTTCTCTAAGTTCTTAGACATGTGTTTCGTAGAAACATAGGGTCTAAGTTTTGAGGAGTTATAGGTATATGAATAAAGTAGAGAACCACGTGTTGCAAGTATCGGGATTCTTCAAGGTGATCGAGGATGTAGATACTTGTGAATAGTATTCAGTTGATAGTAATGATTAAGAGAACTAGCTTCTCTTTCAGGTTACTCATAATTGGAAGTACTCCTAAGTTGAGTTACGCTGATCGGCCTCTCTTCCATTTAGTTGACATGCACTGGAGACAGCTGCATGATTTGAATCTGGTTCAATTAAATCAGTGCCTCTGTTTCTTGGATATAGAACAGTTCATATCTTGACATTGTTAAGATACGGGGAGTTGTCCGGCTTATGCTTAAAACCAGACTCTAGACAACTCAAGGCACGTTTCAGTAGTGGCTGTTTGTGGGTTGACCCGGGCTATGACGAGGGTTGATTTTCTACCATCTGGAAGATCAATAGTGATATTGTTCTTGACTCGCCACAGTTTTATCAAAAATGGATTTTTTTCAGAAAACAGAAGTGGGAGTATGGTAGAACTGGAAGTGATTCCAGAACCACAAACGATTACTGAAGATTTAATAAGAACCTAAAGATTCAATCTGGTTTGACATTCCATTGGCCACTCCGCCGATAAGATGGGTAACTTCAGGCACCAGAGAGGTACTACGGTAGCCTCAAGGATGGTGACAGGGAAGTTCTTGTTTACCCACAATTACCATTGCTGTTGTTCCAGGCTGCGAGACCCGGTGGGAGGATGAGTATAGCGTCGTTCTAAACTAGTTTTGGAAGTGCACGTCTATATGACTCTGCCAGAGGGTTGTCGTAATCAGTGGGAGCAGCGGAAGCATTGGTGGACATCAGGTTGCTTATGTCTATTTATAGACTAGAGCAGATGTAGCGGAGATAGATCATCTATTTCTGACGTGACAGTCATGGGTTTGACTTCATCAGAATAGGGGATGGATCTGTTGAGAAGGTAGTAGGGTGTGATGTCCTGGTATTTGATGACATACACAGAGTAGGAAGTGATACTCCTACACTGTGATCGGTTATACTTTGGTCGTCACACAGTGGTTTCTCCACAAAGGAAATGGATTTTATATCAGACATACTGGTTACTAGATTTATGGTTTTAGATCCAGATTTGGGTGGTTTCCCAATCAGGGTACTTGACAGCATTCTAAGAGTATTTAGAATGGACGACTCCTGGCACGGTAGTATACCTGCAGGTAATGGAGTCACCCTCTCTAAAGGTGTCTTACAGACTAAAGGGGAGAGGGATACGCATGATTGACAGATCACTTGCTTAGGCAATTGAGTCAATCATGAGATGTCAAGTACCACACCAGATGTTGTTCTTGCAGTAGGTGCAATAAGTTGATATTAATCCAATCTTGGAGAAACAGTCGGAAGCAGTTTTAGAACATAAGTGGATGTTCTAGGGATATGATAACGGCAGTCTTCTTCGGTAGACAGTTATCATTCCAGGCTTCCAAGGTGACCTGGATGGCAGAGTGGCTGTCAGAGTTATAGCTTTTCCTCTAACGAGGGGCAGTATTTTGGACAGGTGGTCCAGGTGGAAACTGAGGGAAAGGTATGGCGCAGGACACTGATTAATTTCAGTTGTCGATACAGTCTAAGAAGTTTGGATTTGGAGTTCACTTATGAGCTAGGTCCCATCAGACATCCAGACATTCCAAGACAGGTATTGCTCATTTCGGGAGATAGATTTCTCTGCGAAAATGAGATATAGAGAGACATAGAAAGAAACATCAAAGCGGATCCACTCACTGAGGCTATTTCTCGAACGCAATAGTTTCGCAAACGAGCTTTGTGAGACTGACTAGTAGAGGAGTTGGGTGTTCGGTATCACACGGGCTGTGAGTATGCGACATCGCAATAATTAGCCTTGAGTGCAAGTGGGAGATTGTTGGAGATAGTGCCCTCAGAGTCAATTATTGAGTCACAGGCACGTGATTGCAATGATTGAGGGGAGGACCTATCCCGGTAGGACAGTCTTACTCGAGATGATAGTATGCTATCTGGTTTATCTTTATCATCGTGTACTGCTTTAGGTGACCTTTCGAGTCGCTATTACACGTTGATAAAGCCCCTAGGATTCTTGCTTGACCACCAGCAGTATGAGGGCGATCATATAAGTGGGAGCTGGGGGTCTATAAGCACATCCTTAAAAGGTCCCTAGTCGTGGGAGATTCGAGACAGGGCATCGTTTCTCCAGAGTAGACTAGTGTATACAGTCGAGACCCCGACGAGGGGCGGTGGCCGGTCTCACAAGCCACTGGTGTCAGTTGGTTCACCTAAGATGTATACAGGTGCTCATTGGGTTATGAGTACACCGGACAGGACTCGCCGGGAACCTGCTAGTTGGGATATACCAGACGTCAGATAGCAGTTCCCAGGTGACATGTGTACAGGTTAGTTCATCGACCTGGGATCGTCATTTGTCTCGTGTGAGTTCCCACTGTACTTTGATTACTACCCTACCACGGCTCAAAGGAGTCGTGCAAACAGGTTTTAGTTGGGTACAGTCCCGAGCCACATGGAGGCAGTGAGCGGATCTGCAGGGGTTCGTCTCTCCCGGTATTGGGGGTGAGGTCGTGCTGTGTCTAGGAGAGCCAGAACATGAAAAATCCTTGGCCAAGGCAGGAGATTTGCTGGTAGGTATTCCAGTAGTATCTCAGGGTGTTCTGGGCTGCACTCCGACACGACTTGTACCGCTTTTGGGGGTCTGACTTTTACCAACCCCCTAGGCCCGCCATGCGATGCTCATAGACGAACGGACCGGACTGTACGGATATTGTCACTGACAGGCTCAGTAGGGTGTCAGGATGAGTTCGCTCATCGACGTCCCTTTTGGTCGATAGCTGGTGGCCCGTCACGTATGGCTAATACCTCTGACGTGCTAGTGGTTAAATCCACAGCCATAGTATTGACGAGTTTTTAGAGTCCACCACACAGACAGTTACTCAAGTTTCGGGCGAAACGCTGTAGAGGCCGTATGGAGATATGGCAGGGTTCGATCAGATACGTGCGGTATTGCACGGATCGTGATCGGACGGTTTTTTACTAGCCGGCTTTGGCTTAAGCCGGATACTAGTATTAGATAGTGTAGTTTTGTCTCTTTGTATTTGTGTTCAGTGGAAATACAAATGCGGGCATGTATTTGCAGTAGTGGGGTTTTCCTGTAATTTATTACGGGATCGGTTTTCTGGGGTTGCCAGTTTGTATTCCGTTCCGGCCGGTTTTCTCTTTTTCCTTCCCGGTCGGATTTTTCGTTGGAGGGTGTTAATTGCAAGTTTGCAATTAACATTTTGTGAGGGGTTTCTTTGCATGAGTGTGGTTTCATAATCATGATATTCCATTTTGGTCATTCTCTTGCATTTATGAGATTTGATTAGATTAGAAATGGATTTGAAGTGGATGTGTTTTTTGTTCATTATCTTTTCTTTATTAATTAATTCCTTTTTCCACCCATTTTCTAATGAGGGGCCGGCCACTGTTGGTGAGGCATGTGAGTTTTTTAATGGGTGTGCAAGGGGCTAATTGGTTTTAAGTTTGATGAATTATTTTAATGAGTGGGCATGGAATTTAATTGGTGCAGAGGCTGTAGGAATTGTTGAGTTGAAATGAGGGGTTAATTTATATATGAGCTTAAAAATGGGACTCCTTTTGCAGAGAGAGAGAGAGAGGCTTCATTCCATTTTCAGTGAGCATATATTGCATTGGCCGAGCCCATTTTCAAGCATGCTCCATTTTTCCCTCAAGCCTCCATGAATATACTTGTACTAAAATTCCTCCAACCATGGCAACCTCTTAAACCCCAAAGAGACAACTATTCTACGCTGTTCTATAGCAAGTCTTGGACGCGTCGGCTAGCCAACTTCGAGCCCGAGTTGCCTCGTTCAAGAGGCGGGAGCCCGTAAAAGATTCCGGCTACGTGGTGCCCTTTCCGACGAGCGAGGAGGTGACGGAGATTCCGCGAGAGATCGGAGTGGAGACGAAGACCGAAGGACACGGATCGCTTGGTATACTTTTCTACTCTTTTCTTTTTGCTAGTTAGCTAGGTTAATGGCCCGATCCGGGTAAAAAGTCCGCGGCGGTGCCGTTTTGCAAAGTTCGCAAAGTTTTTGTTTTCCGCGTTTCCGGCGTCGGATCGACGGCCGGGGCGCCCCCGCGGGCTTACATGTTTTGTGCACCTTGTGCACCTGATTGGATTCTTGTGCATATATGACGCGCTTGGATTGGATTTTGCGCATGTTCGGAGCTTGATATTGGATTTCGTGATTTCGAGCATGTTGGACGCACAGGATTTAGATTTTTATTCGTGTATGATGGATGCACCTGATTTGGATTTTCGCGCATGTTGGGCGCATGATTTGAGATGAGATTTTGGTGCACACCAGATGCACTAAATCGGAATTCTTCGTGCATATCAGATGCACCTGATATTGCTGTCAGGCACACCTATTGCCCTTGACAGATGTTTCGTGCACACCCGTTGCACTTAGATGTTGTTTCTGTGCACATGTATGGCACATTCATGGATTTTGATATCCGTGCACACCGGACGCACGTAGCATTCATATGCACATTTTGGGATTGATTTCTTATGGAGCAGTACGTTTTTATGATATTTACTATTGATATAGTAGCTGAGCAGGACTAGTCAGAGGACAGTACCTGGATATATTTTGCATGCATTGATAGTTATCGAAGGGATTTCCAAAAAGGCAGCTATAGTCTCAGTATTTACCTACGTGTCTGAGATGACACAAAACGTTTAAAACAAGAAACCCTTCTAAATTGTTTTCAAAACGGTGGTACGTGCATGTAAACAAAGGATATATATATATATAGAGAGAGAGAGTTATTTTCTTACTAGAGACTTCCGCCACTGTGCATTGTTATGCGCATCGCACAGCGACTTAAAACGGTTTGGCATGGATTTTCTTCAGGTGTTTATATGTATAGTGTTGATGTATATCATGTTGATTTCGTTTTGGATTTGACCTTGGTGTCTTCACCATGACTCCAATGATTGCGGGATGCTTGACGGAGTTTTGTTTTTAAGCTATCTGCTCATTGTTCATGCACATGCATTGCGCCACTGTGCCTTATGTATTTATGATCTCGGGACCCCGACGACTTGATCTTTTACTAAAACGTTTTAGAAATTGGGGGAGTTTAAATTTAAATTCGGGGACCGAATTTCTTTAAGGGAGGAAGATTGTAACATTTCAGAAAAATAAAATATTATTTTTGGGAATTTTTATAATTAAATATTAAATATAATGAATATTTTAATATTGTGGTATAATTAAATACCGATAAACAGGGAAAATTTGAAAAAAAAAATGGAAATTACTGAAATGAGGGTGCTTTATGAGATTCATGCAAATTATGAAAGTTTATGATTTATTTGACACTATTTTAGTGTTAATCGCGATAACAAATCGCTAATCGGGCTTTAAGCGTGTTTTGTGCAAAACATGCACCATATCATTTCTACACTTGTGTTATATTTTCCTACATGCTTTCTCTTTTATCATGTATGGTTTGGGTTTATCTTAAGAGAAGAAAAGAAAAGAAAAGGAAAAAGAAAAGAATAGAAAATGTTCCATAGTGAAAGGTATGGGCAAGAGAGAGAAGGAGAGGGTGAGGGGGTCAACCTTGGTCTTGGTCCTTGTTTCATTCACCATCTTCATCATTATCCTCTCCCTCTTCAGCCCCATGGCAGCACCCTCCTCCACCTCCACTTCAAAACCCCAAAACTTCATCAAAACAAACCCCAAACCCCATCTCCTCTTCATAAAAATTGTACACAAGCTCACAAGCTACACTTTGGACCAAGAAAGTTTGTGTTTTGGTGCTGTGGGGGGATTCATGAGTGCCAAATGAGGTAACCCTTTCACAATTAGTGTAGCATTTCAAGTGATTTAGCCTCTTTTCAAGTTTTTTTTTTGTTTTGGCGAAGTTTAGTGAATTTTGGGAAATTCTAGAGAGGGTTAGGGTTAATTTGAGTTGTGGTTGTGCAATTGAACTCTTGTGGTGACCTTAAACCCCCCCAATTACCAGAAACTCAGACCTAACAAACTTGAAACCCAAAATACGGAAAAACAGAACTTTTCATGTCGGTTTGTGAGAACTTAGAGTGTGCAGGGAAATCTGGAATGACCTGGGTTAAGTACGAGTTAAGCAAACAATACCAGAGGACTGGAATTGACCCTAGGAACCCCCTGTAGAAAGACGAACCCCACTGAAGCATGCAGGGCCGGCGAGCTCAGATTTCTGAGGATGGGGCTCGGCCGCTTAGTGAGGGGTAGGGTCTAGGTTGCTTCAGTAGGTCACGTATACCCTATATATCACCCTAGTGTTGTTTTGGAACATTGTTATCACCCTAGACAAAAACTGGTACTATTTCCTTGTGTTGCTACTTTGATTCGAGTTATGGTTTTGCGTATTTTAAATTCTAAATTTTAGTATTTGTGCTTTATCTCGATCACGTGACGTTTGTACGTCTATATCGAGTGATATCGGGTTGATTTGCGGGAGTAGACCTTAGGTTTTGACCTATGTGAGTTCCGCGTGTCGTTTTGGTTTCAATTTGGTTTTAATGTGATATAATACGTGTGACATGTAGGTACCCTCACGATGATTCAAGACGATGAATAAGATGATGGCGACATCGACATCGGCAAGCAAGATTAGGTGAGTAAATATATATCTACGGGGAAAGTCGGGTGGATGGCGTATAGCATCCCCACAGTTCGATGTACAGTATGCTACATATATACTATATATATATGATATCTTTTATGTGAGACATGGATATTCAGGATATGGTTATGCGTTCATGGATTAGTTTAGTGTTAGTTGCGAAACCCTAGAGTAGTTATTACACCTACACACACACACACACACACACACACTAGCATACATTTATTTTATTACCTGTGCGTATATAGGGGTATGTATATATATACACACATGGGTATGGGATTATATATATATATATATACACATATACATATACGGGATTATGAGGATAGTACTTGGGATTGGAGATGAGTCGATGAGTTTGGGCTTGAGGCCGTGAGATCGGTGATGTGACGTGGATCGTATTTTGAGATACGACACAATGTTTTAGCGGGTCCTTTGACGTGGTGTTTTCATACACACGCATGCATATACATATATGGTATCAGTATTGTATTAGACGTAGATCAGTACCCCCGATCATGATATTTGATAATGAGGATACCAGATGAATAATGTGATAGATGTGACATTGACCCGTACCCAGATTTGGGATGCCGTACGACGGATTTACCGTACGAGCTATATTGATGATAGATCCTCACTCTTGACTCGAGGATGTCATATTGTATTAGGGTATCGTATGGGATACTACTGAGGCGGGATCACCGACTATATATATATGTATCGACTCAGATGTTAGGCAGTTTCCTTACCTTTCGACCAGCCTGTTAGTTTAGCCCGGTAGTTACTTGTAAATGATGGATTAGACTCGAGTCATACCTATTTAAAAACTAACGAATCATGAGTATTTTAAAGACAGGCCAAGGGATTCTTCAGATATTTTAAAGGACGTATCTTTTCTTAAAACACCATAGCCCTTATTTTCAAAACACCACGATTCATGTTATTTCAAATGGCAAAACTGTATGACTCATATTTATATATAAATGCAGATTAGTTATCATTGTGTTTATTTTTCAGCTCCCGCATATTCTTGTTGCTCGCATCGCACCGCATGCTTATATTGTATTTTCATATGCCATTATTGAGATCATGCTGTCAGGACACCAGCACCATTACTGATGATGTGTATGTTCCACATACACTTACTTGCCGGATCACACACATCATCATCGGTAATTTCCATATCACGAACACTTTAAAGAATATTACTCATTGACATAGCTTGTTAACTGATAGTTCAACATGTTATTAGCGTACTCGTCTTTATATGCTAGTTTAGACATTGCAGTTATTACTTGCTACTGCATGCATATTATTATTCACTGTTATGCAGTATTATGGAGTTTTATGCCAATATTCACTGTTTACTTGCTATTGATGATTGGATTTCGGATTTTCATGAGATTTCCTGGATTTGGGGGAAAACCGCAAGAATATATATAAACTTCTCTCTCTCTCTCTTTTTAAAATGAAAAGTGTGGTTTTCTCGTGACGTATGAGTCGTCCACCATGATGTTTTCTCGGTTATGAGATGGATTTTGAGACCCGATTCAAGGAGTTGGATGAACCATCTGCGGGTACATGGTGGACCCGGTAAGGTACCCCGGGGCAAGAAGCTCAAGGTGCAGACGATGAGCCCGGCAGGGGCAGACTGCCTACCGGTGATTTTACCTGGCGCGTCGGATATCCGGAGGATACTGTTCGTTGTCAAGTGATTGATGATAGGGGCCGATCCGGACTGACGGAGCCCTAGATAGTGATATTTGAGACACTGAGATTTTGAGATTTGAGATATTGAGGTTTTGAGATTTGATGATACAGGCCAGTCCGGATAGTCGGAGCCTGAGATATTGGGATTTATGTTTTGTGTCGATGCTAGACACTGATTATGTTGATTTCATTGATGATACCTCGTTTTAAATATACAGAAATCTCACTAAGTTATGAAAGCAGTTTCTTTATTTACATGTATTCTGTTTTCATGCATTCATACCTCATTCATATGATATATGGCTACCTGAGGCACTGACACGAGCACATGGGATTACACTTATGTATAGATGTTTACCCTTGCCACCTTTTCTTGCTTCAGACTTATCATTTGAGGTTATATATGTATTGATCGTATTGACCTAGGATTGTGTCATACATACGATTTCTGCTCGGTGATGTTTTCTACTCACGAGTTGGCAACTCACCCCCGTTGTGCCACAGTTTCTTACAGATTTTGCCGTACAGGTTCCGTTACGGCTTTGCTGGCACACTGCTTCCTTTCCGGGTGATTGCTTTGGTAGGTGGGTTCACTTGTATCGTGACCACTATTGTACCTTTATTTTATTCAGTTGTATCTAGTAACTCCATCAACCAAACTTGTATATTTATTCAAACTTAGAGACCAGTGATGTATATTCTTTCGACCTTAGAGTCGCGTGTTGTATTATTGTGGATTTCATGTTGTTTGAGTTTCCTTTTCAGTTTTGATCCTCGCCCTTCGGCGTTGTATATTATATTGCTTGCGTGGTTGGGACCGTAGATTGATGAAGAGCTAGCTCCCGCTTGGGGATGCCTTTTATCATTCATGTATATATTTATCATGTTGTACCCCGTTCGGGGCCAGTATTTACAAAGGAAACTCTGCCGAAATTTTCAGAAAAGACTTGTGATTTTAAAAATGCATATTTCGGCTTATGTTGCTAAACTACTTGATTTAAATTGGTTTTTCCTTCACTCTACTGCTTTACTTGGTTTTGATTTCTGGGTTTTGGTTTACTTAGATTACGTACGCCTCGAGACGTTTCGTAATTTAAGTGCTGGTCATGTTCCGTACTTTTCGGGTCGTGACAGCGGTTCTCAAATCCAGAAATCGCTTGAAATCAATATCTCAATGCATATATCCATGAAATACGATGTATGCAAACATAGAACAGTAATATGAGCATATCAAGGGAAAACCGCTCTTTTTAAATATATCAAGTTTCAAAGGTATCTTGCGGTTTCCCAAATCCACGAATCGAAATGCAACATTATATGAGAGTATATATGTGACTATAGCAATGTATGTATGTATGTATGTGCGTATGATGCAATTCATAAGAGCAATAGAACATGAATCAAGGTCTCCGAATCTTTACCGAGCCGAGTATGCTCAAGAATCTCTGACAAACGAGCATCGGCGGGCTGTGCCTCGCGAAAACGATTAAGGAAAAAGGACGGGCGCGGACAAGAGCAAGCTGTCCCCTCAGAAGAGGCGAACTTAAGCTGTACTCAACGATCGCACAAGAACTGTAAATCTGCAGAAGACTGTCTCAAAACACGAAACCCGCTGCAGGAAGATGTACATTAAGCTCTGGTGGTCCGTGAAAATCTGACACGACTCTCCGCATAAGTAGTGTCCTCAGATCTTCAACGTACGACCACCGCGGCCATCTCCAGATCATGAGTAGGATATCCTGCTCGAACTTCCTCCAACTGTCGGGAAGCAAAAGTGATAACTCTAGTGCCACATCAACGCAAAATCGAGCCCCGCTCGCGAAACATCACAGTTAAACAACAAGGTCGCCCGAACCAGAAAGCAAAGAAAGAACCGGTGCAGTTGTCAACCGAGTCTTCAACTGCTGAAAACTCCGCACGCATGCCTCAGTCCAAAGAAAAAGAACCTCCTTTCTGGTCAGTCCAGTCAACGGTGCAGCGATACACTAGCAATCCTGCACGAAACGTCGGTAAAAACCCTGCTAAGCCAAGTGATGGTTGTGATGGTTAGAGTAGACTTATTAGATGCTGTTGAGACTAGATCACCCAAGATTTATCCCAGATTTCACCGGAATACCAGATTTGTTCGACTTGGCGTAATTTAGCGTATTTAGCGACTTTTTAGCCTCTGTAAGATCTGCTGTGGACCCGAACCTTTAAGAATAAAATTGGTGAAACTGTAGCATGGTGAATTTAGCAAAGACACACACACGACCCTTCTCCCCTTTCTGGCCGCCGATTTAATCGATCTGGCCGCCGATTTAATCAATCTGGCCGCAATTTGCGGCCAGAACAGGGGGTGGGGTGTTGGGTTTTTGGGTGTGGGGTTCTACTGGGTAGCTTAGGGTGTTGGTATCTGTAACTTTTTAAGTTTGGCCCAGAGGCAAAATCTGGAGCCTTAAACGAGTTATCGATGTTTTAAACTTGTGCGACACGCGCGTGATCCGCGTAGTTCTGTGGCGCGCTGCGCGACACAGCGCGTCAAAGTGGGTTCTGGTGAGTTGCACGCGTCGCGACGTATCGTGTGCACACGCGTTTAGTTTCACGCACGCGTGTCCTTTCTATCGATATATCGTTTAAACTTTTGCAGGATTTTCCTTATGTGTATGACGTTTGTAAATTCTAGGTTCGCCGGCGTAGACTTCGAGCGTAGCGGAGAAAGGAAAGCAGGTGGTCGGACACACCTAGCGCGGGATCACGGGTGAGTAGATTTAACATTTACGGGGGACCATCGTTTGGATGGCGCAAATCACTCGATAGATTTAGTAAACTTAAAAGTAGTAAACTTAAAAATTGCTTGTGACACTAGAAATCGTAACACTTGCATGACATTTGCTGAAATCAGGATCTATATGTTGTACCTGCATGTGCGAACTCATTCTGTAGGACACATGCACTATTATCAGGGTTTTATATGCAGCACGAGCACTATTCATATGTGTACACACGCCCTGATAATTGCCATGTCACGACACTAGATAACTTATAATCTGAAACATGTTAATAATTGGTGCTTAGACCTGTGCTATTGCAATAAATCTTCAAAAATGAAATCATAAAATTGCTATTCTCGTGCATATACATCATTATATCATTTGTTCATGCCTAGTGATAAATCATACGTTGCAACCTGAACATTGATACCATATGCATTCATTATCATTGACATATGCACCCATGATGATTTCATGAGATTTTATGATATTTCTAGATTTCGGGGGAAAGCCGCAAGATTTACAAACTTATTATCTTTTACAAATATGAAAAGTTGTGGTTTTCTAGTGATGTAAAGTGTCGTCCACCATGAGTTTGATGTGGTTTTCGAGACCCGTTTCGAGGAGGTGGATGAACCGTCTCGGGTACATGGTAGGCCCGGTGAGGTACCCCGAGGTAAGAAGATCGCAGGAGATGGCGTTGAGCCTGGCTGGGGACGGATTACCTACCGGTGACTTCATTTGGCACGGCGGATATCCAGAGGGTACCGACCGTGGCCGCGAGATTGAGATATTGATATTTGAGATGGGTCAGCCGGACAGCTGAGGCCAGAGATACAGTGACATGGATATATGAGATTTCAGACAGTTTTGAGGTGTCGTTGCTAGACACGGATTTTGTTGATTCTATGAGTATTATGCTGATATTTAAAAAGAGTTTCAAAACAAAAAGAGATAGAATGATTCTTATATATACATATTGAGATCACAGTTGATTTATGTTGCATACATACATGCCAGTACATTATGTGGCATACATACCTGCTAGTACACTGATGTTGCATACATACCTGCTAGTACATCCAGCCATACCTGTTTTAGAGATGCTAGGATACTTGTGTGCATGCATGCGATAGCCTTTGTAGATGTTATTTATTACTCATGAGCTGGCAACTCACCCCCGTTGTGCCACAGCTTTTCTGCAGGTCCGTTCCGTCGGCACTGTAGCGGGCGACACTTTTGCTCATTTTGCTCTTTTTGCCTGGACTCGAGGCTTTTGCTCATAGGTGGGTTATGTTTTCATTTTGTACCACCTTATATATATTTATTGTATCTAGAGTACTCCATCTGCTACTATTTCAGCTGTACCAGTTTTATTTGGATTACTGTATATTGACCTAGAGGTGGGGTTGTGAGACTTGTGGACTTTATGTTATTTGAGGTCGAGCTCACTTGAGTCGACATGTTATTTTTACTTGTGCTTTCATGCTTACTTATGCACACTGTTATTTTACATTGCGTGGGATTTGTGACCGCCTTGAAGCGAAGAGCTAGCTCCCGCTTGGGGATGCCATATTCATGTTATTCATTTATATCCCTGTTTTGTACCCGTTTGGGGGCCTGTTTTACAAAAGAGACTCTGCCGGAATTTTTGGAAAAAGGAAAGTTGTTTTTTTAAAAAAAAGGACTTGATGCGATTTAATGGAATAAAGTGTTTAAATAAATTGGTTTTCCTTCACTCTACTTCTAAATCGGGTTTTGTTTCTGGGCTTTGGCTTACTTATTTACGGACGCCTTGAGACGTTTCGTAACTTAAGTGCCAGTCACGTTCCGTATCCTGCGGGTCGTGACAAAGTTGGTATCAGAGCGATAGGTTTCACCTTTTCGAGTGTAGGATGACCCTTAGTAGATGGAGTAAGTGACTTAAGCAGGGTAGCGTAGCGTGCGTATGTCCGCGGCATACTTGCGATACAGTACTCCGCCTAGGTGACTTTAGGATATACTTGCTTGAAAATTCCTTCTTCAATTCCGTGTATCCTATGATTCTATTGCACCGTTCTTATTGTCCTATTTCCTGTACTAGTCACTATGCCGCAGAGGGCTACTAGAGCGCAGAGGGCTGCCGCCCAAGACGAGATTCGAGCTGGCTCGTCCGAGACTAGGACCGAGCAGTGTGGTATGCCTACGCCGCAGGGATAGACTGATCCGCCTTCCCCGGGCCGTATGGATAGACTTGAGTCCGGTATGGAGGAGCTGCGACAGATGATAGGAGGCATGCAGGAGTTGCGACAGATGGTGGGGTCCTTAGTAGCGGCCAGTCGTGCACCGAGGCCGGAGGACTTACCTACCACATCCCAGACTACCATGATACCTGCTCCTACCGCTACTACCGTGGCTATTCCAGTATCGCTGCAGGATTTCATAAGGCTGAGACCTCCAGTCTTCACGGGTACCGATGCAGCAGAGGACCTACAGACGTTCCTTGACAGTTTAGCCAGGATCTTCCGTTCGCTGAGATGTTCGGACGATCGATGGGTGGAGCTTGCGAGTTTCCATCTAGAGGGCCTCGCACAGATATGGTGGGAGTCAGTTTTGAGAGGTCGAGCTGCAGGTCTACCGCCGATGACTTGGACCGAGTTTACAGCAGTCTTTCTAGCCCGTTTCCTTCCGGAGAGCGTTCGTGACGCCAGAGCTCGTAGTTTTGAGGCCTTGATCAAGACTCCGGGGATGAAGGTGTCTGAGTATGACGTCCAGTTCACACAGTTATCTAGATATGCTCCGTACTTGGTGGATACCGAAGAGAAGAGGGTGAAGAGGTTCGTACAGGGACTTGATGCCCAGCTATATCTTGCCATTGGCGCCCAGCATTTCGACACTTATTCAGCTGCTATGGATACGGCATTATGGATGGAGGCACGTATTTCAGCGACTTCGACCGTTTCCGGGCCGAAGAGGATTCGTACCGGTATGCCCGATCAGAGGCAGCATGCCAGATTCTTTCCGAGAGATAGGGCCGGCAGAGGGTTTGGACGAGGTCAGCTGTATGGTTCGTATCTACAGGGACAGCAGCCGTCGCCAGGATGTTATGGGTGCGGGAGTCTGCACCATCGTATCAGGGACTGTCCAGCGAGACGACAGGGAGCGGTGACAGTGCCACATATGACCCTACAACCATCACCACCCCCTCCTCAGAGAGCTCTACTTCCTGCCACAGGCGATGCTCCACGCCAATTAGGTGCACCCAGAGGCCGTGGATGCGGCAGACCTATCCAGAGAGGACGAAGAGGCAGAGGCCGAGGCCGAAGTCAGCCCGCTATTGGTGGAGGTCATGCCTGAGTTTTTGCGTTGACACCGCGGGATGCACAGGCATCCAATGCCGTTGTGACAGGTACCCTATCAGTATGCTCTGTTGATGCACACGTGTTGTTTGATCCCGGATCCACGCACTCGTATGTTTCCACACACTTCGTGCCGAGTTTGGGTAGAGAGTCCGGTTTGCTTGATCAGCCGCTGGTTGTGACCACTCCTATGGGAGAGTCATTTGTTGCTAGGCACGTGTTCCGATCCTGTATTGTCCGTATTGGCGAGAGAGAGCTGCCTGTCGACTTGATCCTTCTTGAGATGTTGGACTTCGACGTTCTTTTGGGCATGGATTGGTTAGCCACGTACTATGCGTCTGTGGACTGCCGCGAGAAGACAGTTAGATTTTGTTTTCCCGGCGAGTCGGCTTTTGTTGTGCAGGGGGACCGTGGTGCCGCCCCTCACATATTGATTTCTTCCCTTCGCACTGGACAGCTGTTGAGAAAGGGATGTCGGGGATTTCTAGCCTATGTTTGCGATACTAGAGCTACAGATGTTCCATTGGACCAGGTTCCGATTGTATGCGAGTTCCCCGATGTTTTCCTTGATGAGCTTCCAGGATTGCCGCCTGAGCGCGACGTTGAGTTCTGTATTGATTTGATTCCTGGCTCGGGGCCTATTTCTATACCGCCTTACCGGATGGCCCCGACGGAGCTTAGAGAGTTGAAGGTTCAGCTGCAAGATTTGTTAGATAAGGGACTTATTCGACCCAGTGTTTCTCCGTGGGGTGCTCCGGTCCTGTTTGTCAAGAAGAAGGACGGAAGTTTGCGCTTGTGTATCGACTACCGCCAGCTGAACAAAGTTACCGTGAAAAACAGATATCCGTTGCCGCGTATTGATGATTTGTTCGACCAGCTTCAGGGGGCAGGATATTTTTCGAGGATCGACTTGCGATCAGGATACCATCAGCTGCGAGTTCGACAGGAAGATATACCGAAGACAGCTTTCCGCACGCACTATGGCCACTATGAGTTTTTGGTGATGTCGTTCGGACTCACCAACGCCCCAGCAGCATTCATGGATTTGATGAACCATACATTCAGACCGTATCTCGACTTGTTCATCATAGTTTTCATTGATGATATTTTGGTGTATTCCCGGAGCCGAGAGGAGCACGAGCAGCACTTGCGGATTACTTTGCAGACCTTGAGGGAGCACCAGCTTTTCGCAAAATTTTCCAAGTGTGCATTCTGGCTGGACAGCGTGGGTTTCTTGGATCACGTGATTATGAGAGATGGCATATGTGTGGACCCGAAGAAGATCGAGGTTGTACAGCAGTGGCCCAGACCGACATCAGTTACGGAGATCCACAGTTTTCTAGGCCTGGCAGGCTACTACAGGCGATTCGTTCAGGATTTCTCCCGTATTGCTGCACCTTTGACCGGTTTGACCCGGAAGGGCGTTCCTTTCGTTTGGACGGAGGAGTGCGAGCACAGTTTTCAGCAGCTACGGACTTGTTTGACTACGGCGCCGGTATTATCATTGCCTTCAGGATCAGGCGGATTCGTGGTTTATTGTGACGCTTCACGGCTGGGGCTAGGATGCGTATTGATACAGCATGACAGGGTGATCGCGTATGCTTCTCGGCAGTTGAAGAAGCATGAACAGAACTACCCCACTCATGATTTGGAGATGGCTGCAGTGGTCTTTGCACTTAAGATATGGTGACATTACCTATACGGCGAGTCGTGCCGGATATTCACTGATCACAAGAGCTTAAAGTATATATTTCAGCAGCGAGACCTAAACCTCAGACAGCGTCGTTGGATGGAGCTGGTGAAAGACTATGACTGTGAGATCTTGTATCACCCGGGCAAGGCAAATGTAGTGGCGGATGCTTTGAGCAGGAGGCCCGGGGAAAGTTTATCTTGTTTGCGCGCATTGCAGAGGCAGTCAGCAGCAGATTGGTAGATTTTGTGCGACAGCCGAGTTGAGTTCGAGTTCACTCCGACAGGGGGACAGCTTGTGCATATTCGTGCACGTCCGCACTTACTTGACCGTATTCGAGAGCCACAGCCCAGTGATGACCGTCTTTCAGAGATCATGGAGCAGATTAGACAGGGCAGAGATTCCGAGTTCGTGATCGACGATCAGGGACTACTACGATTTGGGACTCGATTGTGCGTACCAGATTCGGAGGGACTGCGACGTGAGATTCTTGAGGAGGCGCACAGATCGACATACAGTGTTCATCCGGGTTCCGTCAAGATGTACCGTGATTTGAGAGATATCTATTGGTGGGATGGGATGAAGAGAGATGTCACAGACTTCGTATCGAGATGCCTGACTTGTCAGCAAGTCAAGGCCGAGCACCAGAAGCCAGCAGGAGAATTGCAGCCTTTGCCCATTCCGGAGTGGAAATGGGAGCAGATTTTGATGGACTTCGTTGTGGGTCTATCCAGGACCAGTCGAGGGTACGACTCTATTTGGGTGATTGTGGATCGATTGAAGAAAGCGGCTCACTTCCTGCCAGTGAAGACCACTTTCAGTTTTGCTCAGTATGCCCAGATTTACATCGACGAGATCGTACGGTTGCATGGCGTACCGACTTGTATCGTATCAGATCGAGGCACCCAGTTTACCAGCCAACTATGGCTGAGACTTCAGGAGGTATTGGCACCCGTTTGAGTTTCAGCACGGCATTTCATCCGCAGACCGACGACCAGTCAGAGCGGACTATTCAGACACTCGAGGACATGCTCAGAGCGTGCGTTTTGGACTTTGGTGGTGTAGGGTTCCTAGGCACACTCAAGAGGTTCCACAAGGCATCAACCATGCCAAATTCAAATTTTCCAGTGCCGAGAAAGCCTAAACTAGATCGATTACTAGAGGTAAGGCGAAAAAGAATGCAAGCAAACTACTTTGCTACTAAGTGAATGGAAATACAACCTTTGTAGATCCGGTCCTCCACTTCTCTAGCTCCGTGTTGACGTCCCTCCGCTACGATCATCGGAATCCCGGACTCTAGCGTCGGTTTCATCGGAGAAATGGGCGGGCTAGGTCGTTGACTTCGATGCCGAAGATGATCTACGTCGAGGCGACTCAAGCTCAAGCTCCACCTTCACTAGGTCATGAAACTTGTGAAGATAACACACTCTACTACATGGCAAGTGGTAGAGGATGATTAAATAGGAAGTGGGTTCACTTTAGATTTGGATTTCTCACTTGGATTCATCACTTGGAAATTTTTCTAGCAATGGTTTTCTTTCTTCATCAAGAAAAAGAAGAAGAAAGAAAAGAATGAAAAATCAATTATCAAAATAGAAAATCAAGTGATGCTTATCATTTAGCAACCATGGGTGAGTTAACTTGTGTAGAGAATAAACTAGGGTTTAGGTTGATGGTTAGGTTAAGGATAAAACAAAATGGTAGACTTATTCAAAGATGCTTTGAAGCTTCAAGAAGCTTCAAGCAAGAAAAATAAAGAAAAGCACCATTTTGTTTTTACAAAATGAATAAAGAAAATAAAACCCTAAACCCTAACCATTAACTAAACATGGTTTAAAGCAAACACACCCAAGTTTGCATGTATCATCAAGCATGATACAAACTAGTGCACAAAACTATATCATATATACAATGTGCACATTCAAGTGAGAAAATAATCTTAAGTGAACCAATACTAGTTAATGTAAAGTAATATATCAAATATATAATTATACATTAAATCAATAAATCAACACTTGATTTAACGATCCGGTCATACTGCATATAACCGACTAATATCTACAGTAACAACTTACCGAATCAACACTTGATCCGATAACCCGGCTATATCGCATATAGCCGATCAATGTCATAAATCGCGAGAATCGAATACAGTATCACATACTGGTATTATTCTCGGTCTCGCACATATCTCATATGCGCTCCTATTTCGTTTCACTTGAGCCAGGAAACCTCTGTGTAGGACTCTAAAGACTCGTCAATACGCCGGTAGCAGGTGATGATCATATCAAACACCCACAAGCCGAAAGCGGTCTGCTAAACGTAATGGCCACCCGGGTATTGAGCGATCAGAAGATCAACGAGCAAGCCTTCTAACACTCCTGCGAATCCAACCAGTAACACTTACCGTACAGTCCGGTCTGATCGTCTGATATGTCGCATATCTCGCCTAGGGGTGGTAAACGTCAAACCCCAGTAGCTCGATAAGTCGTGTCGATATGAGGTCTATAATAGTTCGAGAAACTACTGGTAACACTTACCAGTAAATCTCAGCAACCCTGGCCAGGGATTTCCGGTTATAGCCAATCGAACACAGCGCAACATCAACTTCCTATACCGGGAGAGACGAATCCCCTCCTATCGCTCATTACCTCCATGTGATTCGGGACTGTACCCAAAAACCACGGTTTTGCACGCCCTCTTGGATGTAGTAAGGTGGAAATCAAAGCACAGTGGGAATCACACAAGACTCTATGACGATCTCGGGTCAACAGACTACTCTGTACCAGTGTCACTAGAGAACTGCCATCTGACGTGAGGTATAATACCATCTGGGAGTTCTCGCAGAGTCCGTCCAGTGTACCCAGTCACCACTGAGTACCCGTATATCATCTCTGATGTCAAACACCAATGGATATGGGATCATCCATCGCCCATCTGTATGGGTCGAGAAGGTATACGCTAGTCTACTCTGGTATATCGATGCCCCGTCTCGATACACCCACGACTAGGGACCTTGAAGGATGTACTTATGGACTACCATGTCCCCACTAGTATGATCCGCATCATAGTCTAGGTAGTCAAGTACACATCCTAAGGGCTTTACCAACATGTAACAGAGACAATCAGTGTACACGTTAAGGTAAAGAGCAACCAGATAGCATACTATCATGTCGAGCAAGAAAGTCCTCCCTATATATGTCCAAGCATCCACTACAATATACATCCTATGTATAGTAATGGCCTCTAGGGCATACATATAACTAACAATCTCCCACTTGCACTAGGGCCATCTGATAGCAGTGGTTGTAGTATCTCATACTCAACCATCCCATAAAAGTCTCTCTCTGGGAAAAGGCCTTTGTGAGTGGATTCGTCGTGTTGTCCTCTGAGTCTACTCTCCTAACCTCGATCTCCTTGGAGATCAACCATCTCCATGATCAGGTGATGCTGCCTCAGAATATGTCTGGGTCACTGATGGGACCAGGGTTCCTGGGCCAAAACCACACTTCCATTGTTACACAATGGTAGGAACCTAGTTCATCTCATGAACCAGTATACACCCAAACTGCCTCTTTGGTAGTATCTTTAATAGCGATGTTACCAGCCTTTATCGTCTAATTTGCCACGGTATCTAGCTTGGAACTCTTCCAACATACCGTCCCTCTACTGAGGGTAAAGACAATGCCTGTGGCTGACATTCAGTCATCCTTATCACCCTGGAACCTTTCCAGTAATTCTTCCCAGGATCGATTGATACCATCTCACTACAACTAGTGAGTATCCTAACATCCAATTAGATCTATCTCATAGATCAAAACTCAGGATTTAGGAGGTATCACTTTGATCCTATATGGAGAATCCTTGTGATAAGCGGAGATTGACCGAGCGTAGCATAGGAAACTCCTTCCCCATCAAGAGTATGTCATCCATGTACTCTACGAGGATCACCACCATACTCCCTACTACCTTTTTGTATATACAAGGTTCATCTACCATTTTGATGATGTCAAACTCTTTGACTATCTCATCAAAACAGATGTTCCAACTCCGCGATGCCTGCTATAATCTTATAAAGCATCTTGTACACGTTTCCGCTGCTCCCACTGTCTACGAAGCCCTCTGGCTGTGTACTTACAGACGCTCTCTTCTAAAACATCATTTTAGAAAAGCAGTCATGACACCCAACCGCCAGATATCGTAGTCATGGTATGTAGCCGTGGCAAGTAGGATCTGGATGGACTTAAGCATAGCCACTGAAAAAGGTTTCATCATTATCCACGCCTGGTCAATGATGAAAAACCTTTAACATGTCTAGGTTTGAAAGTCTCAACTTTTCCATGTACACCAAGTAATCTTCTCAAGATATACTTGCTCCTGATGGAGATTTAACCATTCAGATAAAGAAACCAAAGTCCATACTTTGTTGGTGTATAAGGATTCCATCTCAGATTGCTAAGCATCCAGCCATTCTTATAGAGTCTTACTCCTGATGGCCAGCTCAGAACTAATTGGGTCATCATCTCATGATGTAATCCTTGCTCCCACTGTCATAGAGAAACCAAAGTATCTCTCAGGTGGGTGAGGAACCCTACTAGATCGGCGGAGAGGCTGAGGTTCGTTGGAATCTACTGAATCCTTTTTGTTCTACCAAATCATCTGATGTAGTTTGTATAGCTGGAACCTTTCCAGTTCTACATAACAAACCTTGCCGCGAGCTTGTCCGGATTTTGCTTTTAGACATAGGCTGGACAACCCAAAATCTTAACAAACTTAAGATATGGGCTCTTCCCTTTCCATATCACATATGAAGTGGTAGGCTTCTGATTTGATTGAAACCCTATTCAATAGGTATGCAGTTTCTCAAGTGCATAACTCCAAAAAGAAAATAGGAAACTCAGTAGTACTCATCATAGAGCACACCATATCACATAGGGTGCTATTGCTCCGCCCCGATATACCATCGTGATGTGGTGTATACGGAGGAGTAATGCTGAGAGAGAATCTCATTCTCTTTTAGAATAATCCAGGAATTTCGTGCTCAAGTATTCTCCTCCCTGATCACATCAAAGGACATAATACTTATACCCGTATTGGTTCTCTATTTCTAACTTATATTCTGTGAATATCTCAAAAGGTTCGGAGTTGTGTTTCAACAGGAAAATATGTCTGATTCTTGAGAGATTATCAGAGAATGTAATGAAATACAAAGAACCAGTCCTGACATGAGTAGACAGGGGACCTACATACATCAACATGTATTATCCCAAGAGTTCACTAACTCTTTCTCTGTTTCCAATAAACAGAGCTATAATCATCTAATCTTTGTGACATGACTGGCAAGTTTCACAAGATGTAAATTCAAACTGATTTAAATATGCATCTAAAATGTAACTTAAGCTAGTCGGGTTACATTGATATGACCTAATCTACAATATCTCAAGAAGGATCCGTTCATTTCTGAACTATTCCTCTTGTGTATGTTCTGTATACTAAAAACTGTAGTTTGATTTAGAACGTCAATGCTTTTAGATAACGTGCCTGAACCGATCAACTTTTGATATAGGAAATATTCAAAACATTATCCATCAATACAAAATTATATCCTTTCTTTACTAAATAAAGTGATTGATATGATTTTGCATATCAGGTTCGGTATCTAATAGCATTTGTTCAGAATCAATGTATTTGTAATACAGGGTGACAGTGACCAACAGACTTGGCTGCAACACTTGCACCGTTTTCTGTCTCATGAAACTTATCACCCGTTCTCAGTTCTCTACCTTTATATAGCCCATGTAACGGATTACATTTGCGGGATCCTGATCTGGTATCTAATACCTGGGATGTAGAGGACATTGAGAAACAGTTCTTTATAATGAACGCACCCGAAGGAGATGCATCACATGCACTTTCTTCGTTTGGGCGGCATAGGAATCATGGTATTCCCCTATTTCCTGCTCGGTCTTATAACAATTATAAGTTGGAGCGGGACCAACGTTCCCCAGCTCAGTATAACAAGCGGCTTCGGTCAATATATCCGTATTATTATCTTGATTAAGGCGTGATATGGTCGCTACCTGGAGAGAGAGAGAAGAAAACACTCAGCGTACGCTCTTGCAAGAATAGATTGGTTATTATTTTATCTAATCAGGATGGCTCCCACTGTTTTTATCAAATCTTCCTTCAAACCCTAAAAGGAAAGACTAGCCGAGATTAATTACACGCTACAAGTTCGCCAATCTTTCAGCCAGGCCAGTGTCGGTACTTTGAGGGAGGTGCCCCGTGCTTTCGCACGAACCTAATTAATGTAAACCTCGTTTTCCCAGAGGCGTAACCTCGTTAACACCCCTCTAGACATCTACTCGATCGGCTAATCGTAATGTGTAAAACTCTCCCAGGAGTAACTCTTACTCGCAGCGGGTATCGGGATCCAACTATCTCATAGAAGGTATGCAATCTCATTGCAAATTTCAACACTTGAAATTCCCGATAATATTTTGCCCCTAACGTGCTATGACCTTGACGAAAGCCAACAAACCATAGCCCGCTAGTCAAGTTCAACCAGTACATTTCTTGACCGAATTAAACCCACCCGCACGACCCTTGACGAAAGCCAACAAAGCCGTACGACTACCCTAATCCAATCGCATCGTATGCAACAGATAAGCAGCATATAGATACCGCACACTACACCTTGACGAAAACCAACAAATGTAGCACGAATACTATATACAACTTATCTGAAATGACGGAGGGCTACGATAGGTTTTTCTGAAAACCTATTGCGTAATGAACTTGATATCGTTGTAGAATCAAATGATTTTAAAATGGAGTGTTTTTTAGGCTTTTCTAGTTTTGCTAAAGGGGTCACTCCCGGTGAAGGGATCGTCGGCCCTTTCCTCGTCGAATAAGGTGCGGGATATATCATATATATCACTGTGCGAAGCAGAAACTATAGAAGAAATCAAAAGACAAACCGAGTGTATAGCATCTGCCAGTTATTGCTAAAGGGGTCACTCCCGGTGAAGGGATCGTCGGCCCTTTCCTCATCGAATAAGGTGCAGGATGTTCTACAAGGAACACCGCGATGCAAAGCAAGAACTGTAGCTACCTGTTTTTGAAAATTTGATTCCACAACATCTTTTAGGTTTCTTTTTCTTTCATTAATCATATTAATGAAGTCCCATCATTTAAGTTACCTAAACATCACAGATAAATACGACGTACACTTATGCCATCCGCATTCGCCTCGATGTCCCCTCGTACACCATTAGGTTAGGTAACTAACGGCAGAGCGGGGCAGGGCTAGCGCGGGTGTAAAACATAAGTAACGCCTATATAATATATCATATATACTATATACAGTATTTATCACAAAACATCAAATGATCACATCACAGATATCGCAGCAGAAGAATCATATGAAACATTGGATATACTAGGACGTCCGTGCTTTCAATACGAGCCAGTATAAAACACGGGTTCCACGGTCGCGATGAATAGCCAAAACCCACACCCCTAGACCCCTACGAGAGCAGCAAGCAACCCTACCAATTCTAGAGTTAGGAGACCCGGACTCGACTCCTCGAGTTGGTCTCCCACTGGACTCCAGAACCCGGTTACTTGTGCTCCCCTCCTTAGGTCTATCCTAGTGCGGAAAAGTAAATAATATACAAAAGGTGACATCTTCCGCAACCTGGAAGTGCCCCAATAAAAGAATATTACATACAAGTTTTTACATGAATGAAAATGAAAAACACTCATCTCACATAAAAAAAAAACCCGGCTATTCAAACACGACGATCCAATATAACATATCCAACAACACATAACATCACATGTCATCAACGTAAGTAAATATGCCCATCCCAATTGTCGTTGACATATAGCAACGAAACCGGCGATATCACATATTACACTTACGGTCACAGAAAAGAAAGTGTAAAACTACAACAGTTGGAATCCGCAACCTCCTTAGACATCGCATGCCTAACAATTATAAACCCCGTATTTTAGTCTCATTATCGAAAACACTTTTCAATATCAAGTCGGGGAATTCAACAAGATTCCCGACATCCTGACCGAATGCTCGTCGCAAACTTTAGTAGACTGCCGCACCCCCGATACCGTCGACGAAGTGCACTAAGGCGGAACACCGCTGCCGCGAGCACCTGAACGGATGCTTTCGGCGACGGAGTTCTCCTACAGTCACTTGGTCGGGGCTATGGGGCGTAGCTATCTATTAAGTTTACCGGCGAGTATCCGTGTACGCTACGCGATTGCGACGGACTTTTGATCGCATCAAAATTCCGTGGCAACCGATCAAGTGAGACTAAATTGCTATGTTTATAACATTCATTCAGTTATCTCATAACTTTTTGTGGATTCCAAATATTGTATCACATTCCAGATAAATAGAAAATGTTAAACTTTTCGATCGAACAATCAAACACCCAAGTTTTCCCAGAACAGCTCAACACATGAAATAAGTTTAAAAACATTCACTTCATGCCTCAGTACCAACGGTCCAGCCGTAGAAGGGTCAAGCCAACGCCTCACATGTGGCACGCCGTATTGCCCCAAACCCTAAGGTTCAAAGGGCAGTTCAAGACGGTCACATAATCGAGTTAAGGTTTGTTGTCTTCTAGAGAGTCCATCGCGTTACTTGCACTACTTAGAACGTTATTAAACTACGGAAAAATCCAACAATTGGAAATTTCCCGGCAGGGGAAAAATTGGGTATTTATATCCGGTCGAACTTTTTAACATATTCTAAATTACATGGAAAAACACATAGACGCAGTTAAAGATTCCGATCGAATCATCGAGCCCCCAATACAACCCAGAACACTCAACTCTTGAGTATAGATTAAAAATACCCATAAAACAGAGGAAACTCAAAAGGACATTACTGTGCAAGAATCAATAAATGATGTGACTGTATGGCCGTGGAACCGCCGCATGAGCCATGCTCGTGCCGCGGCGATTTAGTGGACTCAGGCGCTCGTTTTGCACAGTAACCTTTAGAAAACCCTGCTGATTTTTCTGCATATTTTTAATTCACAAAATGCACAGTTTTGAAAAATTGTACAGAGAAGGTTTTAGAATTAGGGTTTCGGGTTCAATCGGACTTCTAACAATGCCTACACTTCGCCTAAAGCTCTAGCTAGGCTCTGATACCACTGTAGGGTTCCTAGGCACACTCAAGAGGTTCCACAAGGCATCAACCATGCCAAATTCAAATTTTCCGGTGCCGAGAAAGCCTAAACTAGATCGATTACTAGAGGTAAGGCGAAAAAGAATGCAAGCAAACTACTTTGCTACTAAGTGAATGGAAATACAACCTTTGTAGATTCGGTCCTCCACTTCTCTAGCTCCGTGTTGACGTCCCTCCGCTGCGATCATCGGAATCCCGGACTCTAGCGTCGGTTTCATCGGAGAAATGGGCGGGCTAGGTCGTTGACTTCGATGCCAAAGATGATCTACGTCGAGGCGACTCAAGCTCAAGCTCCACCTTCACTAGGTCATGAAACTTGTGAAGATAACAAACTCTACTACATGGCAAGTGGTAAAGGATGAATAAATAGGAAGTGGGTTCACTTTGGATTTGGATTTCTCACTTGGATTCATCACTTGGAAATTTTTCTAGCAATGGTTTTCTTTCTTCATCAAGAAGAAGAAGAAGAAAGAAAAGAACGAAAAATCAATTATCAAAATAGAAAATCAAGTGATACTTATCATTTAGCAACCATGGGTGAGTTAACTTGTGTAGAGAATAAATTAGGGTTTAGGTTGATGGTTAGGTTAAGGATAAAGCAAAATGGTAGACTTATTCAAAGATGCTTTGAAGCTTCAAGAAGCTTCAAGCAAGAAAAATAAAGAAAAGCACCATTTTGTTTTTACAAAATGAATAAAGAAAATAAAATCCTAAACCCTAACCATTAACTAAACATGGTTTAAAGCAAACACACCCAAGTTTGCATGTATCATGAAACATGATACAAACTAGTGCACAAAACTATATCATATATACAATGTGGACATTCAAGTGAGAAAATAATCTTAAGTGAACCAATACTAGTTAATGTAAAGTAATATATCAAATATATAATTATACATTAAATCATTAAATCAACACTTGATTTAATGATCCGGTCATACTGCATATAACCGACTAATATCTATAGTAACAACTTATCGAATCAATACTTGATCCGATAACCCGGCTATATCGCATATAGCCGATCAATGTCACAAATCGGGAGAATCGAATACAGTATCACATACTGGTATTATTCTCGGTCCCGCACATATCTCATATGCGCTCCTATTTCGTTTCGCTTGAGCCAGGAAACCTCTGTGTAGGACTCTAAAGACTCGTCGATACGCCGGCAGCAGGTGATGATCATATCAAACACCCACAAGCCGCAAGCGGTCTGCTAAACGTAACGGCCACCCGGGTATTGAGCGATCAGAAGATCAATGAGCAAGCCCGCTCACACTCCTGTGAATCCAACCAGTAACACTTACCGTACAGTCTGGTCTGATCGTCTGATATGTCGCATATCTCGCCTAGGGGTGGTAAACGTCAGACCCCAGTAGCTCGATAAGTCGTGTCGATATGAGGTCTATAACAGTTCAAGAAACTACTGGTAACACTTACCAGTAAATCTCAGCAACCCTGGCCAGGGATTTCCGGTTATAGCCAATCGAACACAACGCAACATCAACTCCCTATACCGGGAGAGACGAATCCCCTCCTATCGCTCATTACCTCCATGTGATTCGGGACTGTACCCAAAAACCACCATTTTGCATGCCCTCTTGGACGTGGTAAGGTGGAAAAAAAGCACAGTGGGAATCACACAAGACTCTATGACGATCTCGGGTCAACAGACTACTCTGTACCAGTGTCACCAGAGAACTGCCATCTGACGTGAGGTATAATACCATCTGGGAGTTCTCGGCGAGTCCGTCCAGTGTACCCAGTCTCTACTGAGCACCCGTATATCATCTCTGATGTCAAACACCAATGGATATGGGATCATCCATCGCCCATCTGTATGGGTCGAGAAGGTATACGCTAGTCTACTCTGGTATATCGATGCCCCATCTCGATACACCCACGACTAGGGACTTTGAAGGATGTACTTATGGGCTACCATGTCCCCACTAGTATGATCCGCATCATAGTCCAGGTAGTCAAGTACACATCCTAAGGGCTTTACTAACATGTAACAGAGAGACAATCAGTGTACACGTTAAGGTAAAGAGCAACCAGATAGCATACTATCATGTCGAGCAAGAAAGTCCTCCCTATATATGTCCAAGCATCCACTACAATATACATCCTATGTATAGTAATGGCCTCTAGGGCATACATATAACTAACAGGTGGTAGCTGGGATCGTCATTTATCTCTAGTGGAGTTCTCCTACAACAACAGCTTCCAGGATACTATTCAGATGGCACCTTTCGAGGCTTTGTATGGGAGGAGATGTAGGTCGCCCGTCTGTTGGACTGAGCTGAGCGAGAGCAGTATTTTGGGGCCACAGATCGTGCAGGAGACGACCGAGAAAGTACAGTTGATTCGAGATCAGATGAGAGCGGCTCTGAGCAGGCAAAAATCGTATGCAGACAGGCACCGTCGCAGATTAGAGTTCGTAGTTGGCGATCATGTTTTTCTGAGGGTCTCTCCGATGAAGGGCGTGATGCAATTTGGGCGAAAGGGAAAGCTTAGCCCCAGATTTGTGGGTCCCTTCGAGATCCTCGAGCGTGTCGGCGCAGTCGCATATCGTTTGGCTCTTCCACCCAGCTTTTCAGATGTTCACCCCGTCTTCCACGTGTCGATGCTACGCAGATATCTTCATGACCCGTCCTACACGATTCAGCATCAGACAGTTCAGCTTGAGCCTGACCTTTCATTCACCGTGCAGCCAGTGGAGATATTGGATCGGCAGGTGAAGAAACTTCGATCAAAGGTCCTACCGTTGGTGAAGGTTCATTGGCGCAGCCCGAATGGTGAGGAGATCACTTGGGAAGCCGAGAGAGAGATGCGGAAGAAATTCCCTCATCCTTTTGAAGGTACGCGTAGTTATATATTTTAAATTCGGGAACGAATTTTCTTAAGGGGGAAGACTGTAACACCTGAGTCTGTGTTTAGGAGAGATTGTGTGTTACTGTGTGGTTTTTGGTAAAAAGTTTACCAAATCGGGTTTCTAATAATGTATCTGGTTTTATGGATATTTTATTAGATTTTTATCTTGACCGCACACACTTGTGCATGTTAATATGGGTTAAGTCTAGGGTTACCAAGTTAGGTGTGCATTGTGGGTTAACCATGTTTAGCCACCCATGATGGTTTAGCCCACATGGTTAAGCTAATTAGATTTAATTAAGGGTTTTTGGTTTTGTCCAAGGGTGTTTAGGGTTAAGGTTGACTTGTTGTGAGAGAAAGAGGATTTGATGGTTTTCATGCTAGCATTTATTTGAGAGAGAGAGAATGGTGGCTTTAAGGTAGTGCCATCTCCTTTTCATTTCAAAACTTTTTGCATATCTATCACACCCTCAAACACTCACTTCACTCACATCTCTCCCTCTCACACCCACACACTCATGACCAAGCATCAACTGCTGCAACAGCAGCTGATATAACACCATCAGCCCTAATTTTATCAACATCAGCAGCCACACCAGCCCCTAGCATCATTGCAACAATACCATCAGCCCACACCACACCAACTGCATAACATCAGCACAACAGCAGCTGCATCAGCCACACCAGCCCCAATATATCACCAACAACAGCTTCATAACCCCTAACTTCAGCAAATACTCTCACACTCACACACACACACATACCTGATGCATGCAGCAGCAACATCACTATATACAACAGCAGCTGCTGCAACAACAGCAACACAAACACAATATCAATAACAACTGCAGCAAGCATCAGCAGTGGCAGCAACATCATCAGCCAACACACACCAGCTACATAACAACATCAGCCACAACACCACACCACATCGGCCCAACATAACAACATCAGCCAATTGCAGCACACACATCAGCCAATTTCAGCTCAATTCAGCCACCAATTTCAGCCCAATTTCAGCTCAATTCATCACACACATCAGCCAATTTCATCTGAATTCAGCCACCAATTTTAGCTCAATTCAGCACACACATCAGCCCAAACATCAACACATCATCAGCCACCCAAAACATCAGCAGCACAGTTGCAATGAAACAGTAACAACAGCCCCCAACTTCATAAACAACACCCACACACCATCACCACAACACCACACAACACAACATATACCAATTCCTTCACCACCTGCTGCTACAACAGCTTCTAACACACAAAAAAAGGGGGAAACAGCAACAGCCTGAACTGCATCAGCAGCAGTGAAGCACAACAGCAGCAATAGCACATTCCAGCCAAGAATTTCAACACCAGGAGCTGTAGCAGCAGCACAACACCCTCCTCCTTCTTCTCTTCTCCTTCATCTAGGATCTCTAGAGGTATAACCCCTTAACTCAACTCCTTTTTGCTAAGTTATGGTCGATAGTGTAGTTAGTGTTCATAATATGTAGTTTAGTGCTAGTTTTAGCAATTTTGAGTGAGATATAGCCAAGTGATGGTTGTGATGGTTAGAGTAGCCTTATTAGATGCTGTTGAGACTAGATCACCCAAGATTTATCCCAGATTTCACCGGAATACCAGATTTGTTCGACTTGGCGTAATTTAGCGTATTTAGCGACTTTTTAGCCTCTGTAAGATCTGTTGTGGACCCGAACCTTTAAGAATAAAATTGGAGAAACTGTAGCATGGTGAACTTAGCAGAGACACACACACAAAACACAGGGACCCCTCTCAACTTTCTGGCCGCCGATTTAATCAATCTGGCCGCAATTTGCGGTCAGAACAGGGGGTGGGGTGTTGGGTTTTTGGGTGTAGGGTTCTACTAGGTAGCTTAGGGTGTTGGTATCTGTAACTTTTTAAGTTTGGCACAGAGGCAAAATCTGGAGCCTTAAACGAGTTATCGACATTTTAAACTTGTGCGACACGCGCGTGATCCGCGTAGTTCTGTGGCGCGCTGCGCGACACAGCGCGTCGAAGTGGGTTCTGGTGAGTTGCACGCGTCGCGACATATCGTGTGCACGCGCGTTTAGTTTTACGCACGCGTGTCCTTTCTATCGATATATCGTGTTTTTGCAGGATTTTCCTTATGTGTGTGACTTTTGTAAATTCTAGGTTCGCCGGCGGAGACTTCGAGCGCAGCGGAGAAAGGAAAGCAGGTGGTCGGACACACCTAGTGCGGGATCATGGGTGAGTAGATTTAACATCTACGGGGGACCATCGTTTGGATGGCGCAAATCGCCCGATAGATTTAGTAAACTTAAAAGTAGTAAACTTAAAAATTGCTTGTGACACTAGAAATCGTAATACTTGCATGACATTTGCTGAAATCAGGATCTATATGTTTTACCTGCATGTGCGAACTCATTCTGTAGGACACATGCACCATTATCAGGGTTTTATATGCAGCACGAGCACTATTCATGTGTACACACACGCCCTGATAATTGCCATGTCACGACACTGGATAACTTATAATCTGAAACATGTTAATAATTGGTTCTTATACCTGTGCTATTGTAATAAATCTTCAAAAATGAAATCTTAGAATTGCTATTCTCGTGCATATACATCATTATATCATTTGTTCATGCCTAGTGATAAATCATACGTTGCAACCTGAACATTGATACTATATGCATTCATTATCATTGACATATGCACCCATGATGATTTCATGAGATTTTATGATATTTCTGGATTTCGAGGGAAAGCCGCAAGATTTACAAACTTATTATCTTTTACAAATATGAAAAGTTGAGGTTTTCTAGGATGTAAAGTGTCGTCCACCATGAGTTTTTTGTGGTTTTCGAGACCCATTTCGAGGAGGTGGATGAACCGTCTCGGGTACATGGTGGGCCCGGTGAGGTACCCCGGGGCAAGAAGATCGCAGGAGATGGCGTTGAGCCTGGCAGGGTACGGATTACCTTTCGGTGACTTTATTTGGCTCGGCGGATATCCAGAGGGTACCGACCGTGGCCGCGAGATTGAGATATTGATATTTGAGATGGGTCAGCCGGACGGCTGAGGCCAGAGATACTATGACATGGATATATGAGATTTGAGACAGTTTTGAGGTGTCGTTGCTGGACACGGATTTTGTTGATTCTATGATTATTTTGCTGATATTTAAAAAGAGTTTCAAAACAAAAAGAGATAGAATGATTCTTATATATACATATTGAGATCGCAGTTGATTTATGTTGCATACATACATGCTAGTACATTATGTGGCATACATACCTGCTAGTACACTGATGTTGCATACATACCTGCTAGTACATCCAGCCATACCTGTTTTAGAGATGCTAGGATACTTGTGTGCATGCATGCGATAGCCTTTGTAGATATTATTTATTACTCACGAGCTGGCAACTCACCCCCGTTGTGCCACAGCTTTTCTGCAGGTCCGTTCCGTCAGCACTGTAGCGGGCGACACTTTTGCTCATTTTGCTCTTTTTGCCTGGACTCGAGGCTTTTGCTCATAGGTGGGTTATGTTATCATTTTGTACCACCTTATATATATTTATTGTATCTAGAGTACTCCATCTGCTACTATTTCAGCTGTACCAGATTTATTTGAATTACTGTATATTGACCTAGAAGTGAGGTTGTGAGACTTGTGGACTTTATGTTATTTGAGGTCGAGCTCACTTGAGTCGACATGTTATTTTTGCTTGTGCTTTCATGCTTACTTATGCACACTGTTATTTTACATTGCGTGGGATTTGTGACCGCCTTGAGGCGAAGAGCTAGCTCCCGCTTGGGGATGCCATATTCATGTTATTCATTTATATCCCTGTTTTGTACCCGTTTGGGGCCTGTTTTACAAAAGTGACTCTGCCGGAATTTTTGGAAAAAGGAAAGTTGTTTTAAAAAAAGGACTTGATGCGATTTAATGGAATAAAGTGTGTAAATAAATTGGCTTTCCTTCACTCTACTTCTAAATCGGGTTTTGTTTCTGGGCTTTGGCTTACTTATTTACGGATGCCTTGAGAAGTTTCGTAACTTAAGTGCTAGTCACGTTCCGTATCCTGCGGGTCGTGACACTATCGATGCCCTGTCTCGATACACCCTCGACTAGGAACAGTTATAAGATGTACTCGTCGACTACCGTGGCCCCACTAGTATGATCTCATCATAGTCCCAGTAGTCGAGTACATATCCTAAGGGCTTTATCAACATGTAACATAGTGATAATCAGAGTACATGTTAAGATAAAGTATAACCAGATAGCATACTATCATGTCGAGCAAGAAAGTCCTCCCTATATATGTCCAAGTATCCATTACAATATACATCGTATGTACAGTAATGGCCTCTAGGGCATACATATAACTAACAATCTCCCACTTGCACTAGGGCCATCTGTTGTGGTATCACATACCCAACAATTAGCTGCGGTTGAAGTATCTCATACTCAACCATCCCATAAAATCTCTACGTGGAAAAAGGCCTTTGTGAGTGGATCCGCGCTGTTGTCTTCTGTGTCTACTCTCCTAACCTCGATCTCCCTGGAGATCAACCATCTCCATGATCAGGCGATACTGCCTAAGAATTATATCTGGATTTCTGATGGGACAGGGGTTCCTTGGCATAAGCCACAACTCCATTGTCACACAATGGTTAGAACGAAGTTCATCTCATGAACTTATATATATCCAGACTGCCTCTTTAGTAGCATCCTTGGTAACGATGTATCTTGCCTTTAATCGTCTAGTATGTCACGGTATGTACCCTGGAACTCTTCCAACATACCGTCCCTCCACTGAGGGTATAGACAATTCCTGTGACTGACATTCAGTTGTCCTTATCACCCTGGAACCTTTCCAGTGATTCTCCCCAGGATCGATTGATACCATCTCACTACAACTAGTGAGAATCCTAACATCCAATTAGATCTATCTCATAGATCCAAAACCCAGGATTTAGGAGGTATCACTTTGATCCTATATGGAGAATCCTTGTGATAAGCGGAGATTGACCGAGCGTAGCAAAGGAAACTCCTTCCCTATCAAGAGTATGTCATCCACGTACTCTACGAGGATCACCACCATACTCCCTACTACCTTTTTGTATATACAAGGTTCATCTACCATTTTGATGAAGTCAAACTCTTTGACTATCACATCAAAACAGACGTTCCAACTCCGCGATGCCTGCTTTATCACATAAAACATCTTGCAAACGTTTCCGCTGTTCCCACTGTCTACGTAACCCTCTGGCTGTGTACTTATAGACGCTCTCTTCCAAATCATCATTTAGAAAAGCAGTCATGACACCCAACCGCCAGATATCGTAGTCATGGTATGTAGCCGTGGCAAGTAGGATCTGGATGGACTTAAGCATAGCTTTGAAAGTCTCAACTTTTTCATGTACACCAAGCAATCTTCTCAAGATATACTTGCTCCTTATGGGGATTTAACCCTTCAGATAAAGCAACCAAAGTCCATACTTTGTTGGTGTATAAGGATTCCATCTCAGATCGCTAAGCATCCAGCCATTCTTACAGAGTCCCACTCCTGATGGCCAGCTCGAAACTAGTTGGGTCATCATCTCATGATGCAATCCTCGCTCCCACTGTCATAGAGAAACCGAAGTATCTCTCAGGTGGGTGAGGAACCCTACTAGATCAGTGGAGAGGCTGAGGTTCGTTGGAAACTATTGAATCCACATTCAATAGGTATGCAGCTTCTCAAGTGCACAACTCCCAAAAGGAAATAGGAAACTCAGTAGTACTCATCATAGAGCACACCATATCACATAGGGTGCTATTGCTCCGCCCCGATATACCATCGTGCTATGGTATATACGGAAGAGTAATGCTGAGAGAGAATCTCATTCTCCTTTAGAAAAGTCCAGGAATTCCGTGCTCAAGTATTCTCCTCCTTGATCTCATCAAAGGACATAATACTTATATCCGTTTTTGGTTCTCTACTTCTAACTTATATTCTGTGAATATCTCAAAAGCTTCGGACTTGTGTTTTAACTGGAACATATGTATGAATCTTGAGAGATCATCAGAGAATGTAATGAAGTACAAAGAACCGGTCTTGGCATGTGTAGACAGGGGACCTTCATACATCAGCATGTATCAATCCCAAGAGTTCACTAACTTTTTCTCTGTTTCCAATAAACAGAGCTGCGGTCATCTTATCTCTGTGACATGACCGGCAAGTTTCATAAGATGTAAATTCAAACTAATTTAAATATGTATCTATATGTAACTTCAGCTAGTTGGGTCGCATTGATATGACCTAGTCTATAATGCCTCAAGAAGGATTCGTTCATTTCTGAACTCTTCCTCTTGTGTGTGTTCTGTACATTAAGAACTGTGGTTTGATTTAGAACGTCTATGCTTTTAGATAACGTGCCTGAACCGATCAACTCTTGATATAGGAAATGTTCAAAACATTATCCAACAATACAAAATTATATCCTTTCTTTACTAATAAAAAGACTGATATGATATTGTATATCAGGTTTGGTATCTAATAACATTCGTTCAGAATCAATGTATTCTGATAATACAGGGTGATAACTACCAACAGACTTGGCTGCAACACTTGCACCGTTTCTATCTCATGAAATTTATCACCCGTTCTCAGTTCTCTACCTATCTATAGCCCATGTAACAAATTACATATGTGGGATCCTGATCCGGTATCAAATACCCAGGACGTAAAGGATACTGAGAAACAATTCTCTTTAATGAACACACCCGAAGAAGATGCATCAGCATGCACTTTCTTCGTTTGGGCGGCACGGGAATTCTGGTAATCCCCTATATCCTGCTCTGTCTTATAACAATTATAAGTTGGAGCGGGACCAACGTTCCCCAGCGCAGTATAACAAGCGGGTTCGGTCAATACATCCGTATTATTATCTTGATTAAGGCATGATATGGTCACTACCTGGAGAGAGAGAGAAGTAAACACTCAGCGTATGCTCTTGCAAGATTAGATTAGTTATCTAATATATCTAATCAGGATGTCTCCCACTGTTTTAGTCAAATCTTCCTTCAAACCCTAAAAGGAAAGACTAGCCGGGATTAATTACACGCTACAAGTTCGCCAATCTTTCAGCCAAGCCAGTGCTGGTACTTTGAGGGAGGTCCCCCGTGCTTTCGCACGAACCTAATTAAAGTAAACCTCGTTTTCCCAGGGGCGTAACCCCATTGACACCTTTCTAGACACCTACTTGATCGGCTAATTGCAATGTGTAAAACTCTCCCAGGAGTAACTCTTACTCGCAGCGAGTATCGGGATCCAACTATCTCATAGAAGGTATGCAATCTCATTGCAAATTTCAACACTTGACATTCCCAATAATATTTTGCCCCAAGCATCCTATGGCCTTGACAAAGGTCAACAAACCATAGGCTGCTAGTCAAGTTTAACCCGTCATTTCCTGATTGAAGTTAACCCACCCGCACGACCCTTGACAGAGGTCAACAAGGTCGCATGACTACCCTAAATCAATCACATCATATACTTATACAGATAAGCACTAATCAGCTACCGCACACTACGCCTTGACAGAGGTCAACAAACGCAGCACGAATACTAACTATTACTT